>FR989894.1:10702093-11324236 GCA_905404115.1 Pheosia gnoma | reverse complement strand
ACGTATTTCACGGGTTGCGCCAAGATAATCTCGATTATTGGTATACCTATTATCCAGTAAAAAGATTGATTTACAAATCTTTTTAGTGACAAAGAATAGTAAATATATGCACTAAAAAGTTTAAAATAAAAAACTTTTTAACAAAATAAAAACCGTCTTCAAAAAACTAAAAAGCAAAAAATAATCTAATCTTGAAATCTACCTTGTCTAACCACATCAAATATTTAACTAATCTGAAGTCGGTGCCAAATAAACAACCGACGAAGAATAACAAAAGTATACTCAGTAACGAGATGCGCGGACCAATTTGTAGGTATAGTCTTTGGCGCAGACCGGCAATACTCGACGCAGTTGTTAGTTTGGCACCGACTTCAGATTAGTTAAATATTTGATGTGGTTAGACAAGGTAGATTTCAAGATTAGATTATTTTTTGCTTTTTAGTTTTTTTTATATGTTCATGTTAGTGTGGTAAACTTAACAGGTATAGGGAAATTGTGTGAAGTGAGATAGAAGGCCACGGCTGGCTGTGATAAGACTAAATTCTAGGAGATATATATATATTTTGTCTTATTCTCTCCAATGCATTATGAGAGGCGATCCTGTGCGACATAATCAGTAACAAAAGTCTAGTTTTAGCTGTTGTGCTGGCCTGTAAGTACAGGCTGTCGTTCAATGGAAAGATTTTTATCAAGCTCGACCTTGATATTTAACTATTCATGCAATTTTAAGAGATACCTGATACCCGTTATAATTTCATCATACAATTATCATGTTTGTGGTTCAAGATAACATTATGATAGAATATATTGACATTTTCAATCATAGGTATCGATTTACAAAATCGTAGTAAACACTAAATACTTACTCAATATTCTTGTGATAACATTTTATTGCATACATAATTCAATTAGTGGTACAACACTATTTTTATAAAAATAATAACAAAAACTATTTAAACAAATGGGGGAAGAGGAAACCACCACTAGCCCGCTTGGCTCATTCGTAGCCCAGCCTTCCTGAGGATGCCTCGTTTAAAGGCGAAACACGTGTCGAATACTTTTTTTAGAATCGCTTCGTTTCGCGGGAATTGCATAATATTTGGGGCCCGACACTCGTGATAGATACTTTCTTGACTAACATCTTAGAGGAGTTCGGTGTTGCTGGCTTCTCCAATTGTCGATCAACTTGTTTGGATTATAATTTGGAAAATTGACAAGACGATTGTCAGCGGTGGGTTTTCGTCCCCCATTTGTCTAACGATGGATTTCTGCCAAGTATTGCCTAGTTCCATCAATTATAAATACTATTTAGCTCAATACTCACATCAATATAGATAAGATAGTTATAATCATATATTTTTTAAGTATTTACTTACCTATTTACGTCTTAAATTGTCTTGAAATAGGTAGAGTACAAATATTAACACCAAATACACATAGAGAACGACAAAAAGTAGCAATAAATAGCAATGATGAATGATGGAGTCGCGTCTACGACATGCAACACAATGCACTCACCATAAACCGTACACAAAATAATACACAACATAAAAACACACTCATATAAATAGAAATTAAAAAAAACCCGACAAAAGCATATTTTTTTTTATTTATACGTCAACGTTTGTACCAAGCAAAATCTAAATAATCTTTAGAAAAATCTAGCAGTTAAGGCTGATGACCTCGTGAGCAACAACTAAAAACAATTGCAGGATATTATTTGTTTCACTGGCAATCAAGCGATGGGATGGAATGGAATGTCGACAGTCAATTGTTCGACTTACCTTCGACGATATTAGTGTCAATGTGGGCGATGACTCCTGTGAAACAAACAACACATGTCCTGCTTTAATTGCCCATGTTTGGAGAAAAAAAAGTTAAAATTAAAAAAAAAACAAATTATAATTACTCGTCTTATTTTAAACTGCAGTGTCGTGTATTTTATCGTGTGGACTTAAGTTGTTTACCTATATCGGGGCAATGGACCGGCCATTTCCCGAAAATAAAAGTATCCTACATGTAGGCCCGAGTTATAAAGGACCATCCTAAGTTTCATTGGAATAGCTTCAATAGTTAACCATTTTTTTTCCAAAGATATTCAATATAGGTACAGACAATCTAGTTACACGATAACTCTAAAGAGGTAAATTGTATAAATTAAAAAAAAATAAAGCATATATATTACCTAAGTATCTACATAATTTCCATGACGATAATTTCACACTGAATGAATGAACTAGTACAACATTCCTTTAGGAGAACCGAACCGAATTAAATTGACCGCTGAATCCACTACCTAACTTGTTATCGTATGACTCAATTGCATTCTGTTTATAGCAAGAAAGGTATTACACTCAACACAGGAGGAAAATCTGTTCTCAAACAAGTCATCCTGGTTCCCGGTATTGACTTCCTTTTTGCTACTTTTTATCCCAAGAACGGGTTCGTAAGAATAATACCTAAGAGACGAAACAATGCATATTTAGACGATCGTTCATAAATACTTTGTAGACATTTTTTTTAATACTTATCGAGGGGATGTGCTATCAATACTTATTTAAAAAGTTGTATTAACATTTGAAGGCACAGTATGCTTTTCTATGTATCAGCCGCAAGAGTCCACTGCTGGACATAGGCCTCCCCCAATGACTTCCGCACACCACGGTCCACCACCTCCCACATCCATCGCAGAGATAAATATTTCGCGATGGGAACCACCATCATCATACTCACCACTTCCCAAGGTTATCTGGGGTCGGCGTATTATGGCTTTTCTTTCCATAGATGCTATTTATATTTTATTTTGAAAGTAGTATTCAATAATTTCAAAATGAAAAGGACATAGTCCTTTTTCTATAAATTAAAAAGAGAATAGAAAAGCTTACCTACTTAATATTGACAAAATGTGAAAAAAAAATGGGCCCATGCGGTAGCATGCAAAAGATGCTGGCTGCATTTCCTCGCTGAATAGCCAAAGCTACTCGCTGAGCGAGGAAATGCCCGGCCCTTAACCATATTTTCTTAATTATTCAGAATTCAATATAAATCATTCGGGTAAAAACAGCAGGTAACTAGGTACAGCAATACATGATACCTCTTTGCCTTTGCCGTAGTCGGATAAAAGCAAAAACCTACATAGGCACCGAGCCTTAATTGGTTGCAATAAAATATAATTAATCACGAATTCATAAAAAAAATGCTGTGTTTTTTATGAATCAATTGAACCCCCATACATTGCACAAAAACAATTATTGGACAATTAAAAATATGGCAAAATGTAATCACAATTAACGAGTTTGATGATCACGACTGAGGAAAATATTATTACACTAGGTAGATACACAGATCCCAGAAGCAAATACCATACATTGATAAATTGACCATGAAAAATTTAAATAAAACCGTACAGAAGATTTTGGAATACGTAGTTGATGGCAAGCGAATTCTTAACGCTGACAAATAGGCAATTATATAATAGAAGTTATAGATTGAAATAAAACTATTTTTAAGAATTCTATCGCGTTTATTTTTTGTTTTTACGTTCCCGACGTTTCGGCTGCTTTACAGCAACCATGGTCACGGGAGGACTGAGGTGGTTGACGTCCTAGTGTCATAGTTTGACGGGGGTACCCTCATATTTAGTTGTTACTTGCTAGAAGTTATAGATTAGTTTGTAGAATAATTATACTCGATTAAGATACCGGCAGAATGGCTATTAGTCTGAAAACTAGTAAAACTTCCACGATTTCTAAAATTTCATACAAACCAATCCACAGCGAACAGCTAGTAAATATTTAAGTAAAAAAACCGCGTAATTATACCAGAAACAAATCAAACGTTTTGTATTTATTACACCGTACACCTATTAAACGTATCGTAACTAAAAGTCTCGCAAAAAACTGAATACAAAAACAATGGTGCGCACTTGGCGATCGCATGCGCAAGCGCACGCCGCGCGAACAAAAAAGGAACCTACTCTTCCCTAAATTATCCTGTCACGTTGGACTATAAAATGCAATTGGTTTTTGAGAAACACAAAATTAGAACTCTTTAGGATAAGGGCGAGTTGCACTTTGCCGTGACGGACGGACGGATATATTAATGGGCATTAATACGTATCTGATAGTAATAACATATAAGTAGGTAGTTATAGTAAATTACAAAACTAATAAGCCGACAATCCTGAATAAGTACTCGTAGGTATGTATCTTAATAATTAAAATTATTAGTTAAAAGATTCGAAATATGTTTATAGAACAATGAAGTCCGCCATATTATTATGTATTAAGTTGAAACATAACAAATATAAAGAACATACGCTGCTGAAGAAATTAATCCAACAATAAACAAAATGTTGACAAATCAAGACTCCCCACAAAACGATACCTAACACTTCCAGATTACTTTCTAATACAAATTCACACACAAAAATATCATATTCCTCGTAACTGATTGCTTCGTAAAGTTAGATCACCGAAAGTCACCGATATTAATCGTAAAAGTATGTGAAACCCTTATACAATACCTCATCCATACAAAAACTAGCCTTGAAGGCTCACAACAAAGTTTAAATTGGTTTAACGAATTGTGATTATTCCATGCGCAGTGTCAGGTTGCGCGCACAATAGGCGCACGCGCAGCCCGTACCTGTGCAAGGTGACCTGCGCGAAGGGCACGAGGCTGCCCTTGCGCGTCCCTCTACTCCCCGCACCCCCTGGCGGTGGTCCCGCGGGTTCCGTGCTCACATGCATTGTCCGACACGCCATTACTGAAATGACCATTATAGATATACGATAGGGATGGCATCGTAGAGTTATCGATAAAATTGTAATTAGCTTTTTGCAAAAATAGAAACAAAGATTTAAAAAAAAACATCACTATAAGACCAGGTTAAACCAGACAACTTTAAACAGTGCATTGATTATTTTAAACATCATACTCATACATATGTTTACTCTATTAAACAAATGTTATTATTGTAGATCAAAAAGACAGGACCTATTATTATTTGACCTGGACAAGGATTAAAACCAAAAGATATCAACGCCCACACTCATAATCACGATAAACAATATTATCGATAATTGACTGAACAACGGCTGTGCAAAAATTAATCAATTGTTAGAATAAGGACAAATGATTGAACTATTTTTAGCATAACATGATTGCTGTGACAGATTTAATCTTGTGATATTTTATCAACTTCAATTGGCTGAAATGGGACGATGGGCTCGCTACCCAATTTATTGGTAACACTCATATTGTTTAGTAGGTAATTACTTAATCTCTTCCTAAGCCTAACTATAGTGTGATGATTTAATCATCATACTTAGTTTTATTTTAAATGAAGAATAACGATTACATTATATTTAGTCAATTATATCGATGTTTATAAATCTACCAAGCTTGCCCGTCACTAGCTGTCAATCAAAAGCCCAAGTCAGACATACAGCTCGCAGCGACAGGTGTTGGGCCCGTCGGCATCCGCGAATAATACTGAATTAACGTTGCATTAAAAAAAAACTAATGTTGCTAATTTAAACCGTGTTAATTTCGATGTAGGATAGATTAATAGTGTATGTACAACCTTATTACGCCGATGTAAAGTCCCACAAAATAGAGGCCAACCCCCAAAGACATTAAGCGAACAAACTACTGCCTGGATTATTTTTAAAAAAATCTACAGCATATTTGACCAAGAATCTCATGAACAATGATAGTTCTTATAATGATGAAGCCACTATTGCGATCTCCGAAGCAACGATAGTCAATTATTAATAATTGTATAATCCGAAATTTGTACTGCAAAGCTTATTGAAATGAGGTCAACCCACATGATATCCAAAAATACCGAAATCCCATTCTAAATGAGAGGTCCAAAATTTCTGATACACTCAATACACGGCCATATGTGTAATGAGTAATGTATGCAAATGTATCCGATGTGAATCATAATATGACCGGAATATGGCCTTATGGCTTGTGGATAATATATTGTGCAAATCGTTTGGGTTTTACAAGATAATTTCTAGAAGTATATGACGTCAATAGTTAAAGTAGCAATAGTTGTAAAATTGCTAGATTTAATTAATCCAACTGTTTTCCTGTGACTAAAGATAGAGTTAAACCATATTTTCAAGAGAACATAACTGCACTTAATTTTTCACTATTAACCGACGTAATGGGGTGAGTTGGAGTGACAAGTGTGAAACCTCCCCCCGTTGGGGGCAGGGGCGGCTGACAACGCTACTGACCTAGTTCCGCGAAGCTCGCTTCCGGTCGCTTTCCGAGCCGCCCTTCAACGCTGAAAACTACACAAAAGCAACCCCCAGCTATAATTTATAATGCCGATGTTAACTGGTTGTTTTAAATGAAGTTTTAAAATAAATTTGGGGAATTTATGAAGTTGATTAATTGTATGTTAAAACATATACTTTATTAACTTCATAAATTTTGTTATGCACCGCTCTATATGCACCGTGTCAGCGCCAAATATTTAGCACAAAGGGTCGACGGTATGAGTTAGGTTAAATTATAATGTAACAAATATTATATTTGATGGCTTAAAGAACCTTGAAATGTTGTAGGTATACTAACATATCTCACTAAATAGCGCATACCTTTGAAACAATTTAAAAATATATATATTGAAAATTCTGACACATTTTGTCATAAAATTAGTATTATATACAAAGTAAATTAAAGTAAAGTAATTTTTATTTCAGTTTAGACATTTGAGATGGTTGCGGTTGCAAACTAGGCGGAAGCCTGTATCTTGGAAACCTGATTAGATTGCTTTATAGATTATATTCTTATATAAAAAATATTATATTCTTATATAAAAAATAAAGCATACGTATTAAATAAAGAAACAAGACGAGAATGAAATTAAAATAAAACATTATTAATTCTGAATAAAATAAAACATTATTAATTCTGAATAAAATAAAACATTATTAATTCTGAATAAAATAAAATAAAGAATATTTTAGATAAAATTAAAATTATAAAATTAAATTGAAATTGAAATTCTTAAACATATAAAAAAAACCATATGATACGCACATACCCTATTACGCAACACAACGTTTACATATCACTACACATATGAGTACATAGTTAGATTACAAGGTCGCGAATAATTGGCGGGTAGGTACAGACAGGTAAAAAACATTATAACATTTACGTGCCTCGATACCAGCACGATCGTAAAGTAATTATTAGTTCAGAGCACCGTAAACATGATATAATTATTTTCGATCAGCGCTTACCCCGAAGATATAATTGAAGATAGGCTCTCCTTACGCGGACTGGACAGCGAACTGTAGCTCGAGCCTAATTTTACGTAGCTTTACGATAACGTTTGCGTCTTCCACCTCTCACTCTCACTCTTTCGCCTTCCGTTATATTCGGCATTAATATAAAAAATTAATTTACCATACAATTGAAATAAAACAATTTTTCCGGATTTTAACGCGTTTATTTTATGTTTTTACGTTAACCAACAACTAACTATGAGGGTACGCCAGTTCAAACTATGACATTAGGACGTCAAACACCTCAGACCTCCCGTGACCATGGTTGCTGTAAAGCAGCTGAAATGTCGGGGCCTTAAAACATAAAATAAACGCGATAACATCCGAAAAAATAGTTTTCAAAAGTAGTTTTCAATGTGTAGCATTAGTGTAAATATAAGAAATCAATATTACCATACAATGTTGGGTATTGTGCTCGCACATGACTGTTGCATTCTCGACAGAGAAAGTTCAATTTGATTCTTTGACTTTTGGGTCAGTCAGGAATATTTTTTATTTCGTATTCATAACAAAATAAATAGCCAAATCCAGGGTGCTCTAAACGAAGATAAACAACATCTTTGAAACAATTTGTAGAGGGTAGAGACCCTCCCCTCCTACATCGTAAACCCCCATTAAACGTTTACAGCCTTCTAAAACTTTAGCAGGGTGCGATACTGCCACGGTAAACGCAATAAAAACTGTTTTTGTTACTATTTGAAGATATGATAATACTCTATGTACAGATATAGTATGTATTGTTTTGACTAGTAGGTACAATATCGGAATAATTACTGTATATAGGACAGTCATACTGACATCCTGATTAATGGATTACGGGTACTTAACCGACCGGCCCCTCTTTTCCAGAGCCCCGCGATCCATAGGGCCCACTAGTCGCTGCTTTATTACCGATAAATATATCTATTTATCTTCTGAAAATCAAAGCATAAATATCTAGAGTGCCCAGGGCCTTCAACAGCTTTGAAACGGCCCTCCCTTTATCTTAGATAGATTAAGGGAGGGCCGTTTCAAAGCTGTACTCATTTATTTTTATTTTGCTCGTGAAAATAATTCTCGCAAATTCTTAAATCCAATCAGCAACTTATTAGTGCTGCTTATACATCGTTCAAAGCTAATCGTTCGCATGAGGCCGAGGCAGCGGTCGAAGGACGCCCAGTGACCAACTTGTGCCCGATATGACGCAATGAGCTACATCCCGCGGGTTCGCGCAAGCCTTTTTTATTCCAAAGTCCGAGGTGATCTCGGGACCGCTATTTCGTTTTTAATCTATGTGTTCAGTTTTGGCGTTCCTTTGTTTTGATGAAATAGGTACCTACTAAGCTCACAAAAGCCGTTGGATGTTTTCTATATAATTTAAAAAGTGCAAATAAATGGCTATATATTGAGTGCTGGTAGTCTACACCTGGTATCTATTTATAATATGAAAGATTGCCACCACAAAAAAAACACTACCAAGGTAGGTATTTATTATTTATGTTAAAATCAGATTTACCATCAAAACCCAGAAGTAGCTTTGCACAATTGCGCAGTGAAATTGATTAATAAGTTTCATAGTTAGGGACACAAAGACGCACTTACAAAAACCCATGATAAATACGCCGCCATAATAAGAAACATAAAAGCGTCGAATCTACCGTAGCGTAAGAAATGACGTGATGGCGCAAGCAATCCCATATAATCCCCATTAGTGCACTTCGCGAAAGACCCTCACATACGTGCATCTCGCTCGCACACCAACAAAAAATAAGTACCTAACACCGAGCGCAATCCGTTGCATTCCATACCCTTCGCCATTACTGACCCATTTCACTTGAGACATACAAAAATAAACTGTGCCCCCACAAAATAAGATTCAAGACGTACGCATAAGGATAATTGTTATTATTTTTTTAAAACCCCAAGTGCGAAGGGCCCGGCAATTCTAAACTTAATATAAATAACAATAACAAGTCGGGCCGGTCGATCCTTTTAAAAACATTGAACGGATTTGACAGATGAGGCTGCAGGGCGCGTTGTCTCGCCACGGAATTTGGAATTAGGCATAACACCCACGTTCGAAAGTGTCTTCTTGATAATATCGATGCAAAAAAAATAATCTGAGATATTAATTTATTATGGCTTAGCAATAACTTTAGGGCACAATTTTGCACAGGTTGTAACAACAATTTTCTAGGTGTATAGGGCGCTTAGAATGAATTTTGAAGGTATTCAATTATCGAGTGATCGATTATTTCCTTACCTACTAGTCAAGATGCACGCTAGGGGAGGCGTTGCTGTGTTCCTGGAAATATTAGATAACTCGATCGACAAGTATTTGATGCTGTCAAAATGTATACTAAGCCTCAAATGTCAAGACATTGCTCTTTAGAATGTTGCCAAAATATACATATCAAAATTGTATGCAGCGCTGCTGTGTTCGACAATAATAATCCTAAGACGTAACATAATACTAAACTTTATAATACGTTATTAACCACCTCATATTCTGTGAACACATTACCAACAAGATATATTTAGACAGTTGCTGATAAAAAAAAAGAAATAATACTAAATTTGCGCCCGCGCATTGCACACGCTCGCAAATCATGACCATAGTGGAAGTGGCAATAACACTCTAGGTGTGGGTCTGCTCGTCTGTACATCTTGATCAGAAAGATCTCGGTTCTGTGGATACGTAAGTATGGTAAAACTTTTCTTTAAGTCTTCACAAATCAACGCGGACATGATCTATTCGATACCTACATAGATAGTTTGTTTCTTATATATTATTATGTATCTGTCCACACGGGCTGTTCCCGGTCTATTGGAAGGCTTGCGCGGAAACATGTCCATTAATTTCCTGGAAAAATGACAAAGTCTATAAAAGTACTAGCTGAGCAGGCCAACTTCGTACCGCCTCAGAATCAAATGAATAATCTTTATTACTATTTTTTTTTAGTAAATGTTCCCATGTTTTAATAGTTATTTCATAAAGTTAGATCATAAAAATCGGCCCACCCAATTTCGAGTTGTAAATGGTGTAAGTAACACGGCTTAGTTTTATATCTTATAAGGTTTTATATCTGACAAAACGTGGCATACGCTAAAAGTGAAGCCTGAAAAAACTGTGGTCTAGCAGTTTTTCAAATGGTAGACCAGAATATTTTACATGTACAAAATGTGATCACTTAATTTTTATCAATTAAAACATCAAAAACTTTCAAGCGAGTCCGCGTTAAAAGCCTAGTGCGCACAATAATGAACTCGACTCGTTATAAATGTTGAAATTAACATAAAATAACTATAATATTGTTACAATTGCCGGTGGCATCGCAATCAAAATGTCCTCGTATGGAAATTTTACTTAACATTTATTTATTTGTAATGTGGATCTTTATACGACACAGATTAGATTATTAAATGGATAATTGCGAAATTTATATATACATAATAAAAAGGGTGACGTCATTGTTTAAAACGATTACATATATGTATATATAACATATCTAATAATGTCTATTATTTATAAAATGGATTCAAAAAATACTCCCAAAACTTAAGGCAAATACAATGCACTTCATTAATTTACTGAGCGAGTAGTAATTTCGTAAAAAACATTTTCTTAGACAACCTACTTGAAAGTAGTACTTTTTCTAAAAAATCTCGTTGGCCAATGACATCATCGTTATAATAATTAAATTAAAACTAGACAATAATACCGTCATCAGTAATATTAACTCGAAAATAAATTATTACATTGACAAAATACACAATAAAATTAATATTTAATTTATTATTCATGACCGGTCGTTATTAACCAACCATTGGTTCGCTAAAAGTTTATGCAACTCTAGGCCGATGATATTTACTATGTATTTAAATATGTTTTTTAAATATAAAAAACTAACAAGTTCTACAGCTTTTTAAATATAATGTATTCTAAAGTATAATGAAAGATACGCATCTATGACACATACAGTAGGTAGAGCCACGAGGTAGAGACCATAAACTTAATTTTAATGAGGTTTTTACCATCGTGAAATATGATATTTTGAAAGTAAAACGATTACAATAGGAACGACTCAGGCCGTAGTTCATTATCTAGGGTTACATCTAACAACTGTCAAATTTGATGTTACTTCTGCAGAAAATCTTAAACAATAATGTACGATCTACCTATACCTAATTAAAATAAGGTCATAACTGAACCATAAAAGAAAAAATGTGGAGATAAAAATGATTTAAAGATGTCCGACGTTCACAAAGAACATTAGTTTTGTTTTTTGCCACTTATTGCAATGTTGCTGTATAAAAAAACCTTTTATTTTAAGGGTGATTAAATAGAACATAATAAGAAATTCTAGTACATAACAGTCGCAACATCCATAAGGAACTTTATATCTTATTTTTCTGGTAAGTACAGTTCACGAGAAAATACAAAGAACTTATCTTATTATTTAAATTAAATTCATAAACGAGTGCGGCCATCTTGAAAACGGTTGATGACATTAAAGCGTTATCATTAAAATTAAACACGTCTATGAAATCAATAAGTGGATCAAAAGATATCATGTTGTTTTATATTTTTAGACTAGTCATGGTTGCCACCTGGCACCCGTTCTGCTAACACAATTGAATCGCAATTGAATGGAAATTGCATACATTATGTACAACGACGACATAATAATATACTTAAAATTGTATGCCATTTTAATTATTTATTTAATACAAATATGTAGACGGACATACAGACATTTTTTTTTTAATATTGGCAACCAGATGACACCAGCACCCAAAACTGGACTAGACAACGATACTTTATTGCTCATTACAAGTTTTTTGTGTAGATATTTGGTTTTATAGCTTTGCAGTAATATGTAAATTAGCAAATACAAATTAAATTAACGCTTACAAAACCGTATAGGTACCGTTAAAACGAAACGATGGAAGTACATAATATATTATAATAGGGTGATTGAATATTATATATTGAATATTGTAAATATATTTGTTATAATAAATAATTATACATATTTAAGCTTTTATTATATACTTATTGTAAAATCATTCACGAAATATCTAGAAAGAAACGGTGGAAAGAGTGGAGTCAGGCTCGTTCTCTGACGCATTTATGGTGGTGACGTCATATGCCTGTAGCTCTGTACAGATTTTTTTATTTTCTCGATTGGATACTTTAAACGTAGTTTTAAGTGTTTTGTTAATAATTGTTTCATAATAATCATGCAATAAAAAAAATCACCCACCCTACACATGTGCAAATATGAATAATATATAAAAGCTATTTAATTTGTTTTTATGACAGTTGATTGACATATTATAATGTTATGTCAAGACATAACATTATAATATTTTGTGTTATACACAAAATTAAAGATTATCTGGCCGACGATTTACAATTTACATATTTGTACATAAATATTGATGTTAGTAACTCAAATGAAATGATTATAATCATCATGATTTCAAATTACATGCAGTGGACCACTGCATGTAATTTGAATTAATCCAATGCTAAAGTAGGAATCGGAATGCCTCGGTAATCTGCTAATGCACTCCGGGACGCGCCAGCCGGTTTAGGTTGCCGACATTACGTGAAATATTATTTGCGTGCATCCCATCAAACGCTAGATGTAATAAACACAAATACGCCTTAAAGCGTTCTACGCTAACCACAATTTCATTTAACAACGAAACAATTCTCACACGCAGACGAATTTCTTTAGAATCAGAATAAGAATATTTTTGATTCATGTAAACCATTTAGCACAGTACTTATGGATCGTCAAAATAGCTACAAAATGCTAAACTACAACTTCACTATCCCTTCGATATGCCGTTTCTATGGAGAAGAACGGGCAAGAAACTCCATGGTTGCTCTTTTTAAAAAGATCCGCTACATTTTGGAGCAGTACATTGTTATAGGTATGTGAGAGCAATGTAGGGACGGCTAGGCAGACTTTAGAAGCTGGTAAAAAAAAGTACTTACTCTAAGTATATCATTTACTTTTAAGCTCACACTTTTTTACTTATAAATCCGCGCTGTCTCGCTTCCGGTGCTTCGGCATGTTAATTAAAACATAACAACATCCAACCGGACCGCATTAGCATACCCGATGTACAATATTGAGTGCATTTTACGTAACTCGGACCTGTTTATCTATACGTTTGGGCTGCTTTCGTCTTTTATAGTCTATGCTAGATACAAACGCAGAGCAATATCGGTTCTTTTTTTAAATATTTACTCGTGTATTTGGTTATATGACCAATTTAGTGATTGCCGTTAACGATGCGTGGACAATGATTTTGTAATAAAGCAGGACCAGTTTTGTTCTAAGATGTTAATCACAAATGTGCTAGCGATATCCCAAGTCGTATTTAACATTTATCATTCTCGTAAAGGTCTATTACATATAACATTTTAATTATTTTTTTTTCTTGATCATCTTAAGTATACTATGCGAATGATTTATTTGCGATTGCAACATTGACATTTGTTGTCGTCGGATTTCATATAGTAACCCATCCAATCAGTAATTTAAATATAACGGAACGATTAATCTTTAATCATCGAGGTGCCATTCTATCAGCGAAACACATCAGTGACGGCGCCAAAATTGTTTTTATAGTTAAAAAAAATAATTATTATCATTACCGTACCGAGTCCAGAGAAATATGAAGTAAGTTTTATTTTTTCAGAAGCAAAGGCTCGCCGCATAGACAATGGCGTCCCATTATTCGAGACAGTACGCTCATTACCGGGTTTTTGCGGGCTCTGGGCGCGACGCATTGTTCCGAGGCGTCTACCTGTGCTGCCTATCGCTACATCGACGGTAAAAGGATAGATGGTAATGATTTTAGAGTGTGCATGACTGGATGTGATTCGGTCGGAGGGATTGAGTTCGGATGTGAGTGGTGCATATTTTCGGAACTTTTTTAATTCGAGATATCTGATACGTAGGTAAATAGTATTTAGTATCTGGCGATAATTTTAAAGGTTAAATAGCATATATGTATATTTTAGAGTACATAAATAGCTGAATATCTTTACCCAAAAACATATTACATTTACTAGATAAAATAAAATAAAATGATATTCTTTTAAATTGATATTATTTTTGTCCAAATGTAAAGAAAAAAAACCTGTTACCATCATTCCCCACAATCGTATCTACTGGCAATATATTGACTTTTACGTAAAAAAAGATCGATAGTAAAGAATAATACCGTCCCACGCACACTCCGGCCGAGCTAATACACGTAATAAAATAAATTCCACATATAAATTCGGTCGGGCCGTGTTTTTTTGTCAATTAAATATTACAGACGGGACTAAAACGCAGGTACTCGGTACCACGGGCCTGTATACCGCGGTACGGCACCATTAGAAACATTCGCTTCTTTGTCTAGAATCTGATAATAGAGGGGGATGGATGATTATTGTGCCTTTGTACGAATGAGTGGGTAGTATTTATTTTATTTACACTTTCATTACTCTTCTTATTCGGTTGATAATAATGCTGATGGTAAGGGTAAAGTTTTTAATTATGTAATTAAAAAATGAGGCTGTACTTATAAACTAGATACACTCAGTTTATAACATTCTCCGTGAGAATTATAAAATATATTTAATTAATCGCATAAGTAAGTTAATTTGCAGGCAAATCGAAACTTGATGAATGAATGAATTGAAGACAACTTTTCAGCAAGATGCGGTAGGTACATCTTGTATCGTAAACCTGTACTTTCAGTGATGAAGATATAACAATTTAAATAGGTACCCAGTAATATTATAAGGATAACATTAACTGCAGTGACCGCGATACCTTTTAGTGTAATACCGATGGCACCCGACTCCGGCACAGGTAGAAACATGAACATTGAACATACGAAGGCAATTAACTTTCGGTACCTGCGCGCACGCATGTGTGCGTGCACGTGTGCGCGTGCGCGCGGTGCGCGTGTGTGCGTGCAACACTTGCGCAAACACAGGGCTGTAACGCGTCTCGAGGGTCCAAAGATAAATTGGTGCGGTTTAATGGTATTCTGAATTTATGTTCTGGTCGGATTTGTTTTTTAAGTTGTATTAAACGCCTATTGTAATCCACGGAGAAGTTTTTTTTTTTTCAAATTAATATGGAGACACAGTTGTCGGGGTTGAGGTGACGATATGGCGGCTGAGCCGAATGCTAAAATTATCTTTGAGGTACTTTGTAAATTGCTCAAATAGTTCGACATTATACTTTAGTATTGATTTCTTTTATTGACGCGAATCGTCGCGAATTTACGCTAAACGTCGGGAGCGTAAAAACAAAAAATAAACGCGATAGAATCCTTAAATTAGTTTTATTTCAATATACATTAGTATTTACTTTACTACCTAATGTAGTAAAAGAATACTCTTTAACCCGTAGCCATACAATACATATTTGATTGTAAGTAATTTTAAATCAATAACTAAAAAAAATAAAAAAAAAAAAAAAAAAAATACAACCGAATTGAGAACCTCCTCCTTTTTGAAGTCGGTTAATAAGTCACATTTATATGAACCTGTTAATCGCATTTGCAGTTGAACGTCAAGTCTAGCCATCCATAAACCACGCTCCAACACCAAAACACATACAAAATGCATTGGAATCTATTTAAAAGCAAATCATTTGTAAATTTACAGCACAACAATGGCAGCATCCATAAGTAACAGTCAAATTGACCGGACGAGACTGCTCTCACTTCGGCACAATGGGTATTTCAGCAAAAAATGGCTCCCGGGTAAGATGAGAAAAAAAATGTAATGAATATGGCAGAAGCATTGGAGGTCTGGCATTGTTTTGTCGCCATATGGCGGAGATAGTCGACATTACTTGTGACTATGATGGTTTTTAGGAAACGGAAGATGAAAGAAACAGAAAGAAATAATTGTATGCTAAAAGTGTATCGGCGGCATATAGTTGAAATAAATCTAATCTTAAGGATTTAACGCGTTTATTTTCTGTTTTTACGTTCCCGACTTGGGATCCAGTAATTAATATATAATCAAATCCAAAACCAAGCGCACCATTGTAAGACCTCAAACACTGTGAGCTCATTTTGCGTAGATCGGACCGCAAACAACAAGTAAATATGAGAGTACCCCAGTTCAAACTAGGACTTCTAACACCTCAGTCCACCCGTGACCATGGTTGCTGTAAAGCAGCCGAAGGAAACATAAAAACATAAATATAGGAAATCAATATGTATATAGTTAATGGGTACTTCCTACTAGTCTTTGATAGCATAAAATATGTGAATTGACTTATATTTATGAAACGATTTACTGAAGGATTAAAATAAGATCGGGCATACTATGTACCTAGTTAATTCTCTAGAATCGTTCATCATTTATAAAAAATGTAATTAAATCGTATTTCTCATCCAAAACTCACAATCATCAAAAAGCACCCACCCGCGGCGCGTACGCACCCACTGATGCACCGACAGACGCAATTAGGCACCGACCACCGAAATTTATGCGAACAACTCCAATAATAGGGCGCCATTACTGATTTACGAGCGCCCTGTTATTCTTAGAACACTAACAAAGGGGTCCGGCAAAAAAAACCTACTTGTTTTAATATTATCGCGTGTGCGCCGCGTCCTATGACTCATTTATAGCGTAATGATCAAGCGCTAGACGCGAAAAAAATCGAAAAGCTAAATTGTCGAAGGCCGTACGAACGTACGTTCTGTCTGTGCGCTTGCGGCAATTAAAAATAATTAGGGAGCGAAGATGGCGTGTTCTCGGAAGGACCCGCCGCGGTACATTTACATATGGCGTTGATCTAATAGGGCGAGGTGTTATATATAGCGGGCGGCGATAAGCGATGACATGATACCTTGTAGGCTATTGCAACTAAGGGAACTGAAAATAGCTTAATCATATGTGTCTGTTCTATTCAATATTACCCATTTTGACTTGATCATCCCTTACAAGATGGATACGCTACTAAACCATAGCATTCGATATAGTTATGTAATATAGTATACTTATACCAACATGACGTTAAAGCGAAGGCCGTGAATCGTCATAAAAATACTAAGATTAAACACACACTCATCCATTAGACAGTGTATTGCTGCTGTCCGCCGTCCGCGCCCGCCCGCACCCGAACCCCACACTTCTCGTGAACCAAATCGGCCACGATTAGGGGCAATAGTGATTGAAAAGGGTAAAGAAACCGACCTGTATTAATGTCCGGCTCGCATTTGTTGTTTTACGTCCGAATAATGCCGGCCAAACGTTTCATTTTAGATTATACACAATAATAAATCGTGTGCACTACTTATTACGAATTAAATTTAGTCGGATTTATTTCTTTTTATGGCGGAGCGATATCTTGGGTACAATATAGTGGTAATTTAAATACCGCCTCGAGGGTTATGAAAAGAGTCCGTTCTCATACCCTTTTTAAGGAGTAGACGCAGACGGCAGTTGTATTTAGCACATTCTTAAGAACATACATGTAGCCAGTTAGTCAGTCGTATTATTTACGTACTACCAACATAAACTCAATATCTTGTTACTTACACCTGTATAAGTAGGTACACTTATGGCTGCTCCTGAAATTCAGTACGAGTAGCAGAGTTCTGGCCTAGGCAAATGTAAATTTGCCATCGACACGATAGAACACAACTTAAAATGTGTTTCTGGGAATCAGACTTTTTTCATTAACCTGTATTTATTATTAACTTTGGAGGCTTCTAAATAGTTCATGTATCCAACTAAACTTGAAATTCAACAACTATTTCTATAAATTACGATTTATGTAACAATATTCTTGTTCTAATTGAATTGAATCGTCATCGCATCGTCTCTTTTAGACTCCTGAATGACACTGAAACGTACCGTGGCATTTGATTTGCATATTATCGTTTTATTTTAATCGATTGTCGCTATTACATCTTGATATTAATGTGTATTGGC
Organism: Pheosia gnoma; assembly: GCA_905404115.1. Classification (NCBI taxonomy): domain Eukaryota; kingdom Metazoa; phylum Arthropoda; class Insecta; order Lepidoptera; family Notodontidae; genus Pheosia; species Pheosia gnoma. The sequence continues at coordinate 11,305,960 of FR989894.1, read as the reverse complement.
TCCATTATGATTTTATACATAAATCAATATATTTTAAAAGGGTTCAGCTGATTCGCCTTGTTTTGCAACGTCGTGATTTAAAATTTGATTATATTATTCATAAAATAGTCGTAAAAAATATTTACAAATAATGTTGTAAATTCGATTAACGACGCGAATCATTAAGTTATAAGTAACGTTACATAACAGACGGATTTCTATGGACCGTACCCATCCATTCTATTCCATGTACAATATGACCGTACTATTTACATTAAAGACAAAACAAAACATGTAGATACTTAGTTGATTACTACCAGTTTCAGCAGATGGTGTACTTGAACTAAGTGTTGGGGCCCTTTACCCCTATTTGTTTAATGATAGATTTTCGCCAAGTATCGCCTAGTTATATCAATTACTCAAACTTAAATGAAATAGTGGATAATCTAATAAAGATATCATGCGCACCAAACCTTCAATACTTAGGACTTGGACTTTTGTAGCTCTCCTTTTGATGGTTGTGATTGACGATGCTATTATCACATCTACATTATTGCAAAGGGTTAATCAATAGCCACAGAAAGTATTACAGCATAAAGTATCCACGATCATTTCTTTACCAACCTTCTAATACTACTTGGAACGCTTTTGCAAGCTTCAGACTTGATCGATACATATCTTAAAGCCTGCTGCTTTTCACACTCTACATTAGCATGATTCATTCGGCCACTGGGTCGACTGCTACTGCATTCTTACAACCAGTGTGCAGACCAGAACTGGTTGCATCGTAGCGTCCATTCATCGCTTCAGACGCTTGGATTTTCCTCATTCGACATTTTACTGTTGCTAAATATGATAACTAACGATTTATTCAAATACAATTTAAGCTTTCGTGTTCAGACTTGAAGTTCAAATTTCAATGAAATTTATTTGTCGGTTAGGCTGAATTGGTCTTAATAACAAGTTGTAAAGTTCCGAGTAAAATAAGCACGTTTTGGACTGTATTTTTGCTCCAATTATCGTACTGTGAGAAAGTGAGCCCTTGTGACTCAGGTGATATCAAAGATCTCTCGATAAAATGGAAATAAAACGACATGCGCGTGCGCTTTTGCAGGCATTCAATGTTCATGCAGGAATTTCCGGAAGGACTCTTATTTGTTGATTTTGATAACTATAGCAATTGTTGAAGGCAATGACTATACGAGTACTTACTTGTGATTTTTTTATAAAAAGAACATACCTACAGAGGTTTTTTTTAGTAATCAGTGGAGCCCAATAGCTCTTTAAGATACCTTTTATTCCCTGCAATTGGATTTTTACGTTTAATACGCAAAAATCTTGTTCAATGCGAGAGCAGAAACATCATTTTTCCAGTCGATTTATAAACGTATACAAAAAATTTAACACACAACAATTTTACAAAAAGTTCATAATTCTCATATAACATACAATACAATAAACATACACTTATGTTATGTAATTCCAACCATTCTAGTGTTACTGTCTGGGTTGCGTTTACGGTACTCACCCATCATAAAATTTACACTGGGTAAAGCCAAAAGGTAATTTTTCCCCAAGCTAAAATTACTGTCACGACGCTCGCTGAACGGTGTCATAGCTTTATATCAATACTAGCTATACAATTCCATCATGTAAAATAGTTAGCTTTAGTTAGATTTGATCTAATCTAGCGGCAGAGTAAAACTTTTGTGGTATCAAAAGGTCGTTAAAATTGTCACGGGAATGTTAATGTAAAATTGGCACTTGTCACGGGAATATTTACACAGACAGTTACAGTTGAAATTTTACGTGGTGTTATTTTTTCCCTCGCGGAGTCTCTGGACAGGGTGAAGGCAACATATAAGATAGACAGCTATATAGAACTGCGCATAGAACGCATTTGTAACAATATTATAATGTAATCCACCGCTTCGCGATCAAAGCTCCAGAATCCATTGGATTGAGAGGTAAATTGCTTCGGGTGGATAAAAGGAATGCATCTGGGCGAGGCGGCTTTGATCTGCCGGCTAGACGCTAGACCGGGTGTGGGGATGCGGAAAATGTGTAAACTTGCATTCGCTATCAGGCGCATGTCTAATATATGAACACATTTTCAAATTCAGTAGTTCGGTTGTGATTGGCGAGAATTGTTACGTCTTATCTTCATTTACAAAGGTAATTTGTAAATATGATAACCATGGAACCATTTACTTGTAATCATATAATTGGAGTTAGTACTTTTGAACCAGCTGCTCAAGCTTGCCTAGCCGTTCCTACATTGTTCTCACATACCAATAATAATGTACTTCTCAAAAATGTTGAATTAATTTTAAAAAAGAGCAACCATGAAGTTTTTATGTCGTTCTTCATAGTTACGACATTCTGAACGGGTGGCTAAGTTGTAGCTAAGCATTTTGTAACAATTTTGACAAGAATATATATTTTTAGTACGTATACTAAAAATATATATTCTGATTCTAATATCACATTAGTCACATACACGCGTTACTTGTGTGGGACCGTGTAGTTCGTGTGTTCGTCTGGCGATATTCTTATTATTATTCGAACATTGCTTTTCAGTGACGGGATCATACGGTGGAGTAATTTCACTTAACTCATTACATCTACAACAGTAAATACGGTAGAAATCTTTCAAAAAATTACAACCCGAGACAACAATGGTAGCAACGCGTAATCTGTGCAAAAAGCTACAACAATAGCAGCAGCGGTTACTACTTACTACGCAATACATTGCACAATCAATCCTAATCCGATCATAATACTATTGTAAATGCATTGCAAAAGGGATTACTTATTCTTTGATCCTTAGTGGTTCATTGCGCAGAATTCGTGGCACGAACATTGAGAAGTTTGTGCAAGTAAATCTCATTCAGACCACGATAAATAAATGTCATGTCACAAATTGATTTCCTATATTTATGCGAATACTACACGTATCTCGTTTACGTCACAAACATCCTAATTTCCATAGTAAAGATAGCTGGGTGCTAACCCCGACTTGCAATATAATTAAATCCAAAACCAAGCGAACCATTGCAAGACTTCAAGACACTGTGAGCACTTTCTGCGTAGATCGGACCGCAAGCAACAACTAAATATGAGGGTACCCCGGTTCAAACTATGACACTAGGACGTCCAACACCTCAGTTCTCCCGTGACCATGGTTGCTGTAAGGCAACCGAAACGTTGGGAACGTAAAAAAACATAAAATAAACGCGATAAAATTTGTTTTATTTCAATGTCACGTCACAAGTCAACACGAGTGGTGGGAAATCATATGGTAGCACGTCTGGGTGAAGCCTATGTCCAGCAGTGGGCGTCTTGCAGCTGGTGATGATGACGATAAATACGCATTTAACAAGCCTGTCTGAGCTGTAAATAAAACCCTCTATGTGTGCTTATGAAATCACATAGAACTTCGTAAAAGCCCTCGGTGGGAATTCTGACTCAATATGGAGTTTCATGGAGATATCACAACTTCTGTAAACATGTAAAGGCAGACAATATGTTATTGGCCTTTGAAAACTTGAAACGCAATTGAAATTCAGAATACTCCCCGGATACGAGTCGGTACTATTTGGTATTCATTGATTCACCACAATCAGCTGTCTCCGTCGCCAAATGCCGTATATATGTAAAGTAAAATGTCGACGTACTTTGATGGCTAATTTCTTATTTCAGACTTAATGAATAATGTTCATAGGACAGAGTATACCATTGTTGATATTGAATAGTTTTAATAAACATATGCATACAAATTGTTTAGTAAGGATCCAGTAATCTTGACGTTCTTATTCAAGTAACGGGTTGGCACATTACGGTATATTATTTGAACCATATATTTTTTATCTACATCGATGTCAAAGTAGTACCACTGCTTTAAGCAGAACTATTCACCCGGGTAATGGAGAGGTAACCGTACATACGACCATTTGTACCTACTGGAGGTGCCGAACTTAGCTTATACATTATGATAAATTATACCTTATGTTATTGTATTAGGAGGCTGGAATAACAACTAAACATTGTGATGTTTTATGCATAGCTGGAGAAAATTTGAAGTGTTTGTGAAGGGGTTAGCTCTTACCTAATCCAACTATCAGAATGTATACTGTTAAAGCCATATAATAGTGGGATACCTAGGTTGTTGTCGACGTTTTCAGGCTTCTGAATGCCCACACATTGTAGAAACAATCTTCTGCTAATTACTGTTGGTGTAGAATATCTGCACAAATTTACGAACGCCACATTTAAAACCCATCTAAATCTGAGTTAACACACACCACCAAATTCGACCAAGAAATACTTTGTTCACCTTGATTGAATATCATTCGCATATCATCATAAATTGATGATGTGATGAAAAGTCGATTTTCGTCATGTGATTTTTTCTATTAATTACAACTTATGACAACCTGATTAGCGCAGTTGGTAGTGACCCTGCATTCTGCGCCGAAGGTCCTAGGTTCGAATCCTGGTAGGGTCAATCCTTGTATGTTAGCACGAATATTTGTACCCGAGTCATGGATGTTTAGTATCTATATAAGTATTTTATACAGAGTTCGCCCTCAGTTCATTAAATAGCGGTGATTGGTATAGGACTGTATAGTTGGTGTGTTCGCTGTATAGACGAACTGTTAAACGACGTTCTTGGAGGACTTTACCTAACCTTATGAAGTCTTAAACCTTGCACATCGACTAGCGCATAGCTACGTACCATGCAGCGTAGTACCGCTGCCGCGCAGTGGACCGCTTTTGTGTCAATCTGGGTCGCTGCACAGTGCCACACTTCAGCGGGGCTAGTGCCTACGTCATACTGCACATAGGCTATAAGGTTGCCACTGAAGCGATTCATCATAGCCTCAACATGAGCAAAAGCCGGTCTGACTTTTTTAAATATCCAAATCTATTATCTTAAATTAGGGTGCTCGTATGTTACATACTCTGTGAATGTCCAGAAGACGCTGGTAAATACTTGAGCTCGCGATGACAGCTACAAGAGATATAGGTAAGTACACTGATTCTGTGTTCGCACATAACATGGCAAACAAAGGAGTACAGGGTGTCCGTGGCTTGAAACTGTCTACAATGGAATTTCCGTGAAAAAGGGGGCAGCCCTAGATGTGGGTGCATGTTGAGAAATATGGCATCTGTTTCAAGTGCTTACGTCATAAGCTGAAGACTTCATGAAAAAGCAAAACGCTGCATCATATAACCATACATTATAATTTATATACACAACATAATCTGTCATCACAAAATATTATGATTTTGGCCAAGGAATAAACCTCATAGTGACACTGATTAGCGATCCAAATCAGAACATCCATAAGATAAGAAGACTTTTTCTTTTTTGGGTAAAAAAGGGCTGGTATAAAAGGTAAAGTTTGGATGGATGGATGGATGGATGGATGGATGGATGGATGTTACTCAATCACGCCAGAACGGCTGAACGGATCTGGATGAAATTTGGCACAGAGATAGATTATAGTCTGGAATAGCACATACTACATTTTATCCCGGTAAAATGTAGTATGTGCTTCCCGTGCGGGTAACACCACGGGGCGCAGCTAGTGTATTATTAATACAACTGTTCGCTTTAAAAGCTCCACCTGAATCGTCATGCACCTAACAAATGTAGCACTCACCCTCTACTTCTCCACAAAAAAATATTATTTTTCCATACATTATCGCGAGCAGTACGACTGCGAGGGTTATAATTGGGGTAAACGCGTCATATATCGGCAGTGACGCGTCCTAAGCAAACATTCCCCTTATCTACTCGAATGTCGATAGTTTTAGTTCTACGAATTGGATGCAAATTATTGCGACTCATACACAAGGCTAGTTTGATTTTAATTCCCCTCGTGTTGAAGGAAAGTTTATGTCTTACAGTGGGAAATTCGAGGAGATAAGTTCGACCACTCTTAGGGTCTAGAATTTACCAAATAATCACAGCATAATTATGCTGAACTTACCATGGTGCTATGCCATGGAAAAATAAAAGCAGCTAATATATATATTAAGGCCTACTTGTGACATATTTGTAAAACAGGCATGGTTACAGTTTTAGCTGAAAACATATTCGTTACACAGCAGGCACACTGCACGCGAAAAGATGAGACAGTGCAACAACTACAAAAAAAATCTTCGTCGCCGGACTTCCTTAATTAATATCAATGCTAACCTTTCCCCTACAAAGGCTGACTTCTAACCCCAAAAAAGCTGCGACAAAAAAGTCGCAGTGTCCGTGCACACGTGCAGCATGCGATCGCCAAGTGCGAGCGCTTCTCACGTCTGCCGCGGAGCGGACAAAAAGCGGGCAAAACGTGATTTATCGCCGCGGCCGGAGCGAATCGACACCCCCGCACTGCGCTACCCTCGGTGTGTACTGGTTTATGACTGCGCGTTAGATGCTAAAGTAGTAAAAAACATTTCAGGAACAGTGTTCTCAATTGGACCTTCTAGTGTAATCATAAAAAAACCATTCTGCCACTGTCATAATTATGCTACGTAAATAGGTGCGCAGGTAGTCCTATGTTCTCTACAGATATCTACATAAATCTTGTAGTACTTGCAATAATATACTGATAAAATAACGATATCCTATTACATGATATATTTATGCAATTTGAATTTACCGTGTTTAAAAAGATTTACTTGTACTTGACTCTTCGTGAGGAAATAGTACCTAGCTACCTAGGTAGATAACTGAGAAAATACATGAAAATTAATACTTAGTACTCCCGCGTGAAGCAACTGGATACGTACATTTCAATGAATGTCAGATAGATGTATTTATTCTGTCGTACCTAAAGCATAAATTTAAATGAAGCAATTTATTGACTAGTAAATGTGCTTATAATTCTAAAAACGCTGATAATTATATGAAGTCTATAAATTATGCCTACGCATGTTGACGACATAAAATTATAGAAGTTACGCAATTCCCACATTCACTCGTCTCCGAATAAATCATTGACGCATCGAATGCGACAACATTAACGCAACTGCGACACCCACCCTATCGTTGTGTCGCGAAAAAAACGCGACATAATCGTAATCGCTCCATTGACGCGACTGACTTCGCAGGTCATCTTCCTTGTTATATTAAAGTGAGAACAACTTTCAACCTTATTCGATCGCGTTAAGTGTCAATTCTATGAACACCAAGTTGTTGTTTTTCAAAAAGCGAATAAAAATTATGTAGCGTAAGAATCGCTCGTTTTTAGGATAAAAATAATATATTATTTGTAATAAATTTTGCTTTTTCATGCGATAAATTTGTTTTTTTTTTATTGTACGATATTTTTTCTATGATAGTGTAATTGGTATTCACGATCAGTTACATGAGATAATGCCTATATCGTGCATACAAAATTGCTAGATGGGTACCCGATTTAAATCCACTCAGGGGCTTGCACGGACGGACGAAATACTACCACCACAAGTAGAGAGTCAACTTAGAACATAAAGTACTAATGAATCTACTGCGACAAGATGCTGCCCTCTTATCAAATTGTGAAAGGACTTACGAGGCCGTTCATGTTGACAAGTAGGAAAATTATCAACTTAAATAATATGAACCGAGCGTATAAGTATATTCGATTTATTCCAATCGATACATCGATACCACCTATACAGCTGTATCCGTGGGTAGATTATAATATGAATTTAAAAAACAACAATTTCCTCGCAAAACGTTGCAATTCAAAAACAAATGCCCGTGTCTAGTTTTAAAATATAAATAGTATATTGAACTTTGAACCGTATAAATCCAACTACATAAAGAGACCAATGAACCGCCAGTTGAATTATTTACCACATACCTATGGCAGATGTTGTTACGCAAACATAGAAAGCCGTGCTAATGTGGAACCTAGATCGTTTAATATATCTTGTATAGTCGTGATACGTTAAGATGATGATGATGATGAAAAAGAGAGCAATTTACATGAACAATCACGGTGACGTCGAAACAATAAGTATATACCCGTTAAAAAAAACCTTGACAATTTGTTGTCTCCGTATTATTGGTGACACGATACGCCTAAGGTCAATGATGTTACCCTAAAATCATTGCCTAATGTAAATAACTTTTTGGGTCTTGGGAATACTACTCTGGAACTTCTCAGCTAAAGCAACTTGCTACGAAATTAGGGAGATTGAAGCTTGGAGACTACATTTTTTTTTAAATAATGAACCTGTTTGGGCTCGGCCTTTCAATTCTATGATGTTTTTAGTGGGATAACGTATCACGTCGAGGAAGGATTGCCAAAAAAAAGCTATAATGTCTACCTGCATTGTTCAAACAGTGTTATGAATTTGAAATAATAGCGGCCATGTCGCAACGACCCGTGCTACATCCTTAAATTTAAAAAAAACTTTACCTGTGCTTATATCTAACTTACCAAGCTTATTGCCGTTGCAAAAACATATTGGTTCGAGTTTGAATCGTATTGAGTCGAATTATGATCGTGTTTTCAATGTTTATGTATTCTGAGCTGCATTATAATGTTGTTTTTATAAGCATATACGTCAAATGCAATTGTGATTCTTCTTAAACAATTTATGACGCGTTAGTGGTCTTTATAACAAGGACATAAAGTTCCTTATAGTCCGGCAATATATCCTAGACTAGTTCTTAGATAAACCATCGGAGCTCAAGATTGTAACCCAATATTGTGCACACGACTCGTTTAAGAGAACAGACAAAAACTATAAAATATAGTATTACGATCGGGTAACCGTTTTGAGTTTTATAAAAAAAATTCTAATAATTTTAGAGGTATTTGTTGAAGTTCAATTTTTTATAACGAATATAAAAGTCAGCGCGTTATTTTGATTCTAGGTAACATTATTAATTAAAACGCCGATCGCTAATCGTCGTGAGGTCGCCTGCCAGTGGCTACCAAGCTAGACTTTTGAGTGGTGGAATGTCGCCTTAATACCCTCGTACATACGAGCGACGCGTATCCAGCACTGGTACATTAATAGTAACTAATCCATCCGTCAACTAAACTGCTGGAAATAGACCTCTTTCACTGCCACATCCACTTTGAAACTCTTAGGGCTATGTCAAATGCTCTAGTTTGTCTACGGATTGCGTCTTTTCAGATCTTTTGCTCAGCGAAACCCCGAATATTGCTATTTTCATTGCACAGTGAGCGAACTTGAGCTTTCTTATGAAGCTCACATCGAAAAAACTACATCCCAGTGCTGTATGTAATTAATAACATCATAGAAAATGACTGCGTCGTGTTTTTTACCCAGATTGCATTAAACGACATTCAAAATAACTCTCTATATTGCGTTAGTCACGACTCGCAATCCCAGAAATGCATTAGTAGTTACCATGTCACGGGACAGAGGAAAAAATGCTAAAAGCATTGCTCACAATCGTCCCTCGGTACCCGACGCAAAAAATATGATAAATGATGTTCAAAATTAAATTATTTGAGCGCAGGTACGGGACAGGCGGGGTGGTGGCCATGTTTAGCTGACCACCACGCAGTAGAGTCCGACATTGATCTAAGTCTTAAGATACTAATGGTTTCCCTGGTTTGGTGTCTGAGGGGAGACGACAGACGCCCTTCAAGAAAATATAGGTAAATCATGGTACCTATGATGAAAATACCAAGATAGATTATAAGGGCGATATTATTTTTTACATTCCAAATACGGAACACCATATAATAATTTTGTAGAAAACACAACTAGATATACCGTAAATTGAATGGATCGCACATCACAAAACGTTAAATTTTGCAATCAAAATCTATGAATTTATCCAAAAAAACCGGGTTGCAATAAGTGTTGATGATCGCCAATCAAGTTTAATTATAATAATTGACTATTGAAAACAGCATTGCGGTATTGCGAACAACTACGGTGAAAAAAACTAGTATTAACATCCAAATCACACGACAATAAAGAAAAAAAGTAGTGTAGTGCGCGCTGATGTCAGTCATCTATTGTGGTTCCGTATTATGTAAACCCGTTATTTCCTTCAGCACCTTTTATTATGCTCATGTAAAGAAGACCAAGGAGAAGGAGGGCCCAGAATCGAAAAGTGTGGCAGGCTCTAGGGAAGGCCTTTGCGGAAACGCAAGACAATCGCAATAACGGTGTCAAATAAGTAATTAATTTCATATGTAACATTGTTCAATAAAGGTTATTATTATAAAGAAGACCAAAATCGAATCCACTGCTATGTCATCCGAGTTCAACACTATTTGTAACCAACATGCAAAAAGGCGGTGGTTATCGATTCGGTTATCAGTCATAAATTTCCATAAAATGCTACTTCATGTAGAACTGAACATTTCTTATAAAAGCTCATTGCAAATTGTTTAAAAAGCATCCCACTAATATCAAGAGTATCTGCTGCTATCATATCTCTCGCCTAAGGGGTTTTGTCTCCATCGCACCGTCCCCCAAAAGGCAATAAAACACCAAGTACGTATATATCGAATACATGTGAATAACAAGTTGTGCCAATAAGCTGTGGGCATAAAACGAACAATTACCGCCGTTGCCCAGACGTGGGCAGTAAAATTTTACAATCAGCGCGGATGGGGCCGATGTGTTTTGTTATTTTGCCGAATACTAATGGGATGAATAGAATATGATGCGCGGGGATTGTTTTTGAAGTGTTTTTGTAGAATATTTTAGTTCTTAATGTCTATGTTTTACTATTTGAACTCTGATATATCCACGCCTTCACATTTACAAGTCGTCGCAAAGAAATTGGCCCACTTTCAAGCTCAAGCTTTGTGAAAATTTGTGGATGATGATGGCTTGTTTTTTTTATTCTCCTTCTATCGTGTCGATGGGAGACTTAAATCTAACTGAATCTAAAAGTCTGCTATTGTACTGCATTTTCAGTAGCAACCACAAGTCCATCACAACAACAACGAGTGGATTGGTGTGGGACAAGGTATCATTAATGAAAATACATTTGTTTTTTTTTAAATACGTATCCACTAGTAGCAACGTAAGGCACTCCTATCACAAGCATTCAAATGGAGGGACCGACTGAATGCTAAATGCTAAGGCTAACGACAATAGTTGATGGTCAGTGGTAGGGAATGAAGCCCTGAAAATTGCGGCAACCCCTTTGCTTATTAAGTAATTTTCACTCGTTTTCTTGCAACTCAAATGTTGGTCTGGCGCAAGGTAGAGTGCAAATGTTGTACAACTCTCTCTTTTGAATAGTATTCAAGACTGAGGATGTAAGCTTCGATTCTCGGACAGAAATTTAAAAACCTTTCTTAATGCTCTCAGTATGGGTGGTCTGGATTCGCGTCAAATATATCTCAAGGTTGGTACCTACTCATAGCACAGAAAGTGAAATAAGTATGCCCATAGTTGTTGTTGTTTTCGATCGATCTGAGACTTATAATAATTCTATAGATATTTAGAACTCCTCAATTTAATCAAAACATTGATTGCAGCATCACAAAAAGTATATTTATGACATACACAAGTGGATCCTAAAGTTCAAGATTGTTCGCTCCGGGGCCAATATCACGTAGATTTTTTGCAACAATTATCGCGTACGATTACATACAAAGGTTACTACAATTATTTTGGCAGCCGGCAATACGGCGTCATGAGGAATCGTTTTGATCGCTTGTAAGATCTACAAATAGATAACTAGGTACCTATTAACATCTCACATAAAGGCGCTGTCCCATTGCTGCGCACGAGCACGCTACTCGCGGTGCTTTTGTTTCGCTTTGTATGCAAAAGTATGAGATAACGTCCACTGCAACCCACGAATACGTAGTAAGTGACGTCATTGAAATAAGCGTGGCCTGCTCAAATATATCGCTCACGGCACACGGAAGTGTAGCTTTATGGCGTAAGGTGACTGGACGGAGATGAGAATAGGTGGGGAAGTTATGCTGTGTTATACCAACACATGGGTCAACATTCGTGCACGGCGTGTACTGCAGTGGAAACTTATACACAAGCAACCTAATAAACGGATCCACGCAGCTAAAGTTGGCGCGTGTCCGTGCGCAGCAATGAGACAACGACTACGCCTTTAGTTGTGAATTAAAGCCGTTCTTATAGTTAGTGTAATACTTTATTAAATTATATTCTCAAGTAACTATTGTTTATATTGTTTTATCTACAACACCTTAAATTGTAATAATTTAATAATTAAATTGTAATAAATTAGTTCGAGTTTTCTCTTGTCAGACGTATTATAACGCCTATTAGCTCTATGCCGTAATATAATAGCTATAGCCTCGTGGCAGACAGGGCACTCAAGATATAATATAATATCGCCAGATGAACGCACCAACTATACGGCCCCACACTAAGCAACGCCTGTATTATGGGTGCCGTACAATGGACTGAGGGTGAACTTAGTAAACAATAGTTATATAGATATTCAACATCCATGACTCGGATACAAACATTCATGCTCATCACACAAAGCTTGTCCCACCAGGATTTGAACCCGGGATCTGCGCAGAAAGTAGGGTCACTACCAACTACGCTAATCAGGTCTCTGCACCATAAAACTGTTGGATAGTTTCTTGTATATCCTTAGGCACCTTATGGTTGACTGGTGAACTCGGGACAGGGTAAGATATAAGGTCAGGTATAAACTACTACGTAACGTTTAAGAATTCGTAAGCCCCTGCTCTATGGCCCGTATCGCACCCCGCCGGGTCACAGCGAGCCCTGTAACACGACCCACCACATGGCACGCTTCGCGCACTTCCGAAAATTATAAGGAAAAAACACGCTTAAGATTGTTGAGCAAAAAACTGTACAAATGGGTATGCCACGCTCTGGAATATTGGGGATTCCGCACATCGAAGAAAATTAAAAAATATTACCCTTATGGTTGATAGCGTCGATGGAATTACCAATTCGTGGCTTATGCTTGCAGGTGTACTTCCGTGGCGGTGATCTTTGTTTGTGCGACACGATCCGAGGCAGAGGCAGCCGCGAGGCGGGGGCGCATTGCGATAGGTAAAGTGCGCGCGACTGAGGGGCTATTAACACTATACACTATGCAATATGGCACTTATAGCCTTGCGTAAAATAAGTTCCATTTTTCGTCGCGCTCCAACTTAGTTGGAACGTACTTTACAAATAGTTTATACTCACCTCGCGCGCGCATATTATATTGAGACGCTGTTACTCTAAGCCATGATATAGAAAGGCCTCAACTAGAGACACGGATATTTGACCCTCAGCTGTCCCGGTGGATAAGTTAAATTACCATGGAACTCATAACGACTGGAAACATACGAAAATAAGAGGAAATGAAAAACATTATAACCAAAAAGCATTATGGATTCTTCATCGTCGATAGTTCAAAAACTGTATTCAAAATAAATTTAAGACTTTTTTCATTGGGTTTGTTGTTAATCTTGAAACTCCATTGTAAGCTACTTAAGTCACACATTACTATACATTTTATTTTTCTTATTCCTTATTATTTATGTAATCTGCTATTTTTTATATATATTTTAGAGGCAATTAGCGAATCAAAAAATATCTAGATACGCAGCGAGTTAATTATTGATAACCATTACTGGATACCTAATTAGTAAGATAGTGGCAAAAATATTGTAATGGTGCCAATTACATACTACATAAATTCTGAGATTGTTCATAGGTAACTATGTAACTATATAACCGTGTACTGAACGAGGCTGCCTCGATTATGCTTTGGACAATTAGTTCTCGATACGTTAACATAATAGATCACAAACACTCGGGCTGATAGCGAAGCCAACTAGCGATTAACAGCGTGTGATTTGCCTTGGGTCACGTACTGAATGAGCGAGTAGAGGAGACTCGTAAGGCTGCTCAGTTAGTTAGTGCAAGGCTATAGAAGTTTATGCCATGCAGACATAAAAATAATATGGAAAGTTATGGTAAATCTAGTAAGAACTCTTAGCTGGTTCAATAATAATCCTACAGAACCCTAAAACAAGTAGGACCGTACTGGGTGCATGTGCGGAACATTTGTGCGCAAGCGCACCGTACATCTGTCTCTCACAAAAAATATTCGCTACCTACTTAACCAAACATTGTAAGGGCCATGACAGTCATTATTTTTGAGACTACACTTCCTCTTTTTAATTATCGAGTGACCAATTGTTCCGGTAATAGCTAAAGTTATCATCCTATATAGTTTTGAATTACACACACAGCCAACAACAATTAATCATCACCCAAGTTTTGTAAACTCAACTTTAAATCCGTAGTCATAAAATCAATAATTAATACAATCCGCCATTGCGACAATCTCGGTGAATTGTAGACCAGTAAACGAATAAAAGTTACAGACATGTTATATACATAAATATATATACCTAGGTAAATATAAAAACACATTCAAGATGTTATGTGTGTATACAATCTATTTTGGCGGACGCAATCTAGATCGATATCCATATTCATAAAATTCATTCAGTTGACGTCTCGTCGTCTGGGAAAAAACTCGACAACTGCTTAACAGATAATAAATTAGTGATACATTTTATATCAACAATAAATCAAAGTTTGTTGCCTTTTTCATCTCGTAACTGTTAAATGTTGATGTACCGAATGTAAACCGCAATAATTAGTGATTTCTTAATAGGTGTAGACAAAATGCAATAAGCAGTGATAGCCAAGTAAGTAGAATGCTTGCCTCGGTAACGAGGATCACAGGTTCAAACCCTCCGGCTAGCACTTCTGGGATTTCTGGATTTCATGTGCGATTCTCATTTTCAACCACGATTATCACTTGCTAAACGGTGAAGGAAAACATCGTGAGGAAACCTGCATATCTGAGAGAACCCCTCGAAAGATGTGTGACGTCCGCCAACCCGCAATGGGCCAGCGTGGTGGACTATGGAATAATCCCCCTCGAATTGAGGAGAGGCCCGTGCCCAGCAGTGGGGCATTAAAAAGGGCTAGTATTATTATATATAGACAAAACGCAGATAAACAAAGGCTCAAATGCTTTGCCTGACAGGACCTAACTAATCAAAGAGTAGACGCCAGCAAAACCGAGTGAAAAATATTTAAATACATCCACATACGTTATTTAATCTCGGCCATCGTCGAGCCTAACACCACTAAATTACAATGAAAAATTGGCAAATATATTATCGCGACGAGAGTACGACCCCGTGACCCAACGGTGACTAAATTATAGGGAAAAATCACTGTTAGAAAGTGTCTTACAAGAATAAATGGAAGCGTATAAATGATATAAATCTATCTGTGTTACTTAATTAAAAACATTTAATCGGAATACATTATGCCAAGACGTGGCCAATAAAGCACGCTGATGTGCGAAAACATACGGGATTGTTTTGCGATCGAGAACGCTTCGGTGTCCGTTCATCACATCACTCACAATAATAATGCTTTGGCAGAATCGCATTGAATCAGACTCAATGGAAAAAGATTTTGAATTCATAGAGATAACTTCAGGAAATCAATCTACCTACTTTTAGTATATACCAATAACGTTTAAGATTTTGTGGCCTACAGAGTCACATAGAAATTATCAGTTAACTTATAAACATTAACAAGACAGGTTTGTTTGGGATTATATATGTATTATGTTTTGTAAACTTCTAAACTAAAATGTTTGTTTATGATGTAGGTACCTACGTAATTTTGTCCTAAAAGGTAATTAGTAGTTTTCAATTTACCCTTTAGGTATATGCCATAGTTAAAAGCCGGCTTTACAAGGATAACAAAGAGTTACCAGTTCAGAGATCGATTAGGAGTAGTAAGGAGCTATATCGAATTAGTTTTCAATTTGTCCTTTTAAAGCAAGGCTATTTCTAATGTTGTGGGATAAGTCGTAGCGTCGAAGTCCATTGTAGCCTCCCGTATATCCCTAACCACACGACACGTTGTCATACCAGCAATGGTGTGGCTGTAATGTCCAACGTTTCCGCCACCAGACACGTAGCCATCATCTGCATATAAATGTAACATTCGGCGGCCGACTTGAAATTGGAAAGTACAAGTCGGTATAACCGCCCAACAACGTGTCAACCGTTGAGAATATTTTTTATGCAAATTAAACTGTATTAACTTGAAATTAAAGTTTACATTCAAAATTATCTTTGTCGATCTAAATAACATATTATTTTATAATTAAATGCAAGTATACAACCGGAATCATATACTACCTACTGATTTACGCATTTAGCACGGATTTTTGGTCACTTTTTATTATGTTTTAACGAAGTTGAAGATGTTATTTTGCATATAAATTGTGGGTCGTCGTCTGTACATGTGAAGATCGTTCTAGTTGATTTGGCGAAAGGCGATTACTTTAACCCCAAAGTTTATAGAAGCTTTAATCAATTTACAACGGACTTAGAACGGCATTTGATTAAGAAAAGTGCCTTGTAAAGACTGTGTAAATGAAATTACAACTTTCTATATATTTTGGAGTAAAGATTTAAGTATAGGATTCTTCAGACGAAGTGCAATTGACACATGTTTTTGCCGTTTATCAAAAGTACAAAGCAGGGTGCCCCCCTCCCCAAATTAAATTAAATAAAGATTCTACAATGGTTAATTCAAGGTACCTACCTACCTATTTTAATTAAGCATCTATTTAATAAAATTGTTAACACTGCCTGGTAGACAGCCAGAATTTTGCGACCGACAGTAATTGAGTTCCATATATAGGTAACATAAATAGGCACTAAGAAAGGATTTTCAGAAATTCGACCCCTTTGGGGGGTCAAATGGGGGCTCAAAATTTGTGTGAAGAAAAATTATATTTACGATCAACATGGCTAGTTTCATATAATTATAGGCTAGGAGGATTGTAGTGTACATTATAGATATACCACTCCTGACTGGGATCCCCAAATGACATTTCTCAATTTGATTTCAGCAAAATTTGTAGCCTATTACTTAAACAAATAACTTTATTACGAATTTCTAATAAATGCATATATCAGTCAAAAGATAGCTTGTCTCTTACTGTAATATGTTATAAAGCGTTTTGTGGACTAAACGTCTACATTTCCGAATCTAAACTAAAGCTGATGAATATTCACGAACACTCAAACGACAGTTAGGTAATCACAGCTTTCGTGACACAAACTTAGTTTTGCAATTAAGAAATTATTTTTTCAATGAATATCAACGTTAGCAATATAGGAAATGGGAATATTGGTTGACGTCGCATGCAAATGTAAATATGTATTCATCACAGTTGACTGATCAGTATATGTTGCTATATAAGATCAGTATTCTGAAAAATGCCTCGAAATTGACATCGGCAGCTATTGAAGTGTCAAAAAACAATAAATCACGGACAACCAAGTAATTAATTTATGGAACAACCAGACCGTATAATCCGCCATCTGTATAAGACATATTTCAACGTTTACAAGGTTCAATCTTGAAGAAGACAGAGGTCATATTATGTTAGTTCTGATATTTTACGAGATATTTTATAGGCGTGTTGTAGAGGCCTGTACAAGACGGTAAAATAGGAAAGTTTAGTGAAAGGTCTCGGAGATATATTGTGCCGCCTTTTTATATAGAATTTATTTGTGTTTAATCAAGTGAATGTGGGTTTTAGAATGTGTAAATGAATTGCGAAGCACTTATGAAACTCGCTAATGAGACGGCGAACACGGCCACTACTTTCATTAAAACAATTAATAGTTATCTTCCATGATATTTTGCATACTCATAAGTAATCAAAATTCTGACATGTGTCTTACCCTTAGATTGGGTAGACCCACTAGCTATAATTGCATCTCGGACGGTACGGCAATCGCTCCCTGAGTAAATATCACATATTACCCAAATCAAGCTAGTCTGAAAGCCGACCACAATGCATGAACGGCTAAGTAGAAGTCTTATAAGTTATTACAAATTCTTGTGTAGTCGGTTGATTAAACCAAAGGCACTCGAGTTCTTCCGTAATAAAAAAAACATTTTCGAAATGTTCTAAAACATTACCTATAATATATCAACCAGGCGTCCTTACCTAAGAGCCGCCTCACTGGTTCAAATTCAATTGCTGCTACCTCTTCATCATCAACAATTCCTTCAGATACCAATGCAATGCCAATGAGCATGGCTGTATTCAAGCGATAAATTTGTCAGAAGTCCCATGCTTGTAGGTATACACAACGAGTATATAATTAGGACCAGCAAAGGGCGCCGTTATCGGATATCGCTCCATCCTAAACCTTTCCTCAGACCGGCACTGTAACTACTCATCTATTATAATTGATAGAAAAATCAACACAATTACAATTGACAACACGTGCCGAATACTTTTTTTTTTAGATTCGCTTAGTGTCGCCGAGAATTGCGTTTTATTTGAGGTCCCGTCACACGTGATAGATATTTTCTCGATTAACATCTTAGAGGAGTTCGGTGTTGCTGGCTTCTTTTATTATCGATCAAACTTGTTTGGTTTATAATTGAAAAAGTTGACAAGCCGAGGGTCAGTGGTGGGTTCTCTTTCCCCATAGGTTTACTCATCTATTAATATTGCATAAATTAATTTCCCTTGATCCCATCACTGGACAGTTAAATAATGTCCAATAATCACGCTTCATTAAGCTCCTATAAATAAAAGTTAGCCTAAAGCAACTGCAGTGCAATCGTGGACCGTATTAATCGTAATTGTGACCGGACCGGTCGCGTCCGGAAGGTTATAAATAAAGAAGCGACGATGTAACGCAATCAAACTTATGGAACCGTACCGTTACCGTAGAATTACTTGACCGGGAAGAACAAGACTAGCTTCAAAAGCTGACCAGACAACAACTGGAGACGTGTTTCCTTGCAATTGTTGGGAATGGATAAAGGACAGTTGTGCCGTGGGTACCTCAATTAAAATTTTCATCAACCGTTGTTCTTTATGATTAAGAATATCTTCTATAATCAGCCCAAAAACTTTCAAAGCTGTGTGCATGAACAAAATCAGTCCACGTCCACGTTTCATCTTAAAATTCTACTGTAGTCTCAAAACAGTGACAATTTGTATCAGTGACATCAGCTCAGTAGATTATATGTATTGCGCCACAATTGGAGCGTCTCGATCGTGGGCCGAGCGCTCGTCCGAATACTAATCGTGAGTTATTATGTACATTTGCCGGATTATAATATGTTTATTGTCATGTTGACTAGTTATGGAATCACTTAAGAAAGCCATATGGAACCCTGTTATTTCATAATATGATTTAAAATGACATACACCCATTCCTGCTGTGGTATGGTGACATAGAAATTAACACACTATGGGCCATACAATAGGAAATACAACTTTTGTCACGTATGGGGATCTCCTATGTGACACTCGGATATTTCAAATCGGAGGTTCAAGTACAATATTTTTAAATATAAAACGGTGGGTTCTCTACGACATTGCAGGAGGGGGGGGGGGTTGAAGCCCTCAAACCTCCCACCAGCCTACGGCCTTGGTTTTTCCTAGGCACACTGCTCACTTGTATTGAACTTTTCTAATCAACGGTTTAACGGCTCTTTTCGTGATGTTGATGGAGAATAAATTAATTCATCATGTCCGTCTGTCTATATGTCACATCTCATATACTACTCTCTCAATTTTGAATATATTAAGATGTAGTTTTGGGCGGTTTACGACAATGATGGACATAAAAAAGTAGACGAAGCTGTTTAAAATTGTACTGTCCGTTAGATCGTAACGATTGACATAGATAACGACAGTGTCATGTGTGTTCAAGTTGTCCCCTTTGAAGACAAAGTCGATTATTCGAAGATGCATATTCCGTATTGAACCGAAAACTTTCCATTAGTAGCATCGTGGTTACACTGCCTCATTGCTACAATGGTCTCAAGGTGGGCGTATTATCATAAGGTCTCAGATTGGATTCTGAGCTAAGAAAAAAATATTTCTATTGTCAGTAGCATATGAGTAGAGCAGTCTATAATCGTTTTTGTTTTTTTATACCCCACCACCCTGACCAAATGAGGGTGGGCGAGTACACTATGTTACGCACGATGTTTGCCTTCACCGTACAGCTAGTGATAATCACTCTTGAAACTGAGATAAAATACCTGCTCGAATCAGTGTTATAAAATATTCTCACACATAAATTACGATTCATAGCTCAAAGATTTGAATTTCGCAAGTGAACGCTTGGGAATCCGCCTAGAAAATAATATGCGCCAATCGCGAATGTATTGGTGCACACATATGTAGCTCACATAGCACAATATATATTTTATACATATGAATTTCGACCTACTCTATATGTCTACATGACACTTAAACATAATAATATGCAACCGTAGTTTTCCTGCTCCAGAAAAATCTCTCGTAAAATTATACTAAGAGTTTCTAGAAACCAATGACATTTTAGCTTATTTATTTATGCTTGTTTACATGTCTTGACAGTTTCAGAAACGGAAATTAGAATTCACGAGATAAAATTCTTAACACTAACATTTAATACACTCGTTTGCTTAATAAGCCGGTGGATGCGAGTGGCGGAGGACCGTGATGTGTGGAAGTCGTTGGGGGAGGCCTATGTCCAGCAGTGGACGTCTTTCGGCTGATAGAATAGAATAGATTAGTTTGCTTAATAAATTTCCTTTTATATACAAGTGATTCCTGGGAAATAGATTATGGTTTATAGATATTAGACATAGTCTCAACACGTAGAGATATCTGTACACAGCTAGAGATACCCCTGACAACTCAAAACTGTGAAAATATCTTTAATCATAATTTCTGTAATACTAGAGTAAATACGTTCCATTTTTACGTAGAAATAAAGTCACTGAGCTTCCAATACCGTGGACACTATTTTGATGTAGTTCAAATCTATACACGGGCATTTCTACTAGGCTTTTTCGATGTAATATTATCCATAATTCATTTGCCGTAAACGCGCAAATGAGTATTCTTCATTCGACACCGCGTTAATTAAAAACGAGCCCAATAAACGTCAGTAAACGATTTTTATCGCCTCCTATAATGAGTTTCACGAATTGCCGACACATTATCAACTAATCATATGTTACAGCTTCTATTGCGTTAAGGAAAACTGACACAGAGTTATGGAAAGTAATAAACAGTCCATGTTTTGTGGGACGATATGCATAGAGTGGGAATATTGTAAGGAATATAATATTGAATATAGCTTAAATTTTAGGGCTGCGTAATTTTAGAGCCTCATCCAAAAGTACAAAATAGAGACAATGTCTCAAATAATTAGCGTTAGTTAAAGTGAGTTAAATGTCAAACGACAACGAAATATAATAACATTTATTTAATGCCCAATCTTATACCTACCTGGAATAGATCTAGAGTCATATATCACAGACGTTCATAGTTTGTATGAGATACGGATACGAGTTCCAGTCTTTTGGAGTACCGACGTCAGTCAGACCAAAACATGTGTTTCACCCAAAATGAGTATAAATCCACGATGACTTTGATAAGCGATTAGATAATGCACCAAAACTTACTACACAGTGTCATCATCAGAGTTGAGTAACATCTGCTAATTATGAAATATTACCTATTCGTTTGAATACAAATTACGGGCGCGAAGGTGTGTGAACGGTATGAGCGTGGAGATGCGATGGGTTTCTAATCAATGAGCCAGTCCGAGGGATTTTATTGGTGTAATGTTATGCGGTAAATTATTTGTTAATGTCAGTTGCGTTATTTTTATGATACTTATCTAAATTTCTTAAATGTTACGAGTCGGAATGGAATAACATATAGCTCTAAGTCTACTCGGGAATCCGCGAGCTGACAGCGGGTCGGGCGCATGCTTGGGCCTCGGCAATCTGTGTCCAATTGTAAAACTATCAATATTATAATGGGGCGTCTTTACAAGCAGTACAATCCTTAATAATTATTTATGCCTATGTGTCAATCTAGGTGATAGTCTTAAGACATTGCCAGCCACCATGTAGTTGATTAAAAAAATCTAAGTCATTTGTTTCGTAGATGCCTACGGGGCACTTACAAAAAGTATTTTTTTTTCTTTTATATATTCTTACTTATTCAAAGCTAAGTTGTCAGTGGTTCTTATAGAGGTTTAACTACAAAAATATCTGTGCAGTGACTATATTAACTTAGGGATTCATTATAATAATACCAGCCCTTTTCATGTCCCACTGTTGGGCACGGGCCTCCTCTCAACGCGAGAGGAGATTAGGCCATAGTCCACCACGCTGGCCGAGTGCGCGTTGGCGGAATTCACACGTCTTTCCAGGGGTTCTCTCAGAAATGCAGGTTTCCTCGCGATGTTTTTCCTTCACCGTTTAGCAAGTGATAATCATGGTTGAAAATGAAAATCCCAGAGGTGCGAGCCGGGGTTTAAACCTGCGATACTCGTTACCGAGGCAAGCGTTCTACCAACTTGCCTATCACTGCTAGGGATTCATTACCTAATAAGGAATCTACAAGCCTAAATATCAACTTTAATTCATTAGATGCTCGTATATTTTTACGCGTTTCCCATTCATGAGGTCGATCATCATTATATGAATCTGAAGCCATTTATATTCCGTTTATGTTAAAATTAGTTCGATCGTCACGGCTAATTGACTTATTGGTTTTATTTTTTTATATAAATACGAGATTAATAATCGTATCGCGGAGCTATATCAACATTATGATATTTGTATTGCGAGTTATTTATGACACACGGTCACACAAAAACATTAACTAATAAAGACGTACACACGTATCCACGCTTAGTATGCAACATTTTGAGGGACAAAAGTCGTCGAAAAATATCAATGAGTAGATCAACTGAATATCCTTTAATCTGTTAGGAAATACCAAATATCCATAAATAGAAAACATGAAAAATTGCATGCATACATCTACCATACAAAGTTTAAGATCGCCTCATAATCTTCGCATAATAAAATGATCACAAAATTCTTGTGGTGTGTGCACTTATGAGTATTAAGCCCCCGGGCGATAATATATATGCGCCAGCGCACTAATGGTGATCTAATGCGCACAGATGAGCATGAGAACTGCAATTATGTGTCGCTAAAGCGCGCCTCCGGGGAGGCACGCCTCGATGTAACCGATACACCATTTAGGAATTATGACACTGATCATTGCAAATATAATTAATTATGTGCAGTTAATATTATATAATAGTATAAATACGAAAGATTTGATAGATCTTCTGCTTTTATTACTCAATCTTATAGCTGAAGAAATTCTCAGAACGTTAAACAAATTCTACACTTAAAACCGAAATATATACCTAACTGAAAGTCCTGTATTCCTTCAATAATCATGATAATTAAATTACTGAACTCATCTTACGGGAGTTAGTGAAAAGACACAGTTTTAAGAGCACAGCGTTTGCATTAAGCGTTTGAATCAACAGTCAATATATCATATAAATCGAACCGAATGGTTCAAAATTTTAAGGATTTCATCGCGTTTATCCCGACGTTTCGATTCCGACCAAGGATGATGAGTGAGACCATTGAAATTAAAAAAACATCCTAATTATAATAGGGAAGATGGCTGGGTGCTAACACTGTCTTGGGATCCAGGAATTAATATAGTTAATCCAAACCAAGCGCACCATTGCAAGACCTAAAGACACTGTGAGCACTTTCTGCGTAGATCGGACCGCAAACAACAACTAAATATGAGGGTATCCCCGTTCTAACTATGATAATAGGACGTCTAACACCTCAGTCCTCCCGTGACCAAGGTTACTGTAAAGCAGCCGAAACGTCGTCGGGAGCGTAAAAACATAAAATATACTAAATAAAATACGTAAAATTAGTTTTATTTCAATGTGTAGTATTCGCGTCAATATACGAGATCAATACGACTGGTTCAATCCATGTGATGCCGATTGCCGACCGTGAGAAACAAGTGCCGGCAATTATAATAAATTACAATTGCTCAGCTCAGGAAGGTATCGGCGCCCAATCGACTTGATTACTTAAACGTTAGATAGTTTTATATACTTGAATGAGTTGTTATCACCCCAAGTTGCCTAAAAACAATTTAGCCACTATACCTTTGGTTTTAAGAATGATAATCTAATTGAACAGTTCAGAACATAAATACAATGTATCTAGTTAATATAGCACCGAACGAACCGAAGTGATGTACTGGGAGTTCATACCATCACCTCTGCCTACCGTTGGAAGGAATAGAAGCATGAAATGATAACGTACGGTTTGTACTTATTTATGGTAAAGTAAGGGATAGACCAATTAAATTATAGCGTGTACATAAAATAAATACGTATTGGTTAATATTCAATAAATAAGTCCTTAATATTGTTTAATTTATGTAAGGTGTAAACTCAAAACCAACTGGGCCGTTTACGAAAATTGTTACACTATTAGAAATGTTGTTTTACTGGTATATTGGCATTTATGATAGATCAGTGTCCGATAGATAGCAGTATTGGAGGTGGTGAAGACACCTAATTGACCATTCAACACCTACCAGATAATATATACTTTTGAATTAAATCTAAATGTGTGATAGTTGTAATTAAATATGAAAAACATAACCTGAATTGTGAAATTACAATAAGGGAAGTGTGAACCCTAAGTAATTATTCCAACCGTATCGTTTAAAGAGTGTTAAAAGATTAAAGAAATCTTTTAGTCTGTGGTACACTTAGTAGTATACCTAATCGTTCTTAGTTATATTTCATTGAAATTAGTTCGACGTTTTTAGGATATAATGCTTTTAAAATAAACGTATCTACTGTCATGTCTGCGCTCCCATCTTTGAACATTTTCAATAGACTTGTGTTCTTTTTTGCAATACGTATTGCGCATTATTTCGTTTGCCAACTCTCATGTTAGAACGTTGAAATCATTTCAATGGTCATCATACACGTTGAGAACACCAACGAATTTCAATTAATCAAAACACGGTCGCCTGCCCATCTCTAACTAGTTTATCCACTATGTACGGAAATACGCAATCACATAACACATTGTAGGTACGTATACTGTTCAAATTAATTATAAATATATTCATACAATCTACGGAAAGACAATCTTTGTAATGTCGACGTACCTACATAATGTATCTACACCGACGCAATTAACTTAAACTCCGACCGGTTTCGTGGAGATTTAAATAATAAAGATACGCGATGGCAATAAACAAGCATATGCCACATACCTACTTATCAATTTCAATTTTAATGGCGATGAAGATTAGACAAAGTGTATGTATAATAAAAATGAAGATGTTAAAAGTTTTGTGCCGAAACCGGGGAAGCCTCTGAATGTTTAGATCATACGGTTCAGTATAAATATATTTTTTGTGTTGCCATTAACATGACATTACACAGAGTAATATTTTGACCAAACCAGCATTAAAAGTATAGAAAATTAGAACATGTTCATGTCGAATAAACCAACAAGCTATTGGGTAATGTAAGTAATATGTTTACAGCAAAGCAGCGTCATTCATTAAAATAAATAAAACCTTTTTTCCTGAAAATAATACACTAGAATATTATAGAAAATTACGTAATAACAACTATTTGAGTTTACCTCGGGCTAAAAATACATTTACCAGAGAAATATGTACTATACATATATAGTCACTTGCCAAATGATATAAAATTATTTAATAAACACGTTTTAGAAAGACTGTACAAAATATACTCGATTGATAATTATTTTTATGATTTAAAGGAGTTTTTTTTTATATAACATCAAAATTAGTTGAATTAATAATGTAGGTTTATTATTAGTTAAGTTACTGTCTATTTGAAAAAACCCATTACATGCCCAATTAGGTAAATTGTGCTGAACTTGTATAAATTGTAACACCACATTTGTTGTATACCACAATTGTAGCAGCAAAAACATAAAGCAAAACTAAAAAAAATATTACTAAAGTTCGCGTAGTAGAATAGTATAAGTACTAGAGGGTTTACTTGTGGGATTCGCTCTCTTATGAACTGCTTTTTATAACAATTTTCAGCCAACGATACACCGTTTTGTGCCTATCCGCCTCCTCTATTCCGACGACCGCGTTACTCTATGTCAATGGTACCGTAGCAAACGCTAAGATCAGCAATTCGTGGTGATGGCGCAACCGGCCATAGCGCGCCATTACGTATTCATACAATAAAACAGAAATAACGAGATATGGTCCGAAACCGACGCCGCGGAGATGGGAAGGTACTACACAGGTACTTTAACAAGCTTGTTTTGCTGTACAAACTATAGACAAAATGTCTCAAATAAAAAAACTTGAGAGGTGTCAAGGGACACCCGGATGGAACGAAGTTCCTTTATTATTTTTTATTATTTATAATGTACAATAAAATCAATAATTTTGGGAAACAAAAATATATCGCCCCCTGGTGGGCACGAACCACCAACCTTTCGGTTAACAGCCGAACGCGTTAGCCAATTGCGCCACGGAGGCACTTGTGCAATGTCTCGAAAATACTGACCATTATGTAAATGCAAACGACAAAGATAGCAAAAAGTGTCGTTACAACTTTTCGTCTTAATTCTTTCCTTTCGCAACGCGCGATAAGGAACTTCGTTTCAATAAAAAAAATATCGGTACGATGACTGAATGATTAGATATGATTGTACCCTGCTAGTATTTACTTACCTGCGCGAGGGAAGTGGTATAGATGTTATACAATGTTGACGATTGGAGCTTCCCCGAATGACGTTATTTAAGCAGTCGTCCATGTCTTGCGCACCCCGCAATCCACTAGATCGCACTTGGCTAATACTTTCACTACGATGATGGCAGATATAGTTTTGCCGTCGAATCGTATTTTTAATTTGACGTAAGAGATTCTGACCTCACATAGTCATTACAAATGCACTAAAGAAAGACAGGTTGAAGGCTTAGTGCATCGTTTTTAAATCACCTTGTATAGCCATCCTTGTTTAATATTCTACATACCTACTCATGTAGAAATTACTTCATTCCCACCAAAATGAGCGCCGCAACTAGAACCAGTACATTAAAACTTGTTCCAATAACGAAATCCCACACGTTCACATAAATCCCAAATTATCGCTTTGAAGGAAACGAGTTATAATGAGCGTATACCCCGGTATTAATGCTAATGTCTTTGTTATTCCTACTAAATAATTAGAATAATATTAATCTCGACATTCAATAACGTATCAACCGAACCTAACGCGACATTATATTTTAACCATAATGGACAAGGAAATTAAGTTGCAAATCCATTTAAAGTGTTGCATTATGTTAATACACATAGCAACATAAGATACAACACATGAAAAAGTATTTTTAGTCGGATTGTATCGGATATCATCTAGAAACAGATATTATCGGAGATAATAGGTTAGTTAGTTAATATAAAACACTGATTATCTATACATATATATAAAACAAAGTCGTGTCAGTTACACCATTTATAACTCAAGACGATTTCTATGATCTTTGATTTTTTGAGTTTGTCTCCGTCCCGCATAGCAGAATAACCATTAAAATATGAAAAAAAACCCTAATAAATTTGATTCTGAGGCAGTACGAAGTTCACCGGGACAGCTAGTACTTCATAATAACGAGATTCATATGCACATCGGACTTTTAATAAAAGGGAATGGAGATAATTAGAAACACAGACTTCAAGACTTTACATCAGTAGCGAAGTCTACGTACAACCAGATACCTACCTGCTTCTGTCTATGACCGCCAAATAATAAAGCCACATTACATGTTCTTAATGGCTGGAGTGTACCGCGTCTATAGTCAAATTGAACTACCCTCAAATCATTATAGGTTCTGTCAGATTCTCTAGAGGTATCACTGTATCGAAATTGAGCCAATCTACGTCGTGTTCGTTTACAAAAAAAATTACCTTCGCAACTGCTCTACACGCCTATATGCTTTATCATATCTGGTAAATCCAGACATAAAATATTAGATGCTTGGCCACGAAATTAAATACACTATTATCCAACAAACAACTTAACAGCTCATAACATGAAACAGATCTTACACAACGTCGGGCCCGCGTCATGCCTCGCTATAACACCTTCGCACTAGCCATAAACCCAGGACGGCCATACACTGCACATAAACGAGCCAGATCGTCGGATAAACATCGATCGCATCAAAATCGAATAAAAACCTACATTATTTCGGTTATTATAGTACAATAAACATTGAGTGTCGGGGGGATACTCTAGTTCTAGGAAAGCGATCGAAACTTGAGTAAGTATATACTTGTCTCTTCATTCGCACTAAAATAGATATCGATCAATGTTAGTGCGACTGAAAAATACTACTTTCACTGACATCAACAGTATCGATCGATACAAAACAATATATACCCATTATGTTACCAAAATTAACAGCTTAATACAATATACTATTGTCTTTTGCACTGTAAGTCGTGTGTCGATGGCCTTATTAAAGCACTTATACTTATGTTTTATTTAGATATATAATCAGACCGTACGCCTGTCTTTGATCAAAATACATAGGATTGAATCAGCCGCATACTAAAAACACTATGATAAATTTAAGGGTAATCTTTCGATCGTAGATCGTAGAACAAGGGTACACCTCATTTTACGAGTGGCTAGTGGGTTCGGACAATCTCATCTGATAATAGACTGTCGGAATAAAAACTGTTTACCGTATTGCAGGAGATGGGCCACCATCATATAGTTTTTATTAACGCTTTTAGGGTTGTCCCGTATTGGATCCTAGTGAAATGAACAATACCGATGTTAATAGGCGCTTGATGCTAAAATTAACGATAGTTGGTTAATTTTATGAGAACCCAATTATAAGTAGATTTATCTAAGAAATATCCTTGATTTATATAACGTATTAAGGTATATTAAAACCTAGAGAAGCAAAAAAAAAGATAAGTAGTAAGATAATATTAATTTAAGACAGATACCTTATTCAGCATTCTGGGTAAAACGATGTGGGATTTTAATATTCTATATGTATCTCGTTTTTTTTAACTAAAATAAAATGTAGGTAGAACATAAAAATATTTTGGTACAGAAATGGTCACTCCTAGAGTCCTGAAATTTCATATACCTAAGTATCGAAATCCTTATGCTATATATAGCCTTACCAGTGGCGGCACCCGTCTTGATTAGCCTTATGCTACTTATACGTGCTACATTTTACCCCAGTGGGTACAGCCGTTTTTGGGTTATTCTTAGCGAAACATACCATTGGATATTAACAAAACTACAAACTATCACACATATAAAATGAAAAACGCGTTCGCTATATCATAAAAAAAATGTGTTGGAAATCTTTCAAATAAGTTAGAGATAGGGTTTATCAGTATACTTTTAAAAAGGGCCCTATGGCTAATCAGGTGTGAAAGTACCATTAACTCTAAATATACGGTGCACCGGTATACAAGTGGATACTCCCGTTTACCTCTAAACACTCCACATTTAACGAGCCTCCGAACCATACCCGACATAACAAAGTAGCAATAACGTAGAAATTTAATCGTTCCAACTAATTAACCGAACCTCCGACAGTTAAAACAAAACTCGTTAAAAGTTTAATAAAAAAAAGCCAGCAAGTAGGCAGTTAACTATCTATAAATCGAACATATACACGTATGTGTCCTAAATACGTTAAAATGTGTTTTCCTTACTAGTTTTATTGTAAAAGTTGTAAAACTTACATTTGAAGTTTGTTATAGTTGCATAAAATAGGGGATGATATAAGTTATATAAGTCGCAATGGCGATGCCTCGGAGAGTGATAAAATTTGGAAATTTATAGCTAATCCTTGGATACAAAGTTTGTCTGCCTATGTTATAGTTGGTTTTACAAAAAAAAATATTGTAGGAAAGCCGTTCCTATGGAGAAGAACGGGCAAGAACCTCCATGGTTGCTCTTTTTAAAAAGATCCGTTACATTTTTGAGCAGTACATTGTGATGTGTATGTGAGAACAACAATCCACACACTATGACTCAAAGAAGCACATATGTTTTGGATATAAAAACAAATGACGACGTGCCTTTTCAATTTCCAATCAGAACTCAACATGCAAGACTTCTATTGCGTACCTTATAAAGTTATTACGCTCTTCCCCGAACCAGGCAAAGACATGAAGCCATACGGCCTAATAATTACTTACGACGCCGCTCGTCGCGTGTGGTCCACCAATTAAAAAACTTATTCTAATTTATAGGAATATGTGTCGCCCTCCGCCGCATTATATCTCAGCATTTTATCTAGTACTGCGCTTGTACGTCTTCTGTTATATTATTTGTTACGAAACATTTAATGGAAGATCGCTTTTGTGCGAGTCATGAATGAGGTTTGTTTTACAGTTTCAAGTGATTGTTTTTGGTATATTTTTTGCAATATCCAGAGATAATGCTGAAATCTTAATTGATTGTTATCATCGCGTCTGTGCGTAATAGGGCACTACTGTATACCCCCTGCGGGTGTAAAAGCGTGATGGAAATTTATTTTGTGCACTTGGGCAGTGATAGCTAGAACTTACTCGTACACAACGGCTGTGATGTATTTTATCTATATTGCCTCGTATAGAACACTTATAACTATTAAAAAATGGTCAAGCAAACCGACTGAAATATTTCAGCTACTCTATTTCCCGAGATTACGACACTACACTCGCAAACAAAGGATCCGCCGCCTTTTACAATGCTAACCTCGAAATTTAATATTTAACATATAATTAAATGCTCCAAAACCAAATTGCCATTGCGAGGCCGCTCCGAAAACGCTCATAGACATAAATCATGGTGTAACAAAAGCCGCGCGGTACGTACTGCGGTGCCCCATCGCTAATTGGGCGTCACCATAAAAAGAACGGGGCATTTGAAACACAAAAGTCGATTTTACCAACAAAGAGTGTAAAAAATCCGTGGGCCCACCGTGTAACACAATCCGGTACCGCGAAAGAACATAAAACTCCGTTGGCTATTAGATTCCGCAGTTCGGTGCGACGAGCAAACGACATTTTTATATTTTTAAGTGAACGGCCTGCGCCCGCGCATCCGCACACTCTCACACATGCACGTACACACACAGGTACAAACGTAAATGTGCTAAGTAAAAATATTATTATAACATAATGCGCCATAAAACACGAGCGCGTCGGGGAATAGAGACCGCGGCTCTCAAAGTTGCGATGGTTACGGGCGTAGCGCGGAGAATCGTAGCACACAAGCGTAGCATTCGTAACTGCGCAGCGTAGTACTAGAGGCGTGACAGTTAATAGAGGTTCCAATATACTCTTTTCTGTGTGCCTATCAGGAGTTTCTATTGTAATCGTGACGTCATGGACTGTCACTGCTGTACTGTCCGTTCATTAAATCTGACGTGTGAGCGAAACAGAAGACGCTTACGTTATCTTTATGCTACGTTAAAATATTGAACCACTCATTGGTTAATTTCTACCATTTACGATCATATCATTGAATACATTTTATGACTTTCGAAAAATATATTAAACGTTCAGGAGAGTTCCGTCAATAAACGACCTCATTATGAAAGCACGACACGGATATGATTGGCATGAAGTATTTACATTAAAGCACAAAATAAAAGCTCATACACACAGAAATACTGCGAGAATAATAATGAGACCTACTTACATACAAGTTTGAGAGCCACTCTAATCCCGTACTCAAACATAAACAATGTCAATGATTTCTATTAAATCGTTCGGCGTTTCGATACACACACGAATTATATTAGTGGATAGTCTGGGAAATCTACGCAACGTGCAATAAATATGAACGAGCACGGCTGTATCTATAATCGACTCTTTTACTATGTCAACAGAGGTTATTTTCCATTGGCATAAACATGTGAGTGGTTGGTAAGCGTGGTATATCTGATACTCAAAGTTTAAGGACATCATAAAGTAGATCTAATATTAAGTGTATGCAAATTGTTTCACTTATAGAGTAATATTCGTACGTTAAACTTTTTATTAAGTAATTTGCGTTATAAACTGCGTATTATAAACTCTATTCACTTCAAATTTGAGTTTAAAATCGTGTGTATTATTTAGAGAGTAATAAAATCAGCGATCTTCAAATGATTTGGTTTTATTCAATGACTAACAGTGCCGGCGAACTTCGTACTGCCTCAGAATCAAATGTATGAGAAAATTACTGATATGTTTTTACTTTTTTTGTGATTTTTTCCATGTTTTAAGTTATCTTGCTTGTTGTGGAAACAAATTCAAACACTAACAACAAATTAATCAGATTACTTACCCGGATTTGAGATTAAAATCAGATTGTGTCGACATGACCTTACGTAATTAACGCATTAGTATATTTTGCCGCGCGTCTTCGTCGCATTATTTATAACATTGGCTTCTAATAATAATCTATAGTGAATGTTATATGCGAGTTTGTCCATATTTTACTAATCTAGGACATAGGAGGATAAAATCCATCCAAATAACGTCATCAAGAGTTCTAGGATGACGAACCTTTCGTAGCAGCCAAGCCAAAACTTCAAAGAAACATTAGTTAGTATAGGCTAGTTAAGTTAAAAAGAATGACATGTTTCAAACACAAACACGAACACAAAAGAAACACAACACAAACAAATAAAGCACCACTATACTAAAAATCAGAGCATGCATTTTTTTCAGATTTTCAGTCTCAATATTCGTCATTTATTTTAATTAGCAACGAGATTATACTTTCAATCTCGTTGCTAAAATAAATGACGAAATCAAATCAACAAACAAGTATACAATCAGATGAGTAAGCAATGAACATGTTCTAATACGAACCCAGAATGCTGTGAGGGTCGGCTGCAGGCGGCTCTGCAGGTCGGGGTCCGAGAGGGCGCCGCGGCCCAGCGAGCCGGAGCCGGAGGAGCCCGAGGGCCGCTTGCCGCGCCCCGCGCGCCGCTCGCCGCCCCCGCCCTGCGCACGCGCACGCGTCACACGCCGCACCACCGATCACACACAACGACACTTGACGCGACCGACGACGGACCACTGTCTAGGAAGATCTATGCTACGCTACGGTTACCTAGGATTTATCTAGCCTTGTATACCTATCTCGTCTACTAGTAAAATCTAATATGTAATATAAGATTCACTATAAGCTTTTATAGTCTCAGTTGAACTACTAACTACTCTAGCTAAAGCTACATATACTAACCAACTTGCTAATTATGGATTAAATTAGAACCCTACACTCAGGGGTAGATTTAAGGTTTAAAATTTAAACAACGCTAGCTATAACTACGTAATTATATATATCTTAAGTAGCCGGTGGGAGAATATAAGAGGCACTTTCTCACTACTAAAATTTAAATTGGGTAATACGAAAACTAGAAGTCAAGTAAAATCAGAAAAATAACAATAAACGATGAAGTAAATAGAGCAAGGAACAAAGGAAAGGAAAGATGATAGGAATAAACTTGAAACAAGGAATAGTAGTTGCCCCCTATATCTAGGAAATGTTTCAGGTATCGCCATTCAGATTGGATCACTGATTTCGATTTAATAAAATACAGTAAGTAACCCAGCTAAGTCTATTTAAGGAAAATCCAATCCCAATGTTTTTAATTTAAGACACACTACTATGAAGCCTAATGAAGACATGTGTGGACATGCGGGTAGCTCATGGATGAAGTACTGCAGCAAGAGATTGCCCGGTGACCAGTCCAAAGCGTCGAAATGTGTGATCGTGTTGCGATATATAAGCATGTATTAGTACTAGACAAGAGCTTAACATTAGTGCAGACGATGGAATATTTTGCCGTGAAATATAAATACAGTATTGTGCGAAGAAATTTGACAATTAAAAATATCCACAAGTTGATAGAGCACACTCCTAGTATGTAGCCAGTCGCTGATTAAGATCAGTATACTAGTTTGTCCACAATGTGGTAAGACCACAAAATGAAACTACTCAAAGAATTATGTTTTTGGCAGTATGAAATACTCAATTTTAATAATGTACTAGGTTCAAAAGAAAGCGTAATAAGTGTCGAATATCGTTTCATAATCAAAATAGTTCATATCCGATCAAATATTCCAACTACAATGTCGATTAATTTAAAAAATAATTTTCAGTCTATTTTACAAAACGGTCGCACAATCATTATGATTTAAAGTAGATTAATCGGAGCGTCTGCTCATAACTTATGTTGTACACATAGCAAAATATAATTTATTTTAATAAAATAGTTATAATATTATGTCATATAGCTAGCTTTCACTTGTATATATATACTATAAATAATCGAATTATATGTTTATTTTGTTCAATACTACTTTCACAGCATAAATAATAGCACTAATTTTGGAAAAGTACAGAAGACTTAATTATATCCTTTCACTTGAGTGTTCATATATAACATTTATATTAGTAAGTGCATCTTTGTACAATATTTATCATAATGGAGACAATGACGTCAATTCTGTTATCAATAAACATCGACAAACTTAATTTGACATTGTTAAAATACTGCCGCCTTGCTCGCACAGTACGGGTATGAGAAGAACGGCAATAGGTTTTGTTTTGTCATGTTTGATTCGTTTGCCAACAGAACCGGCACCAATGCAAACAGCTATGTGAGAGATGGTTTTATCAAGAAGGTGACAATTTAAATTCGGGATCCAGCGATAAACAATCACTATTCTCGTGTAAAATTAGTTTTGAGTTTTGACAATTGATTAAATATATTTCCATGCATGCTCTAATCAAGTAAAACTATACTTCGTCTATCAACCTCTAACGGCCTTCACCAATACAAAAGCTCCATATGGTCGTATGTACGGATTCCCACCGTTTGTTCGTTCCCGTACTCTGTAATCACGTAGTAAATCTTTCCCGAACGCATACTTTACTGCTGACCCTACGTTTTACTGCCTATAAATGTGTTGCGATCCGAACGTAATGCTGAATGTACTTTTGACATGGGTATCTACTAGTTTTAGGTAGCAGTTATGGGCAATTACTTAACATGTGCTTCGAAAACGAAGGGGTTTTAGTTAAAAATATTTATTGCGATCGACTTGCCCAGTGGTTTGAGGTTAGGCCGCTGAGCTAACTAATTTTGAATATGATTGTTTCCTAATTAGATACCGGGATCGCCCTAATTAGATACCGTACGGACACATAATGAAAATGCTGTTTGCCATAACAGTATAAGGTGTTCCAAGGGGGATTTAAAAATAACAATTAAGCAATGATATTTTCAATGAAACCTCGAATATCAATTTAACAAATTATGTTTTATTTGGAGGGGTTTGTTGTTTTACTAGGGATACGATAATTAGTGAAACCTATTGATAAAGTCTAGGAAACCATTTTCCAAATAATTATTCGCCCTAGAATTTAATTAACCAAAATCCCTTTCCGTATCACTGGCTTTTTGGCGACCGGTTTGTTGGCGGGATCTACGGATCGCTCGGTCGTGCCAAATGCGATACCACCGAGCCACCTCATTGATCAACCTAAGTATCCGGTCGGCCAAATAGCTACATAGCTTATTTAATGTTAAAAAAAAACTAAATAAAGGTGATTGAGTTCCTTTGAGTTCTCTTTTAAGTCACATATGTTTAATACAAGCCCTACAAGTCTGATTGTAATCAAAGATATACAATAGTGTGGACACCACAGATGCTCAGAGGCACCGAGATATGAGCCTCGGCGAGCCCTAAGGAAAATATGAACTGTCGTCAATCTTGAGATTTTAATCGGAAGACAAAATAAGAGAAGTCGAGAAAATAATATGATCGAAATGCAAGAGACCTATACTATACCTACCTGTATAGGCCACATGACTCAATTTAGCAACAAGTTTGTATTATTAATGTCATATATTTACGCGAATACTACACATTGAAAAAAACTAATTTTACAGATTTTATCGCGTGTATATTATGTTTTTACGTTCCCGACGTTACGGCTGCTTTACAGCAACCATAGTCACGGGAGGACTGAGGTGTTTGACGTCCTAGTGTCATAGTTTGAACTCGAGTATCCTCATATTTAGTTGTTGTTTGTGGTCCGATCTACGCAGAACGTATTCACGGTGTCTTGAGGTGTTGCAATGGTGCGCTTGGTTTGAGAGCAATATACGTAGGTACGCTACGTCTCAGTAACTGTAATCAACTTCTATACACTACTCATGTGTTCCTACTGATCCTATATTATCTAAAGCTTTATTGAGTTACATTAACAAAGTCTAGATAGCATTGGTCATACTACAGCAATTTATATGAGCGTGTGGGCGTCGAACCATGTCTGTCGAATTAATGTTTTTGGTGTGATTCGTTCATTCATGTATTGGAATTACCATCTACACCTTTCACAAAAAGTACCTCAAGAAACGATTCTTGGAATCTGATTGAGTTTTGTTGAAAGATCATCCTCTTAGTGTGGGGAAATGATTCATAAACAACTACAATTTCAAATGAAGGTGTCGTCATAATGTTTATAATACCTAAACAGCGTTTTATAAAAGGAGTTGGAGGTATATATGTCCGCACATATATTAGAATAATACAAACACATTTTCAAATTTTTTGAAGGTTTTTTTTTTTTTTAAATTACATTATTGGCAAGTATTTGATCTCAATCTCACCTGATAGTAAGTGACGATGACATCTATGATGGAGCATACTTGCCTAGGTAGGAAGGCGGCAGTAGATCGAGACGCAACTGATCTGACCCGCCATCTATGAATGGCAACACCGAACATCATGCCGGAACACGGCTAGGCCGCTTGGCGACATGGCTTTGTTCAGTGGGTGGTGACTAGCCACGGCCGAAGCCTACCACCAGTAGAGTTGTCACCTGGTTGGCACCACCCAGGGTCACGTGTAGGGTATCTCGAGGGTACTTAATTCTCCTACGGACGAAGGTTTAAAAGAAAAAACTTTTAAAAGAAGCGTGAAAATATAAACGCAATCGGCGTCCAAAAAAAAAAAACTCAACCATTCCATTTTTGTTGTATTTTAGCTCAAAAATCCAATATCATAGAGACTAATTTTGAATATTCAATTTCAACAGAAAGTACACGACAGGCGCCATTATTATTGTTTAAAAAAACAGTAAGGTTAATACTGACTGATTAATGCCTTCACTCGTTTCTCACGGATATTCCAAAGTTGTATAACTATTCTATAAGCCGATCCATAAATTTAGCAATCTCCATTGTAATAAAACTGTGATGTAATCGACTAAAAATATGTTACTCGACAATTACCTAGTAAATCGGAATAGAAGAGGATATATGTATGGCGACACCAACACAAACCGGTATTAAATACATAAATTTTATTTAAAAAAAGACGGGCCGTGCCCACACTTAGCCGAATTGGTTATTATCTCATTCCATAGGTACTCATGAGATTCATTACACACTTATTGGCTAGAGAACGAATAAAACCATTTTTGTATCGTTGCTAGTGATGAGGATAGTATCGATGTCGATAAAATTGTAATTCAAAGATATTAAAAAGAGAAAATAAAATTAAAAGACAGAGATGGCGCCGCATTTAAAAATGTTTTGTCTTAACAAACAAAAACATTAATATCAACACAATAAAATTATCTTATAAATCAAACAGAGTAGGATACGGGGAGGTTATTTGAATACGCATACGAAAACATAGTGGCAAGAGATAACATATGTAGTGGAGTAAACGGGAGGGTCCTCCTCTAGGAGTGGGCATTTAGACTAGACTTTACAGACATCTACCACATAACCTGTATCGGATTGGCTTCTTACTAGCGGCTTGGGCTCCCTCCTAGCATAAGTCTAGTGATAGGACATACTTATATTACTAGAATCCTTTTATTTCGTAAATAAAACAAGCCCTAGGTAGTCTTGAGGATTTTATCGATACAAGTGCATCGGACAATCTAATCACAACACTACGACCAAACCAGTTCGCGCGTTAATTGCGGCACCAAATTCGTATCGAACGATTTGAATACACACGTAATTTATGGCGCTGAGTGTAGCATCATCTATGTACTGCCTAACTGTGTTGGTGCACGAATACATTTTTCCCCGAATTTATAGAAGTTTAAAATAGCATTTAATGTGTATCGACCTCTTCAACCGCACCACAAGCTAGACAGATTTTGGCGAAGATGGCGCTGCTGACGACATTCAGAACCATTGACAACTCTCCATTCAATCCTGCAACGCGCTATGAGAGTTTTTGGAGCACGAAACATATATATATATATATATACATGATCCTGTCAATAACTGTTGGGGCAAAGTGGCCGCCCCGCCAGGCATACCACCCGACAGGCTGGAAGATATGGTCGTCTTGGAAGGTATTTTAGATTGGCAGATTGTTGAAAGTGTGCTGGTGGAATTATGGTCAACGCATCCACTCGATGGATTCCTAGACAAACTCGTGGGCTACAATACTGCCATAAATATTGGTCATGGTGAAGATATTATTTCAGCAACAGTCCACATTCTGGCAGTAAGATCAATCATGATGTTACAGAATACATCATGTTGTTTATTACAGGGCATTTTTTTTTTATTATTACATTATAGGCAAGTATTTGATCTCGATCTCACCTGATGGTAAGTGACGATGAGATCTACGATGGAGCATACTTGCCTAGGTAGGAAGGCGGCAGTAGAAAAGAGACGCTACATTCACTAGGCACATGCACCGCAACTGATCTGACCCGCCATCCATGAATGGCAACACCGAACATCATGCCGGAACACGGCTAGGCCGCTTGGCGACATGGCTTTGTTCAGTGGGTGGTGACTAGCCACGGCCGAAGCCTACCACCAGTAGAGTTGTCACCTGGTTGGCACCACCCAGGGTCACGTGTAGGGTATCTCGAGGGTACTTAATTCTCCTACGGACGAAGGTGACTCGACCCCATACACGTCGTAATCAATAAAGGAGCTATCAAAACAGTAATACATCAAATCACAGCTATCCTATATCCAGCAGATTGGCAGCAACTGACCGCCCAAAGTGTCTATAACAAGTAAAAGTTGTTTCTAAGTAGGTACGAATCTTCTATTACCATAAAGAATTCAGTTAATATATACAAATATATTGGTACATCCGTAGGTGAGGCTTATGGGCCCGCAGTTAATTCTTATGACATTTATGTACTTTTTCTAACTGTATCCGAACTAGTTACGGCGGCGGTTTGCGACACCGGCATTTTTATTTTAGAATCGATGTCAAACCGGTACCCGCGCGCTGTGTGGAAATGTGAATCTGTGTTGTACTGATGGTCTCTATAAAAATAATTTACATACTTTTGGGTATCTTTCGTCGGATTTAAAAAATGGCGTCGATTTACGTGGTGGGCGAGTGATGTGGTGTCGTATGATGGAGGTGGCGGGACTGTGTAACGGGACTAGATAACGATTATGTTAGAGATTGGAATGATTTCTGAAACTTTCGTAATAGTTAAGTTACTGACCTCTTATATTTACGCGAATACTACACATTGAAATAAATCTAATTTTACGGATTTTATTGCGTTGTTTATGTTTTTATGTTCCCGACGTTTTGGCTCCTTTACAGCAACCATGGTCATGGGATACCTTAATATACTGACAAGGACACTGTTTCGCAAGGTTATTTATAAAATTACGGATACCTCGTGCTTCATTTTAGGTTTTTTAGATAATCTATTTGTAGATAGGTATTTCTTTCCCAAAATACCTTTATTATATAACGCATACTTTAACTGACACGCTAACAAAGATAATGCTAAACTTTTAATTTAAAAAAAAAATACCACTTCTTCCACATCACTCGAGGAAAAAAAACATGCATTATAAAATCTAAACTTTTTTCGGGGCGACGTCATTTCGACCAGTATCACATTTATTTTTTTTAAACTATATTTACGCCTCGCACAATGCAAAGGATCATGACTGTAAAGATAAATGGAATATGAGTCGAGAAAAAAATGGTCGGTGATGTCCAATTTAGAGTGGATCAGGTCTTGGGTCCGTTCAAATATAGGCAAGATCGGAAAGCGGTATGAGTACGCTACGCCATGAACCCTCTACACACACAAACGGAAAAATACATTCAACACAGCCTTAATAAAAAATAATAATACCCATTGTGGAGTAAGGCTAATTCTCGAAGGGTTGGTCGGAGCCATTTTGCACGGTCGGACAGATTTGTAACATCCTCTCTTTACCAAAATGAACAGGTGAGATCGAGATCAAATACTTGCCTATAATGTAATAAATTAAAAAAAAAAACGTGACATGAGAAAAAGGGGGAGAGCCAATCGCTGCAAGAATATACCTAGGTTCAATTAGATGATCCATGGTATAATTACTTGCAAGTAGTTACGGCTTAGATGTACACAGAATGGTACTATTCTGGCACCACAACACTCTTGGTTATACTTAGCGCAAAAGCACCTCTTAAAGGGATCAATTTCAAATCAATTTTACCTCTACAATATGATGTTTGGTAAGGGTATGGCTATTTGTGAAATAATTTGTGTTTTTGGGCACAAGGGCAAAATTATGATTGTTTTAACGAATAAATTAACAATTTAATCTTTTTTCATTCTAGTTTCGTAGGCAGGAACGGATTCTGCCGTGGTATGAACGAGCCTCTCGAGTGGAATCAGAGGGTCTTATAAAAACGAAAGTGCATGCAGGTACCTATATATTGTACGTGATATATGGCCAGGGCCGGATAAACGATGGATGTGGCATGCCGTAATTAAAGCATAGTATTATTATCGTGATTCATGTTTGTGAATCATACCCAAAAGAAGCTCAGGTAGTGTTGATTGGTATTTTGATTGTTTCCTGCATGCTGTAACAAATTCACGACTTATCGATATAGTAGGTAAGTACTTGTATTTTACGAGTTTTTTTTTTAATTTAGTTTGTATAGACTCGTCGAATTACATAATTCTTATATTTTACTTGCTTTTGCCCGCAGATCCCCTCGCACTTACCATCTATTTTGCTCTGCACCTCCACCTAAACATAGCCTGTGAAATTCAGCTATAGTATTTTCAGAATCGGATCAGGAGTTCCGGAGATTAACCCCTACAAACATACAACTTTACCCCCTATGCCTATTATTTGTATCCATACCGACGATTTAGACTTACATACATTTTCAAAACCTAAGCTCTCCAACTAAATGCATTATTTGCCACATCCATCTTACTTTGACTCCAGCATTTGGTCGTACAAAAGGTAGATTCGGTAACGAGATATGATATTATTTTTTGTATGTGACCGTGCACGGGGTGGCCAGGGGGTGTGTACCGGGGAGTAGCGGGGGGTGCAAGGTACAGGTGGATTCTTCGCAACGTACCATTGTTAGCTGTGCATGCAACAGCCCGTTAACCACCATCGACTTAAGATCAAATTTGAACTTTAAGAAGAAGATGGTGAAGTTCAAATTGCATCCAAATGTCGAGTTCGGTTGGCATGTTATTGTAAATTACTAGTTATCGCATACGATAATTTATGAAGGCCGAGAATGTCGTGAGAACGACACGGTAGGGTACGTTCGTGATTCTTGTGAAATCGGGATTGTTTAGTTAGGTGTAGTGAGGGTGGATTTAATATTTATATGTTAACAAACATTATGGAATTATTCGAGGCGAATTCTAATGTGTTATGTGATGCGGTCTTCGAATATACCTGAGTGGTGATCAGCTATTTAACAAACAATAGAGTACCTGTTTTTTTTTTCTTTGAGAAAATCATCATCGATATGTTTACAAATATTATTCATGAAATCCATTAACTAATACACATCGAATGATTTACGTACTCTGAAAAAAGGAAAACAAGCTATTTACAATGGAATAACATTATATAACTACTTAACAAAATACTACTTCAATATATTTTTAACATGGATCCATCTTTCGGTAAATCCGCCCCCTGATTACGTATCTTGCCTAGCCTAACGATAGCAAAGCGACAGCAATAATATCGCAATAATTGCTTTCAAATCGCAGATTTGTATGGCGTCGCAGCGCTACGTATTACGAATTAGCAATTTAAAAGCAAATATTGCGCGATTACTGCTATCGCTAGGCTATTGCAAGTTACGTAATCAGGGGGCCGTTTGTTTCCTTCAAACACCAAACAAATAATGTAAACAATGAAGTATACGGAAATTATCTCTAATTTGAGCGCCATAAAGTTCATACTCATTGCTTATTTAATTTTGTAATAACGACACGAGACT
The DNA here is from genome assembly GCA_905404115.1 of Pheosia gnoma. NCBI lineage: Eukaryota > Metazoa > Arthropoda > Insecta > Lepidoptera > Notodontidae > Pheosia > Pheosia gnoma. Next base: position 11,263,763 of record FR989894.1, on the reverse strand, counting down.
TTGTCATGTCCACAGCGTGACGTGTCATTAGTGCTTCGAGATTAACTTATTAAAAGCATTAAAAACATTTTTATTGTTGTTTTCAAATACATTTTGTGTTCTGTGGTACCGTACATGCGTACGAGTCGGATTCGTGAGTCCGTTTGTGATTGCGTCATCGTGGGAACGATTGATTCCTATACTTATTGTATGGTGCCACACAAATATTTGCACGGGTATAGTATATGGTAGTGTGAAATAAAATACTTCGTTTATGGTTTTATTAAAAGTATATATTAAACTAGCTATTGCCCGCGACTTCGTCCGCGTGGTATTTAACAAAGACAACCGTTGACAACAGCCTGCTCGCCCATTCTGAGCCCGCGGGACGCATTGCAGGTTGTTGCTATCAAACTTAATCAGGCGCTGCGCTGCAACATTGGTTTTTTTTTTTTCGTGAGGTCCTTTTTTTTCTAAAATAAAGGTAGCCTAAGTTACTCCTTGTTACATCAGCTATCTGCCAGTGAAAGTCCCGTCAAAATCGGTCCAGCCATTTCAGATATTACCCGGTACAAACAGACAGACAGACAAAAATTGAAAAAATGTTGTTTCGTTATAGGTAACGTGTATACATCCAAATGCACTTAGTAAAAAGCGGTTATTTTACTATTACAAACAGACACTCCAATTTTATTTATATGTATAGATAACATTGTAGGTTATATGAAAAAAAATAATAAACAATGTAATACCACACCCTATAATACTGTCGAAAAATCTCTACAAGATTTCTCATTCTTTTAGGGCAAAGATATGAAGAGATTCACTTTGCGCAAGTGTACAGCAAGCGCGAGCGCATGTAATACATCGGGCAACTACAGTGCATATGAACCTATGCCCTTCTAAACATCCCTTTCCCAGTAGTCACCCAACGACCCTACCTGTAATTTAACAATCATATTTTATACTGCCCCACACCTAAAATTATGCCCTCAAATGCCTCATACTTTTGCAGTATAGCGACAGGACGCGCAGGAGTCGGTGCATATATCATGGTATTGCGATGGCGCTGCGCACCTGCCGGGTGCCGCGCCGCCGCCGCGCCGCCGCCGGCCGCGATCGATAATAATAACAATTATCGCGTGCGCCCGCGCCGCGAACCGAAGGTGACCCTTGCTGAGATTGGATTGCCAGAGCAAAAGACTTTATAACATACATTCAGTTTACTTGGTATTTCATAGGTATGTTATCCATGATATACATACATATTGGCAGCTGGGTTGCAAAGAAGAAAGATGTCGTAATTTTCTTCTCAAAGCTAACTTGAATTCCTCTTATTTTGACAGGAGGTTTAATGTGCGCAGAAAAAAATGCTGCAAAAATCCAAGCTGATGTATGGAAATTCGTTGCTACGTTATGATTACAATAACATCGATAAAGCAATTCGTACTTCTTTTAGAACCTGCTATTGTAATCTGAAATTCAGAAGTAAGACACAAAAAATATACGCAAAATATACCTACCATTTCCTTATGAACAATTCCTATCTGGCAACCCAAACTAAAATTGCAATTGTTCCGCGCCGCCCATTGCCAAGGCCACGCAGGGCGGCGCGGGCACAGCGGCGGCGCGGCGCGGCGCGGGCGCAGCCGGTCCGCACTCTTTTTGTTTTGGCTCGCATGCGCCGCCAAAGTCAAGGGCACGCTGACCCACTTCCTGCGGAGCCTTCGGCGCGCGAGCACGTGTCGGGAGCAGATGCGCTTGATTGTTTATTTAAGTCGATGTTCGATTTTCGAAACATAGTGTCTCATTTGTATATAATGTGGCCGCATTGTATATAAATTATACAAAACGGACATTTGCAATTATTGATCTTTAGTACTTGCGAATACAAAAGTTCAATTATTGCAAATACTACGGTATAGAACACATAAAAACAATCTTTGAATAATGTGTGCGATTTCCGAAGGTCCCGTTCTTAAGAACTCTGTAACAGAGTAACGGTTCATTTTGCCCGCCTTCAATCAGGTCAATTCACTGCTAGCTCTATGGTAGGGACCTTTTTTTTTATCGTGGGGAAATCTACTTATTGTAAAATTTTCTAGCTGTTGCCGTTGCAGCCGTTTGCGAAAAAAGCTACCAAATTATTCCGAGCAGTTGAAGTTGCCAAACGAATCGACATGATTCTATCGCCCTTATCTTAACATAGAAAGTTTTCGGATAAGGTTCTATAAAAAAAAACATTACAGCCAGCACTAACGAGCCCTACTCGCAATACCAATCCCGCCTACACCACCACTAAATATTTTAACACGCCCATATAACACAGCTTTAAAATGGAAACGCGGTAATACCGCCGACACCGGATTAGCCGCGTACATGCATCGTAAAACTAATAAAGAATTCGTCGCTAACGGTAAATCGCAATTAAATCTAGTAAGCCACAGTAAGCAGGTGGATCTTTGAATTCTTTGCTTTCGTAATGTACAAGTTATGTTGTTTGACAACAAAATTGTTCGTGCTCTAGGTATGTTAACCTGTACAGCTCATTACTGTATGCTTAGCCGGCTCAGTAATGATACGGTGGGCCGATGAACTGTGATTTGGAAGCATCTGTCACTTGTTACTATTTATTTTAATACGATCTGAATAAAGCATGCAATTAATATTTTGGCAATCATGACATATTTTTTTGCTTTAAATACATACTACCGGATTGGAACGCGACCTCAACTAAGAAACTCAGGCAAGACACTCAGCGGGCTTGTCTTTTTATGTACACAATTATTTATTTTTAACTCTTTTTTATAGCCATGTTTCCTTTTTATAGCTATAAGGTTCCTCGTTATAATGCCTAATTTTGATCAACACCTGTTAACTAATTTTAAAAATCTGTCAGCTGCCTATCAACTAATGCCAAACATGCAAATACATATGTAAAATAAAACTTATATTCATATAATCGTTAGTAGTGACACTGCGTTATGTACCGAAAGTCCCGGCTTCGAATCCAAAGAAGCAAACTTTGTGTGATAGACACGAATATTTGTGGGCCATAGTTGTTTAATATGTATATACTTAAGTACAAGCCTAGATTTGTTAGGTGGTTAGTTTGTAGTTTCTTAGTTTGGGACCATGCAGTCGGTGTGTTCGTGATGATCACTAATATTAATATCGCCAGATATTAATATTAGTGATCATCACACGTCATATAACTATCACTGTCCATCACAGATAATTTATTCCTATCTGTACACCATGTATTTCCATTAAATTAAATTAAATTGTTTCGTAACTGTTTTCACACACAGCTACAAGTGTAATCCTCTTACGACATTTTATGCTACATACACCACCATAAATTTCATTGTGTGAAATTTACACAGTGGACCACGCCAGTATTGATTTCTCAAATTCATAAATAAGGAATAACGGTGATACCAACAATCACAATCGCTAAACTCGATAGGTTTGCGTTGTGGCTGCGAAAATCGCGACTACAACATTGGCAAATTTATTGCCTAATTAGTTTGTGAAATCAAAATATGATTTGTCCTCCTGATAAACTCTTCGTGTCGGCTTCTTCAAACGGTAATGTTAGACCGCTTTTAACACTTATTCATTTCACACCCCTATCAAAAATGAACACATATTGTTGTGTACGTCTCACTTTATATTTGGAACGATACTACACACACGCACATACACATAATATAGTAGTAATATTCTTCATTTCACCGCTTGTTAACATTCATTTTATTTATTGATTTCTTATATTTACGCGAATACTACACATTGAAATAAAACTAATCTTAAGGATTTTATCGCGGTTTATTTTTTATTTTACGTTCCCGACGTTTCGGCTGCTTTGCAGCAACCATGGTCACGGGAGGACTGAGGTGTTTGACGTCCTGGTGTCATAGTTTGACGGGGGTACCCTCATATTTAGTTGTTACTTGCGGTCCGATCTACGCAGAAAGAGCTCACTGTGTCTTGAGGTCTTGCAATGGTACGCTTGGTTCTGGATTTTATGATGTTTACTACAGGGTCCCAAGCTGGTGGTAGCACCCAACCATAAATAAACCGCGATAAAATCCTTAAGATTAGTTTTATTTCAATTCATTTTATTTTCCACGTCTATTGAAATTTAAGACTTAGATTTTGTTTTATAATATTCAACTTTAAATTCTGGTTGGAATACATTATGTACATATAATCATACAACAATATTACGGTATGCAAAATCATACAACACATTTGTCTTTCCAACTCAACATTCGAAGCTCTAAAGTACTTTTTTGGCGTCTAGTAGATACCACAAAAATAATTTCTACACACATTTTGTAGGAATTTAAAATCTAACAATTCAATCGGAATATTCTTTATCCATGTAAATCATTCGTGGGGGTAATTATAAATCTTCAATAGTGTATTTAGTTGACAAATTAAATGAGATCACTAAAATATGAAAGTTATTAAAAAACCAAATATGTAATGAGCTGCTGTTGAAATTTTAAAATTTTCGGCGCAATTGGAACTTTAAAAACGCTGTTTTAGCGGCCGCATATTTAAATAATTTGAATAAACCCCAGTACGGGCACGGTGATGGAACTATTTATATTATAATACGTCGAATGTTTCCTGTTTACCGCCGCGAAGCGACTTTCTATTGTGCGGACAGAATTTATTTAATTTGCGTGTATTTGGATCGCGTTGGAGCCAACGTTGGATCTAGCATCTAGGTATATGGTTATTCTTATTGAAAATATTCGGACTGCCTGACTGCTAATTGGTAGTTGCGGGGGTTGCAGGTTTATAAACACATCCTGTAGGTATGTTACTTGAAAACCAAAATCTATGAACATGGGCTGTAATATATAGATCAATCAAAAACTACCATCATCATTAATACTATAATCATACAAACGTGTAAATTGATTAATATGTCTTTTTACTATGTAGGACAGGGATTCAAAATAATCAAAAAATGTTATTAATTTCCAAATAAATTTACGCAAAACATTTGATCCAACATTGGCTACCAACTAACCCATCAAGTAAGTTTCAATAGCTTTCTTGAATAATTCATATCTAACCGCGAATCGTTTATACCTCTCAGTAACGTCTCGATTTTGTTTATTTCATATTTTATTCGAGATTTATAATATCCTACGCACCTGCCTTTTAGTACGGGCCAAAATTACAATAATAATGTATTATAATATTCATAAAACTGTGGCGATTTTATTTTGAATTCATTACCCATTTTGTTCCTATTGTTGTTTAAAATTATGTTGACGGCTGAGGAAGTCTAATGTAAATTTCTTATATACATGGGGAATCATAGATTGTGCTAACACGACAGGATATAGTAAAACTGTAAGTTATAAAAACAATACTGCCACAATAGCATTTCGCCCGGCGCCTTTACTTCAGTATGTAACTAGTATGGAATGTTAGATAATAGTATACTGACAGATCCATTCGTATTATCACGCATACTGCTATATTTCAGGTTTCAAAGCTTCAATACTAACCTGGAAACTGTGCGCGGTATAAATTGACATTCGTCTGTTGTTTTAACGTATGTCACTTGTCTAACACCCGGCATAAGAATCTTGCATAACTATTTATTCCATACCTGCATATATAAATCAAACTAGCCTATCGAGTTAGGATGGGAATTCTAGAGTAGATTTTTTCCAAGATTTCCCAAGGAGCCAAGTTATTGTATTCAAGCTTTTTAGACAATAACAAGTTTACGGTATACGCACTCCACGCGTATACCACAAGCGCATATAAAAGCCGGCTACCGTCTCGAAGGAAGTCATCCCACCCAAAACAACGGGAAACTGGTCCACGCAGGATCCCGTTGCGTAAAGCCCCTACCGGGCTCGCCCCGGACTCTACGCACAACTCTACACACCTGTTTGTACAGATGCCCCCCGCGCCCCGCCCAGTGTTCCCGTTGCTGAACTGGTTTGAAAAAGGAAATGTGTGGGGTGGATTTTCTCTCTAGAGGTCCTGTCGTCGTTGCATCTAATATGTTTAAATACTAACTTCTTCTGATATAAATACAAATGGAATTCTGTTCGTTGGTAAGCGCATGACTGAAGAACGACTGGACTGGTATTTTATATAATGTTTGTATAGCCCGAATCGGGTTTGTAAGGAAAGAATAAATATCTAAGTGGTCCGGAAAATTTTAAATATTCGGGAAAAAATGAAAGTTTTTATTTCTGTGGGATTTGGACAGGACAATGTCCGTCTGATCAGCTAGTTTTAAATAAACACACTAAGCAACGCTTGTATTATGGGTACCGTATAATCGACTCGGCGAACCCAGTATATAATATTTATATAGACATTATTAAACATCCATGACTCCGGTACAAACATTCGTGCTCATCGCACAAAGTTTGTCCCTACCATGATTCGAACTCGGGACCCGCAGCGCAGAAGACAGGTTCACTACCCACCGCTAATCAGGGCGTCAAATGTATTATTGGTGTTTTTATAGCTTAGTCATGGAATGGCTCTGAAATATTCAATTACGGTGCAGAGTAGGCCTTATTAAGAAATATCTCGTGGCAAACACACCAACATTTTAGTCCCAAGCATAAGAATGCGTGTACTATGGCTACGCCCGTACACTGTACTAGGTATCCCACAATAGACGTTGTTGTTGTCTGGATATATGTCCTAACCCTACATGGGATATAGCATTATAGGTTTATTTTCCAACGCGTTTCGTTTTTTTGTGAACACATCTGCGAACATGAACGCGGTGCGCGCGCGCATTCTGCCGCGACGCATTTAACTTAGCGCCTTTGATGTTAATTAGATACCCAGTTGCAGTCGCAATTATAATGAATCCAATTTATTTGCGTTTGTAATAATACCTATCCTTTGTGAGCTTTTAAGCTTATATTACTTTTTGTCGCCGGTTCACAGCCCGGCTCCCACCTTTTGGATTGACGGCTTTTATAACTGGGAATCTCATTTTTAATTCTCACTTGCTAAACAGTGAAGAAAAAAAACTAATTTCATAAAATAAGAAAGAAAACTTGTACGATTCTTTATAACATGCAGGTTCTTCGCTATGTTGTCCTTCACCGTTCAACAAGTTAGATTCCCAGTTATAAAATCCGTATCGATTTAGTGTCATTATATCCTATGGGATAGAATGAGACTATATACACCTCTCGACACAGGCCCTACGAATCACAGGCCACACGAATATCATCATTAATTACATTGTACACATCATCTTATTGTGCCAAAAAAACAAACCGGTTGTGCCAAACCGTAGAAACGGCTAGGTACACTTTAGCAGCTGGTCAAAAAAAAGTACTAACTCCAAGTATAAATTATCATCAACCATGTTAGTTCAAAATTGCCTCCTCAGTTGGATTCAGATATTAAACATCCAATAGACAGCTCACATATGAATGACAAACATATGACTTAAATCTATTACCGCTACACCCAAGACTATGTCGCCGAAGACATAAACATCATAATAATCAAACAGATTTGAGGAAATCTTTGTCAAAACAAGTCTCGTGATGAGTCAGACGTTATTTAGATGCGTTTGGACATAAAAGCTATAAACTTATCGATCGCGAGTTCATAGACCCGGGCCGGGGCCAGACTCTATTACTAACAAATTCTGTGGAATAATTACTTTTAATTGATTTTGAAGACCGCTATGTAAAAAGTATTGGCTCTTTATGGTCTAGAATTGCATATACCTATCAGTCATCTATGTATACTAATATTATAAAGACTAGCTAATCACCGGAACAGCTGATTCGATTTTGAAATTCTTTCATTGATAGAAAGCTACTCTATGGCCGAGTGTCAAAGGCTATATTTTATTACGGTGTAACGATTTGGGGTTAAGGTGCAGAGACAACCTTCGGTGGCACGGGCGGAGCCGCGGTTAAAAGCAATCACCATATTTTAGAGTTACTAATGTACCTATAAATAAATGTTACATAGTGTATAGGAAAATGAATAATTGTAGATGGCATTACTATTAATTGAGACGCCACTACAGCTATTTGTTTCTTGGATATTATGAGTTTTTATTATATGTATGAACATATTGTTGCACCTATGGTCAATATATTATCCGGGTAATATAATAGGTTCCTGAGAAATAGTCTTAATAAATTAAAAGTCTACCGGGACAACTGTATGAAATATAAAACATGGAAGTATATAGAACCTGTTGAATCTGATAATGGTCTGTACTCAGAAAATTAATCCCAATAACGTTGCATACTTGTTCGACCGTAACTAATTATACCAAATACATCCATGCTCACGTAAATTTTAAAGTGGTCTGCATAAAACTAATAAATCGTTAACGAACGTACTCTAAATTATTAATGTGGGTACCCTTAATGTTTAAATGCGAGCAAATTAGGGATTAATGAACGAAACAGCTAGCTTGTAATATCCCATGATTTTCCGACGTTCATAAATAATGCAACCGAATCACTATAATCTTGCATAAACAAAAACTAAACTATAAAAAAGAAATACGACGTGTATAAATAATTGTTATTATGGCTGTAAATAAATCCGCTTATTTACGACTACTGCCGTAAATAAGATTTATCAATAATTACCAATAATGCAATAGAAAATATTAAAAAAAGAAATACATATTTTGTCTGTGACTTATGACTTATCTGTTATATTGAAAGGCCAATTTGCTAATTCATTATTATCATACTTCGGGGCGAACCTCTAGGGTTGAGTCTCTATAACCTGAAACCCTTCTTATTTTAAGCTCTATGATGCTCAGCTAAATACTGACCGGGGAATACGTTGAAACCAACGAGCTAAGATTCATATTCGTAGGTTGTAACACGATGCTCCCTGCAGTGCACCCACGATTTACCGACGGTACTCATATGGACCAAACGTATTTGGCGTGTCTATTGCTATTGGCGTGTGTGGATAGACTGTGTCCGGTATAATTACCGGACACAGTCTATCCTTCACCTAACCTTCCACCACCACCCAGTTCAGGTTGGCAAACTTCACAAGTATTTGGAAGGGCGAGCAGGTCCCGCAGAATAAATCACTCTATTACAAGGCCACTCCCATTTAAACTCAGTACGTAAACGATTGTGCAAAAACTGTATTGTATATTAACATGACACAAACGAGACACGTGGCAGCAGATAAGGCAAGCGTTGTTAGTTACTGAAAAGTCGGATTGCTGAATTCTTATAAGCTTTACCGATATTAGTGTTTAGTGTTTATCCATCAATTAGTACAGGTCCACACTCTCAGCTGCACTATCTCGCGAGTAGGCCATATGGTCATAACGAGTAAACAACATTTATAGCCCATAAATCTACAGCCACTCATTAGCCCTGTGTGGGCACCTTTATAGCGCTGCGAGACGCTTGTTTAAGAGTATTTTTATATATTTCTACATAGGTTAGTGTTCGGGTGAAATTGCTCCATTTATGACTATAGAAATAAAAGCAAAAACATACCAGCGAATAGAACAAAGAAAAGCTTTGTGCGATTTCTGACCAATAGCATAAGAAATACCGGCTAATCTCACTACCAGGGCTGTCGCTCGTGGAGTCCTAGGTCCCATTTCGGTTCGAACCAAGGATTTGTGAACTTAAGTATCGATTTCATATTAAGAAATACACTGCTCATACCCCGAAGATGTGTCCAGTGAGGCCAGGGTCACACTTAATATAATGGGACCTTCTAATACTAACAATTAAACTTACCTACCCGTTCAGAATTCAGGCGTGATGTCACAATTAATTGATTGAAATAGATACACACATAAAAGGAGTTGCAAACTAACACTATGCCTACATCCGCGTAAGATACGGTCTTGGCTAAAACAATCATGATTTTTAATAATCTTCACAAAAAATATCCTACTTTTCTATACCAAAAAATCGCCTCAATTGGCCATATTTAATAGCCCACAATTAAATACGAATATGTACTTTTTTTGTCTACGCCGAAATAGAAAACAATGCGACCGCTACGCGACTGATATTTTATGGTCCTGCGATTATCGGAACAGCAATTTCTTTCGGCGAATAAGGAATACCGAACTATGCCGCTACATAGCAGTGACAATAACAGTTAAATGTTCAGGGCGCTGCGGACTGCTAGAGGTTCTCAGAAACGGAGGATTAGCGAAATTCGAAGTATCTGTAAATCGTGATTCATTTCTCGATTTCATCGTGATATATTTTCATTGGCTTTTAGTTTGTTTTCTCACGTGAACATTACGAGTTACAAGCTTTAAGCTAGTAAGATTACCTACTGAGTGAAATTAAAGGCAGAAAATCAATAAGATAGACATAGGAATCAAAAAATAGACATGATGTAGCCAATGAAAATTCATGATTAATTGCTATCGAAAAAAAATGAAAACTTTACACAGAAAGCAAAATGTCAAATCAGTCTTGTAGGACATCTACAGTGTGTTCTAAATCCATGAGTACAATGTTTGGCGTCAATTCCAATTAACCATCCTAAAATTTAAAAAAGTCTGAGTTGAGCCACAGTCCGCTTCGTATAATTGACTTAGAAAAATGTCAGGAATAACGCTGGAGCTCGTTTTATTATGTCTCGCTGGCGAGTGTCGACTTGGTCTGCGTCTGCGCATGTGAACCGCGCTTTGTTTCCGCGTCGGGGTACGCGAGATCTTTGGAGTACGGAAGGTGTGGAGCCGATGGACATTATTCGCACTACATTTTTTTCTTAAGCATGACAACATCATTGTATTCCTTGGTGGTGGTGCACAGTTGTACACCCACAATTTGTGTATAGTATTCTGACTTCTTATCCTTCGCTGTCTTCAATATACAGCAATAAGACCCTGTCGTTGAATTAATAATAACAGGCTTAGAATAAAAAGAAGATGATTCAAGGATGATAAATGTGTCATAGAATCATCTTCACTTTTCGATTCTAATAACAACGCCAAATAGCATGCAATCAATATTCTGATAGAACCTCCAATTAATTACTTACGACCAAAAAAAAAATGTTAACAAAGGTTACTCCACTCCTCGCAAGCCCTTCACTCGCCGAAACAATAGTCGAATTCGTAACTTTTTGTCCGGCAAACTGTACGCCGTCGGAATGTAGGCAGTACCGCATAATGAGGGCCCAAACCACCGCTAAATTTATTGCGTCGGGACAATCTTTCTCGGAAACTACTGAATTATTCGCGAGTCGCGAGCGAGAGGCGGCGGTATGCGCGCGCGGCTCCCTCCAAGCACTGTTATGTGTATTACGCAACCGATTGAAAAACTATGATAAAGTTTAAGAGCATAATTGGATGGATTTCGGTGTTGGTTTTCTATTTTTTTTTTGGGAACAGTAGGAGTATATTGTGGTTGATTAGGTATTATTTGACGTGGGCAAATATTTGTTAATTGGCGCTGTCTGGTGAATGTAGAGCGGGGAAGAATGTGATACAAGATAGCATGACTATTGATGATACCTCAGAAAATTATCCGAGTACTATTCCAAAGATAATAAAAGGAAAATATATTCTAGACACAGCCTAGGAAGGAAAACTAGGAACAGCGAGCATTATATCGATACAGATGTATCATAAGCATTTTTTTGAACTTTTGCCCATCTGCCTGTTCGCGAATCACGGACGGATTTAGATAGAACTTGGCATAATGATAGCTGAACATGATATGATACTCTACTGGACAGATTTGGACGGGATACCTGTGGGATAACAAAAAATAAATAGTATCTCAAAATCTAATAGACGGATTTTACTGAAACTTAACATGCTGATAGCTTAAATACCTACTGGGTTGATATTTACAATTCATTTTTTATCCCGGGTAATAAAGGGATCTCCCGGAATAATTTAAAATATATAAAAAAATAAAAGGCAAACTAACATAAATAGCAGATTACCAAGAACAATACATTTAATTAACCAAAACTCATCTTGAACAAATTAGATACATCAGCGCACTATGCATTTGGCAGACTACGCACACACGCGAATAGGCAGACAGAAAATGTTGGTTAACAACATATTAACCTCGTCTACTGCCGCATTAGAAATTAAGACTGTAATAGGAGTAAAATAAAGTATGAATTACAGTGTATCTTCAGTTATTGTTGATAGGCTTACACATAACGATGTCGAATTATATCAGTAGGTCAGACGGCCTTGTAGGATTCACGGAACGCGCGCGCATGAGTCGCCCCGCCCACCGCGCCGAGCACAGCCGACCGCGGCCGATGTAAGGGAGAGAGGGATATAATTATCGTGTTTACATACACTTAAAAACGGTAATTTAAAGCTTTTGAAATTATGGTGGGATGCGATTTGTAGTTTTGGTGACCATAGCTGAAATTTCAGACCAGTCTTGAAGAAGGAACTTGAATGTGAAGAATAAAAAAGAAGCGATCAAGACTTATACCTACATTTTAGTGTGTGGAGAAAATGATGGTAAAGCTCCGGCTATCGGGAATCCAAAATTATCACTTACACCTAGACAAACTCTTGCAACTTTGCATCAATAAGGAAGATGCAACCTTAATGACCTCTAAATAAGAGGAATATAAACTTTACCATCGTTGTAATCTTTAGGTTGACAAATCTGACCCTTAGTAAGCTCTTAGGAACCAGACAATTATTGTTGTTCTATCTACCACTGTAGATACTCCATTCAGTGCAATTTATCTGGTGAATAACTTATTCATTCATAAATATATTCCATAATGCTGTTGGCCGCACAATACCCAATACAGCACATGACATCACCCGACCAAAATAATTGAAATCCATTATTCTTTAGAAAGTTTAGATACGGAACTTGTTTGTGCATGATAAGCTCAGCAATTACTCAATCGATTTAGATAACACTTGTGTTTACAGTGTTGGGAAAGTTTGTTAAAAAATATATATGCGTAGGGTGGCATATCAAATCATAGATAGTGTTTAACTATGAATTGGGTTATAATATTTGCACATGTTTTCGGTAATGGAGAATTTAATTTAAGGACTTATTAACTGTGTTTTATATTTGTAAATAAATTCTTATCTAAATCTACGAATTTGCCACAATGTTTATTGGAATAATTATCAGTTGATTTTGAATTTTATTATCTTAAAATATTGAATAGGTAAATTATAAGCAACAAAACCGAACGTTAATCAACTTTTTTACCGCCGATAAATACTCCTATACGTTAAAGATTATGTGCAATCAAACAAAAGTAGTACAAGCAGAATAAGGATAAAATAGTTTTATTATCATGATTTAATTGCCGCGCCATGTTGGTCAGCGCCGAAGCCGAGAACGTACAATTGTAATTACACATATACGTGATTCGAAAGGATTTAACGAAATAGTTGGATCCATATTGAAAGAATTTAACTAAATTTCTGGACCCATAATGAAAGGACTGAATTAAATTTCCGTGATTCGAAAGGATTTAACTAAATAGTTGTATCCGTATTGAAAGAATTTAACTAAATTGATCCATAATGAAAGGACTGAATTAAATTTCTGCATCTGTATTGAAAGCTTTTAACAAAATCGCTGGATCCCAATATAACGGATTTAACCTAACTTGAGGATCCCTCTTGAAAGAATTAGGCTTAATTGCCAGAAATGTATTTAAAGTTTTGAACGAAATTGCCGGATCCGTATTGAAAGTATTAACTTAACTGTTGGATCTGTATTGAAATGATTTAATCAAATTGTTGTCTCCGTTTTGCAAGGATTTCCGAGCCAGCTTCACGAGGTTGCGCGATTGGTCTGGCTACGGCCAATAACTAAATCATCAAGCCTCTTCTTATCCGAGTGTGGGTGTCGCGTAATGGTCAGACACTGGCGTTTATAATTCTAATTGTAAATCCGTTTGTCAATTAAAACAAACTGAACAGATTGGTATCGCGTGCCGAGAGCTATCAGATACGGTTTTTTGTCGCTCGTGCCAATTCTAGGAAACTGTAAGTATGTGGAATACGTATTTGTTTGGACGGGTCAATAAATCGTTTATGCTGTTTAATAAAATGCGAAGAATTACGGTGTGGTCCAATAGTTTACTATGTGGCTGGGCTCCGTAAGTAAGAACGTCAGATCCAGAAAGACTTTCGTTATCACAAAGATGTGCATGTCAAAAAAAGAAAAAAATATTCCTTTTTGATACCCAATGTCTGACTTAGTCAGTTTTGGCGGAAGCTGCCTATTAATACGTATTTGTATTTGTTATGGTATTGATTTATTGGGAGACTAGTGACATTTTTGAAGGCATCATCCAGCATACAGCTGATAAATCAACCAATATTAATTATGTATGGAAACATTTCATCATACGGACTTAGTAGAAAAGTAATCAATTAACAACGGCATCCCAAAGTGATTTTTCAGATGCCTTGGAATGCAACTGTGAATGGACGAAAACTTTATATAAATTTAGATGGTACCTACCTTAATTATAATACATATAGGTAACTAGTAATAACGTTAGGTACCTGTGGGTGCGGGCGGTGCGAGTGGCGCGGTGGGTCGCGGTCCGGCGCGCGCGCCGCGCTCATGCCTCAGCGACGCCGGCGCATGTCCGCCACGGCACCGCTGCCGCTCTGCAAATAAAGAGATTGTATCATCCACCTGATCCTGGGTCGTTCATCTATATTCGTATAAGGCGATTATTATTATTTCAAAATCAAATAATTTTTATTTCCCAAAAAAAAGTTATAACTTCTTACCTAAACCTATAAAATACGATATCCATTCGCCATTAGTCACCTAAGGTATACGAAACTACGCAATGAAAAAACGACTTAATCGAAAATTAATTCTATAAACAATGTCAATGGATTGAAATAAAACTATTTTTTAAGGATTTTATCGCGTTTATTTTTCGTTTTTACGTTCCCGACGTTTCGGCTGCTTTACAGCAACAAAAATGTCAATGGACATAAGAATTTTCCATTTTTTTTATGTAAATCACCAAAATTATACACACATTAGTCCATTCACTCGGCGTTCAAATATAAATTAACTAATGAATTCTATCAGAAAGACATAAAAACACATATCTTTACTGGTACCTACAATAAATTGATGTGATTGGCTCGAAAAAAAATTATACTTTCGCGGCCGCGCCCGTTTCATTGCTAAGTTTAATAAAAGAAAGTAAACATTAAAAACGCGTAGAAAATAATTTATTGAGCGTAATTCATTGTTGTAGGGTGACATCACCAGTTCGCGGCGGTTTGGGCAGCAACGAATAAATTATGCCAAATGTACTGACACCGTGTAGGTAGGTACCGACTGTGTTTTTATGAATAAGACCTAAGCTACATAACTGACATGTATCAACATGTTTTAATCAAAAAATACCGGACGACCAAAACATATCGATGACGCTATGTTGAGAAAAAACCGTTACTGGGACAAAAAAAATAATAATAATAAGGGCGGCTATACCTTTAAGCATACACCTTATATTGCAGCTCTGATTAGCTGACCATGTATTGAAATACCTAGTAATAAGTTTAGTAAACCACTCGTGGACGACAACTGCGTGGCTCACCGCACGCAATGGCAACGCTGCGCGGGCGCAACCGCGGGGCACAGAGGTCACAACGCACTATCAATGGAAAGTTGCTTGTCCCATCTGAGCCGCGATTATTTGTCGCCGCGACCTGCGACGAGGGGTCACCGTGTGACGAGCTATACGACCGATTGATTTATAAATATGGTTAATAATTTATATTTTGGTATTTTAGATTTGTTACTACCGAATATAATACCGAATATATTTTTTCTTCTTTGGTACCTACTGGTTTACATTATTACATTACTTTATGATTGAACATAGTTCAAATTTAATTTAATAAGTTAAGTTTTGTTTTTAATATGTGGTAAGTGGTTGGGGTCGAGTCACCTTCGTCCGTAGGAGAATTAAGTACCCTCGAGATACCCTACACGTGGCCCTGGGTGGTGCCAACCAGGTGACAACTCTACTGGTGGTAGGCTTCGGCCGTGGTTAGTCACCACCCACTGAACAAAGCCATGTCGCCAAGCGGCCTAGCCGTGTTCCGACATGATGTTCGGTGTTGCCATTTATGGATGACGGGTCAGATCAGTTGCGCTGCATGTGCCTAGTGAATGTAGCGTCTCGATCTACTGCCGCCTTCCCACCTAGGCAAGTATGCTCCATCGTAGATCTCATCGTCACTTACCATCAGGTGAGATCGAGATCAAATACTTGCCTATAATGTATAAAAAAAAAAAAAAGACCATACGAAGAAATGAGATACCTATGCCAAAAATAGCCTGCTCCTGGCGGGAAAATAGTTTTAATTAAATGTAGCTATTTACTTAAGAATACTCGAATCTCCGATAACTTCAAAGCTAACTTAAAAATTTCAATTTAACATTTAAGAAACGTGCCCAATATGATGACATTATTAATAACATCCAAAACTTAAAAAAAATATTTGAAGATCCCTTCATAAAGGATAGTTCCATTTTTAAGAACAATCATCACATCCGATGGAAGCTTTCAACTGTCACTTCGACAGCTTTCGAAAACCATACTACGTTGACAGATAATGATATATATACACGGTATTGTCTCTCGCTTCCCCGCTGTACTGAAAACTAGGTCGTGCAGGGGCCGTAGAGGGGAACACTAGGGGTCTTAGTAGGCTGGTCAATCTCACCGCTACGAATCGTCACCCGCAGGCTTTTATTAAAAAAATCGGCCAAGGTCAGCACAGGTGCATCGAATAGATCTTGAGACCTATTTGGGGTAAGCACTTGTTATATTTTTAATAAATCTATGCTCAGACGGTAATATAATAATACTTTGTTCTGGTAATAGACTATTGGTAATGGTAATAGACTATTAAATAACATTACCAATAAAAATAATAATAATTTAATAAAATAATACCTTTACGCGAATGAGAAATAATAAAGTAACTAAACATTAACTGCTTAAAACAGTCCTACGTAAGTATTACTCTAAAACTATAATTATAAATCCTCTATTAGAAAAGAACATTCTGAACAAAAACATGGTATGACGCAAAGCGGCTCGGCTCCGGGCATGCGCAGTGGTGACTACCCTGTAATTATATTAACACTTTTTCTGCAACCTAATGCAATAATTTCTAAATATAGAAACAAGCTAATGGACAATTAACTAACAATCCAGCTCATAACTATCAGTTACCTGTCTAAGTAGAGTTTACACCACATTTAACATTGTCTCATGACAGCGGAAAATCTTCATCACCTATTCACGGAAAAACACAAAGAAAACTTTAAAATCGACGCTACAGCCACAATACTTGAGTTAGCAACGGCTTAAAACCGCTTAAAACGATTAAAAATGAGCACAAAATTCACACAAAGGAGAAATATGGATTGGTCTACCCTCAAACGGGATCTGTCAAAATACTCACATAGCCCGCGGTGTTACGTCCGTTTTGCACTTAGAAAATCCACCTTGTAATGCTATTGCACTTTTCAGGCAAACACAAGAACGAATTGTATGCACTTTTCCAATGAATTTTCACGATTTTCAGGGAGGCCTGAAGGCTGCGGAGCCGTATCACGGTGACATTTGTCAGATGCGGCGCGCGCTCATTGGCGTTCGGGTGTGTTCGGGTGCTCTCGGCGGGGTGCGCGGGTGCTCGCGGGCTGGCTGCAGTATTGATCGGCCCTCGGTCCGGCGCCCGGCCGCCGGTCGCCGGTGGCGCCCCCGCTCGGCGTTAATGAGACCTGATGGCTATCCATTATTTAGCAGCCTCCAAGACTGTGCGGTTCGCGAAAATTAATGGCGAATTTATTGATTTAGTACAGACGGAATTAAAGATTGATTGGCTAAGTGAGTTTCGGATGGCGGTTGATAATATGTTACTAGATATTTGTCACTTTATTACACATGTTGGTATTTGTGGGTATGTTCGAATAAATTATAAGAAACTATGAAAAGTCACCTGATAGAAGTTTTGTTCCCATTAGGAAAAAGTTCAGAATTCAGAACATACCCGGCGGGCTTGTTGAGGTTGTGTGAAGACAGTTTTACTTACAAAGCCGTCAAGTGCGTGTCGGGTTCCATGCAATGTAGGGTTCCGTAGCCATGTAAATAACGAAAACTTATAGTAGCTATGAATTGTAGGAAACATGGTCTTGTTTCAAACACAAATATAACTTTATTTCCCGTAACTCATTTCGGTCTGTCACTATTACCTTTATTCCGAAATGACACGGTATTAACTATACATTAACTTAGTTGGCCACAGGACATGATTTTGTTGACCCTTGCCTGTTGTGCTGATAGTTTTTGCAAAACTCATAGTAACCTCATAATTATTTAAAATTACTTATTAATTGAGACCACTTCAGTTTGTATGTATTTTTGTTCACGCTCACCCTCGTTATGTTAATAAACAATCTGGGTAATAGTGACAAAAATATATAAATAAAATAAATTACTAATTAATCATTATAATACTCCTATTACACCCTGATAAAAAAAAAACTGTGAGACGGACATGCCGAAACTATAAGAGTTCTTTGTTTGAGTACTGAACCCAAAAATATGTACAGTATTTTACTTATAAAAACGAATAATAAGCAGGTACCTAAGTATATAATTTTAAGATTGTTTGTCAGTAAAGTTCTACGAAAATAATTGTTTCAAGTAGTTTTTTTATTTAAGTTACGCACCTCGTAAGGAGTAAGCAGAACCCCTGTCATATTTGTCGTGGAAACTTCGGTCTCCCCCCAAAAATGGCTACTCTTCTTCACTCTAATAGGTGCAAAAACAAGACGCATGTACTTTTTAATATGTTCTGTACAAGCCTAACAATTTATTGAAACTCTTTGGATATCTGTCCAGTCTAATATTCGGTACGGAACCCTCATTTAGCGAGTCCGATTCGCACCTGACCGCATTTTGACGACCTGATTAGCTCAGTTGGTAGTGACCCTGCCTTTTGCGACGTGGGTCCCGGGTTTGAATCCTCGTGGGGAAAAACTTTTTGTGAGCAGCGTGTATGTTGTATAAGAGTTTAATATCTAAATAAGTATTGTGTATACAAGTTAGCCATCTTTGTAAAAATATAAAAATGCGGTTAACTTGGATACTAAACTAGCTAATGATCACTTATCTACTTACCCCATTGTGATAAAATAACAAATAAAACTATCCCTTCGGCTTAAGTTATAAGTCAAGGGGGAATATCTGGCGGGTAGCAAGTGACGACGGTACCGCGATTTTATTTATAGAAGTCAACTGTTAAATGCGAATGGCGGTTTACTACTCGGATCTGATTTGACGAGGCATTTTAATAAAAAAAATAAGCATTTTTAGAAGCTGAAAACGAACGCAGCTACTCTATTATGTATTCAGTTTTGTTGAGGTAGTGAAGTGCACATTGTTCTAGAATAATTTAGATTAGTCTAGCTAGGGTACGACAGGTTATTTCTGAAATTCACCAGGTTCATTGATTATGGGATGTTAGGTCTTATCTGAGGCCATAAAGGACTCGGTTTTTATTTTCGCACCAGTTCTAATTAAGTATATGTCTGATGCTACACTACTTTTATCTTTTCTAGATTCAAATCAGTTGCACTGTTATTCTCTATTAAAGACAAAAATTGCATAAAATCTGACTAAATCGGTTACCAAAAATTGCATAAAATCTGACTAAATCGGTTTCCAAAAATCGACTAAATTCGTTTCGATTAATCGCACCACTACACCATTCGGTACGTTATCGATGAGAACGCTCCGCCGACGCCGGCGGGCAGATCGAGTGCACTTGTTTTTCACTGTCTGCGGGGCTAATTGCGCCATTTTTCATTTGCGGCCCTTCCGCACCCCCTCACCCCCGCGCGCCCGCCCGCCTGCACCCTGGAGGGGGCGGCCCACCCCTGGACTTGGCTATTCTTAGCTGATGGGTCGGCGTGTTTAGTAAATGAATGTGAAATAGTGTTTGCGCTTTAAATGTGATTTGACTTTGTCAGAGTTGGAATTAGAATTGATCTATGAAAGTGAAACGGTTTTTAACCGACTTCAAAAAAAAGGAGGAGGTTCTCAATTCGGTTGTATTTTTTTTTTTTTTTTTTATTTTTTTTTTTATTTTTTTTTTTTATGTTTGTTACCTCATATCTCCGTCATTTATGAACCGATTTGGAAAATTATTTTTTTATATGAAAGGATATGTTTACAGATTGGTCCCATTTTTTTCAAAAAAATGTTCTGATGATGGGATCCATGAGGAATTGAGAGAACTCCTCAAATTTTATAGGCATACCGATAGCAATTTTGGTATTTTCATCAAGAAGTCAAGCATTTGCATTCAGAAAGTATCATTTGCTGAAGTGGAAGTGATGAAGAAGGCCACAAATGGCCAGCGGAACTTGTCAGTGATACGTATTTCACGGGTTGCGCCAAGATAATCTCGATTATTGGTATACCTATTATCCAGTAAAAAGATTGATTTACAAATCTTTTTAGTGACAAAGAATAGTAAATATATGCACTAAAAAGTTTAAAATAAAAAACTTTTTAACAAAATAAAAACCGTCTTCAAAAAACTAAAAAGCAAAAAATAATCTAATCTTGAAATCTACCTTGTCTAACCACATCAAATATTTAACTAATCTGAAGTCGGTGCCAAATAAACAACCGACGAAGAATAACAAAAGTATACTCAGTAACGAGATGCGCGGACCAATTTGTAGGTATAGTCTTTGGCGCAGACCGGCAATACTCGACGCAGTTGTTAGTTTGGCACCGACTTCAGATTAGTTAAATATTTGATGTGGTTAGACAAGGTAGATTTCAAGATTAGATTATTTTTTGCTTTTTAGTTTTTTGAAGACGGTTTTTATTTTGTTAAAAAGTTTTTTATTTGAACCTCAGACGTGGGAAACGCAAATAGTATTTTTTGATTTCGACGCTTTTGTCATTGGTATCGTAGAAATAAGTGGTTCTGGCATACATACTGCGACGTCAGTGTGACATTCGATAATTAAATATGTTAGAATGGGTAAGAATTCGCCATTTTCATCTCTACATGTCATCATCCATTTTCTATTTATAATGTGTTTTTATTTATTTTGATATCGCTATTAAATACTTGACACTGGCAAAATACCCACTAATTTGTGGGTGAGGCCTTATTTCATTTTATTCCAGTGTATTTGTAATGTGTATTTCATCGCATTTCTTTTCGTAAAGATCGAAGAAGAATGTTTAAAAATGTAAGGTATTCAATTAAATTAAAGCAAATGTCCCATAATAATATCATATCGCGCCGGATACAATATCTCAGCGGTTTAATGTAACTAGCTGATAGGTGATACAATTTCTAGGTCGAGAGCTGGCACACTTTTGGGAAACGACTATAACATAGTAGTATTAACGCGCCAATTAATTTAATAGACAAGCCATGGACACAAGCTTTATTCAAAACATGTGAACACAGCAGTATAAAAAACATACGCGACGAATGGATAACTTAATCCTTTTTGAAGTCTGTTAAAGCCTAAATAAGTTAAAAGAACAGAGAGAACAGTACCGCAAGCGTCTTCCATTCCTCTCACACCACAGATTACATAAATAACCTTGACACTGGCAAAATCACCGAAGATCGGTGGAGCCATTTACTGTAAAAATTGAATTGAATTGAATTATCCTACAGAGCTAATATTTTTTTCTTTGACTTTTGACAGCTTTTCAGGATCTCAAACAACACGTTTTAGTTGGCAATGGTTGTAATTCTAACATTGACGACAATCGTTAGGGGCAGTCACCCTAAAAAAATATTGACTGATCTATCCCTAGACCCAATTTAACCATAGTCGGGTATACGACAGTATCCACGGCTAATTATAAGTAGACATCCAAGTAAGGGTAGACTTTACAACAAGTAGACAAAATTTGAAAAAATAAACTACTTAATAAGATCACAAAACATTTTTTAAACAAAAAGCTGCTTTGTAATGCAATTGTTAATATATTAAAACTATCTTTAAATTTGGGAGTTAGTAAGAGATATTCGATAACGCCCAAATAATTCTCTAAAACACCAGTGCAATCGATCAGATTTTTAACTTTCTTCAATATTGAAATAAAACTAATTTTAAGGATTTTATTGCGTTTATTTTATGTTTTTACGTTCCCAACGATCTTCAATATATAACCCGATTGGCGCAGTCGATGGTGATGCTGTTATCTGTACCGAGTTCCCGGTTTAAATCCCGGTAGGATCAAACTTTGTTTGCTTAGTTTAAGACTCTACAGTTGATGTGTTCGTCTGGGGAGACGATTTTCGATTCATTAAGTCCACCTCCTTGTCTATCTGTGAGGCACCGACCGCCGCGGTAACTTTCCAATATTGCGCTCCATCGTAACGGTTCAATGGACATAATTAGTGTACCTGTTTCTTACTGTTTTATAACATTTTTGTGTGTTAGTCGCTACGATAGCTTCACTGTTAGAATATCGTGGACAGGGGTCGTGATATATGACCGCGTTCACAAATTATTAAGTGATATTTTTACCAAGGCAATAATAACAGCCCCTGAATTTAATTAAATGTTAAACTTATCTCTGTGAGCACTTTCTGCGTAGATCGGACCGCAAACAACAACGAAATACGAGTATTTAGGTACCTCAGTACAATCTATGACACTAGGCCGTCTAACACCTCAGTCCTTCCGTGACCATGGTTGCTGTAAAGCAGCCGAAACGTCGAGAATATAAAATAAATCCGATAAATTAGTTTTGTTTAAATGTGTACTATTCGCGTAAATATAAGAAGATCAATGAATATTAATCTATTGACACTGTTAAACAATGCTTTTTAAAGTCTAAAGCGCTTTGCTATAGCATTTTAAACGGAGCAAAAAGATCTATCACTTTGGGGGTTTGTCTATGGCTATAAGATACACCAGCGTATTATGAGGGTTCCGTGACTAAAGTAGCGAATATGATTATAATTTTATTACGTACTTTTTGTAGTATATAAGTGTCAGGTAGTAAGTAAGGTATATTTAAACATGCACTAAAAATGCTTTAATTCAAGTATCGTTTTCAACATGAAAAATATTTAAAGCATCTTTAACAGTAACATCAATTGGAATAAAATTTACTGTGTTGCATTCACCACCTCCTCTTTTTATGAAGTCGGTTAAAAGCAGAAAAAATAAATTATACATTTCTCAATTTGGTGCTCATCTCACGCGTCTAATTCTGATTTATTTCATCTCAGTGAAATCCTCAATGTCCCACAGCTGGACAAAGGCGCCCACAGTTTAGTATTATAGCACTTCCTGCAGACTAATCGAATCGAAATAAATGATTATAATTATAAAAAAAAGATATGAAATCAATAATGATTCTATATATATATTGGTCATCGGGTCAGATCGACAATCGGAATTGAATTCATTCGATACAATAATATCTAATTGGTTGCGAACCGCCTCGACCGGTCTCAGCTAATGTAACTGCAATTTGCAAGAACATCACTGAAATTAATTAATTCAATAATTAAATAACAGTTAATTAGCTTTATGAATTCTGATTGTAAATGGAATTGTGAATTGAAATTGTTCAATAGTTTATTGATGGAATATGATTAGAAGTCAGGTACAGTTGTTGACATAAATTTAACTCTACGATAACAGTTATAAAGTAGGCAGTTACTGCATTTTTAAGCAACGTTAAGTACAAGCCCAGAGAATTTTAAGTTTTCGTTTACTCCAATTAAAATAATCAACAAACTGCTTCGTTTTCTCTGTACTTATATTTTTTCTTCGCCATTACCACGAAAACTAAATTCATCAACCTCAAAACACGAGAAATCGTTCGCCATTCTCATTTCAACTTTCCACATCAACCGAAAAAGATCATGCGAAAAAAAAGCAAAACAATACGTCGTAAATATCATTTGTATAACATCACGACGTCAATTAAGTCACCCCCGCCTCGGCCGGACTATATCAAAGCACTT
This sequence comes from Pheosia gnoma, assembly GCA_905404115.1. NCBI lineage: Eukaryota > Metazoa > Arthropoda > Insecta > Lepidoptera > Notodontidae > Pheosia > Pheosia gnoma. Next base: position 11,239,741 of record FR989894.1, on the reverse strand, counting down.
AGCAAATAAAACATCGACGGCGACTCGAGCCGGCAATAAGTCGCTGGATGCCGTGACGAGCCAGCATTACCAGCCGAAGACAACGTAGGTGCGGCCCGAGGCCTATTGACCGAGCTATACGCGTAAACACCACCATGGAACGGACCCAGCGATAGAAACAAACCGTCGACAACCTTTCGAATTGTACACGACACACAACTACTCCAAAACGCGTTGTATCCAAGCTTGGCGGTACAGAAGCAGCAATGGACGGTGTATAAACGCGAATTGCAGGCAATGAACTTTCGGTAAGCCGCAAGCTAACCTCTAGATGAGTGCGTACAAATCACGTTTCGCGCGAATCAATACTTAAGTTCAGGCGATCGCCCCCCTGCAATAAACAGTCGAGGAGTAGTTAGGGGTGTCGGGGGGTGGGGGGGTGAGTTATCGACCGCCCCTCGCTGCGCCCACCTGACCGTCACTAATCAGGGCTCATCCCGCGGACACCTAGAGTAATTGTACGCACTTTATTGCCCGAATGTACTTTTCGTTTGTGTGTGTGCGTGCAGGATGGGTTAGTGTTAGGCATTGTGTGGATGTGTGCGTGGAAGTACAGGCGCGTACATGTAGGTATAGGTTCGGACGTCCGGAATGGATAATTTGCTTTATTGGGGTGGATTTGGATAATAATAATTAGGACAGCGACTTCCTTGCTTAATGCTAGTGGGAATCTTGCACGTTTTCACGATTACGCTGACTTTGGTTATAACGTTAAAATACAGGAACATTGGGTGTTATTACATAAGAAATATGTTAACAGTTAGTTGTTTATGGAATGGGTCATTCGACTACCAACCCATATGAATATGCGTTTTCGAATTGAAATTCATAAATGCTTTCCTGTACGGGACTATACACAAACAAAACATCATGACGGCACAATTAATTAATATCCCAATCAATATTAAACCATACTACGTAGAAAATGTTTAGCATAGTAACTTTTTTTAGTTACTGCTATCATTACCAATCGCGAGACCTGAACCTTGTAAATTATAAACAAAAGCAACCAATTTCTACCTCTATGAACACTCGTACGTGCATTAGGGTTGTACGATTTCGGAATCTATTTCCACCCTGTGTAATTCCTTCGGTAATTTAGTCGCGGAAGCGAGCAGAAGTCGTGTTGTGCGCGGGCGGCGCGTGTAGGCGCGGCACGCGACGTGGATGAGGGTAGGCCTGCTTTCCATTGCCATAGCTAGGCGATAGATTATTAAGAACAAAAACTTGTTCCGTGAGACCTATTCTTCATTTTTATGGACCAATATTGGCCCCAATTTCGTTGGTAAAGATGTAAATAAACTAATATTGTCTTAATACGTGTAATACCGTCCCTTTCATGAGGTATGAGTGAGATCGAATTGCTTTTATCTGTTTAAAATTTTGTTGTTCCTCGACAAGCTACTTCAAACACAATCGACTGACGTGCCATTGCCTATTGTTGATCGTGTCGTTGTCGCGTTCGATCGTATCGAAGGACAACTCGATCGGCAATTTAGACATCAAGTTTAAGGGCGTGATGCGTTGCTACGTTCCGCCGATCAACGGTTTGCGGATTCCCTCCCTTATTTAGCGTAGTAATACTTGTTGGTTATGTGTCTTGATAAATTATTGTAAAGGGTTCCGTATCGTCAATGGTAACAATGAAATTATTGCATTTATTAGCTGCGTGCTAACGCATTGTTTTTTAGTACCTGCAACTCCGATTCGTCGCCAAACTATCATCACAGTGTAAAGAGACGTTCTCGTAATGACAGGACGAAATGACAGTATGTTCAATTGCTGTAAGAACCTACGAAACGTTGTATGATGTCGGACTCTACCATGCCATTAGTTTGTCTGATGATATAAGGTCCTGCTAGGCAGATACCAACAAAAAAAATATATTTTGTAACGCCCGAGCGTGATCTTGAAATCGGCAAAACAGATTTCCATCGATTATACCAAATTTGATTCGGTTCGATTATTGCAAATTGCTTAAATTGCCGATAACAGCTTATCAGATAAAAACGAAATCGATTCAACCGTTCTATAGCTTATGATGCCTAAAACAGTCAGAAGTCTCAAACTTATATTTTTTCTCTCTGCATTGCGTCGGCAGTTTCTCCATTGACATTCAAAGATCTACCAAAAAAAATTACGGAACCCTGGCACAAACTACCCCAATAACGATATAGAGAGCACGCACCAATTTCCAGTAATTGTAATTACAAGTGCCTGCACTACACGTGTTACCACGGGAACTGGTCACCACTAGAGCCATATTCAGGTAATTTAAATCGATTCATGCTTGATTTGAATAACGATTAGCCAGGAGCCAGTACTACGCATGGTACAAACAGCAGCTCTGAGAAAAAATAAACTACCGAAGGAAAACACAGATTAAGTTATTACTGCGGATTCGCTTGCCTTCAATTTTTTATTATAATTGGGAAGAGTTTCTCGATGGATTTTTAGCCCAAGAACAAGAAGCGCTAAATACTCTTTGTAGCAAGGAAACATACTGGAGCTAAAAAATAATTAGGTAAATATAAACTTTTGTAACATAAATGGTGATTTAAAAGAAAAGTTCTGAAAAATGATCATCCTGCTGAGTCTCCTTGCCGGCTCTTCGTAGATGGGGTAACTTTTCGATCTGGTTGTAGTTAAGAATTAAAAAAAAACTTGTATGCTCATACGGAATTAATGATTTGACGTTTACGGGTGAACAGAAAATTTTGACTTCGGCTTTTCTAGTATGTTTTCGCGTGAAAAGAAATACACAAAATACCACCCATAAATCGGATCTTCCAGTGCGGATGTTGTTTTCGGGCGCGGGCGACAATTGTTGACGATCGCTGACCGCGTAAACAAGCCGATTTGTCGACCAAAGTGTAAACATCCCCTAATATATTTTGTACTTTTCACGGATTTATTTATTTTCCGCTTTTGTTTTTGCGATAAATTCAAATTAAAAATATACTCGTATCAAGAAACATTGATGTACTTTTTAAAAGTAACTAAGACATAACTCGTTTGAAAAACTGTTTAAGCAAAATCTCTATCGACGCTTTTAATGTCTTATTTTAGTTTCCTATTGTGAGACCAATCACCAAATACCGGAGATGTATTGTGTGTGCACTGTACTGCGCCTCTGCCTACTCCTAAAGGGATAACAGCCGTAATGGTAGTATTTTTGAGTACCATGAATTGAAGACAAGGTTAATAGTCGATAGCAAACTTCGTATGTACGATGTGCACAACGTTAACTTTACCGTCAAAATCATATGAATTTTAGACACAAATAAAACAGCAACTTCAGGAAAGCTTTTAGTCTAGGGGCAAACCCACCACAAGTTTCAATTGCGTTTGATCAACTCCGGCCATTTCCCTTAAAACTGCGAAACCGCCCATTAACAACGTCCCAGATAGATCAACACTATTATCTAATAAAATCTAACAACAAAACTTGTATTTCGTCCGCCCGCCCGCCCGTGTCAGTCTGACCCGCCCACGCGCCTAAATATAGCGCGGGCCCGGGGCGGGGGGCACTCACGCACCGGAAGTCACCCGTTCAGCCTTCTTACTTCCTATTGATATAGAGAAGGGGGTTTTGTTTTTCTGTTTGCATGTTTTTATGAAATACTAGCTTGCGCCCGCGGCTTTATCCACGCAACCATCGATTTTGCTCTACTGCACGACACTCAAAGGTCCAAAGAAAATCTAACACCAAAATGATTATATCAATAACAGTATGAACCAAACAATATATTGTACCTAGTTATGCTCATTTTGTTTACCTCAGCCTGCAGTTGTCAATAGGCAGAAACCAGTGACTAATCTGCAAAATTAAAATAAAAGTATTTCATAGAATTCAGTACCTTATCACGGTAATTTACAAATATATATTTTTGGAAATCCCCAAGCACTGTGGCGACGGAGGTATAAGTTCTGTTAAATATCATATGAAATTACTATGTAGTTACTAAAATGTTGTAAGTGCATTAAAGGAAAGGCTTTATGTCCTTAGCCTCATGTGCTGGTTGGAATACGGTACGTGAGTCACAGTAATTCCAGTTATTACAATTTGCCAGTGAATCACAATCACCCAAGCAACAAAATCTTTTACCACCTTTAAGAGATGTTTTGCCTCAAATTACATGACGTGGGAAGATATGTTTAATTTGATTTTAATTGCATAGCGTCTAGACTGGAACAGGACAGACGATTTAAGGTTGTTCTTCTAGACTCTAGAAGAACGGAAGACGAAGGCCGAGGAGAAGCTATTTCAACCAGAAAAAATAATCAGAAACCATTATGAACCGTCAAGTTACATAAACATTATGCTAATAAAATAAAATATTGTGTTGTATCTTGTAGTCTAAGAGCAAGAAACTACCGACTAGAGCGAAGCTTTTAAACGCGAGAAGATGATGTAGATGACGTAGAGATCTTGGAAAGTTCTGATTCATATTTTTTTTATTTAATATATGTCTATGCAATAGGATAATTCATTCATACGGAACGGATATTGTCAAAGTGACATTTATAAAACCTTATCACTTAGGTGTCCTAAGTGTTAGGTAATAAACCTTACTTGTATGACACTTCGATGACCCGTAGGGTAAGCAGGAACTTCTAATGTAATAACAAAACATGCTGTCACTATCAAACTTATTAATGAAAACCGTAGTGTGAGAGGAATGGAAGACGTTACGTTACCGAAACAGGTGCAGATCCCATCACAACATTTTCATATGTGATTGAGTAATAAACATATCTAAACTTTCGTATTTATTATATTGCTAGGTTATGCTAAATTGTAATTTGATACCTGCGCTGCGCTCGCGCGAATATTGCCAATAATCGGGTGTCAAATAGTATTGCTTATATTTGAACCAAATGTTTTGAACAAACCCACAATGGATCATAGTAATAATCTATGGTCTAAATCCCTCCGCAATTAGTAATTGTACTATTTAGGCACTTTAAAAAGGGCTCATTATTACTATTTAATATGTAAAATAATCAAAAGACAGGCAAATAATAACGAAACGTCAGCAACTAAGTGCCTCCCAAAATTTTGAAAAAAAAGACAGTAGGTACTACCTGCATCCCACACTCACACGCGTAAAATAAACAGGCAATATGAACAATACTAGCCCATCATAACCACTACACATCGATAACATTTGCACAGGACCGGACCCTGGCCCCCAGCCTCCCTCCTGACGGGTGGGGGCGCCCGCAAGTGCGCACAATGACTCAAATCAAAAGGTTCCCGGTAAACATTGGAGATACTTCCGCGTACGTTCGCACAATAGAACGGCTTTTCTAGGGTAGATAAACGAGGTTAAGCAACAATTGGGAGGTTTGGAATTGGATGGGCGAATTATTTCCTATGCAGTTAAATAAGTGTATATTGGAGTACGATGCTTTCTTGAAGACCAACGTTTGGGCATCTTTTGGGCAAGTTTGACCAAGCTACACATCTGGAAGCCGGAAGTGTTATCATTCTAATCAAATTTTTCAATGGAATGATGAATACACAATTTTTAAACCTGGGTCAATTTTGTTCAATATATTGTCGTGGATCATATGGGGATATGTTATACAGGGCCATTTAACTATTGCAGTGAAAAGTATAACTGCATATAGGTTTTGTAACTAACTTGCAAATACCAACACACGCTGTTGTCACCAAGGGCCTGGCGAAGTACTTTCGTTAAAAAGCATGATTCTGCCACCCCTGGCTCCCCTCGTACGTGTCACGTGGGGCCCCGGGGGTGCGCCCGCCGCAACCCCAGACGCAATACTGAGCTGTAATGAGCTCGGACTTCGCTCTGCCACTTTGGGGTGTATACTCATGGGTCTTAGTATAATAATGACGCTTTGGTTTGAAACAGTCAAACTACAACCGCGACGACCAATGCCCAGTTCAAAATCATGTTTAGTTTAAAATCTGTCCAGTTTTGTCGTGATGCGCGGGCAGACAATATAAAAATCTAAAAATCTACAGAACCTTTTCTGATAGGACCCATTGACGTCACCACCATAAGTGAGCACTGGTGGGACAGAAAAAGGGCACAGCCCCACTCAGTCCCCTGGACTTACTTTACCCAAACATTAATTGCAAATATCTTTGAAATTATTTTATATATTTCGAATATCATACAATAATTAGTACCTACTTTTTTTTATTAAAACGCAGCCTTGTTTCCTATTATCGTATCGATATAAGCATTGAATTTAAAGTCCTGTAGTCAGTCATGCCATCCCAGCTCAACTCAGTACAGTCCAACAGGGTCACACAAAGTGCTTGAAGGGGGGTTGAAGTGCCTCCCCGCTCCCTCGGAGCATCACTGGCTCATCCGTCACGGTGACTGCTGTGCTTGACAAACGACCACCAGTCAGAGTAGGGGACATTGAAGTTGCTAATTTTTAACCTCCAAAAAGAGGAATGTGTCCTGAAACGGAATTGAAACAGGTGCCTTTTTAGAGTGGGAGGTCTTCTCCATCTATAGCGTGTATCGTTGCAGGGAAACATTTCCACCAAATCCACCATCTCTATGACCAGTCCAAGAAAGGAATGGAGCTTTATTGGTATTTGCAACATAGTCTATGACGTTGAAATAAAAACTAATCTTTTTTTCGCGGCGCGAATCGTTGCGAACGTAAAAAAACATATAATAAACGCGATAAAATCCTTAAAAATAGTTTTATTTCAATGTGTAGTATTCGCGTAAATATAAGAAATCAATATAGTCTATGATGACTGAGATGACGCATATACCTAACAACAATGACGATATCATGGGGAACTAACAAAATAATCGGTAAGTATCTAGGTATGATCAAACATCACATTAAGTTGTATACTTAATGCATATTTACATGACTATACTTGTGAAGTGTTACGGGCACGTTTCCTTAAAATTCTCATCTACACGAAATGCAGAACCCTCGTATGCAGTGCTGTGTCCATAAAGGCTTATATTCTGAAGCACGTCTTCATATTGTATGCGGAGAGGCGGTACGTTTTGTATGATAGCGTTTGTTCTTATTTATATCTTGGACGTGTGTGATATTTGGCTTATAATGGTGGTAAGAAAATATAAATAGAGGATGGGAAAATATAGCCCTTTCTAAAGCCTTCCAGTCGAACACCTAAATCCTAATAAAATATGAATCCAATGGGTTGGTAAAGTTATTTATTAGACCCCTGAACAAAAATGATAGAGAAGAAAAACTTGAAAAGCACGTAAAGTTGCACTTATGCAATTTGAGATATGATATACAAACCCAACACTAAGTATAAATGAACACAAAAAAATTAACAATTTAAATAGGTGTTTGACTGTATGACAAATAAGCTTTAAATTGTGGCCATCCAAAAAGATTATAGCTTTTTATAACGATTAGTCTTAATGTTTCTCTAATAATATGGATTATTTTCTGTAAAATCATATCATAAATAAAAAAAGGTTTTTATTTTTGGTTCTATCACGTGATCAAAAGCGCTCTGGATTTTTGGTGGATGCGTTGTGACGTCACACCGTCGTAATCAGTGTCAGGTTGTTAATACGAGTTTGCTAATATTTGGGATTTTATAATGTTTTTTCAGTCATTTATCGTGATTTTGTATTTGCCATTAGTAATTATTATTCTCATTATTCACAATGGAGAGCGACTTTATGTCGACAGTGGGAAGCCTTTGAAACAGACGCATTCAGGTTTGGATGTTTATCTGATTGCAATGTCGGGGTCACGTGACCCGGAGGCCGCGCATTGGCGGTATTTTATTTATTAAAACTATATCATCGAATTTTATGGAAAATACTGGTATTTACAATGAAAGAACCATATTGTTAGCATCATATAACTAATGTACAATTAAATATAGTTTTTCAAACACCGTCAAATAGCGTATTAAAGCCCCGGCAGCCCATCGCCGGCTCATCTGGCCGTCGGCCGCGCCGCGCAACGCGCAGCGCATTTACGATTACACTACAACTATCATTACGAGCGCACTATTGATTCCTAATCCGCACTTCCGGATGTTACGTAACACCCCGCGGACCCCGCGCACCCCGGACCCCACCTCGCCCCTCGCCTGCAAAGATTTACAACGGCAGGGTTCGGTTTGACGAATGATTGGCCGGCCGGTCGCTCACAGGAAGCCTTCGCGAATTGTTTTGTTTTTCGAGTTGGCTTATGTAGCAGGATATAGGTTAGAGATATGGGTGTAGTTGGGGTGTGAGATCAATTTAGGAGGATTTATACTTGTAAAGGTTTTCGGTACTATCTTTGGAAAGTACAAAATAGATCCAAAATTGCAATAAACTTTGCTTCTGGTGGATTTATAAATACCGTATAATAGACTGTAACATGAAAACCTAAAAATATTTAAAAAAAACATGATCTGAACGTTTCCCAGACGGAAATTGAACTTACAACTTCAGTGCAGTGATTCGAGCGAACTACGTTCTAAAGACTAGACCAATTCGTCATCGCAAAAAAAATGCATGTGAGCCCTCAATTAATTTAATGGATGCATATTATTGCACATAACATTGACAGTCAAATGTTCTTGAACTGCAATTAACAAACAATCTGGATGCAGTTTCGCAAACAATCGTCCAGCAATCACTTCAAGATTTGATTTGGATTTTACTTTTAAATGTTACCGAGGTGACTTTTTTAAAAACTCTTCATAAAATTTGAATAATATTTTAATAATATCCAGTCAATATACATAACAAGAGATGTATCGCAGTTATATGATATCCCATCCTATGATATTCAAACCCATTTGAATATCTCATGGCGTGAATACCTACGTGTTTCTGGTAATATTTTGCAACTTCATATAAATATTATACGAACAAACAGTGTGTTTAGTGGAACAATATTGACGCTTTATGAAGAAATATTGCTGAAATAATCAATTAGATAAGCCATTTAGGATGTGTTCGATCATAAATTTTGCTGATTTGTTATTGAATTATAGAAAGAAAGAAATTTAAAAAGTTGATAAACTTATAGTCTGCGAGCTTGCTACATAACTGCGGTTGCAGACTGCAACCATTTCGCTATAAATAAGCTCTGTGTCGGGTATTAGGAACGTCACACAAAGGGCTCGTAAACGGGCTACAAAAATTACATCTTAATAAAAATCTTGCTGGGTATACTATAAGCTCAATAAAATTGCCGGCGAATTCGCTTGAAAAACACAACTGCTTTTAGTTAAAGAGAGTATAAATAACGTTAGTTTGAGGCTTACCTTTGTTTGTATTTATTGTATATCCATCTCATGAGTACCTACTTTAAGTATAACTCATAAAATGAAACTCTGCCATTTCCCGAGATACTTCAACAATATAAGGTATAACCAAAACAATATTTTAACCGATGAACAAGTAAGTTATATCGGTCACATTGATGTACAAAATAATTGTGTAAATGATGTTTGATTTTTTTTAAACAAAGTGAACCAGAAACGTTAGACCATGCGCTTAGTACAGGGTGTCTTTTTTATCAATGTCTCATAATTTGATTTATTTCTTTGGGAATGTTATTTTTGCACCTTATACAGAATGTAAATGACTTCGCAACGAAAACTGATACCATAGATTGACTCATTGATTCGTGACGCCCCAGAGTTGGAATTTTCCTTCGTGCTCATTAAATATACGCATTTTAATTCAGTATTTTTAAATTGATTTAAGCTTGCAATCATAATAGAAGTCTATCTCAACGTGATTTTACCACAAAAAAAAACATAATTACTAATTAAGATGTAAAAAGCTCGCCACTCGCACGAGTCGGGTATCGCGCGGAGCGTTGTGTTGGGATCGCGTGGTTTACGATACATTGCGCGTTAAAAAAATGACAACATCTGCAACTCATTACTTTCGACCTATATTTTTTTTTATAGATAAGTGTTACCTTTAACCAACGTTTTCGTTACCATGCTCCTTACACCCGGTATAGGTATATCCATATGGTAAACTGTGACATTAATTCATATCTGTATAATCCTCAGTATCTAGATGCACCAAATAGATTAGCACTAAACCCAGGTAGCCTGAGATAAGGCTGATTTGGGAAGCCATTGGGTCCAGCTGTGGGACATATTTCCGTAATATATTTATTATTTTTTATCAACTTGGAGGCAATGCTAGCGGTGCTATTATATGTGACTCTGCCTACACCTTCGGGGAAATCATGCGCAATAGTATTTATTGTATCAAAGTATGTATAAAATCCATTACCAATCCCATCAATTACACATAACACGTGTCCGATAAATCATATGTTCTCAATCATCGGAGCGCAATTTACGCGGTAGCGACGACACCGCGCTCTCTCCTACATCGCGTAACATTTGATTATTTACGCGAGCGATTACTCTCGCTCGATGTATGGTATACCATCGGTCGGTTAAACTAAAGTCGACAAAGTTTAAGTTTTACTCAAGTGTACTTACATTTTTCTTACAAAAAATCAAGTTGAACATCAATTGCACATTCATACCCTGTAAAACTAAAAATATAGACAAATTAATGTCCCATATAATTTATTGTTGCCCACAACGTTTAATGAAACCGGACTTCGTTAATTTAATTACGAATGATTACTCTTCGACGAAATTAATTACAACCATGTTCTCCGTATTATACGAGATTTTATTAAGCCTATCCAATTTATACACTAATCTTTTTATATCATTTATTTTAATGCTACTAAACACGCAATAAATGATCGAACTCAATTTCCTGTTCCGAACTAGTTTGAAGACGGTATTATTTAACTATGCTATTTAACTAAGTGCTGAGTTAGCACCTCTAAACTTAGATGCGAGTGTACGGTCCTGTAATGAAATGCGGTGCACGCATAATTTGTCGCGGATGTGTGAGTCGGGGCGCAGAGCGCGTGTCCTGAAACGTTCTCGTTTCATCGGCCGCCGTCCGGCATCCGTGTGGCCGCTGCGCGTCCGGCGACGGCCGGCGGCCGGGGCCGTGGGCGGCCGCTGTGGGCGTGCAGGCGCTGCACCGCCCCGCCCCCCGCGCGCCCCACGCTGTTTATTCTCGGCCCGACTGGCGGGGCGCGCGACAGTCGCCCGCGTGACGCGCACCAGAAAGCACGCGTGCGTCAGGTACGCATCGAACACGGACGGACCGAGCGGTGCATCCGACGCCGGACATCACAAAAAGATTAAACCATCAACATATTCGGATATATCCGACCGGTCGGTGTGTCGGAAGCGCGAGAAGGGTGTAGGTGGCGGTGTCGCGGAAAATGCATTTCCCGTGTGCAAGGCGCAGGCGGTGCGGCGCGGGCCGGGGTCCGGGGGTGGGTGCATGCGATGATGGACATCGTATTGATTTCTATCTGGCCGCTCCTCCCTTATTGTGGCGGTGCAAGCGCGCCATCGATCGTTGCACCGACCCTTTAGATTAACACCCGCGACCTCGCCGCGCCGGCCGCCACGCTTTTGGACATTTTATTTCAATAAATCATTGCAGTGTCGTGTGCGTGTTTAGTGCATATTGAGTTATTAAAATTCTATGACGTCACGTGGGTGCAAGTACGTGAGTTATTCGAGTAAATTGCGCTCATTGCGGCTAATTATTTCTTAATGGGCTAAGATATTATCTGTAGTTTAAATTAACGTTTATTAATCGATTGTTTTAAAAATGCATTAAGACTTGTGTCGCAGAAGCCTTATTGCCCAAATCGTATTTTAATGAAATGCACATAATTTTTGTGTAAGATAATTGAGTAATATTTTTATTATTTTACTGTCAAAATTTAAGTTCTGGGAACAGGTCAGATGAATCTAATTAATTTAATATTATTATGATTGCAATAATTTCAAAAAAAAACCAGTAAGTAAATAAGTGTCATGATTTACTTTTTTGAAAATATATTGAAAGTTTAGAGATTAATTAAATGTGTAAAATTTTAATAATTATTAATTATAAGCACATATCCAATAAAGCTCTATGCAAACTTCCGATTGGTCAATATTTATAATCGCACCGCCGCCCTTCTACGCGCACAATCATAAATTCAAACAAAAATTATAATAATTAAATACCTACGGCAATGTCACCGCTCGATCCTGTCGCTACTAATATATATATACAATTATACATAGAGTTTATTATAATCATTCAACTCATTCTAACAATTACAAAAACTTTTTTCAGAAAACAATAAACACATCCAATAATACGCAATACTCAAAAAATATCAAGCTTTAAAAAACAAACTTCCAATTCAAAGTTCAGAATACAAGGAGGCTTTGTACGCTGAAAACTAGGAATAAGGCGAATTGTTTTTTTTTAATAACGAAGTGAAGAAGGCATTAAAGTGGCGGCGACAGTGGGCGCGCGGTTGGAATGCGCGGGATTGGATTCGTTTAGCGCACGCGCACGCCCCGACACAGCCGTGCCGCCCTCCGAACATCCGGCCATGGCGACCGAAACTGGTGAGTAAATAAACGTAAATATTTATTTTATATATCGAGACAATTTAATCGCTACACTTCAATAAAATAAACGATGAAATAATAATAATAAAGTTTTGACTTTAATAATTTTAATTATATAACAATAAAAAATAACTTTGGGTATAACAAAATATAATATAGAGGTCCTTCACCTGGCATAATTTAAAAAAAGAACCGCAAGAACCGCGATTTTGAAATATAATCGTTTTAAGTAGATTAAGTTTTTTTAAGGTCCCTTTGTTTTCGAAAGGGTTTTCGTTGTATTTTTGAGAGACTTTCAATGTTATTTATCAATTTTCTGCTCATAAGAATATTGTTATATGTTGCTTAAATTATTCATCTCTCTGCGAATGGACACAGTCGATTATGTTTATAACATGAGACGTTCACAAAAAGTAAAATTTTAATTTAAAATGAAAATTATTCATTGATTCAAATTAGATGAGATTACAATAAAATAATCGTGAAACTGTGAGACGTAATGTTCTCTTCTCTTCAACGTTTAAAATTCGATAAGTTTTATATAAGAGCTCTGTGACTTTTTAAGAAAGTATTTAAGTACTTGTACGAGAAATACTTTTTACTTTTTTTTAGCAAGGATAAAAACACATTAGAGTCAAATATCATTAAAGAAAGCCACCCACAATACTTCGACGCATGCAAAACGCAATTGTTTACCAACAGTCGGCTATACTATGGTACGTACGCGTCCACCCGTCACACGTACGGAACATGAGTTCGTTGATATTCAGCCCCCCTGCCCCCCTGCCCCCACGGGGGCCGCGTCCTGCCCGCGCCCAGGATCATCCCCCGCAGGATTGGGGGATGAGGCGGCCCTTGTTCAATCATGTAGCCGACGTTTACTTGAGATTACTTGCCTTTTTTCACGCTTTGTTTTCAAATGCATTTTAGATAGATGGTGGCAAAGTACTTTTTTGTGTGTTTGTAACCGTAAAAAATGTCAACGGCCTTGGTCTAATGCAGCAAAATAGCCCAATATTGAGGTACAGGGTCGTAGAAAATGTAATTTGCTTTTTTAAATAACACAGTCCATTATGCTAGTGATGTGACTGTAAAAATGCTGCGTGTATAAACTCACTCACCCCCTTTTACTTTGGGAATTAACACCACCGACGATGTGTAAAAAAAAATTTGCACCTTAACCCATCCCTTCGTTGAATACTGGCGGTTTGATTAGTTTTTTTTCATTACATACTTAAGCTTACGTATATTTGTTTAACATGTATTTTTTTAAGAATACTGTAAATTAATTTACCGTTTTTTTTCTACGTCGTATTTCTATTTCACCTCTTAGGTACGTATTATTTTAGATTGTTACAAAACCCACAGATCAAGAAAACAACAATCTTAGTCAAAGACCAAACTATAGAAGTAGGTACCTACAAATCGTTTCTATTTCACCATATAAAGCGTTATTATTAAACAATCTGACTTTGAATCGGTATTGTTATTTTGACACACAACTTGTTTCCTAATAACTAGTGATGTAGTTAATATTCAGCCGAGTATAGCCATAGGTAGGCATCGTATCACGCATGTTCGCCTACCTCCTCCACCCCACTAGGGGTGGAATGGAACACAATGCCTCAAAGCCGTGCATTCACACCCTCATACACGACCTTTTCGATACCAACCGTTTATTATCGTATAACGAAACGTTTTAAAGAATAACGACAACATAATATAATTATACATTCCAATAAATGTTCTTTAAAGTGTTATATTAACGCTGTAATATTTTATTAAGTGTCTTAAATATTCTATACTTACACAACAACAGCTCGTTCCGCTTTTATTAAATACCTATTGGAGTCGTTATGCTGAACGGTAGTGTCACTTTTTAAAGAATAAATATTACAGTTTGTTAATTTTTAAAACAAATGAATTATTAAATCAAATCCTATTAACTGATAGGATTTGATTTAATAATTCATTTGTTTTAAAAATTATTTGCATGCAAAAAAATGGGTTTATTTTGTGTAAACAATTGCTTTTTTACATGAATGCATATGCATCAATTCTGATAGCTAACATTAAATGTTGCTATGTCATTTCCGACGGTAAATTGCGCACGCCATCTTATTCATAAATTGAATTGAATCCCCCACGGATACTCCCGGTCGGATATTTCGAGATTAATTGAATCCCTAAATCTTTGTAACGGGACCGCGACAAACTGAACATGGCCGAGTTACAAACTTCCATTTCAAATTTAAAGTCTCCTTCGATAAATTTTTATGTATTCAAAATTCCAACAATCTACCTCCGTGTACTAACAGATGCATATGGGATTAAAATATTGGCAATACTTTTAATTCAAAGATCATAATATCTATAAAAATATTTTACTCAAAACTGGCAAATACACCAATAGTGAGTGATTATCTGTTATTAACGTGCTGTAAATAACAGATAAGTAATCAGGTAATAAGAAAAATCCTTAAAAGTATGGTTATTTTATAGAGTTTTGATATTTTATACAAGAATTATTAATATAAATCTTATTTACTTATCCGGTTATAAACGCAAGACTTATGAAAAAAAATCATGGCCCAACCCTTTTGTTTAAAAAACAAGATTTCAAAATCAAACTTCAAATAAGAAACGATAAAAGTAGCTGAGCACTGAACACCTCTCGATGTTATTGACACATGCAAAGCATAATGTACAATACATTATTTATTTTATTCTGTCGCAAATAACATATTTTAATCTTAAAAAGTTGTATCTGACGTTGTTTTTGAGATTGAGCTGGCGCTTGGGCACGATCAAGTCGATATTTATATCAATAAAAATATCGACAACAACTTTAAACATCTGAGTTTTGGACAGAAAATATTTAAAAAAGTTCAAATGATTAAAAATATCATATAAAGTATAATCAATTATAAGAGCCGTTACTTCGTTAAAACAAATATTTTGTGATCACAGAACTCTAACATTTTCTGAACTGACTAGACTCATATAATATAATATTAATATCTACCTAACCAAACGGACTGGGCCAGAGTGGTGGACTATGGCCTAATCCCCCTCGCATTGATTGGAGACCCGTTCCTAACAATGGGACAATTAAAATTATATATACTCGCTACCTAGCCTAATTTAAGTTCTATTAAGTGAATTATATAAATACCTATTTCATAATATAGATAAAAATATATAAGATGTAACAATAATAGTATAAAATATTTTAACCGATGAATCAGTTATATGGATGACGTTAATGTTTTAAATAATTATGTTATCGATGGTTGTTTTTTTTTTAAACAATGCGAAACAGTGGCGTTTGGGCTTGGGCTCAGTACAGGGTGGCATTTATTAAATGTTCAATAATTTGAATATTATTCTTTATAACCTACTGTTGGCCTTGTTTAAATATTTTAGACTATTATTGTTACATCTTAACTTGTTATTAAGTAATATTTGAATAGTTGAGTGTGTAATTCTAGAACTCTTAATTTTATGCATGTAAAATTATTTTAATCGTTGAAGATATCTACCTACTAAGACAAGTGCGTCTCTCCAGTTTACCAACTTCAGAGTTGCAGATTTTTAAGATTTTCCTCAACCAACCATTTCCCTAACACAAGTGTATCGTAAAACACACTTAATTTATTTATCTGTAAAAACCAAAATGGAGGAACATAGTCAAACAAACGATAATTATGTTAATCCTCCGCGCAGTACCTACGGTAATGTCGACGTTAGTCACGGATCCTTGACATTAACGTTTGCTGGTATTAAATACTTGTGAATAGTGCTCATCTATTAAAAATATCATATCGTCTCGTTTAATGTTAAATACCAATCATGACATATTTAATGGCTAATAGGTATAATTATTATAATCAACTTTAGAATCTTTTAGTGAAATTAAATGGAAAAGATATTGATAAATCTGTAAAAATACACCATATCTAATCCAATTATTTAAGTAATGAAATATTGATTGGTAGTATTTATCGTATGAATACAAATTCATCCCACTCCTGTGTAGGTTCCTCGACGCTCACCACCTCATCTCCTTAACGCACACAAAATATTATTTATATCTTTGTCCTTCTCTCGTGTACGTCGTATACCTATACTAACCGGCGAAGCTGGGGGCGCGAGCGATAGGAGTAAGAGTGGCAACGCTCAAAAGCTTTCTGCGCGGGTGTTATAAAGCTAGTTCCCCACTGACCTGGATGTGTTTCGCAGGCGGCGTCGCGGCCGGCGGTGAACAGCAATATTCGCTGCGGTGGAACGACTTCCACTCGTCGATGGTGTCCTCCTTCAGGCGCCTGCGCGACGAGGAGGACTTCGTCGACGTTACCCTGGCATGCGCCGGCGCAACATTCACAGCGCACAAGGTAACTGATGCACTTAAATCATCATCAAGATTAAATGAAGTGACTCTCTCTTTAGTGCATTTGCTAAGCATGGCCGAATCTTTTTGAATCAAGAGTTCCAAAAAAATCAGTGTCCCGACATACTTCGTTTAATATCATGATATAGGTCCCATGCATGTCAAACTAGTTCATTCACAATCAGACTAAAATAACGTGTTCACGTTAACAGTCTTGAAATACGCCCGACAATTTCTAAATATCATGATGCTGAAGCTACGGTTCTCACCAGGTGGTGCTGTCCGCGTGTAGTCCATACTTCCGGAGGCTACTCAAGGCGAACCCTTGCCAGCATCCCATCGTTATTCTTCGGGACGTCCACGACAAAGACATGGAGAGTCTGCTCAGGTGCGGAATATGATGTCTTTTTATGAATTCTAATGGAAATTATGCAGTTGAGGTGAATACTTAGAAGTAGAAAATAGTGACCATTCTCCCTCTATTTGTGTATTCCATTCAAAGGCGGCCTTTCCCTAAGGCCTACTAGGCCAAGATTGCTAGTCCGCCTGATCCCATTGTGGGCTAGCATTCCAGCTAGCTTACCGCGCTGGTAAGCCGCACATACAATCAAAAGTTTTCACATGCACGATAAGTGTTGAAGGGACTAGACTTACAAATAATTTCCATCACTTAGATTCATGTACCAAGGGGAGGTCCACATCGGACAAGAGCAATTGAAGGAGTTCCTGAGAGCGGCACAGCTGCTCCAAGTGCGAGGACTAACTGACGTGCCTGCACAAGCTCCGATGGCTACGCTAGACCAGAAGGCTTCACCAGTAAGAATTTAAGCTTAAGGGGGAAGCTCAGGGTCAGGGCGCGAAATTCAAATTGTCAATGGTTTTTATTTTTTTAAGAAAAGTTTGGACATCTTTACGATGTAATTTAGTGTTTTGCGATATTAGCATTCTGCATTGGATGTCTCTCGATGTATTAAGTTTGCTTAAAAAAGTACCGAATCCGATACAATACCATAAGGTTTGTAAAAACCGCTACTTTTACTAACTTTATGGTGTTGTATCGCTTTAGGTATTTTTTTAAGCAAACTTAATACTTCGAGACATCCAATGCAGAATGTTAATATCGCAAAACACTAAATTACATCGTAAAAATGTCCAAATGTTTCGTAAAAAAATAAAAACCATTGAAATTTTGAATTTCGCGCCCTGACCCTGAGCTTCCACCTTAATTTCTGAAGACTTATTTGTTAGCGCCCGACATGGGACTACATTTTTACTATGCTATAAATCAATATCATCACGTTTGTATTCCTTGAAACATAATGCAGAGATGCATTGTTGTAAGTCCATATTTGTTTGAAAATAGATTTTTGGATACACCCAAAACAGATTTTTTTTATAAAATATTTGTAGATATTATATTGCTTCAATATAACAACTATTACATGTATCATATTGGATTTTAATTTTATTTCAACTATACTCACGATTGGTTACAATTAGTAATTGGCGCCCAACATGAGACTTTATTTTATATGATTATGATTTGTTTTTTTATGTAAACCACACTATACTAAATTTTATTTTGTCTTTTTTGAATAGTTATCATTAACAAAACTCCAACAGTCCGCATCGTCGTGGACTGAGACCGGCAGCGGCGGGTCACGGGAGGGCCGCGAGCCCCAGCCGCGGGAGGGCAGAAGACCGAGGAAGCCTGACGATGGCGCCGCGAACACGCCACCCCCTAAACGCGCCAGGTCTTCAGATTTGTACCAGGCACAGCTGAAGTCCAGGTATTACGGAGTATTCTAAGATTATGCCATTTGACACTTAATTTTTAAACTAACTGCAGAGAACGTACGTATCGATATGATGGACTTTCTATACTTACTAAGGGAGAAACGGTTCACAGTCGTCTGGTCGAAACCATTACATATGAGATTATTTTAAGATAAGATGTTACCACACGTTTGGAATTCCATTCCTATCAAGAAGGTCAGGAATCTTCACGGTTTCGCTAGGATATTATTTTTTTGCAATATCTGCATTGTTATAGGTATGGCAGAACAATGTGGCTAGGCTTTGAGTACTTAAAAGTAAACGATTCTTGGAATTCCTGTACTCGTTACGCTTATTATTTGTTACAAGCATGTGTTTATGAGTCGTTCCCACTGTTGGTGCAGGACGGAGCAGATGCTGGCGCAGGGGGCGAGCCCCGAGCGGCTGGCCACCAACGGCCACGAGCTGGCGCTCTTCGGGCAGGCCTTGGACAGCGCGCAGACCCAACACCTCTCCGGGGTTTCTAACAACCTGGTACGTACTTGGAAGTATGATAACATACATCAACACGTTTTCACAGGTGGGATGAGCAGAACTGTTCAGATCACATGAAGTTTTATTGATGCCAGATTCATTACATTGAAATATTTTTGTGTTCAATCAAATTTGGGTCCAAAATAATAACATGTTTCATTAGGTGGATATGGACTATTATTCCGTACTCAAATCTGTGTTCTTTTTCCATAGTCTGGCGACGGCGAGGAGTCGTCATCGGACGCGGGCGCGAGCGACACCGAGGGCGAGACGAGAGCTAAACAAGAGCCGCTGGACTACGACGACCCAGCCACCATGGCCAACACCAACGGGGCGCTGCCGCACAATTTCCCGGGACTGCTGAACCTACCAGGTATAACCGCTGGGGCATATGAACCAGGTTGACACAGTACAAACATTTAATAAAATATTTAAAACGAAATGAAGAAATAAAACCGTTATTTATAAACAACGAATGAATAGTAACTAATGCATGTTATTTTTACAGGTTTCCCCGGCCTGCCGGGACCCTCGGGAATACCAGATAACTACGGTGAGTACACACCGCACTCGCACTAATTACAAACGATACATGACTCAATGGAATCGTCTAGCAATTAATATCGATTGAAATAATTTCCAATCAACACATTAACGACGCACCACGAACAAAGGCAACAAATCGTATCATTAATTGTACATTATTGAGTCATGTACCCACCGCATGTAATAACACTAACAATTAAATAACGAGATCGACACCGAAATGCCTAATTGCATAGCTTTAGTCGTTACGATAAAACAAGTACTTGCCCCAAAAACGCAACCGGACCGTCGTGTACAATTGTCGAGAGTGGAAGTTCCGTCGAAAGTAGAGCGAGCCCGGCGTCGTCGACGAACGTATCGGATATCGCAGCACTGAACGCGGGTTCGTCTGCCCCAGGAGCGTCGTGGGCGGGCGCGGAGGGCAAGGCGGGCGGCGACGAGCGGCTCGGCGGGTACGCGGCCGCGTGCGCGAACGGTGAGGGCAAGCCCGCGTGCCCCGAGTGCGGCAAGCGGTACAGCAACAATAGCAACCTGAAGCAGCACATCCTGAACGTGCACGCGGCGCGCGACCTCGCGCACTCGTGCCCCGTGTGCGGCAAGGCGTTCAAGACCCGCCAGTACATGCAGATACACATGAACTCGATACACGGCGTCAAGCAGAGGAGGCGCGAGCCCGCCCCGGCCGCGGATCGCTACGACCGACACACCCACAGTAGCGCTTAAACGTTGTCCGGATCATATCTAACCGCCGCCTCTGTGTTACAGGGGCGGCTCTGGCGGGCGGGGCGGCCCTGGGCTACCGGCCGCAGTGCCCCCTGTGCGGCCGCGTGTACTCCTCCACCTCCAACCTGCGCCAGCATATGCTCAACGTGCACTCGCAGACCGACCGCGACCAGTGGTTCCCGTGCCAGCACTGCGGCAAGAAGTGCAAGACCAAGCACTACCTGATCAACCACCAGCTGCAAGCGCACGGCATCCGCCAGCGGCAGAACTCTTAGAGACGGCGCGACGCCGAGCGCGCCCCGCCGCCCGCGCAGCCCCCGCTCGGCGCCTGGTGGTGACCCGCCCCGCGAACACCGCTATACCCAACAGAAGTGCCAACGGACCGCGTACGAAACGGAGACGGAACAGTTTATATAATAGAATAACGTAATATTTTTAGAGAGTTTATTGCGTACGAACGGTTCGGGGGGTCTTGTCCGGGTTTGCCAACCTCCGCCGTGTTTAGCTTGAGTAACATGGTGCTGTCGGCATTGCAGATGCCGCGGCGCGGGGCGCGTTGGCAAACCCGGCGGTGAGGGGCGGCGGCCCTCGCGAGGCCGAGGAGCGAGGTAGCGAGTTGCTAAAGTACCTGCAGGGCGAGTGCGCGCGAGAGGCGGCGGGGCGGGGGCGGGGGCAGCTGAGATGCCCGCTGTGCCAGGCGGCGCTGGAGTCGCTGGCGGCGGCGCGGCGCCACCTGGAGGCGCACTACCCGCGCGACAGCCCCGTCTGTCCGGTGGCGTCGTGCGCCAGGTACTTCGCGCACCCCAACTCGGTCCGAAACCACATGAGGATAAAGCACCGCCGCCAGTGGGAGGAGATGAAGACGCTGAAGTGGAGCTGCGGGTGGACGAACTAGGAACGCGACCGGCTTCCTTCATGTAACTGACAACGGCTGTGAAACGGAACTATTGTCGAGTGCGGCTCGCGACGAGGGGGAACGAGACGATCTCCTGAATGCATTTTTTCATATTATAACGCTGTCGTAAAACATTGTATAAAGCTGTAGAATAAATCGACTGAAAATTATTTTTGTAGTAGACTAGACTGATATTGTTTAGGTAAGGATTATATTGTAAGCGCATTATGACATGTGATGATTGGTGCCACTGATAGAATACGAAGTGCAACTAATGAGTGTCGATCATTCTGACTTCCTGAACGTCTGTATCTTCCATTGTTGCTTCTACCATTATGGCCGTTCACTTGTAGGCGTTTTTGAGGATGCCTAGATTACGGCCATCAGAAACCAAGATTTTCATTTATAAAATGACTTTACCGATCCCAAATTCGCTAGTCAAATAACGCTTACAATTGAACGGTAATACTTTTCGATTTAGCTATTTATCTTTAGGCTCTGGTGTCCTGGTTAACGACTGTAGTTATAGTCTGATTCATAATAATTTTAACTGTACCCCGTTACAATAGCAGGACATCATTATTAACTAAAATCATCGGTGCAATAGGTTATGATGTAAAACATATAAAATGTTCGAAAACATTATCAGCTTCTGTTATTACGTAAATTTTATACCTACTATTTTTTTATTTCACCACGTATTTCACGTACTTAAACAACAAAATGCCAAATAGAAATCCTAAACTTTTGCACCGATGCTATCTGTCCCTTAACATATTCGACCATAGATAAGACAATACGAAATAGATTTAATCAAACGAAAATGAATCTGATGCCTTTGAAAGCAATAGTTAAGAATAAGTTCAACTCCAATTCATAGAGAATTTATTTTCTAAAGGATGTTTGTTGCGAAGCTACGTGTAGGTAATTGCACAATCTTAAACATATCTAGTCATTGTAGACAACATGAGGGGTTTATTTGATGTACATAATTTATACGACGGTTCCATGCGCATATATTTTTTTTTAAATAAAAAGGGGGATTGCACGACCTACTTATAGCTGTAAAATTACCGTAATGTTTCCAGCGTAATAAGCTTAAACGTGTTGAACTTAGAACTTAACTTAGGCGTAGTTATATAATGTCGACCTAAGTATTCGACGTAGCTATGTATTATTTTGTGCGTTAGTCCAATCCAAATGCTGATAAGTTATAACGCGAGGAAACATTGGTTGTTATTGGTGTGCGTGCAAACGAAAAAAAACAAAATTTATAAAACGTTAGATGGCAATATAGATGTGCTGAAGCTAGCAGTGTTGTCGCCGCCTACGAAATAATTCTCATTTTTTTTCTGACAGATCTTTCTTTTTATTTTGTAAGTGAAAATGTTGCCTTATATTACCAAAAATAATGCTTGAACTCTTAGAACCATAAAATTGTGTAAATAAAAACAAAGATGCCTTCAAAATATATGCGATGGAAGCGTAACATAGATCTCCAAAAAACTAATAGTATTGGTTAACCTAGCGAGTAGTTGAAATTGTTCCTGACGCCTGAGAGGCAATGTCGTATATCTTAATAATTAATAAAAAAATATTTTAAGCGTAAAAATAGTCAACTCAATAACCAAATGTTCAATGCGAGTAAACGATTCTAGTTGCGAATGTATTAGTGATACGAATATATACGTAATAATTTAATTTTTACCCGAAGAAAAGTGTCTGCTTATATAAATACATAAACAATAAAACTACCAAGTAGAAAATACATTTGTTTTCAATGCCACAATGGCAACACTTATACCACCATTACCATAAAAAATGCAGTGGAGGCGCCACAAGCATCTATTTTAACTTGTACATTGTACATTTTAACTATAGGCGAACACAACACATACAACATTCAAGAACTTTGTACAACATAGTTTTTGTTTTTTAGTTTAGTCACACATTTTTATTTTAAAAGACCATTACATTACATTAATAAAAAGGTAAGACAATTCTTAACGCGCCTTCCAATTTAATACCCCATGCAATAGAATTAAAATTCAATTTTCTTCAACAGGAGGCTGTCGAAGGACCCAGGACTTGCTGCGTGTACGAGCCACTGATCCGAGGCCTTGTCCCAAATGCGGGAAGATTTACCGGTCCGCGCATACCCTGAGGACGCATCTGGAGGACAAGCATACCGTCTGCCCTGGATACCGGTGAGCTATAACGTCATATAGGCTAACAATGGCATATTTGGAGGCTAATGACGTGGGCCTTGTCTAGTGGCTTAAGCATAAGCCGCTGGACTCACTGCACCTGATTATTGCATGTATTTTGCTCGTATTTTAAACATTTCAGAACCGAACTTTTAGTTATGGGACCCGGTCTAGGTGCTATTGAGATTTTCCCGATCTATTGTATCCATATTACAAGCTTTAGTTATGTTAGGAACATACAAGTGTGTTCTTCTGGCAATATCTAAATATATAAAACCAAGTCTTGTTACACCATTTATAACTCAAGAACGGGGGAGGCGATATGTTCTTTGATTATTTTCAAATTTGTGTCCGCACCGAATAGCAGAACTATTAAAACGTGGGCAAAATTAAATTCTTACACTTGATAATTCCTATTATGGCGGCACAAAGCTTACAGGGACAGCTAGTTATTATTATTAATGACACTAGAGACATCAGGGTTTTAAAAAATATTTGAAGGTTACTATTTTGGAACACGCGAAATTGTCGTCTATTTCATTATAAGGCGATAGTCTCAAAGATGAATGCTATTGTCGGCAGTTGTGTGCTGTGCGGCACGGTGGCCAAGTCCCGCAACTCGCTCCACTCGCACATGTCGCGGCAACACCGCGGCATCTCCACCAAGGACCTGCCTGTGCTGCAAATGCCCACCAGATTCGACCCTGAACTCGCTAGCCAGTGAGTATAATAATTATTCTAACAATATAGGTCAACCTTTTTGGAGAAATATTGCATTGGAAAAAAGTAAATAAAATGAAATTTTACAACATAATAAGGTAGGTAAGCAACTAAGTGGAACGGCATAGGAGGCATTCAAAAATTTTAGAGAATCCACAGCGATACCCAAAAAAAAACAGGAGAAACTTAACCCAGAAGGTTGATAGTTTTTTGTCGTGGCCGTGTCAGCCAATCAGTGGTGTGTTGTGTTTAGTTTGACTTTATCGGACTATTCTACTCCTCCACAGATTACTAGCAAAAGCCGGAGTAAAAGTATCACCAGAACAGCTACGGGCTCGCGCCTCACCAACTGGGCCACGCCGCTCCGATATCAAATTGGACGCCAAGTCCGCCGCTTCAGAGAGCAGCTCCATCTGCGGGGATAATGATAACGACGACCTGAGCCAGTCCAGATACCAGGACAGCATCCCTGTTTCTCCACCACGTAAGCATTATTTATTTGATCTGCTAATTTTGATAACACGTTTTCTTTGTAAGGACCTTTATGGCAAGACAGTGGACAGTATAATACAGGGTAGCTAAGGTAGTCGATTTAGCTTGACTGACATCTATTATGGTGAGCTGATATTTCTACCAAAACATCTGAATTTATAGATCCAGTCCTGTTTATAGCTCGAACAGCATCATAGCCCAAATGATTAATAATTTTAAGCAGCTCAGCAGAGACAACATAGCTAATTAATTGAACGCGCATCTCTTTTATAGACATAAATAACTTGGCAAATACAACAATAACAAAAGTGCCGGCCGTGCGAGCGGTGACCGCTAAGACTGTGGAGAACATCCCGCACGGGCTGGTGGCCGGCATGAAGCACAACGACTACCCGCCCGGGTACGGTGGCAGCTCGGCGCTGCTCGACACATACTTGCAGTACATCGGGGAGAACATGTTCGGTGAGTCTCCCATAGCCAACAAGGTCTAACTGACGTTCTTTTTATAACCTCTGATGCCGATTAACTGACCTTTTCTAAACAGGCATGAACGCGAATCTGGCGCAGATGAACGCTATGCACGTGGACAGGAAGGCGTACGAGGAGCAGTTACCGCAAATGGGTTCCTTACCACCGCCACCCACAAACCTCGCCCACCAACGCTTCCTCAAACAAATGCAACGAGGGTACACCGAGAACATAGGCAAGCCTGACATCATGCGCGACTCTGACGAGCCCCTAGACCTGGGTAAAGAGAGGCAAAGGAACGACAGCATGAGCGAGACAGATACCGATAAACATGACAGCGGAGACAAGAATACGAGCAAGGATTACTACAAAGACATTAACGAGGACGACAGAAGAGTGAACCACTCGGAACTTGACCAGGAGAACAACGGACAGGACGATGGCGATTACTCAGACGAGGAACACAATAAAAACTCTTCATGAAATAAAAGCAGTTGAGCGTAAGGGTGTTGATTTAGTCGCATAGACTACGTGCGTGTGACAAGGATAGAACAATCGTTTTGTTGAAATTAGCGAAAGGTGCTTGAGTGTTGTTTTATGGTCATTAACTTGATTCGTTTTTTTTTTTGTAATAACGGTTGTAATTGTTGACCCGTGGAATGTCGTTGGTGCCATTTCCGATATTAATGTAAATTTTAAAGGTTTTAGAATTAGATCAGTTGCAGCCGGATTGAGTCTGGTCGCGTGGCCGAGTCCGCACGAAGCTGGTTATTGATTCGGATGTGTTCGTCGGCTGCCGTACAGTTAGTAACACACGAAACTCCAGGTTCGATAAGTTTTATTTCATAAGCAGTTAGTGAGACATTATTTTTGTACCCAATGTGATAACACAGCCATATTTCACTTAGCGTTTACCCGGCACATTAGTTCAGATCGTCGACTCACTCCTCGATTGTGAGATTGTTTTAGTAGAAACGAGAGCTAGTGGGTAGTGTTTGTTTGTCTCGTGTATGTAAGGGACCCGTCACATAGTAGGGCCTGTTACATAGTAATTCCATCCATCTACCTCAGCATTTGGGCCAATGCGGCGAACGTTATAAATTTTAAAAAGAATATCCACACACAAATGTGAAATTCCATCCATCTACCTCACTTCAATAGATTTTATTTAATATTTTATACAATTTATAGATATAAACAACTGTTGTTTTAATGCATATTGCAGATTGCATTTATATATATATACTATGTAGAGTATATCGTAGGTAAATATATGCAAGTCATTAGATCATTGTTAGTGCTGCCCGTAGAGACTCGTGTACCGATTGTTTTATAGGATGCGCACTCACTAGAGATACTAGACTGTCACGACGTTAGCGAGTCATGACTTAACCTCTGATCGAGCACACTAAGTACATATATACGATGGAAATTGTATACGAACAAATATAACAGAGCTTAAAATCATACTATTATTGATAAATATACATAATACGTGTGTATACTGAGTCGCGGACGAGAATTTTGATGCGCGATATGTGAATAACGATTTTTGAGATACATTTAAGGATGATTTTTGGCAGATACAACATATATCGTTAAGCACGTATATAAACGATTGTATTGTCGGACGCGTTGCTCGTATTTCAACCTTAACTGGTTGCCACTATATGAATAACAATTACTATCAAATACCTTGAGACTGAATAACATCCAGGGGATGAGCAGCGTTGCTGTGTGGGCGTGTGTGTGCGACCCGCCAAGTTCAAATTTGACAACTAATATTATAAAATTAAGACAATGTTGCGTGTATATAAATTAAAGTGATATGTAAAGTACATAAATAATAAAAAAAATAGTAACAAAAAGCAATAAATAAAGTATACCTTGACGTTGCCTTCGATTTGTGTAAATACGTGGGTAGTTGAACGGCTTGCGTTGGTATTGTGGACATATATGAACCTTATAGTGTACACCTAAAGGTTTATTTTGTAGTAATGTTGTGGGCTCGTTACTTAAATAACAATTACTGTGATTGCAATCTCATGTTAGCCTTCAATACTTATACATATTTTTTAGAGTACAATGTTATAGTTATTTAGTATATGGTAAAAGTATTTGTAAGTGAGTCACAAAAATTATATTTACTTACTTCCCGCCCCTTGAACGTTAGAATTCACGTTATATAAGTATTTAGAGCAATAGGTAAAAGCATTTAACCTTTTATATGAGAGATATTTAATTTATGATTTTTTTGAGATACCGCACTAGGCCCCCAGGCCGCTGCGCGTGAAGTAAACGTCACTGACACTCCCGAAAGTGTGGCTATCACAAAAAAATCATAAATAATAGGAATAAGTTCTACGGGTTGATTGAAAATATTTTTTGTTTAGTGTGTTAGTGAGAATTGATGAGTTATGTCAGTTCGGTTTGCGCAGTTATAACCTTGTTGACAGTTAACATAGTGTTGCCATAGTGAGTAATAATTTTCGACTGTATATAAAATAAGTTTTGTTTAGTAAAAAAAAATGAGTGCTTAATCATTGATTATCATATGGATGCAAGTGTCATATGGATGGAAGTGTATCATTTTTATTTGGATGATGGTGAATACATTCTACTCATAATAGTTATATTAGATGAATAGATATGGATGCACAATATAATTACTTATCATAAACAATAGTCAGTTACCAGAATGTGATTAAATATATTTTTTCAACACAAACGACGCAAATACAGACTATACAAGGGGGAGTAGCATAGATAATTTTTATCGATTTTGAC
Source organism: Pheosia gnoma (assembly GCA_905404115.1). NCBI lineage: Eukaryota > Metazoa > Arthropoda > Insecta > Lepidoptera > Notodontidae > Pheosia > Pheosia gnoma. The sequence goes on along the minus strand of FR989894.1, from coordinate 11,211,686 downwards.
TATTGTTGCAAAAATTAACTGGATTATCGTGTTCCTCCGCCTGCAGCACTGGGCCAAAATTTGCTCACACAATTGACTCACAATGAATTTAAAACGTGTCACTTTTGACAGATTTTGTTAAAACTGACAAAATTGATCATCACAATTCCATTGCGAGTGAATTGTATTAGCAGACTTGAGGCCCGGCACAGTTGTTGAATAAGCAGAAAATTATATACTTACCAGTGAAATAATAATAATATTTAGGACTATAAGTCATTATATGCTCTCGATATATATTTTACTTATGTTTAGTTACCTCGTGAACTGGAAGTTCGATAGTAATGTGTTTCTTTGTTCGGTTACTACTTTACCTCATTAGCATGACGTAACATGTAAATACTTTAGTTTTACGCACAGATAATGTTGATTTTTTTTTATATCTGAACATATTGCAGCAACATAGACGATTTACGACAATAGAAATAATTCTTAAAAGTACAAAAGAAAGTTATAAACACATAATTATTTTTCTTTATTAAAAAAAAGAAGGGTTGATCAAGTTATTTTTATGGGGAAACCACTATAATGTAAATATCTACTCGAAGTTATTTTTCTTGTGGTAAATTGTTGTGTTTTGTGTATTTAGTCCACGTGCCTGTGTTTACCATGTAGCGCACAAAATATTAAGTTTGAGAATACTTGCATGCCACTGTTCGGTTCAGATCAATTAAGTTTAGCTTCCCATTCGTTCTGATATCATATCCTTAATGGTTTTAAAGATAAGGAACTGTTATGTACTACTGTAAATCTGTATGTGTAATACTGTAAATCCTGTAGTTAAGTACCTATGCAGGTACCGGTACTCGTAGATTACTTGATTCAGATAGATTATACTACGCCTTGAACTTGTGCTTCTTTAGCACATATGTAATATGTGAAGTCAGAATTTCGATATGTAGGCAACTCTGTTAAAAAAAAAATGTTGCCAACAAACTGGCAATTGTGATTTATGGTGAATAATTTTGTTTTCAACGATGACTTCACATAATGATGACAAATGCGCAAAAGAAACGCAAGTTCAAAGGTTAGTATACCCTTTCTAAATCACGCTGTATACATACAAATGCCACAAACAAACGATCAGATCCCAAGTTAGCCAACACAATCCACTCGTCACTTGTTTTTTAATGCGAAATCTGTTAAAAGTGTTACGATACCATCGAGTACGAGACGATTGTGTTAGCCGACTTAGGGTCATCTCAAGCAATAATAACTCCACAGTTCAGTTGTAACAGGGAAAAATTAAAGCAATATTGAATGGAATATAATACCTCTTTAACTAGTTTATTACCAGTAAAGGTATATAACTTTACAATTCATAAAAAATAATTGAGGCAACATGTTGTATGATGTTGTTTGCCTGGTTCTTATTGTTTTTTCAACTTGTTCGGATTTCATCCACACGGTGACGCTATTGGTATACGATTGCTGCAATAAGTGCTGCCACCAATGCCTAATTGATTTTACCACTGTTATAATAGGGTAGAATTTCTAATAACACCTGGTGAACGATAAAAAATATAAAACGGCTTTACCTGGATTGCACCTTATTGTAACAGGGGTGGAGTTTAATTTAACTATTATATCTCAATTATTTAAGTATCTCATCAGACGAAACGCGCCTGAGCCATTGTACATTAGTATACTAGTTGTACGCCGCTTCACGACATTACTATTATACAAGATAATAAAATAATTGTTTTGAATGTTGCCGCTTTTATTTGACCTCAATATTTCGACCCACATAGACCTCAATGCCCTCTCAGTAGGCACTTAAAGAGACATTTAATAAGACCACCATTAATTCTAACTTGGTAATATAAATATTTCGTCAAATTTTTAAGGGCATTTTGATAAATAAATGTCTAACAAAAAGAAATAATACATGTATTTATTAATTGGAATCGCTTTGACAAACTTCTCCACTTGATATAATATTAAACAACACCTTCTATTTAATAACTAGGCTAACACTATACCAATAAATAAAATTACACATTATTTATGAAGCACATATTAAACTAACTACATGCTAGATTTACTCTTAGAAAAGCTTCTATTCTACTTAATCGAAAAACCACGTGACATTTATTAAATCTAGAAGCGTTTATAAATAGTGGTTTAATTTTTTTCACAAATATGGTTGAATTTTTACAAAAGGGATATTAAATCTAAGCAGTGCGTGATAGTCGATAGATATTCGCGAATAAACCGCTAATCCTCTTTTATCTTCTTACCAAACACGTAATGAACGCCCAACAACAATGCGTTCATTCTGCAACAACAGATCATCCTATCATTGGTAGTACTAGTGGTAACTGATAATCATCATACAGGATTACCTATAATGGGAAAAATGGGATTGTTCATAACGTCTGTGACTTTTACGCCAGTTTTTCCTTTTGAATTTCAGCCTCCGCTGCCAAATACTCAAATGCAACTCAAATTTGAGCCATTCGTTATTTATAAGATAACGTCAAGCAATTGACTTTAATACTTAAGTCCATCCATTTGGTCAGCATCATCTAAGAAAGATGAGTCCCACAGCCGTGAAGTATCAACCATGTCATTTCCATGAAAGTACATTACAATGCCAGTATGCAACATGTGTGTACTCACAGCAAGGCCTAATGCTATTTCTTGCTAGCGAGCGCGATGCCGAGGCCGACAATGCTGCCGATGGCGAGCACGGCGCCGCCCGCCACCGCAATGCCGATCAGACCCTCCTTCTCCATGCGTTTGTTTATCTGATGCTGGAACACCAATATAAACCCTAATCAACTTCAATGTGATATTTTATGGAATTAAATACTTAAATGTTACCCAGCCATTTTACAGAACTGAGGAGTTTGGTAAAGCAATTAGACATTTAAAAAAAATGGTTTCTAAAATCCGGCTGCAACATATATTGTACAGTGAAGGTAAATATTGTAAGGAAATCTGCATGTCTTTTGAAAGCTACAAAAAGTTCTCCATCCAGCACCAGGCCAGTGGGGTGGACTATCAGATCTGAATCACCCATGCAATGAGAGTAAGAGTGTTGAATATTATGGCAATAGGCTTGCCTGCTATTAAAATGGCAACAAATACTATTGGCGAAAAGTGGAGGCACTGCAGTACCTATACCTCTGAATACCACTTTTAAGTTTAATGGGCTTGGTGGTGTCTATTTAGCAATTAAAATTGCAAAATGTTTACTTACCTCCAATGTCAGGACCTGTTGGTTGGCGGGCTCAATCTCCAAGAAAGCCTTCACATAATGGAGAGCTTTGTTATACTCCTTAACTCTAGCATTGCCAATGGCAAGGTAGAACAGGTAGTCTCTTTTACCATCAGGGTGCGAGTTGAATAACTCTTTTAGTAGTAGGATTCCCTGAGAAAGGAAATATAATGTTAAACATAGTAATCACTTAATATCACTGAACTGAAACTGAAAAACTGAAATTAGCAAAAGCATCCTAACTAACATATTTTACAAATTTTTATTAATATTTTAGACACTGAGGAAACAATAACATGGATGCATGTAAACACCAATCATTAAAAAATATTTTTCATGCTTCTTTATTCCAACTTTTGTAAAAAACTAAATATTAATATTCCGTTGTACTTACTATACTAAAAAAGAATAATAACTAAAGTTGCGAACTCATGACGTCAGTCTTTCCGACGACAAATAAAATAAAAGGAATGTAGGTATAAAGTTGACATTTTACCTTTCGAATGTCGGTAGGGTATTTGCTTCTGACGAGACACCAGGCGTACTCGAACTGGGCCTTGTGGGTGACCGTGCCCTGGTGGAGTTGCTCGTGAAACACTTTCTCGAACTTCTACACAATCAACACGAACAATTAATCAGCATAACATCGAATGACTCACAAAAACAGCGTCGCACAAATCATAACATTACTTGCAAATCTTCCGAAGATACTATTTCATCTAAAACATCCTCCATTATGGCTAGATTTTAGAGAGAGCTTTATCAAATTCGAACGGGTTATAAATTACAGCCGGCACAGAAAAAATCACATTACTTATTCCGCGTTATCAATAACGAAAATCGAAAAATCTAAGTTTTCATTGATTTGGTTGGCAGACTGTGTGTGGTGGCTGAATGCTGACATATGTTATGTTGTCACTGTCACTTGACTAACGTCAAAATCATGGAAAAAAATAGTAGAGATCCTCTTCTCTGTCTGGTGTCTACGAGTAGATCCAATGGTTCTTCTTCTTCTTTTTTAACCTTATACATCCAGCATTTCATAATCTTAAAAACGGATGCTCGCCTCACACCTCCGCTCGTCAGTATCATTTTGTCAGGACTATCTGAAAAAAAAAACAAATTGTATGCGGTTCTTACCATTTTAGTTCCATAATACGAAATTCAGATTATGAAATTATTAAGCGAAAATGCAAATGATAACTATTTGCAGTTTTACTGTAAATCTATGCTATTTACCCGTTTCAAGGAACCAAACGTTAGATACACAACTTTGATTATTGTACATGTTTTTAAGTATCTTAAAACTTCAATATTTATTCTCTAGAGCCTTATTTTGACAATAAGCAAAAAGTTTTCGTACGTATAATGGACCGTAAATGTCAAATCAATCAATTGGGAATTGTCAATTTACCAGCAGGGATCAGTCAAGATTTTAGTAGATCGTCGGTTTTAATTAGAATTTCGTACCTAATTAACAAGTACTCTGTGTTAACCCAACACGTCTGTCGTGCGTGATGCAAAGCGTCATTAACTCCGTAAAGGGCACCGCCCTGGGCGTCGCTGGATACCTGACGCCGGTCTTGAAGGTATCTTCGTTCTACTGAGATTTTCATATACATTGATGCTTATTAGCGTTGAATGTACAGTCAACAAAGCCTTATTATATATTACTCTCTACTTAGTCAATAATTGTTAAAGTTAATAAAAATACCTGCAGTATTACTGGACAGTACCAACTGATATAATCAGTTCTTTGTTCAGTTACCTATCTTTGTTTGCTGACTTTGTGTGTAAATTTAATTATAGAATAATAAATAGCAATGAAATAAAACTCCTTTGTTCTCTCAGTTTTCTCTATTAAGCGTTTAAAACAATAGCTCATGTTGACTTCATTACCAGGAGTCCAAATTCCAAGAGACAGGGGTCCTGACTCCTGAGGAGTTTGTAGCCGCTGGGGAGCACCTGGTTCACCACTGCCCGACCTGGCAATGGGCCAAGGGTGAGGAGTCTAAGACCAGGCCATACCTGCCGGCTGACAAGCAGTTCTTAATAACCAGGAATGTGCCGTGCTATAGGAGGTGTAAACAGGTAAATAGTGAGCATTTTGAATCAGGTGAACACTAGCCCCCAAATGTATATATAGTTTTCATCCACTTTCAGTGCCACTACAAAACATTTTGTCAGAAGAAAAGTGCTGGTAATGCCAATGTTAGTGGCCATTGTAAAGTGATTAAAATTTATATAAATTAAGGGTAAAACTATAGTGTTAAATAATATTGTTGTGTGCAAAAGAATTAAGTTATATAGAATGTGGAAATTTATATTCATACTTTACATGTACTTTTTACCATATTCATTGGGAAAAAAATATGGATATTTGTTTACTTAGAAATAAAAATCAATATACTTACATGATAATTAATTTTCGTATATTATTTCAGATAGAATATTGTGAGGATAAAGAAAAAGTGATTGAGGATGAAAATGATGAAGATGGTGGCTGGGTGGACACCCATCACTATGACAACACTGGGTCACCTACTGTTGAGGAGAAGGCAAGTAGAGCACCCACAATTTGTTCAAATCACTTACATAGTGTAATGCCAACCAGAACAAGATTAATGTCCATTAATTAATACTGTCTAACAATAGCTGAAGCAAAACTTTTTTACAAAGCATTATGGTAATGAAAGTGTATGCCATCCCTCTTACACTAAAGATATCATAGATAATAATCACAGTGAATGCATACTTTGTTGATGATGCTACGATTATCAAGAAGTTTCTGCATAGCATATTATAAATTAATACAACTCTGACCACTTCACATTCTTTAATCTGAATTTTCACCATCCATTGAAGGATTTCATATAGTCCTAAAATATCATAAAGCGCGGAAAAAAGATGTTTGATCGCTATCTCATCACCAGGTATGTGAAATGACCTTGGAAGCAGCGGACACCGGCGACAGTGACGGCGAAGGTGCCTCCGTGGACCGCGGAGATGATGACGAGGATGATGATGAAGATGGCGAGGCTGAAGATATGGAGCAATTTCAGGAGTCAGGACTGCTGGATGAAGTGGATCCCGTAAGTACCTAACCTAAAAAGCATGTCCCTAAATTGATTCTTGATTAATCTGAAGCTGGTTGGAGAACTATTTATGCCAGCGATACAAGCTGTTCCGACTACGTCGCTCAGCCCACCTCGGCTTGGCCATTAAAGCTCTTATATTTACGACTAACTTTTCCCCTCGGCTGCGTCCCCATAACCATTGATTTTGCTCGGCATCTTAATCCCCAATCGTCATGTCGTGAAGTAACATATTCTATTGACATTTAGCTATAGTGTAGCTTTCTATCATTAAAATATTTTACATTCGGTAATTATTGATCGACTCCCACACATCACAGTGTGGCCTAATGTTGGGAGCTTAGCCAGTAACAAATCTGTGTACCTTTACCGCTTTTTATTTTTTCATTTTTAATCTGTGTTCAAATAAATGCTCAATCAATAGTATAATGTGATGTACCAATATGGTGAACTTTCGTCTCCGCCCACCGCATTATCTATTATTGTTCATTGTAGGAACTTTATTCTGTTTCTTTGTTTTCCATTTTGTAACTATTTATGTATTTATGCTCTTGAGGGTTTTATCACCCCAATAAATGTTATTTATAATTACTCCAACGTAAATTAATTATCTTTGTACTGTAGGTACTACACATATATTTATACTTTCGAGGTCATAATCGGAATATTACAAGCGTAAGCAGCTGAGTCGAGTATTGCCAGTCCGCGCCAAAGACTACCAACAAATTGGTCCGCGCATCTTGTTACTGAGTATACTTTTGTTATTCTTCGTCGATTGTTTGTTTGGCACCGACTTCAGATTAGTTAAAATATTTGATTTAGTTAGACAAGGTAGATTTCAAGATAAGATTATTTTTTGCTTTTTAGTTTTATGAAGACAGTTTTCATTTTGTTAAAAAGTTTTTTATTAGAATCTTGTATGTCTGTTTTTGTGCGCATCACGGAAAAAGACCGAACAGATTTTAATTAAACCCAGCATGGTGTTTGCCTATAACCCAGCTGTTGAGGATTTTTGTCACGAAAATAGAAGGATTCCCCAGGGTGACGAAAAGTTGTGTCCCAAAATTCAATAGGCGCACGAAGGAAGAACAACATCCCTGCGAAACGGCAGGGTTCCTTCAAAACAGCCAAAGCAATACATACAGTCCGCGCATACAAAGGCACAGCTAGTAAACGAAATAATTTAATTATAAATGAATCGTCTTTGTAGATCAGTAGAAACGTTACAAAACTATTAATCAAGGTATGTTTCCACCTTGATTTGTTGTTTGCACCCTTTCTACAGCCAGTTGCAATTCACAGTCGACAGACCTAGCGCATCGCAAGGAACCGAAGCCGCAAGCCGAAAAGAAGTCCAAATCGGACGGCGACGAGATCGTAAAGACGCGCACCTACGACCTCCACATCACATACGACAAGTACTACCAGACGCCGCGGCTCTGGCTCATCGGGTACGACGAAGTAAGTGCACGGCGTACCGGTGCGATGAGCACAATCGGATGCAGCACCATTTGTGATGAACAACAACAGATTTAGAATATTTTTACTAATGTAAACCATTACAGTATCTAAAGCATAATCCTTGTTACGTACCGTTTCGGTAAAGTAACATCTTCCATCCCTCTCACACCACAGTTTTAATAAAGTGTGACAGGATGATTTACCGATGACGTTACGATTGATTACATTAGATTTTCCTGCTTACCTACAGTACTTACGACGCGATTTTTTTTTACAAAATGTTTAGCTTCGATTTTACCGCCCGTTTGTAATGTCGTTTCTATGGAAAAGAAGGGGAAGAGCAACCATGGATTTTCTTTATCCATGGTTGCTCTTCTTATAGGAATTTTACACACTTCTGTGTTGTACAATGTTATGGGGATGTGGAGCAATGTAGGAAGCAACAGTGTGTGTAGTTTGCTGCAGATAAGTTTGTGTCTATCTAAAAATATTATTATTTTGGTAGACTACAAAACAAAATGCGAACATACAGGAAAGATACACAACAACAACCAAAACCTTTCCACCTACAATGCAGTGCGCAGCTCTTGTAAGCATATAATGGCAGCATGTTTGTACATGGATGTATTCACCTTCTTTTGACTCCGGCAGCGGATGCAAGACTTGTCTGTGAATGTGTGCCTGACAAAAATATATATAGTTCAGTGAATACACTTTAAGAGCATGTTGGCTTTCTTTCGGTAGAAGACTCATTCGGGGATCTCTTACAGAATCGCACATTATTGAGTGTGGACCACATGTATGAAGACGTATCGCAGGACCACGCCAAGAAGACAGTTACCATGGAGTCGCACCCACACCTTTCTGGACCCAGCATGGCGTCTGTACATCCTTGTCGGTGAGTCATGGTATACATGTCTATGGTAAAGCTCAATATAGCTAGATTTCTGTTTGAATTAGGATGACTCCCGCATGAAGTCGGTACATGTAGGTTTCTGGAAACTTGTAAAAGGAAAATTGGCATAACTGATGCCACATTACCATACCCAATTGATTATTTAGAGGCATAAAGGCAGACCTTTTCCCAGCAATAGGACATACAATAGTACAAAAAACTGCATGTGTAGTTGATACATACATGCACAAATACCAACTATGGGGGATTTGTCGGATTGTTCTCTTCAAATGTTTGAAAAAAAAGCTTAAACTCGTCAGGTACGGAACCATAACAGAACCCCGGCAGCCCAGACCTGCTGCTCCCGCGCAGCAAAAGCATTGAAAGCGACCAAAAAGTTCAGCATTTTTGTTTATGGTAAACCGTTATAATTTTAGGCACGCGGAAGTAATGAAGAAAATAATAGAGACGGTGACGGAGAGCGGCGGCGAGATGGGCGTGCACTCGTACCTCATCGTGTTCCTCAAGTTCGTGCAGACCGTTATACCGACCATAGAGTACGACTTCACCCAGAACTTCACCATCAACTAACCCGCCTCGGCCGGACATGTGTAGCTTTAATGTTTAGCTTTTTTATGAGACGCGGCTGAGGTTACATAGTTTTAGAAAAAACTGCAGTAGGCATTATTAGTTTTGCAATCAAATTTAGATTTTAGAAATTATGTTCACTTTTCCCAAGAGATAATCATAGTTGTAAATTTAATGAATAATTCATCCTGGTCGCGTCTATTCTTTAGCTAGGTGTATTATAATCATAGCTAAGGTTATCTAGCTAGGTGTATTTATAACCAGTTATCATTTATCTAATCTTTTTTAATTGCAGCTCGAAAAATAATTGCAACAATGAATTCTTGCAATATAATATTTTACGTTAAAACCTTTAATATCTTAAAACCAGTGTAGTTACAGCAACGATAGCTTTAGTTTTAATATTTCGATAGTTATTTAATAATCATTATATGTATAAAGCCTTATTTTTTCTTCAATTCGCCGCGCGTTAGGTACAGAGTTACTTTTGAATATATTTTTTTTCTAATCGATTTTGAAATCGTTATAGCCTACCAATGGGACTCTAAGAATATTTCACACTATAATTATTACAACATATGTTGTCATATCGAAATCTGTATATATATCAAACAAATGCCCACTTCTTGAAAATAGATATTTAACTATGCTGAATAAGTACAACACTACCCAATGTTAATATCATAACTGGCACAAATAAATGTTGGGAACATTCCTATGACGCCATAATTTTAGTTCATATTACATTTCTATGTTGCGTTTGTTGAGATCGTTGCTAAGCAAATGTACTGCCATTGTTATGTTAGCATATGCCATAGTTAACATTTCATCCTCACTCATTAGTCTAATTGAGAACAAGATACTACGTACATGTTAGGTTTAAACTGTGCAAATACACTACAATATATCAGTATGTTCATCTTTATTTTAATAATGATAACAGATCTCAACCTCTGCCAGTTCTGGACCCCGGGGGTGCCCACATGTAATATAACGTTATAGAAAATTACATTAAGTAAAAGAATTGAGTGTCATTTTTAGTTTAATGTCGCAGCTTTTCTCGTGTCACTGAAGCTATGTATAATACTTGTTATAATACTTAGTTGTTTTTACTTTAAATGTAATTTTTTTTTGTTTAGATGCTATAAATTATAACTAATCGGTGTTTTTAAGAATTTGTAAGTTTTGTATATTTATTCGTGATAAATACGCGCAAGTTTACTCTTTGGTGTGGTAATTTTATGTGTAGATTATAAAGGCGCACCATTTTGGTTTATTTTTTATATAAAATAATATTTTGCTATGAACACGAGTTTATTATTCTATCCAGAATGTGGACCATCAATTTCACCATTATTTTCCAACTAAAATAAAATTTCGTACTATTTTTATAATTTATTTATATTCATCACATTAATTATATACAATTCACATACTTTATCATAATCATAAAAATATAATCAGTACATTCTCTATGCGAACAAAGCCCGTTATGACAGCATCTTCGACACTAATTCCAATATACAAAATTATACAAATCGTGGAAATTATCTAATTCTTTATTTTTTAAAAATATGATTATTATTTGCGTCGGTTTTGTCTGCTTGCTATCGAAACATGTTTTCGACAGCATTATGTAATCAAGGCAAAACATCTCATAAATCTCACCTCGACAATTTCGAAAATAAATTAAAAAAATACCAATTCAATGTGATGTAAATATTATAATTTCTTTTTATATATAAAGCTGCATCAAATGATAACTGTACTCGAGGCGAGTGCTTCGTTCTAAAATAATATAGTTTTGTATAAATACTACCGCGCAACTTAGTACTAACTGCATTCACAATGATCACAGAACACTCCCACCTTCCAGGCCTGTTCAAATCAAAGCGGTATAACGAACGCGGTCGAGTCGAGAGAACGCCACTTCTACCACGAGTGATACCGTTTATATTTGAAGAAGCCATCAGTAAATCTAATTGATAATAATAAATTAATAACGTGATGTCATAATATTGGTGGTTCAAATTATAAAAGGTTATCTTGGATTCGCGTGAATGCTATCAATCTTTGGTGGAGCTCGATAGCATTGCACATGAGTATATTTAATTCAAAGATTAAAACAATTTGGGGTGGGACCCACCACTCACCCTTGGCTTGCCAAGCGCCCAACTATAAACCAAATATTAATAGATGGGGCCAACAATACCTAACTCCCTGTGGTCTTAGTCAAGAGTCCGTCTGTCACGAGTGACAAATTGTTTTACATTGGATTACCGCCAAGTAACGCCCGATTCCATCAATATAGTAATTCAAAGATATAAAGCTTTGCCCCCAATTATACAATTTTACATAAATTAAAATAATCACCATTTACAATTAATTATAAAATAACACACAAGGTACAAACACTGAAAGGGATAATATCATCTGATAAAATCAATTGTACTTTTACACCAACGTTAAAATATTTCTACTTCATTCTAACGTGCTTACAATAAGGGAATGCTAGAAAAGGACAGCTATATTACCTTTTGGAGGGTATCGTTCACTACTGTTAGTATTAGTAATTAAATGCTGGTCTACAAAATCTATTTCATAGCGACTCAGTTACAATTGCATTTAAGTAATAACCCCGCGATTATAGGCAGTGTAAACGTTAGCGCTATGTTTTATAATATCAATAAGTATTGAAATATTAATGTTGTATCAACGTGAAAATGATCTACCATATCAAAAATCCTACATTTTGATTATTAATTTACTACTTCCTACAAGAAATTAAGTTTACTGATTAACTACAAGACATGTAGTTCTGACTTGTTATCATAAAAAATACTGAATTGTGTGCTCTTAATGAATTTATAAATTAATATTTTCTATACAAATTGCATCAGTCAGCGAATTAGTAATAATAACACTTCACGGATTCCAAAAAACGGCTATGTTATTTACCAAACATTCTGTATAAATATGAAGTATACAAACGGCACTTTCCTACTCTATGCGTACAAATAACTACAAATTCATACAAGGCCATCTTCGTTTTATAATGTACTCTAACCCCACTCCCCCTTCTGCTCAGAAATCACACCACACTAAGGCTCGTTTCCCGATCACGCGTGACCCTCACTTGTAGTGATACCTAATCTATATATGCTTACATAAGTGCGCGTGCAGAAGTAAGCCATTATACAGGCTCCACACCTTCGGATCCTGTCCTAATTATTAAATGAAATTGTAAAATGTGTAGGGCAATGTGAAGGTGACTTAAGACGACCGATTGTCATACACATTATTCGATTTAATTCGATAATTGGGTAGGATCGGAAGGTGTGGAGCGTGCTATACGAATTTAAAATTCGAATGACATTTGAAATATTTATCTAAAGTTTGATTGGTCCGGCAAGCACGCACCCTGCTGTAATGTGCATGCATGTATAATTTAATTAACTACTGGGTCGACGCGTCTTCGTGAATTGTTCGACCTATAATAGTTGATCGACTTAAGTATATTCGAATTCAATTAACGCATTTACATTGGGAATGTTTTAAGGATACACGATTAAATTGACATTATAATACATAAATAAATATAATTAACAGTGTAGACTCCGTTAGCGCGATTCAGACGTCTATTTTGAACCGCCTCTCGTGATTGTCTCGTTCGATTTATAATTTTCGCTAATATCGTTTGTATAAGGGCCGTATATCGTTGATTTCACGTTTTCCCTACAAATACTGAATTGTAGATTTCGCAATTGCGAGTTGTTGTATACATGTCGCTGTAAAGATTAACCTCGCGAGGTAAGTATTCATAAAAAAAAATACTATACTAATTCCAAAACATTATACCAACAAAAGTTTGGCAGGAATTAATAATCAACCTTGTACTGTTCAAATTACGTTTCATTTCCGTGTCCTTCTGTACTGAGTCTAGATTCGCTAAGACGACTACTCAACCATATTAAGGACCATTTTCGTTTTGCACTTCCGTAGGACCACGAGGAGCAGTAATTGAGTCGAGAATCTTTCTGTAGCCATTCCGTTATGGAATAATGAGCTTAACCAATTCTTAGCAGGGTTTGTAATCCCTTACGGCTTCTGTGGTACTATCGCGACGAGTCGCAGCAGCACCAGCGCCAGGAGCTTGTCGAGCGGGTCGAGGGTGCCGCGCTGCAGCCACTTGGGGATGGTGGTGCGCGCGTGGCTGAAGCCCAGCTTCTGCAGGATGTAGTCCACGCCGTACGGCTCGATGGACTTGCCCGCCCAAGAGAGTAACCTGATGATGGTAAATTTTTAAATTTAATTGAATTTGTCACTAGACGAACACAATTTTGTAGACTGAAACTAAGCAACGGATATCGGTACCGGACAATGGACTGGGGATGTCAATACCTGTCTTCTGCGCCAAAATGGCGGAGCTCACAGCTCTGGCATAAATTCGAAGAAATAATAGAAATTATTTATAAATAGCTTCGTAGTTAATAGGGTGGATGGTGAAGTCTATGAAAAATGGAGTTGTGAGTGTGAGGTGGTGGTACTGACCGCACGGTGGGCTCGAGGTGCCAGGTGACGCAGCGGTAGTCGCGGTAGTCCAGCGGCGCGCGCGCGGCCCCGCCCGCCCCGCCCGCCCCGCCCGCCTCGCCCCACGCCGCCGCCGCCGCCGCCCGCCCGCCCGGCATCTGCACAGTCACGTGAACATACATCAATAGGCTGCCAAATCAAATGAGTCGATCCGCATTAAAAATAATTTGGTCCCTTTTATGGACCACTCACGTATGACCAAAAACTAACTATTCCAATATTGTTTTCACAAAAAAAAGACCATGGCGTTCCTAAGACAGTTTGCCCGTATCTCCTATGGATTGAGATTTTCTTTCGTACTGTCCTAGTAAAAAAAAAACACTGCATAGTTCCCCCAAGTAAATTTTACTTCTTTTTGATTTTTCATAATATTTTTAAAATTCTTATTATAAACTGGCATTTTAATATCAATACTCGTTTGTTATATTTACCAGTCTGTCCTTCTCCTTGATGTACGAAGAGATCAAGTCGTGCAGGAACAGGAACGCCTCCGCGTCCACCGACACGAATATGTGATCTTCGAATTCAGTTATGAAGCTGCACTCCACTACCGGCTTTTCATCTGTAATCAAGTTCCATAAATCGGTGGTTCATTTTTTTAAATTTTCGCTATAAAATTTCATGTAATGGCACCAAAATACTGATTCATACGTTGAGAGGTGTGTTCACGCTATTTCCGCCTCAATTGGCTTTGACTCTAGCGCCTATTTTGAGAATGTGACTCTTTATGATTTGAGACTTCATCCGCGTGGAATAACCCTGTCGTAATTGAATAAACGCGATAAAATCCTTAAAAATAGTTTTATTTCAACCCTGTCGTAATCCAAAATATATCTAAATTATTTTCAACTAATTTACCTCAATCTATTCACAATGGTTTTACACTATCCGTTTATAACTCTCGTTATATTTTCTATAAATTCGAGTGTTAAATGTATAATAAGTTGAACGTGTGGGTGTACCGTTCTCAGTGGGCGGCACGTGCGCCTGCAGATGGTGCGTGCGCACGTGCAGCTGCAGCGAGGGCAGCGCGAAGATCACCTCGCGCACGTGCTTGTCGCCCGCGCTCGCGCCCGCGCTCGCGCCCGCCTTGCCGCGCTCGCGCTCGCGCTCCGCGCTGCTCGTGTTGCCGGCGCCAGGGTTGCCCGACTCGCGCTCCAGGGACGGGAACAGCTCGATCGCTATCGGATCATGAGCGATACTATTATACTATGACAAGCGCCATTACGCGGACCAATTTCAATATTTTTTTTCTGCAAAATAGATAAAATCAGACAATAATTGCATCCCCCCCTCCTAAAAAAATCCTGGATCCGCCCCTGTAATATAATGAGTGGATTCATACTTCAAAATAGCAAATACTAAACTCCATTTACCAAACCACAAAAGCTCCATACAAAATAAATAGCTACTCTGGGGTATTGAGCGTGCTAGTGTACTGACCGTCGATCTCGCTGTCGGCGAAGGCGTAGTGGAACCACTCGCCGAGTGTCTTGAACTGCGGCGGGAACAGGCGCGCGCGCGTCATGCGGCACACCGTGGCCATGGACTGGTGGCCGCCCGCCCCACCGGCCCCGCCCGCCCCACCGGCCCCGCCCGCCCCGCCCGCGCCGCCCGCCCCGCCCAAGCTCGCCGTCAGGCTCTGCACCACGTGCACTTCCATCGAACCTACACAACGACTTTATACTTTCACAAGACAGCCTTGTAAATTCTGCTAAATCAATGTATTTTAATAGATTCACACCCAGTTTCTAGTAACGTGATATGGATTTTAGTAAAGCGATTGATAAGGTTCATATTATCATGTTTATAAAATGATTATTACTAAATATCAATAAATTACATACGCAATATTTCAATGCAACACTTTATAATCAAATCAACACGTATATAAGATTACATAGGAAACAAAATCGTTTAAACTGGCATACCGCAAGGTTTAAGTTTGGGACCGTAATTATTCTTTACACATATCAATCCATTGGAATACAAGATCGTACCCTCATCGTTAGCGACTTGCTGCGCCTCCGTCGCGAAGCTAATGCAGGGGTCTTTCAGACTGAACAACGCCCAGGACTTGGCTTTGAAACTGTTCCCGTGGAAGCACGCCAGAGATATATTCGTGCCGTGGAGTTCCATTGTACCGCCGAGGACGGTGCCTAGCAAAAATTGTATTAATCAGACAAAAAGTCGCATAAAATCTCGCAAGAGACATCACTGTGAAATATCATACAACAATTACAAAAACCTAACGCATTTTCTTATAACGGGGCCCGATAGAATCGTTGATCATAACATTTTCAAAAGAGCAGACGATATTATGAGAAAAAAATAAAAAGTTGATCGATACCTACCATCAATATTGCTAATGGAAACAATAATTTGGCATAACTTATTCAATGTAATACGGACATACCGTTAGCGGGTAATGGCGTTGTCATCGTGGACAGCTGCATGCCCGAGACCAGTTGCAGCACCTTCTGCCAGTGACGATGGTGACGCAGCTCTTGGTGGGGCTGGGGCGGCTGCTGGCCCTCGGCGGTCGACGTCGACGACGGAGCTGGAGGATGCACCATTACACAATTTCAATATGAAAAGAGATATGATTGTTAAGTGCCGACGACTGATAAATCGTCAAGTTATTGGAGCTCCAATAAAAGCAAAGAATTGCAATGTAGACCTCGATGAAACAGCCAAAAAGACAAGCTAATGATGGACAGAACCAGAGCAGTCCATACATACATAACACGATGTGCATTCGATGTTGGAGCTATGCAGATGTCATATACGAAACAAATTAATTTCCAATGCCATTCTCATAAACTTCTTCACAAGAAAATGAAAACATGACTCATACTCACGTTCCCTCCGATCCCTCCTGGAGTTAGTGTAGTTAGGATGCAATGAGCTGAACACTCTCTTGCTGGACTTGAACTGCTGCGTGAAGAACTCCTCGAGTTTGAGCTGCATCTTGAGCAGGTCGGGCGTGGTGCTGCGGCTCATCAGGATCTGCAGCTGCTGCCAGCTCAGCGTGCCGTGGATTAGGATGATTGCCGGCCTGTGGACCAGTTACGAATGTTCTGTACAATACAACAAATAATACAATAATACAATACAATGTACAAAGTGTAGCTCTTCAGAAAGTAACAAGAATGGAGTTCTGCGGACTTGTTTCTAAACGTAATAAGAGGTCATTATAAGAAAAAAAACTGTGAAATTTACTAATTTCTAAAAAATAATACGAAATGATTACTGGAATGTTGGTTAATACATTGGTTTCTTTAAAAAAATCCATACACACCTCGAAGTGGGTCTATGCGGTTGCGGGTGATGGCGGGCGCGGCCCCACTCGTCGCGCAGCGCCGCCCGCAGCCGCGACACCCGCGCGAGCAGCACGGACGTGCCCATGTACTCCAGCCGCAGCTCCAGCGCGGCCAGCCGCACGCCGCACACGTGTGCGGGATTGCAGCCCGCTTCTTCCTCGATGTGAACTAGTTTTCGGAAAAAATCGCCAATGTGAATGCGAACGAAAATAGTATAGAAATTAAAAAGGGCCCTAAATTTGAGCCCTGCGGCACGCCCAATATTTTATAGATATAAAAAGCAAACATTCATAAATGGGCAGTGAACGTTACATAGCACTCTAAGATCGTACCGTAGCTTATGTAAAAAATACTGAATTAGTTAACATAATCTATCAACGAACAAATAAAGCAACCTATTCAAACGTTAGAGCCGAATCAAATGCAAATAAGGCATACGAAATTCCTATCGAGTCAAAATACTGTATATTAATAAATTACTCAGAAATGAAAAAGTCGATAACTTTTAGCTTCATACTTTAAAATGTCGAGGATCGATGTCGATATTAACTTGGTTTGGGTTAAGTAAGAAGGTAGTAGGTAATTCGTCCGATCCAAGTGTGGACTATCCTACGATGATCACGATGCTCAGACACGAGGGATCGACCATAGAGAGAGAGCGAGAGAGAGAGAGAGAGAGAGAAGGTAGTAAAATGTGTCGATGGCTAATTAGTGTGTGTAATTGCAGTACGCACCGTACGTGTGTATGGAGGCGAGCGCGATGGCGCCGCCGACGATGCCGGCGCGCGCGTCCAGCTCGGAGCCGGCCAGCGCCACGCCCAGCAGCATGTTGCGGTGCCCCGTGCTGCCGATGCTCAGCCGCCCCGACCAGTTCAAGTCGCGGCTCAGCCAGCTGCCGCAAGGAACCACATTACTGTACCACTCGCACCACTCGCACCACTCGCACCACCCACCGGCGCACCGCTACCGACCACAACTCTGAGGGTCAAGGCACACTGAAGCAGAGTCGAAGCTTCAATCTAAAAATGTCTCCTATCTCCAAATGAATACATAGTTAAGAGAATGCGCGCGAAGACGAGCGGATACCACATCACACAGAATCCCACATCCCAAAGACTTTCACGCTTCGCTTCGACCTTCTGTCTCTGCCTCTGTGTCAGTGTGCCTTGAGCCTAGGTTACGACTGCATAAGATGTCATTACCTCACGTTCCCCATAACGTTGCCCATGTTCATGTGCACGTTGAGCCGCGTGAAGTTAACAGCGAACAGCACCAGCGTCTCCCACGCCGCGCCCATCGCCGGCGGCGATTTGCTTTCTACGATACATAGGGAGATATGTCACGATCGAATATCGAAGCTATGATATGGAAATACAGCACAAAACTCACAGACAAACTTCTGACCTTTGGATTTCTGATGATCAACAGTCTTTGATTTCTCTCTCTGAGGTAGTACCGGCGATACGGGAACGTTGTTGCTTGATGGACTGGGCAAAAAGGGTGGTGAATATAAAAATACAGCAGTCTTTTACAAATAAGATAATGTTGTATTTAAGTATCGTATTCTGTCCAGCGAGCAGGATCTGCCGATAAGGAGTATTTCCGTGCGCAATGTTTCCAGAAATTCACATGGTCACTATTGCTACTAATGGCGTTTGTGTTTCAAGGAATCCAACACTAAAATGCTCAACAAGACCATAGGGCATGTCTGTAGGTGTGGGAATAGTAATAGATTCGACCTGATTAGCTCAGGTGGTAGTGGCCCCGCATTCTGTGCCGAGGGTATTAGGTTAAAATCCTTTGGCAATCTTTATGTGATGAGTATGAATGTTTGTACCCGAGTCATGGATATTTAATATCTATATAAGTTTTATATACTGGGATCGCTCCCAGTCCATTGCACGGTATGTAAGATACACGCGTTGCCTGGCTTCGGAGCGTCCAGTTGGTGTGTCGGGCGATATTACAATGATGTTCGACGTACATGTCTGGTCGGTGGTGGTGGTGGTGGTGGTGGTGCAGGCTCAGGTCGCCGAGGAACATGCGGCGCACGATGGTGCGGCGGTACCACGCCTTGGGGAAGGCGAGGATCTCGCCCAGCCGCCGCATATCGTACTTGAACCACGCGGAGCCCACGTCCACGATCGCTGCGAGGGGGGGCAGGATACTCAATACCATTTATCTCTAGGATTATTTTCTGGCGTGTGTTAGGGAAATCAATTTAGAACATAATTGAGCTTAATATATACAGAGTAAATAAATATATAATGTTTTATACTTTAAAAAAGTAATCACAGACATTATCGATTATTATTTCGTTACAGAGACCGAATACGGCATTTTGGATTTTTTGTTGGTCACGCGCATCACGAGGACATTACTGGAATGAATTTGGTGACAATTGATGTTGTCAGAGTTCTTAAGCTGAGTTACCATTTAGGATGGATACTTCTTGTCCCGATAAATGAATGGCTTCCCGCGTAATATCCAGGAGAAACTGTATCTAAAAATCCATCGAGCGGATTATCTTAAGGTTATCCTGGGTAATCAAACCGCAGGCCAGCTAATAACAAAATAATATTACTTGTTCATTGTTGTGTAATTACTTCAGTACCTAATACCAAACCAAAGGAAAAGACATATAACTGGAACTGGAACCCCTGCTATAATAAATACATAGACCGAATTGAGGGTATACAAAAGCGATTTATTAGATACCTATGCTATCGACAAAAAATCCCATATCACTCATCTAAATATAATGATCTTTGTAAGAACTTTCACCTTTTACCCCTGGTGGATCGACGTGAAATTGCTGACTTCCTATTCTTCTTAAAAATACTATCAAACGACGTTGATTCCCCCGAGCTTCTAAGTAAATTCCTTTTTAATGTTCCTCAAAAATCTATCAGATCGAACCCACCCATACGCATTCCTCACGCTACAACAAATTATAGGCAGAACTCATACACTGTGCGAGCAAGCAGATATGTTAATAGGATATGCAAACAGCACAATCTGGATATATTCACTTGCAGTATTAATTCAGCGAAGCGGTGTCTAAGCCTTGATTTTTTCCAGTAGGACTTAACCGCAGTTTTGCTGTTATTTTATTTTCTTATTATTTTTCAGAAGTTACTTACCGTGCGTTACCGTAGTTCAGTGCCATTAAGATTATTTTTCAATGTTTAATGTAAGTTCACACGTCAACAAGTTACCCTATATCTATACGTGGAGACCTGTAATTGGCTCTCAGATGCTGTACCCGTATCTATTATTGTTACTTTTAGCTGTTGGTCTTCCATCAAATAAATAAATAAATAAATAAATAAATAAATAACATGGAGCGAAAACGTCTCTATTAAAGTCAAGGACTTCTAATAGCGGTAAAGGTAGAAATCGTTGAAATCAAAGTACTCACTGGAGAATCTGACAGTGGCCTTGGACTGGTCCTGGTCGGTGTGGAAGTCGAGTTTCCTGGAGCGGGACAGGTGGAACTTGACGAACTCGACGTTGATGCTGAGCGAGTCCTTGCGCTCGGTGTCGGCCAGCGGCGACCACTGCGCCTCCTTGAGGCTGGACTTCTTGCCGCCGTACGGGTGGAACATGTTCACGCAGAAGTCCGCCAGGCAGCCCGTCACGCTCAGCCCGCCCATCGCCACGGCCGGCTCCGCCATCTCTCTGCGCCGAGCGAGGCTCATTATTTCATTGAAGTTCAATCTCTCTTTGAGATGTATGGATTTTACATTGCGAAAATTGAAACTAGATACGACAGATTATATTTTTATGACAGCTTGGTGTAGCGTTGGTTGCTTAGTTTGGGACTATAGTCAGTATACTCGTATGGTAATTCGACCCTCGAGCGTTCAAATGGGGAGTAAAAATGTTGTACTAAAAACATTTATTTATAAAGCAACGATAGGGCACATGGCATAATATCTAGCTACTAATAGGATGAGAACGTATGGAGCTCACTCGTCCCCGGCGCGCTTGGAGCTGAACACGATCTGCAGGCTGGGCAGCTGCAGCAGGCACTCCACGCGCGACGCGGGCAGGCAGCTGAAGCGGAAGGTGGAGGGCTGCATGTGGAAGTGCACGATCACGTCCACCGGGAACGACGCGTACACGTACTGCCCGTACGACGCGCCCTCCGCCGAGCGCGCCCGCGGCCCGCTCTCCGCCTCTGCGCACACCACCAACCAAAACTCGTTCAAAGAGCCTAAGGCTATAAATGGGATTCCTATTCATCGGGATTCCCTAAAATTTTACTTACCCATTGACCGGAAAATTTTTGTCGAAATTAAAAAAATATATCTATGAAAGACATAAGTGTGTGTTATATGGGAAACCCTATCTAACGGATTTTATGGGGTTTTGCGTTGAACTTAGCCGAATCATAAACATACCTTGTCTTATAACAAAGCCCTTTCAAAAGGTAAGCCACGTGAATGGGAAATCTAAGTCAAATCTGACAGCAGTTAAGTCGTTCCAAAACCTAATCAAAACCCGTTCAAAAGCTTTTCGGTTCCCTGGATACATAACACTGCCATCCTTCCGTCCGTCCATACTCTTTCAATCAAATATGTTTTCGTACCTTGGATACCTTCGTACACTCGATGGAACTTTAGCTTGTTGTCGCGACGTTGACAGAAGTACAAAACGAATACTCAAATCGAAGCTTCTAATTAATTAAAAGAATATATATCCGGACAAGCTTACCGGGCGACGGCGTAGAGAACGACGCCTTAGTAGGTATAGGTTCCAGGGTCTGCTCGAGGAACTCCAAGATGTGCGGGCTGATGATGGTCTCCTCGGGGATACTCTGCAGCGTGATCCAGGCGAACAGCGCCGCCTTCTTGCTGAGCTTGCGCGGGGCCGCGGCCGGCTGGGCGGCGGCGGCCTCCTCCGGGACGGTTTTGGACTCGTAGTGCACCTATAGTAGAGTACAATGAGTAGGTTTTGAGCGCGTGGGCGACGCTGGTGAGATGGAGGAGTAGCAACCTTGAGCGCGAGTCCCGGCACGCGGAAGACGGTGAGCTCGGGGCAGGGCTGGTGGCGCGGGGCGGGCGGCTTGCGGCGGGCGGTGGGCGACCCGCCCCCGCCCCCGCCCCCGCCCCCGCCCCCGCCCGCCTCGCCCAGCCCGCCCGACGTCGACCTGCCCACGCGCATGCCCGCGCGGCACCCGCTGCACACACAAACCGCATCCAATTTTAACATTTATCCCGGATGATGCATTATCGAAATTTCCACAAAGCTGATTTCAAACAAAATTGGCATAACAAGAGAAACATAGAAGAGTTCCCCGAGGTAATAAAATAAAAATTACGTCGACGAGACAAACACGAATCGTGAAAGCATCTATAAATGTTTGAAAAGAGACTAAAGAATAGAAGCAAGAGTGAAATAGACAACGCTCTATAATGCCGAAATCTTTTCTATTACCGATGTGCAATATTTACGGCCAGGTGCTGTAATAAACATTGCAGAATTGATAGCATGTCTTATTACCACAGGACAAGGTTTAAAATGAGCTCACATCTTGATGTCGTCGTCCCGGCCGGGCTCCTTGGTGTGCAGCACGCACTTGCCGCTGCTGACGTGCACCTTCACGTCCAGCTCGAAGTCGATGTTGGGCTCCGCGGTCTTCGCCTTGCTCTGCTTGCCCTCCGAGCTCGGACCTTCCGACGAACTGTTCGCGCAACATTTAAAATAATTGCATCACCTTATTAGGGCATTCTACTATTTTCAAAATTTTACAGTATTCTAAAATCAGAATCGGAGTATTTATAAATCGGTATAGTACTAATGAATCCTCAAACATGTTGCCAGCTCTTTCACTCGTTCGAAATATCGCGCCTATTTATTTGTCGTAGACTTGTATTTATATAGGCTGTTTTTTTTTCTAATGGCCGTGGATGGCTAGATTCGAAGCTATAGGGAATATCGAAAAATGCTTAAAGCACTCCCGAGACCGATTTTGATAAAAACTAAAACTGCATTATAAGATTTTTTCTAATAATTACCCTAGCCAGGAACTGAAGCTGTTGATTTTGAAAAAAAAAATACTGTATTATTTCACCATTCGATAATATTGCTAATGAGAATCAAGTTATGTGAAGTAATGACATACAACAAACTAACGAAAGTATATTTCAATAAAAAATCATTCGACATGCATATAATGTTTGTACAATGTGTTGGAGGAGTGTGTGTGTGTGTGTGTGTGTGTGTGTGTGTACTGACGCGAGGTCGTGGTTCCTGCGCAGCTGGACGCCGTCCAGGTCGGCGGGCCAGCGCTCGGGCGGGGCGGGCGGGGCGGGCGGCGCCGGCAGCGAGGCCTGGCGCTGCACGGGCGGCGGCCGCCGGCCCGCCCAGCCGCCGCTGGCGCGCGGCCCGCGCAGGGACGCCGAGCGCGACGGCCCTGACACGGACAACAAATATCGACCTCATTAGCGTAGTTCGTTGTGACCCAGCTTTTGGTGCCGCGTAATGGATGATTAATATTAATATAAGTATTATATACTGGTTTCGCCCCCAGTCCATTGTACGTTACCCATAATACAAACGTCACTTAGTGTGGGACCGTATAGTTGTTGAGTTATTATATAACTATATTACAACCAGACTTCATTTTAAAGTACTAAAATACAATAGAGAAGACGGCTGAGTGCTACCAGCGACTTGGGTTCCAGTAATTAATATAATTAAATCCAAAACCAAGCACATAATTGTAAAACCTCAAGACACTTTCTGCGTAGATCGGACCGCAAACAACTAAATATGAGGGTACCCCACTTCTAATTATGACACTAGGACGTCAAACACCTCAGTCCTCCTATGACCATGGTTGCTACAAAGCAGCCGAAACATCACGAACGTAAAAACATAACATTAACGTGATAAAATCCTTAAAATTAATTTTATTTCAATACAATTTAACCAAAACAAAAACGAAATATGTACTGGGAATAATGTTTTCTTCTACGCGTGTAGCTTACCGGCTCGCGACTCGCTCTCCACGGAGCTCCAGCTGCTGCCCTCGAGGATGTCGGCGAGGCGGTGCTCGTCGTCGCCCAGCAGCAGCGTCTCGCCGGAGTCGCCCGCTGTGCTGGCGGTTAGCAACAGGTTCGGTTCCATTCCACTGTGGCATATGAAATCGCATTTAGTTTTTGTTGTCAAAGCACCCTTAACGCCAGTATGTTTGAGGTTCATTTGAGTAAACAGTTGGAAGGCGGAAAGCTATAATGTCGAGACTGGTTTTGCTGCTCTTTGGTGAATACATGACACCTGCACAAATATTTTAGCATTTACCGTTGTCGAATACTTATACGAAATAAGTCATCGCTTATCGCGCTCCGCGGCAAGCCGTCGTAGCATTTTATGAGGTGGGCTTGGAAGCGGAAGAACCTTTAACAATAATAATACGTATATGTAAACTAACTTGTCAGTATGTTCTTGCGGCTTCGGGGCGGCGGCGGCGGCGGCCGCGAAGGAGCGGCTGCGGCTGGAGCCCAGCCCCAGCTTGCCCTTCGTGATGGAGCTGGCGCGCACGCTCTGCCGCCGCAGCTTCTGGATCATGTCCCTGCCCCAACACAACACAATCACCCACTAAACACAAACGGCATGAACAAAACATCCCTTCAAAATGGACAATAGAAATGAAGATGAAATGGCGAAATAGTCAATCCGATCAGTGTCAATGTTTTGTAAAAATAATGGATAAAAAAAAAAGACAAGCCCGCTGAGTTTCTTGCCGGATCTTCTCAGTTGAGGTCGCGTTCCGATCCGGTTGTAGAATTAAGGAAAAAAATGTAATGACAATTTGTAAGTGCCCCCGTAGGCCTATACGAAATAAATGATTTGACTTTGTCCGAAATAGTCATACTAGATAATAGGCAGACTAATCTTAAGATAATATAGCTATTCGCTATTAAGTAAGCGAGGAACAAAAATCAGCATCTATATATAAGAGACAAGACTAGATCCTGACTTACGGTGTAACAGTCGTTGTTCAAGTCTACTTGAAAGGACACCCACCTTCTGAAGTCCTTGAAGACGAGCGCCTCCAGGTCGTGCAGCCTCTTCATCTCGTGCTCAATGGTGGCGTGGCTGGCGCCGAGCGTGCGCAGGTCGTTGATGATCTTGGCCTGCTCGTTCATCTCCTTCTCGATCAGCTTGGAGCGCTTCTTCGCGTCGATGCTCGTGTCGAACACGAACGCGGGCAGGTGGTCCGTGTATTTACGACGGAGGATGATGCTCTCCTGTTGGAAAACATTACAGCCGTTTATTATTTATTATTATAAAATTGAAGTGTTATATTCTTAAGTGGTATATTTCTTGTATTTACGCGAATACTACACATTGAAATAAAACTTATTTTATAGATGTTATCGCGATTATTTTATGGTATGCAAGCAATAACTAAATATGAAGGTACCCTAGTTCAAACTATGACACTAAGACGACAAACAACTCAGTCCTACCGTGACAATGGTTGTGGTAAAGCAGCCGAAATGTCGGGAACACATAAAATAAAATAAGTTTTGTTTCAATTGAAGTGTTCCTGACAGTAAAAAAAACCTAGTACCTGTGAGTCCCTGCTGTTATCCGCTTCGTCATCTACATCGCTCTCATAATCCATTTTCAGGGGGTCTTCTTCTTCAAAACCTGTTAAAATAAAGATTTAATTATTATGGCAATCATCAGAGCAGAGAATCACAACATTTCAAAGCAATAGTTACCTGTAAGCATAGTGAGTGTGTGGCCCAAAGCGGATAGTTGCTTCCCGACGTTCACATCTAGATGTATGTCGACGCCTTCCATTTGCCAGGACACGTTTAGGAACCATTTTGCGTTTTCTAAGAACAAATAACAAATAAAACTCAGTATATTTCGATGTGGATCAGATGTACGTGCAATTATTTGCGAATCAGAAGAAAATTTGAAAAGGTGTTGTGTGGGAGAAACAATCGAAATGATATTGACGGCCTGATTTGAGCAGTTGGTACTAGACCTTGGTGGTAGACCCTGCTTTCTGAGCTGAGGGTTCCGGGTTCGAATCCTGGTAGGGACAAACTTTGTGTGATGTGATTTCCATTAACCATTTCATAGATGGTCACTCACCTATTGCAGGGGTAGCTTGTTTAATTAGTATATAACAAGCAATTACTGTTATTGGCTTAGTTGGGTGCTATGTGTGAACCTTTGAGGGATCGCAGCTTAACATAATCTAAAACCGGTCTCACCGTTATGTTTGGCGGCGGCGGTGCGGCTGCACACCTCGTAGGTCCCCTCGGAGACGCAGCACACGTTGAGCGTGGGCTCGTCGGGCCGCGGCTTCCAGTCGTCGAGCGAGGCCTCGAAGTCGTCGGCGAAGCGCAGGCACAGCCCCACGAAGCGGCCCTTCGACACCAGCGCGCCCGAGCTGCACGCGCCGATGCTGGTGCTCTCCAGCGTCACCACCACCGCGCCGCGGCCCTCCGCCTCGCCGCCCCACGCGCCGCCCCCGCCGCCGCCGCCCCCGCCGCCCCCGCCCCAGCGACCCTGCCCACACAGTGCCCGTCGTCATTATGACAGTAACTAATAAAACCGAGTCTAACAAGGACTACTAACTAGATTATGTTTGTCCACAATTCGATGCCCGTATTAATGAATCGATCCCGACTCGTAAACCAAATATAAAAATATTATTCTAATGCCATTCTTATAAAGAAAAGCCTCTGAGGAACACACTTGCCTTCAATCTCAAAATAAGGATATGTACACGAATTTATTTGGGTGCCATAGTCAACCAAGGGACCCAGGTAGTTTCGCCATGTCCGTCTGTCAAAAGTAACGTTCATTTTATTCAGAGCACACGGAGAGTTCTCACCATAGGCGGTTGGTTAAGAGGCAAGCATATCCCGATGTCGTCCACGTTCAGTTGCAGGAACAATGTGCTCAGATGCGGCGTGGTTATCTGCGATGTCAGTTGCACCTGAAGAGAACGTAATAAGCTTAGAAAAGACCAATCTTACATAGTTAACGGAATAAGGAATTCATGGAAATAGGTTGTCAAATCATGATACATAGCTAAATATCAACCAAAAAGGACTATCTAATTGCTGTCAGTATCACGGCGTAGCTGTTTGAAAACATAAAATATGAAGTTTATGTTGTTATTGTACGTAAAAACGAGGAATGAAGCAAAAATCTCATTATGAAATTAGCCAACATTGACTTTTTTATAAAATTATTAACGTGTCATCGATTTGGTGTATTCAACCGTAAGCATCGGTTATTTTATGACAAATCATGATAGCTTTTTTAAAGGAAGGTTAATGCTTACATTCCTTAAAAAACCGTACATTATATTATTTAACACATAAACACAATCCCTATGATCTGCTCAACAACCCTTGTTATATGTTACACATGTTTTTTAACCTTACGCAAATGCATATACATCAAAAAAATAATATCCAAATACCCTCTTACATTCGATGGGCATTCCAATGTAATCTATAATCTGTGTGCAATACGGTAAGCTCGGCTAACCTTCTCGAACACCTGTTGCGTGGCAGTCAGCACCTCCTTGTTCAGGTTGAGCCGCTTCTCGTTCCAGTACTCATAGGCGTTCTTGTAGTTGAGCCACACGAGGATGGCCTTGTCCACGGCGACGGGCTGGATGTATATGAGCGGCCGCTTCAGCGTGATCAGCACCACCTCCTTGTCCTCGCCGCACACCACCTCGTCTTGGAATGCGTTGCGCATCGCTAATATTGCAGAAGCAAAATTTTTAACTTTATTAAAAAAAAAAATATTGATCGACGAAGGAGCCGAGTCGCCCACCGAGAGGATGCCGTTACGTGTTGTAACTGGTACGGTACGATATTTTTGATAGCCACCATAGAGTGGTATAGTATTGGTAGCAATTATGGTAGAACACTCGGCTTGGTAACAAGGGTCGCAGGTGCAAACCCGGCTCGCACCTCTGGAATGTCTGCTTTTCATGGGCGAATGTCATCTTCAACTATGATCATCACTCGATAAACGGTGAAGGAAAAAAATCCGAGGACCCCTGTAACTCTTAGAAAACCCCTCGAAAGATGTTGTGAAATCCGCCAACCCGCACTGAGCCAGTGTGGTGGACTATGGCCTAATCCCCCTCGCATTGAGGGGAGGCCCATGCCCAGCAGTGGGGCATTAAAAAGGGCTGGTATTGTTATTATGTCATATAAGTAACTCCTGTGCGAAATTTGATACTTCCAGCTCCACCCGTTTGACCTGAGCGTTATCTGTGAGTCAGTGCTAAGAATTTTATCAAGTACATAATAATGAAACTCACATATCCTAGTGTTGAAGAATGCATACTGCTGGAACTCGGGCTCGGCTTCCTCGAACATCGCGTTGCGGATCAGCTGGCCCAGACTTAGGTTCACGTCCACCTGCACACCAGAGTAGCTCATAAAGGTGAGAAGAATTGTATTCAGAAGCCATTTGTCCCTGACGGGTGTTGTCGGCATCGCCACAATCACGCAGTTCCTGCTGATCCCTATGAGGAATAGCGGGATAGGAGACAGCTGCCTAAAGATTCACGATGTGGCGAATAAGATTTATAAAAGTATGCTACAACGGTTTGGTCATATGGAGAGGATGGATGAAAGACGTCTGAAAAAATATATATTTGTTTTCAACAAATGTAAGAGAAAGTATCGGAAAGGTACTCCGAAGGGGCCGGCACCTTCGGAGTAGAATCCTCCACGATCAGATTTCAATAGCGTTCTCAAGAAAGGTCAAGTCCGTAGCACCCTCAACTGACAAGAGTATGAATGTAGATCAAGCGAAAGCAGGCCTGCCTGTTACCGAGTGCAAGTATATGTATATACCACTTTCAATAGCAATGTGTACCTGAGCTCTAGCAAATAGTCGAACTTCGTGCGGTTCCGTGGGCTGCGGCACGTTCTGCACTCTATTGGACAGCTCGAACTCTACCGTGCCTGTTTCCAGCCGGACCGCCGAGTTGCTTGGCGTCGTTGCTGTCAATTGGATGCGCTGAAATGAACAGCAGACGGTGTGAACGCGAACAGTTACATATAAGTCGAATAATGAAACTACCTTCGTATAGTATACCTTGATCCTGATTGTGAGCGAGAAGAGTATTCTGCTGAGCGTTGACGTGGACGCTTCGTCCTCGCTCCACAGCGGCACCGGCTTCTCGCCGCCGTACACTTTCTGCACCACTTCGTTCACCTCCTGCGGAGATAATAAAGAATGCAGTGTCGAATAGTTAAGTGTTGCCAGGCGATAATTGCGGGACACTAGTACAAGAAATTGGTACTATTGTATTGCGGCCACTTGATAGGGCGCTAGTACTCGAAGTGTCTGACGCAATACATACAGTATTATTTTGATTGTACTGTCCCACAAAGTAATACAAGTAGAAGGTAAACGATACACAGTGAAAATGTTACAATATGGGCTGGTTTGATCACTATTAGAGGTCTCTACTCACTAGCCTGGGGATGAGGATGAACTGTAGAACCGACAAAGGACAGAGGTAGTGTAAATAGGTAGATACAGACCTTCATGAAGACCTTCTGCACGAAGACGAGGTGGTTGAGCAGGTCGGTGGAGAGCGTGTGCTCGAAGAGGCCGATGTCGGCGGCGGCGGCGAGGTAGCGGCCGGCGCGCAGCACGGCGCCGCCGCGGCGCGCGCTGGCGGGCTGGTCGGCCGCGCGCGCCGCCACGTGCACGGCGGGCAGCGCCACCAGCGCCGCCGCCGGCAGCGCCGCCTCCGCCTCCGCCCCCGCCCCCGCCCCCGCCCCCGCCCCCGCCATCTGCACACCGCGCACACCTCACGCACTACACGCTAATACTTCCTAACCGTTTTGCACAATGTCTTGTCCAGCGTTCAATTTGTAATGACCAAACTTACAATATGAAAAATACTCATATAGTGTTTTAAATAAATTGCAGTCTCCATCTTCAATTTCAAAACGGTAAACCAAAATCTTCCGTAAAATGCCCCACACCACCGAAAAACACCCGAAACTAGCCAAAATCTTCCAAAAATAAGAAAATTTACCACTAATCTAATACTAATACACTAAAATTATTACAAACTAGATGCACCCGGCGGTGTTACCCGCGATAAAAAGTATGAAAAATTAAAACATCTATCCACGGGAACCATACATTTTACCGGGATAAAAAGTAGCCTATGTGCTATTCCAGACTATAATCTATCTCTGTGCCAAATTTCATCCAGATCCGTCCAGCCGTTCGGGCGTGAAAGAGTAACAAACATCCATCCATCTATCCATCCATCCATCCATCCAAACTTTCACATTTATTATATTAGTATAGATTATAACATATATACACATCATACACCAAACAATAATAAGAAAAAAAAAAACTTGAGAGGTGTCAAGGGACACCCGGATGGAACGAAGTTACTTTATTATTTATTATTATTTATTATGTACAAAAATCAATAATTTTGGGAAACAAAAATATATCGCCCCCGGGTGGGCTCGAACCACCAACATTTCGATTGACAGCCGAACGCGCTAGCCAATTGTGCCACGGATGCACTTGTGCAATGTCTCGAAAATACTGACCAATATGTGCAAACGACGACGCATATGCAAACGACAAAGATAACAATTATTTTTGTCAGCGATAGATGTCGCTAGCATGTTTTTGAACGAGGTATCGTTATGTTCATGGGTTTTATATAGTAAACTATACTTTCGTTTATTTATGTTTATTTTTGTCAGCGATAGATGTCGCTAGCATGTTTTTGAACGAGGTATCGTTGTGTTCATGGGTTTTATATAGTAAACTATACTTTCGATTATAAAAATACTTACAATTGGTCGTTTCGTTATAACTTTTCTGCTTAATTTCTCGTATGAATTTTTTCCGTCTAGCCCCCTTTCGTAACGCGCGATAAGGAACTTCGTTCCAAAAACCTCTACTAATGTTTTATGTGTTCCAATGTGAAAAACATTATAAATGGTAAATCCAACATCGCAAACAATGAAATTTCTATCGTTCACAATCTTTTACATAATATAACATGGTATTTATTTAAAACAAAATATATTAAAAAAAAATCATCTCATGAAACATTTTTAAAATAAAATTCCACATCCATCAACACCCTGACCAATCCTTTCATCAAAATCTCAGAACTCATCTTCCCATAGACACATTATAAGTAAAGAGCTATCATGGCACAGAGGTGTTTGTTTACCTGCGACTTGGTGACAAAGCTGAGCGAGTGCTGCTGCAGGTCGATGGTGAACTGCGCCTTGTTGCCGGTCACGCCGGCGCTCTGCACCTGCTCCATCTTGTACTGCGCCTGCAGGGACGGCAGCAGCGCCGCCGTCACGCTCAGACTCTGCACAATTACAACACTACATAACACACAGTAATCACATACAGTCATGACGTACAATTTGTTCCGCACTCTTTTCTTATTAGAAGTCGTATTCGTGAAGCATTAAAGTTGATATTAAATTGTTGGGTACCTGCAGCAGTATGGAGAATTGCAGATGCAGCGGGGTGAGCAGCGGCGCGGGGGGCGGCGCGGCGCGCGGGGGGCGCGGCGCGGGCGCCGGCGAGCCCTCCGATGAGGACGCCGACCCGCCCCCGGCCCCGGCCCCGCCCCCACCCGGCCCCGCCCCCGCGCCCGCCCCGCCCGAGCGGGACAGCCGCGACGACGTGCGGGTCACGCCCAGCTCCTGAACCACGAATACACTCTTTTAAATATCATGATACTGTATTCGACTACCGAAAATTGCTCAATACACAGTGAATAAATATAATTTCTTTCATTTATTCGTGACATGCTATCAAAAAGCAAGAAGCATTATGGCGTATAATTTGTACATCGATGCAAATGTTTAACTTAAATTATGTTGTTTGAGAACGTATCGGTCTCCCTTCAATGTTGATATGCTGATTCAGCGTCCCAATTTGATTTCAAAATTCCTTTTTTTGGGGTCAATAATTTGTACCATAATAATTTGGTGAAGACGCTGAGTAGACCCATCGAGGTTCACTTGATTGGTATTTGCGAGGACTATTTTCGTCCGCGGTGATCAGGGTCTAATAAAGAAGTCGAATGAATGTCCCACCGAGTTTGGTTTCCATACAACGATCTTGAAGAGTACTTTAGTAACGAGTAGCTACGTCGGAAGGTTCCTGAGATGTTACCCATTGGACATCCCATCGGGCCCGTGGCTAGTAAGAAAATAAAACGCTAGCTATGCAATAATAACATGTACGTACTTGCAGCGTGGTGGAGAGCTGGCGGCTGGAGCGCGTCATGACGCCGTGCAGCGCCACGGGGTGCTGCGGCAGGTCCACGCGCACGCCGCCCACGCTCAGCAGCGCCGTGGCGCCCAGCCGCCCGCCCTCCCACGAGTACAGCGCCTGCGACTTGCCCACGCTCACCCGCACCACCGTCCTGACGCATACACACACACAATTAATGCGACCATGCACTATTAAGGTTTGGGCCATCAGACTCCTGGCTAGGAGGATAGACAGGTGGGGTTTAGGTAAGATTCTTACTGAATAATATTCCAGAACGTGTAAGCAAAGTTTAGGCTGTCGAGTTATAACATAGGTTGATTGTTAAAAAAACAATCGCGAGCCAGATCTGGACGAGATTAGTTTAACATATCAGAGATGTCTCGCATTAACACAAAGGGTAATGATACTCAAGAATGGTCTGGGATGACAACGACAAACGGGAAGAGATTGTGTAAGACAGCCCGTCATAAAGTGGACTGATGATATCGCACGCGTTGCATGAATCTAGTGGACGCGAGTTGCGGAAGACCGTGATGTGTAGAACACATCGGGGGGAGGATGAATATGATGAAGATTCCGACACAAACCGCTCGCTCTCACCAGCGTATATTATTTACCCAGATAACAAAAATACACAGAAAAAAATGTATGAAAAGAAAATAAGGTGATGGACTCAATACGTTCCTAATATGCGAAAACGTGTAATCTTTAAAATATTGAAACGGATTTAGTTTATTGTGGTAAGGGGCCGGGTAGGGGCGGATACTGACTGGTGGGCGGGCGCGCCGCCCTCCAGCAGCACGATCATGGAGCGGCCCAGGTTGCCGCTGAGCGCCCACTGGCGCAGGCGCGAGGCCGACAGCGACGCCTGCAGCGACGTGATCTCGCCCTCCAGCTTCAGCCCCGACAGCGACGCCAGCAGCCGCGTGCGGTGGATCCTGCCGACACAACACCCACTACAACCATCTGGGCCCCAACGCCACTAACACAATTCATTCATAGTCGAACGGCAACCGCATAGTAACTGTTACTTTTGACAGATATCCCATACAATATCTGTCAAAAGTGACAGTTACTATGCGGTTGCTGTTCGATTATGAATCGATTGTGTTAGCAGACTTAGGGCCCTGGACATCTGCCATAGGCTGACAACCTCGAGGCAACGGCGAACGTCGAGTGCTTACGAGACGATTATGCTTCTTTAAACGCTTTCAACAAGTTCTCTTCGGAAGACGATATCGTTCTTGCATAAATCCATAATATTTTATGTGCAATTGTCTTATGCCCGTAACTAAGGGACAGAATCGCGGTCAGACGCAGCGGATATAACACGCATATTCGAATAGCGAACACGTCCTTAACTGAATTTAACTAAGGACATACTAATTATCATATCACACTAATAATATTCTAAGAGAACCTTGGCCCAAATACCAGTACAACGCAGGCAATTTCATGAATGAAAGAACACGATTGAACATTGTTTGCTAACCTGGCAACACCGACTACCACGATGCCCATGTTAGCGGCGCTGGCCGAGGAGTTGCTGGTGTTCTGTTCCCTGGAGCTGGGGCGGGCGGCCAACTTGCTGTGGCGGTACTGCTCCGGGATGTCCGTCGTTACGGAGAACCTGACCAGTACATTTTCTTTTAGATTGCAGCATGATAAAGTCCTCCCGAACAGCAGAAGCATTATAACGAATATAAGTTATTCCGTATCCTAAAATGAATCAATGATGTGACGTTCTAGACATAAGGGAAGATCAATTGCGAACAGGTCACGCCTTTTAAGTGATGGCTGAAAACTACCTTACAGCTTCATGACGGAAAATCTTAGATTGCAGCTGACAATTCTATAATATTGTTTTTTATTATACACGACAATGTTGGTGGAATATTAACCGTGTGTCATCATAATCGTACAAGATGACTCATACTTTCCTGATACGGTTAGGGGATTTTATTTTATATAATCAGGGATACAAACACTAAGCAAGACATTTCTTTGACACTGGCAGAAATTGTTGAGTGTTATAGCCGATGGCCAATGAAAAATAATGTACCTGTGCGTAATGGTCTCAGCGTCGGGCATGTTGGCGTAGAGCTCGAGCAGCAGATAGACAGTCCGCCAGCAGCGCGGCGCCAGCTTGCCCTCGCCGGCCTCGGCGGGCGGCGAGCTGGGCGACGCGGTGCGGTGCGTGCTGGCGGGCGGGCTGGCCGCCGCCCCCGCCGCCGCCGCCATCATGGGCGTCTGCCCGCCCTCGTTCAGCGAGCTGTAGCCTGGGGGAGGGGGGAATTTAGGGTCTAGATGGCCTTAACAAATTCACGGCCGCACCATCGACTATACTGCTAGTGGGGAAATGCTTGCCGGCAGAACAACCTCGTGGAAATCGATGCAGCACGTCCACATCAGCAGGGCCACCGTCTCCATTTTGAGGAAAAATAAATATCCCCAACTGTTCGCGGAGGTAAAGCTTCTGTACACCCTATTGAAAGCCTCAAAGAAAGCCGGCAAGTTAGTAAGAAAGCAAGTTGATAAGTATAATTTTTGTAAATACCTTTTGAAGCTTTTGTAAATATGTTATTTTACTAGAATGACGATTCAACATTTAAAACGTTTTACTAGTAGAACTTTTTCTTTTACGGTGTTCCTCTCACAAAGGAATTTCAACACTCTGATGTTCTAACATCCCCTCATTTTGCGAACCAAAAAACCATTGCCATGCATCAAAATGATCCTGTAATAAAAATATATTTCCTTAGATTGCACTTACCAAGCTTCCCCTTGACACTCTTCCCAGTGGAGCGCAGCTTCTGCGCGAAGGACTGCGGCCGCGGCCGGGCGGGCTGGCTCAGCTTCTGCTGGCTCAGCGACGCCGGCGCGGCCGCCGCCAGCTCCGGGCTCAGCGTCGGCACGATCAACTCCCATTTGGGCTCTAGACTCGCGTACTGAGACTCTTTCTCTAGAGAGGTCACGCTCACTAGATTCTCTCTGAAGTCTGAAACTAGAGTTTGTAATATAAAATAAGATACAATACCCAGCAAAAATATTAAATTATCAGGTTTCAGCATAGCGACGCAGCTGTGTCTTATTTTATAGTCGGGTACTGTACTATGTTCTTCATTCAGAGTGCGCGTTGGTTAAACAAAATTGACAATATTTTTTATTTAAACTTTAGTTAACGAGATTTGTCTCTCCACAAACTTTCACCAGTGTTACTCCTAGAACCCGGGCAAAACATATTTTCATTTGGTAAAAATAAAATATATTCCGTGCAACAAGAACCTCATAAGTTGTGAAAATAAGATGTTCGAAACACACAGAGGCAAGAGTGCTTCACTTGTTGTAAATGATCGCTGAGAGGTCCGGTGTCCGGCTGTAAGGGACTGACCTGATGATGACGTGTGTTTGTTCTGCCGGTGCGATATCTTGGTCTGCGTGCGCAGCTCGGTCTGCGTGTCCTTCACGTTCTGGTACATGTTGCTGATCTGGTGCAGCAGGCGCAGGAGTGGCATGTTCACCTACACGTACATACGACTATGAAATATTCGAAGCAACACACATTAACACATTATAATGCTTACCATTGCATGGTTCAGATGCTATTTAAATAGTGTAAAATCCAAATGACTTAGACTTATAATCGACTTAAGTTTTATGACGGTTCGATATGAACTTAACGAGTTCTCGATGTTTTATTTTCCTGCGTCGTAATACAACTTCGTTACGGATTAAAATTGAAACACACCTACAAATTAATCCTGTAAGACTCACGGCAACGAGCCTAAAACCTATGACGGTACTTGAGTAAAATCGCCAGACAAACACACCGAAAGTACGGTCCCAAACTAAGTAACGCATGTATATCGGTACCGTTCAGTAGCCAAGAGTCAATCCCAGTATATAATTACTTATATAGATACTAGCTGACCCGGCAAACGTTGTTTTGCTATATAAAATAAATTGAGATATAAACTATCCTATCTTTCAAGTAAATAAAACTGCACACAGTGTGGAAAATTGTATTAAAATCGGTTTAGTAGTTTAGGAGTTCATAGCGGACAAACACCGGTGCACGTAATTTATATATATAGATATTAAAAGTCCATGACTCGGGTACAAACATTCGTGGTCATCATACAGTACAGAAAAACTATGCTAATCAGGTCAGTGAGTGTAGGTGTAAGTGCAGTGCAGTGCAGTGCAGTGCCTCACCTGCTGCGATATGAACCGCACGCTGATGTTGAAGTTGAGCATGGTGCTGATGTGCTTCTTGAGCTGTCCGCGCGAGATGTACAGCACGTTCTGCCGCTGGATGAGGTCGTCCACCGCCATGTCCGCCACCTTCTTCAGGTCCACGTCGATGGACACCTTCTCGCAGAGGAACGCCGGCGTCTCCGATGGGATGTCTGCCAGATTCTGGGTTCCTGGGTTGGAGAATACAACAACACTTAACGAAAGTGGTGATTGCAGTACACCTATATTTTGCCAAAGGTGTTTGGTCCCAATGTAATAGGGGGCGAGTCTATTGCCATTATACCGGGCAGCATCGATACGGTCTGCACAAGAGCAGGTTGAGAGCTTCACACGGCTTTCGAAAGACCTGCAGCACCTCAAGCATAATCCTTTTTAAGTAGCGTTTCGGTAACATCAACGTCTTCCACCTCTCTCCCACCCCGGATTACATAAATGAGTATGACAGTAACAACATTTTTTTCTCGATGCCGTTACGACTACATTAGAAGTTCCTGCTTACCCAACAGGTTTCCACACAATGTTTATCTTCACTGTGCAGCAAGTGATAATGATTATTTTAAGATGAGATTCGCATATAAAAATCGAAAATTCCACTGGATTTGATTGTTCACACCCTGTTTTCTAAGCGAGCATTGAAGTAGAGCAACCTTTACGGCTGAAGATTCAGGTATAACGTAAGCTTTAGTCCAGTGAGTGTACCTTTCCCCTTGCCCGCGTGGCGGCGCTCCCTGGCGGCGAGGTCGCTGACGACGATGTCGATGCGCAGCATGTCCATCCACGCCAGCAGCGACAGCTTGGAGCCGAGCGAGTCCAGCGCCGGCGGCCCGCCGCCGCTGCCGTCTTCGCCGGAACCACCCTTGCTCTTAGATTCACCTATACCACCGAAACATAACATGTGATAGGAGGCTGGACACACTCATGAATAAACGTTTTTGTTCCAATAAGCATATTTCTCAACAAATTTATATGAAATATCTAGGCTATAGAGAATTCAAATTCAAATCATTTATTTTGTACCAACAAAAATGGAATTTGTAAATATATCCCATATTAACCATTTAAATCTAACTTTTTATCTGGATCGGAACGCGACCTTAACTGAGAAGAAGTGCCAGATTGTTCATGCAGGCTTGCCAAGCTTGTAGTCACGTGTGAACACATCGATCGGATGTGAAACAAATGACAATTTGGTAAAGACTTGTGAACTTAGCTAAATAGTGTTCACTGTGGGCTCCAAGTGTCCCCTTACCCTGTGTAACCTGGTTGGGCGAGACCCCCAGCGCGGAGAGGAAGGGCTGGAAGACGAGATGCGCGTCCAGCAGCATGAGCGAGCCCTGCAGCGGGTAGAGGCTGCAGGCGGGCATGGCGGCCGCCGCCGCGCGCGGGTTCATCTTGGACGGCGGTATTATGGGCTTCTTGCTTTTGGACTCCTAGGAAAACGAATACATATACAGTCCTGACACGGCATACCGAAGCTTCCTGCGGTTTCCTAACGAAACATGAGTGATAAAGGAATTAAAAATGATTCAAAATCATGTCGAGCCATGCGGCGTAGTGCGAGCGAGCCTTAAGGTGTAACAATAATTTTGTACAATATTCTTAGAAGGTGGGTTATAAAGAGGACATACCCAAAAAAAAAAATATTGTTAGCCAACAACCAAGGATGCTAGGATGATAGCCGGGACTGAAAGCTCATCGTGTCCTACAAAGCACGGAGGAGCTGTCCTCCATGCTACATTCAGTCACCAATCTAAGCTATATCAGGCGTTTTTACCGACTTGTCTGCGACCTCCTCAAAAGACTACCAGCACCTACCACTTTGATGGGCTCCTGTTTGGCCATCCACTGGTACAGGTCCTCCCTGGCGCGATCGTTCTTCATGTTCTCGTCGCTGCCGTGCGGGGAGTACAGCGACGGATTCGAACCCACAGTCGGCAGGTCTTCTTTCAGCGTGCCGTAATCTAACGCACACGTGCAATTTTATCATAGTCTATCCAACAGGTTAGGATATTCGTGTTATTATATATAATATACTAGCTGCGCCCCGCGGTGTTACCCGCGATTAAAAAGTATGTCCTTTTTACCGGGATAAAAACTAGCCTATGTACTATTCCAGACTATAATCTATCTCTGTGCCAAATTTCATCTAGATCCGTTCAACCGTTCTGGTGTGATTGAGTAACAAACATCCATCCATCCAAACTTTCACATTTATAATATTAGTGTGATTTTTTTTAAACTGTCACTGTCAATAATGGCAGCTCTGAAAGCAACAGATCGGATTTATTAGAAATATGGAATACAGCACCGATTTCAGCCATATTTATTGACCATCTTACAATTACTTAATCCCGTAGCTCTAATATTTTATAATAATCAATAATACACCATCACGCCAGTAAAAACGAAAGGGTCAGCAGAGGTGCAGTGCAGTGCACCCAGATTGCGCAGATGCTATTTTGGTCCCAATGTAATAGGGGGCGACATCATTGCCATATTACGGGGACGCTTCTTCTCAATATGAGGAAGATTTAGGCTATAGTCCATCACCCTGGCCCAGAGCTGTTTGGTGAACTTCTCACGACTTTCCAAAGATGTGCAGGTTTCCTCACGATGCTTGCCTTCACCGTACAGCAAGTGATAATCACTATTCAAAATGAGATTCGCACATGAGAATCCGAAAATGTAATAATAATAATATTTTAGTCCGTAAAATATGTATCTACATGTAGGCGACGCAATAGTGGTGTAATCTTTACGTATTACATATTCCTTATACACAGTTATTTCAACACTATTACTGCTTCTAGAAACCCCAAACCAGCATGGCCGCTGTACTTACTGGCAATAGCGTCGTCGTGGAAGTTCGGCTTCCTACCGAACGGCAGCGAGGGGAACACGAGGCTCGCGCGGCTGCTGTGCGCGGCCCGCACTGCTCGCACCGTCAACATACCGTACCGTATTAGCACAGGGGATACACTAGTCACAGTTACAGGGAGTATGTGCCGTGTCACCATATCACTATACACTATTCAACGAATTAACACGCCTGTTACACATTGTATTAGTACAGGGGTTCCCAAACATATTTAGTCTACTGCCCACTTTGAGAATGAATAATTTTTTTGCGCCCCCATTTTGCCACCTACTTAAAAACTACTATATCTTCTAATTAAATTAATTATTGTAAGCCTCTACACAACGCCCCCATTTTTTTCTGGGTCTCTAACCCCCCCCTTTAGGCCTGCAGCGCCCACAAGGGGGCGTTATCGCCCACTTTGGGAAAGGCTGTATTAGTGTCTTACATGAATATTGATCAACGTCAAAGGCCCAATATTAACATATCATGTTTGTAACACACACTGGCTGTCAATATTAGGTGGTTTAATTCGTTGAATAGAATATATATACAGTTGATTAGCACAATTTTATAATAATACAATATGAGTGCTATGAAGTGAGTTTAATGGAATCATTATTTATTAATTGCGTGCTTCATCCTTATACTACATACAATATACATACTTACATACAGTGTTGCCAAATGATGATGAAATGATGTAGGACAAGCTAGCAATGAAATTGTTTAAAAAAAAATACTATGCTGTGGAATAAAAGTCAACAACGAGATCATCATGCTTGTCACACTCTGGATTATAAACATACTATAAAAGGCTTATCAAACGGAAACAAAGTCGTTTAAAATGATTCATAATCGAAAGTTACAGATTGCTGGTAATGATTTTTATTGGGATAGATCATGTTCATTGTACGGTACTGATAATACAAGTAATCTGTAGTCTGGGACCACACATACATAAATAATTATTATATTAAATGAAATGAAAAACCATTTCAAATGACTTTGGGTTAAAAAAACCACTAGAACACACAAGCTGGAAAAAAGAAGCAAGATTTTCAACAAGAAAAATATGACTAAAACGTGTAGCAGATTTCTAAAACTTGAACGGCAAATGCAACATAAACAGCACTCTATTATATACAAGAATATTAATGATCAGTTAAACACATAAATCATTATCGTGGTTGTATCATTCACAAGTCAAGCGCAACACACACACACACACACACACGTATAACTGCGTACGAACCGGAGGGCGGCGTGGATGGGAACGAGTGAGGGCGAGGGCTCGCCGCGCCGGCCGCTTCACACCAAACATACTCGGGTTATTAAACGTTATATTGCTAGCCGCGTTCAGACCGACCGCCTAGCCTGACATCGAGCCAAATGGCAGATGATTGACACTACGGTCGGTCTGTACGCGGCTAGTCTGTAATAGGCGGAGCACGCACGTCACTAGGCAACCGTGTGAACAGGCATGAGGCTAGAGATTTTGATATTTTATACATCCGTCCTAATGATAGAAATTTGCCACAGGTTCTAAACATAGGATGTCAAATTCTATACCAAGTAATGTCAGTGTGAGAATCTGGAAGCCACTTTCCAATCACAAACAGCACAGCAGTTGTTTACGAGCTATTCGAGATACAGATAATTATATTGTCCTGAACAATTAAAAAAATCATATTCACCTACTGAGCGATTTAATAAGAAAATAATTGGTTAATTTTTTTTCGGGCTTAGAACAGTCTTAAGCCTCAAGGCAACTTTGAGTGCGTCGTTGAAATATCAATTTCTACTAGAACGACATCAAAACTAAAATGTAAACTTGTAGAAACGGCTTACCAATATTACGTATGGTTTTCAAAGTACTAAGCCAAATTACTAAGTACTATAACGAAGCATGTGCCGCGTGCATTTAGTAAGCATATCGTGCTAAAATCGCGCCGACATAAAAGCCTGTTGATCATAAAAGCGTGATCCCTACTGGCCTGTTTCACCAGTGTGATACAAGCTCAGCTTATCCTGGTCACGTGTGTGCTCTCGGTGCCAATAAATAATAATATTCGTGTTTGTTTTTAATTAAGTTAGTACAACGATTGTAATGCAATATTATAGCGGTGCATTTACAAATAGTCCTAGGATTTATAATTAATTGGT
This sequence comes from Pheosia gnoma, assembly GCA_905404115.1. Classification (NCBI taxonomy): domain Eukaryota; kingdom Metazoa; phylum Arthropoda; class Insecta; order Lepidoptera; family Notodontidae; genus Pheosia; species Pheosia gnoma. The sequence goes on along the minus strand of FR989894.1, from coordinate 11,169,883 downwards.
TGTCTGAAAATAGTGATTATACTGATCAAATAAACAATTTGTAGGTTTACCCTACTCTAGCTGGCAAATAGGCAAGTAGAAAGAGTAGCAACTGAACCTTACTTGCCTCAGATAAACAGCTCGGAAAGTTTCAAAGTAGACAAGTTGTCAAGTAGCAAGTATATTTTATGTGCCTCGCTTAATAGCACGACAAGGTCGCATACAGTTGTCAAGTAGCAACTGAACCTTACTTGCTTCAGGTATAGATCTCGGCAAGTTTCGAAGTAGACAAATTGTCCAGTTGATTGATCCTTACTGAACTCGCGTAAACAAGTCCGCAGTAATATGTGTACCGCACATCACTAGGAATCTTTCATAGGAGACATTTAAACCTAATTTATTTTGTACCTAATTTAGAAGTTAAGTACTTCTAATCATGATATTATGTTGATGTCAACTCACCAGGTATGTTAATTTTGTCACCATCCATATTGAGAAGCAGGCAGTTCTCATCGAGGGCCTCGCTGTCCAGCGGATACTCTTGCCACCCTTCGACTGAATCCTACAAATAATTTTTTGAACATAATTATTGCCAAATGGCGACCTACATGGACATGCGGGAATCATTACCAGTTTTCGGGAGTTCCATCAGAGTGAACCAAATATCACCAGACGAACACACCAACTATACGGTCCCACACTAAGCCACGCTTGTATTATGAGTACCGTACTAGGACCACCCATGACTCGGGTACAAACAATCGTGCTTATCAAACGAAGTTTGTCCCTACTAGGATTCGAACCCGGGACACCAAGCGCCGAAGGCAGGGTCGCTACCAACTGCGCTAATCAGATTGACACAAAAAAAATCATACCTTGTTTTCGATATCCGGGGAACCCTTCCACATCCCGGGATAAATGATCCTAGACGATGACTTATTACCATACCGAGTTTTTTTTTAATGCACGGATAGTTTTGTTGGTATCCCCGTATTTTCTAGGACAGATTCCAAACTGGCCTCACCTCGAGTAGATCGGGCAGCGCGAAGGTGACGTTGAGTGGCTTCATCACTTTGCTCTTGTAGTTATGCTCCAACAGTAGAGGCGTGTACAGAATGTTCTTCCATTGCCGGCTCAGTACTATTACGCCCTGTAACAAAGAGCGTCACAGCATAACTTAATCTTACCCCTAAATTCAAAAACCGTTCTTACCATGTACAATGATATTACAAAGTACTATATTCCGGAAAAATACTTTGTAATACCACGTTATTAGATTAAAACTTTTACGAATATCAGTGTTAAAAACGAACACGCAAATCAATAAGGTCAATAAACGGCACTAAATCTATGCGCAATTTTACCGCCCTCCGAACCCAAGTCCGTCGTTGCTGTTAACAACTTGCATAACTATTTGTATAATCATACAGTCCATTTTACTACACTACAAGTGGAATTGCGTCGATATCGGTTAGTCGCATCTAGATCGGCATACATAAGTCAGACAGGTCTCAACTTATTCTAGTCACGTTAATTACACTATTATAATTACGTAATTAAAGAAAAACGTCTCCTCGACAAGGACACATTTCAATGCACAAAATCAAAGGGTCGATCGCTAGCAACGTATAGCGCAACGTCATGGAATACAGTTGCTGCAACAGCATTGCGTTGTTAAGATGGCCTTTGGCATATGATCAGTCGCTCACCTGTCTCAGCGTAGACAAGGAGGGTAGATGGCGCTCGGCCAGGTCGGCCTGCACGGCGGCGGCGTCGGCCTGCAGCGCGTAGCGCAGCAGCACGGCGCACAGCTGCAGCGACGGCTCCTCGCGCAGTTGCTTGGCCATGGGCGTGTGGCGGCCGTAGCGACTCTATCAAACGTCATTGTTCAACAATAGCTTTTGCTCGCACAACTATAGATTTTCCTGATTCTCAATGGTTATAGCGTGATGTTATGTCCCCTTTCTATTGAGTTTAACAATATGTGAAGACAATGATTCAAAGACCTTTGAATTATTGTCTTTGAAATTTATTTTGCATACAGATACGTCAAATAAATTATTGGACCATTTTTTTTATTTCTTTAAATGTATAGGTGCTTCGGGAAGCCGTCGGTCCGGTGCCCGGTCTCTCTCGGGTCGTGTCGGATTTCCATCTCAGCGGACTATGTGAGTGAGAGAAGAGAGAATGCACCTGTGTTTGCGCACATACTTGGGAGTATAATTTGAGATCGGGTGCCATGACCGAAATTTGGTGAGGACATTGTTTTTTTTTTACTATTATTATTATGATGGCCTGATTAGCGCAGTGGTAGTGAATCTGCTTTCTGCGCCGAGGGTCCCAGGATCGAATCCTGGTAGGGACAAGCTTTGTGTGATGAGCACGAATGTTTGTACCCGAGTCATGGATGTTTAATATGTATATAAGTATTTTATACTGAGTTCGCCCTTAGTCCATTGTACGGTACCCATAACACAAGCGTTGCTTAAAGTGGGACCGTATAGTTGGTGTGTTCGTATGGCGATATTTATGTATTGATTGTAATACCTTGGGCAGCGTATGGTGCGGCGCCAGGTCGAGCGCGGCGGCCATGAGGCTGGCGGCGGTGGCGGTGAGGCGGCGCGCGTGCGCGCGGTACAGCGCCACCACGCGGATGCCGAGCCGGTTGCACGGGTTCATCCACGCGTTGATGGCGGGCGACGCCGTGCTCAGCAGGTTCCAGTCCAGTCTGCCGGACACGATGCCGAGATCACACGTGACAATATAGACATTTTGCAATCACTGAAACACTACGAGATATTGCTAAAGAATAAACAGCCTTCTCGACATAGCCGAGGAATTAAATGCCAAAAAAAATCGTGTGCAACCATTCAAGAGGGTGGGAATCGACTTGCTAGATTTTATTTCACACAATATACAGGTGACCCGAATAAAGGCGTATAAATGAAAGCGAAAAATTCAATGACTACGTTCTATGAAACACACAGCAATATTAATCTGTAATAAGTGTATGACATTATCGTTACATGAAAGGAGGCAGATTTAGTTCGGACTAAAATGCATACCCATTTTTAGCAGAGCTCGAATGGCCAGAGTAGCACGCCAAGTATAGCCGACCATCCTACTCGTGAAAGCCGCAGAATCTCCCATTACTTCAGTACCTATCTCCTACCATTCAAAACTTACCTCGTGTAATCAATCTTCTTAGTTATCGGAGTCCTCGGAGGCGCCGCGAAATTGAACCATACCACCTTCAAATCAATGGCGCACGATGACGTGTTGCCGTTATCTTTGAGAGGCACGACGGTAGCGCTGCTGTCATTGGACGGCTCCTCCGGGCCGGGAGTCGAGGGCTCGGGGGGCAGCGGGGGCGGGGGAGCGCTACCCAAGTTCGGAGTACTGGGCTTGGAGTTCGAGTCTCTCTTTCGGAACAAGTCCTCGATCCCAGAAGACCTACTTTTGGTACTTTTATCCGGTTTCAATTCTTCCGCCGATTTCACTGATTCCCTGCAGCTTTCGTTATCGGCTTTTGTCGGTTTCTTTTCATCGTTGGGTTTGTGCGATTGGGAGTGTTTGGAAACTTTTAATGAGACGCCCTCGAGTCCACATTCGAACATTATGAAGCCTATCGGCGTGTCCTTTGGTGCTTCTGGTGTTGCGTTCTGACAGCACTGCGGAAGAATGTATTATGAAATAAAGAACCAGCGTCATTGTATGTGTAAACCTTTTCAATGAAATAACCTACACATTGATGAACATTGTAACGATTTTTGCTGGCATAAAGGACAGACGACACGTGCAGGGATTGCGTATTATAAATGGATGGAGTGATTCACAGTAGAATTGTACGCCAAAATATCAATCTACCAACCGTCGCTTACAATATGTGAAATAATAAAGTAAACACATTTTAATGGCCCATTATTGAGCAAATAGCATATCTTAAGAGAATAGATAAGGAGTTCTCAATCATGGTTTAACATTGTGTACACACCATGGACTCGCATCCTTTAGCGCAGGCGTCGACCCTGATGAAATTGAACGACACCTTGGAATGTTGGGACGGTATGCCAGTGATCGTTACGTCCTTCAGCTGCGAAGACTCGTTGCGTATGCGCCGCAGTTGACCGTGGACCTTGCCTTTACAATTTAAAAAATAAATTAACCACTTGCTGCTGCTGAAGGAGATGACAAATAAGAAAGCTTAAACACTTATTATGAAATATATTAAATCCAGACCACTGGTGGTTATCGTTAAATATATATTTTTACCTAAGGTGCTATATAAAAAGAAATATATTACACAAAGGTATTGGCTACTCACCCACATTCAATGTGATAGTGGTGTCTTCACACTGCTGCTGCGACGCTTCAATATACACCGGTTCTCCTTTCTCCGGCCCACGCTTCCTACCCGACGTCTGCGCCGAGATCAACGCGCGCGGCCCCTTCATGATCCCAAACGACTTCTTACTGCCCAGTGCCCTTAAAGTCGGTCTGTAGTATAACTGTACAGATTCTAAGTTCTTTCTCGCACTGACATACTTCGCTGTGATGTTCTCTATCGAGACCCCGAATAGGGACACACAAGTTAGATCCTGGATGTTGTCTAAAGCAGAGAACGATATCATGTCCTCCACTACAGAAGATTGGATGAAGATCATGTTCACTTTAGGTACAGTGACTGTCGCTTGAAGTTGCTCGCAGATCGTTTCCTCGTACACGTTACAATGAGGTATGGTAGCCAGTTTGCATTTGTCGTCTTTATCGATAATCACGTTCGACTGGCTTCGATCTTGCATCTGCGGCATCCAGTTCTGCACGTACTGCTTCTGTTTTAACACATTGGCACTCGCCACAGACGATATGCACAGCAGTCGCAGATGACTTATCACTGTTATTGGATGTATGTTTGCTAATACCGGAGTTAAGGATTCCACAAACTTTTGAGTGCTTTCTAGTACTAAGGGAGTCAACATTATATCGATCTCTCCTCGAAGTTTCACAAATAAACCGCTTTTACTGTCGCTAGTGGTCGTGACAGTGGATGTAGTGCTTTTCTCTGTAGCGTTCTCTTGACTGTCTTGGACAGTTTGCTGAACATCCCACCATCCGTGAGGATAAGGATGCGCTTTCACTTGAGAGTTAAAATGCTGAGGCATATTTGAATATGGCCCTTGTTGATTCTGATTATTGAGATCTTTTTTGGATATCAATTTTAGTATATTAACCTTTCCGAGTGGCTCGAAATTTGGTAGATACTTTTGGCCAACATAAACTAAGGTACCGTCGTCGGCTCGTTTGAAAAGTGGCAACGTGAACACGTCACTGCCGCTCGGTAATGAGCAGGACGACCAGTTGGAGCATTTGTACTGCGGCAAGTTTTGCATGTAGCTCGCCATGAGAAGAGGAGAATCTACAATGGGCTTGTTTGTCTGCATATGAAGGTTAACTAACGTCATATCTTCTTGGGATGAGATTGCCGAGATGAAAGACGTGGATGAGACGGAACCGCTCTCTGAATCAGGCTGGACCCCTGTACTCAAATTACTAACAGTGTCTGGTATATCTAAAACTTCCGATTTCGGTGCAGAGCCTGTCCATTTTTCATTAGTTATGTCGTTAATTCCAAATGAACTTTTGTCTTTTGGATTGCTATGTCGGCTGCCAAAGGAATGCTTTAAACTTGATGATCGGCTAGGGAACATGTCTTCATCAGCTGAGAAGAAAGCTTCCGAATGATTCTCACTTGTTATAGACATCGTTCTTTGGACTTCTTGATTTAGAGTATCTTCGGGAGGAACTTGAGAGTTTAAGGAATAATGTGACTCAGAAACGATGACACTTCTTGCTGGTAATTTAGGTGCGGTAAATTCTGCCTGACTTGGTTTCTTGGCCGTCGCATTCCCGTTTTCTTTGACAGCACAATTTAAAGCTAACTTGGAATCTGACACGCTGCTCTCCATCTGTGGCACGTTTAAACCGCTTTTATTGAGTTTCGAATCGCTGTCTATTTTTGAAGTTCCCAACGGTACTGTAGAGTCTACTAAGCGTGCATACGGTACATCGCTTTTGGTGCTCGATACCATGTTATTGCTTCCTTTGCTCATACTCGTGTAGGAGAACCGTCGTGTAAGACTCCGCCGATCAGCACTTTGGGGAGACTTATTCAAGTTTTGTGGCAAAGGCGAGGGAATCAGTGTCGCGACATTGGTGGGTTGCAGACAGACATTCAGGCTGTTATACGGCGGCGTGTGGAACACGAGTTGCCCTGTGTGTAGCAAGCTCTGCCCGTATCCATATTCTCCGGGATTAGTTTCTATGACATTAAACATAGCAACATTAATCCCATCGTTGAGATCTGAAACGTTTGGTTTTAAGAAGTTGGGTCCATTTCTGTTGGAGCCAAAGAACGCGCAGCCTCCCGTGCATCCACACTGAGAGCTCTTCCCTTCATTAGGCCATAAGAACCATAGTCTTTTTGTCTTATCATCGTGAAGTTTTAGAAACTTCTGTTGAACTAAATGAAGATTTTTCGGTGTTTGAGGCAATGATGACGCAGCTTCAATGAGCAAGGGCCCTAAAGCCATAGATCCTACGCCAACCCAGTTCTCACTCTCAGCCAGTTTGCTTGAACTATTGTTACTTCCAGTCGAATGGTGATGAGTGTTGGTTTGGAGATTTGTTTGTGTGTAAAGCGCTAGTTTTATGTTTGGCAAGAGACCAGTAACACCGGTACCGCAGCCAGAGCCATGTAGATTACAGTAGCTAAGTCTCAGTGGTGAGATCCACGACTGAAGCGTGGTATTTGAGTCGGCTATGTATATGTCTATAAGATCTATCGCAACACGAATCATTTTATACTTTATTTCATTCGCTGTCGGACATCGGTACTTCAAACCGAGATCAGTCTCTGAACACATTATGTTATTGAAGCCATGATGGCAGTGTTTTACTTGATTCGGTGGCACTAATTCGTTTTCACTGTCGCAAATTAAAAGCAAGAAAGTCTCTAATGAAGAGATTATTTGATACAGTTGTGGCAGAGTTAAGCGTCCTGTTAATTGTCCTAGTTGAAGTTCCATCATCCAAGCATACTCTATTGTATCTTCTTCAACAGTACAATGGGAGTCGCTGAAGAATCCGTTTCCTCGTAGTTGGAAAGATGACAGCATCAAATGTCCTTGATGCAGAGCCCCCGAATTCGTGGTATTAGAACGCGCGAGATTGTTAGACGAGACTAATATTGAGGGGCTCAAAAGCAATTGCAGTTTGGTTTCCCGAAAACTCTTATCCATTTCGAAGCCAAATCGCTCGATTAGAACTACCGGACACGGTGGTTCGCTCTCACTGCAATTCTTCACTAAGTGAGCCTGGATGTCGTGGATAATGATCGAGACTGACACGTCCAGAGGCCGATAGCGACGCGGGTCGAAAGGACCTTTACTGGCGTCCGAAGGATCATCGATCGATATCTCAGTATGCTGATTTACGCTGCTTTTATCGTTCAGCTTCGTGTTTTCACTCGACCAGCTGAATGACTCCATATTTGGGGTTTTCTGCATATCTGTAAACGTTTGGTCTTCGCCGAAGATATTCTCTAACAAGTTCATGAAACTTGTGATTATTGTTCCGTAGGCTAGGAGTATGGAAGGTCCTACTTCGAGTTCCAGGGTCACTTTGTCTGGCGGAAGTGTGGTTCTATCGAATTTGTTGCCGTCTAGAGTCCAATTGATTTGAGGCTGTTTCCTCATTCTTGGTATCCTCATTGGTGATAGAAGTATCTCTTCCTTCTCTGGAGTAGTGATGTCGGCTTGTGGCTCAGGACCCATTGGCGGGATCGGATGGTAATTGTACAGAACACTCAAAGCCACAATGGGCACTGACCAGCACTCCACCCAGCCCTGCGATTTAACGCATTTTCTTCGCCATTTCGAAGCTTTCAACCTGCATGGCACTAACTTCATGTTCTTGTCTATGGACAGTAGGAGTAGCCTGGATGTGTTGACTTCCGGGAGATACAGACTCATGTCAACTGCTTCGCCTTGAACCCAGATCTTCAGAGGTATGACGTCAGGGACGAAATCTACAAATGGCAGATCGAAAGAGACATCGAGCAAGTCACCGCAGAATGCAACGTGATTATTTTCCTGATTGGTGGAACTGCAGTCTATCCAATTGTATTGGTTGCTTACGGTAACCACTTCGCATTCTTTGAGTAATAAAGATATTTTCCAGGTGTAAGGTACGAAATGCAAGATGTCTGGCCGCGCTTTACTCGCCCAGTCATTTATTAGGTCTTGGAAGAAGTCTATATGGGTGTAGACAAGGTGCGCCGTCGCTTTGCATCCAGTTAAGCTGAGCTGCCAGCACTGGTGGTGATTCCATACGAGAGGATAGTGGCATTTAACTGTGTATTCTAATGTTTCGCTCTCAGCTAAACTTCTGTATTGTAGGCTCGTTGTTGCTTCTAAGTGCAGTAACTGACCGGTGATTTTTGTCGTATACCCGTCTTGTAGTACTATCCAGGGTAGCGTCACTTCAAGGTACGAACCTGCGCCTATATTTATATGCACTGCATTTGTTTCTTTGTTTTTGGTGAATAGTATGTCAATAGTGGCCTCATTTAGAGTTGAAAGTCGAATATCAAAGGATTGTGTTTGTCTTCTATCACCTGGTTTCGGTTGAGGAGTTACTTCGAGGCTTTTATAGTTAGGTGGAAAGAAGAATCTGAATAGATTGTCCCTCTGCCTGTCAGCCCAAGGACCGTAACTGAAGTCAGTACCCTTCCCGCATTTAATATCAACCCCCCAGATGGGAGGAGCGGACTCCACGATATCCCCATTCGCTAGCTGCAGTAAAACCGGCTGTTCCGGCACTAAACCAGCTTCATCCATGTAGAAATACACTTCGATATAATTGGAGCTCATTACTACGAACCCTTCACCCATGTACCTCGGAGGTTCATCAACCATTGAAGTGTAATTTGGACTAGGAGCTAATATGACTTTACAATTTTCTGCTTTGGCTTTTACGAAGTGCATTAGATGGTCCAGACTGGACGCGGGAGGTTTTGTACTGTACACTAAATGGGATTCTTCGACGCTTATGGACAATGTTGTAGGAATTAGTCTGTTACCAAAGACGACTCTTCCTGAACAAATATCTATCTTTATGACGGGTATGAGATCTCGCCACGTTCTCGCCATAGCGGCTTCCGATCTAACCGTGTCCTGCGCACGTCGTCGTTTTTCGTTGGCGTCATTCATGGCCTTGTCGCGGTCCGCGCAGTCTTCATCATTCTGCTGCTTGATCACGGGGTCCAGGCCAAATATTTTCTCGAGTTCGTTGTATAGATCGCATCGATTGTAGAAGTGTAGCTCGAAGCCATTCAGCATAATTGATAGACGAGTGTCAGAATGTGATAAGTCTAAAACATAACATAATTAAATGCAACTATAATTTAAGCAATGGACTTAAAACGTAACAAAGATGAAATATAATTCCCCATTCAAAACCCATTTGTTGGGCGAATGCCGTAAACATAAAAACAATGTGTAGTAACTTGATTTTGATGATAAAGGGAAACAAATTGTAGCTATGGGCTTTGACCAAACCTCTTTTTTCAGGATATTATTATGTTTAATTTATAAGGGTCACTCACCTTCAGACACATCTTTAGGTACATAGGATCGCCACCACCTGAATATCAGGTATCCATCCTGGATCCGCAGTGTGTAGTCATAGTTAATGTAAACTATATCACGAAACATGATCTTTCCAGACAGCGCATTCAGTGTGAACGAGCCTAGAAGTTAACATTATTAATTTTATTTCATGGAATTGCGTCCAGCCCATACTTTGGTATGTGTACATTTAGACTGTGCTATCCCGAAGGAATAATTCTATTCCGAGTTAAACATTATTACATGAATTGGCTTAGTGCATGAGCTATTGTCATACTAAGTTTTGGTAAAGATAAACGTTATGGCGCGTTACATGGGGGGACGGGGGGTAAAAAATCTCAAAAAATTGCGTTACACAAAACGTGAATGCTCCCCATGGCAGAAGAAGTACCACCATGGAGTTTAAGTTGGTAAGAGTATAACTGCCTTGCCTCTCCCGGGGCTTGCGGGTATCCATGATGATTACCTCACACACAAAAAGGTATATTTATCAATAATTTCATGTTAAACCAAAATTTGTCCAATAGTTTCCACTGACAGACAATTATTTGTCTACAGCTGAACAGATAAATATGTCATGAACAATGAAATATCTACATCATTGTGTGTATGTAATAGAATCACAATATTATCTTTTACTGTTTCTGATAAAGAATTTCCATGCATAACTACATAACAGATTCATTATCAATCTGTCAATCGTGTACATAGGTACTCAGATTATCAAATTTCCTAAGTGACTAATGGCTAAAAGTTGAATATTTGAGTACGTACATGATCATTTATCATTTATAACGAATATAAGTATTGTATTAGTCATAGGCAATGTTGTATAACATTATCTTCTTATTGTTTATATCCTATATATTGTCATGAGTTATGTGTATTTAATATTTATATGCTTGTATAGGAGACATTAATTATTGTAAGCATATTGCAATTAGACATTTTAGACTTATGTACGAGGATGACAACCGTAGTAACAAGGACAATAATTATATTATCATATACGGTAATTAATTAAATTCCAAATACAGGAAAATATCTCTCATCTAATGAGAGCCTTGAGCAAGCCTAACTGCAGATGATGTACGCAAGTTTAATTGCGGCCATGACATGACCTAGGAATTAAATTAATAATAATTAGGCCCACTCACCTATTTTAAAATTATCATCTTGAAAATAGAATTTGTTAATCAACCTCGTCAGAATGTATCCGAGCACGCGGCTGTTGTAGTACGTTATGTAAACGACCCACAATATAGCAGATATTAGGGACACGAGCAATAGGGCAAAGTTTCTGTCCATTGTTATTTCCGTGAAGTCGTATGACGATGAATTCCATCTTTGCGCCACCGGATCATCCGGGGAACCGGTGATATTCTCCCTGAACAGTTACAAAACATTTACACCACTCAAACAATAACAAAACTTTGAATACCGAATCTGATAATACGAAAATAAACACCACTAAATACCGAGCTACGCAAATGGCAATAACTTACATGATGGTGGTTTACTAGTTAGACTGGCACGTTTCACATTTTACATAACTAAACGTCCCTTAAAAACAACCCACTGGACACATTACTTATTGTATTACTTCTTTCTTCTTATCAAATAAAATAAATCACTGCGCCCATCCGTGGGTCAGAATTTTGACAGATACATAGCACAGACTATGTAGAATTAGATAAGGACCAATAGCATAGACAAGTGCATAGAAAATAAATTACGTTTTGTTATACTTATTAATCTCAGCCGAATCTAGAAGTACGTTAGTTGCGCAATTCTGGATCATCCACCGCTCCCCTAATTAAACCAGAGCGATTATTGCTAAGCAACCCCAGATTTGTTTTATTGATAAAAAAATGTGGCCGTCAGTGTTTCTTAAGCTATGAACTACTTAAAATTTTGAATAGTTTGTACATTTATAAAATATTATAATTATAATGATTGAGAGCGATACAACAGAAGTTACCGAAGATGAGGGGTATAGCCCAAAAGTGAGGTAATAAGAAGTATTACGTTTTTACCTACACGTTTGTTATTTTTAAAGTAATAGTACGTAGGTAAGCAATGCAACTCGCTCTTTACATGAGAAAATTTAAGTACTATACTTCTTTTCTCTGTAATTTAACTACTTTTGAAACTGAACTAAATCCTCATGACTGGTGCATTTTGCCAGGAAATTAATATACTTACCTACAAGAGTTATGTTTAGTGGCGTATTTTCCCTTTGGCCATATGGGCCGTGGCGAGGGGCGGCGCTTCCCGCTAAACTTGCAGGCCAAGGGCGCCATATCTTAAAATAAATACACCACTTGTCCACCACCGTAACCAGCCCAAATAGTTGCAAAGGGTAATTAGTTATCTACCTCTGAATCTCCATAATTCTAGATGGGTGATACCCCAACGGTTAGACAACATGACTTTCGTGGGCAGAGACGTGTTCGCTGTCGCCCATGATATCTACATTACATTCTTCAACTTCAGAAACGACACGGAACAGGTGTACGTGGCTAACGATCGCAGGAAGGGTGACGGCGTCGACGTGATCACTGGTACTATCTGAATGGTTCTGTTGTCAAAACCGACCCCTTATACTCGATACATTAAAGTTCGCGTATAACTACACATTAACGCAAGATGGAGTTTTCTTCACGTCCCAAATGTGTGCGCACCGAACGTACTTACTTTAATGGCAGTATTCCGACATGCACACACACTTCGAGACTTACTGGAGCGAGCGATGGCATACATCATTTGGCTCCAGCAGCCCTATTATGTGAGATCCAGTAATTAGTCGACAAACACGCGAGATGATTGAAACAGGTTTGGAAACAGATTTATCAAAGAAATTGCAACACTGTTTCAATAATTTCAATCGAATAAATGAGTCTATATAAATTAATGAAATGATTGAAACAGAGTCACATAATAGGGCTGGTGATGTCCATACATTGACTACACTGAGTCTTGTCTGTGAATGTCACTAAATATGACTAAAGCAATTAACACCTTGGGCCATCTTTAGAAGCAGCATCTTTGCGATTCTAAGTAGATATTAGGTAACCTTACCGTTCACATATTCTGTAAAGGCTATCGTTGCAGGTCACAGGGCTAATATATTCGCGTTTGCGGAGAAGATTGAGCATGCAAGAATATTTGTCCTGACGTATCCATCATTCATCACATTGGCTGAATTGCATGGTAACCTTCATACTAGCCCCCAAATTTATAGATGTTATCATCAATTAACAATGGCATTTTACAAAGCATTTTCAGAAGAAAATACAAAAGTGAACGGCCAACAACTTTCTATAAATGTAGCGGTAGTTCTGCTTCATCTCGCTAACGTACCACAGGGAAACCTATCCTTTAGCCATGCACTCAATTTATCATAGCATTAGAAATCATTTTCAATGCATCAAAACTTCTATGAATTAAAGGGCAAGTCCGCCGAGCGAGTATGCCTACTAATTCCAACTACCAGCCACCAGAATGTCCAAAAATTGGTACTAACATACTAGTAAATGTATAATTACCAATTTAGATTTGGAAGTAAACCGTTACAAGGGTCTGTGCATGATGGAGTGCGACCTGATCGCTGGCTTCACTGGCTTCCCTAACTACCTGATATCCGTGTGGAGCTGGCGCACCAACCAGCGTCTCATCTCAATACCTACGGGAGTAATTCGAAGGACTCAGATTTACATGTGAGTTAATCAGCAGAACAAAATTATTCCCCCTTCAAAGCTCATTAATAAACAACAAAAATTTCACCTATATTCGCCAGTCGCAACGTTTTTCATTTCTAAAATTAAATGACTAACTGCTTTCGTCCATCGGTCGGAAGATATAGGAATCTTTCCGTGGTTTCCCATACATTGCTGTCCTTTCCTTCTCATGCCGCTCGCATCCACCGGATCCCTGCAAGGCGTGTGAGTCATTAGTTCGTCTGCTTCGGACAGGCCCAAACTACGTTTTTCGGCTCAGGTTTTGGTTTTGGTATCATTCATATTCATTACCAATCTTTCGTAATTTTTTGGAGCGGCAAACCTAATGGGCCCAGGACTCTTAGACACGGGGCGCCTAATCTGCACTGCCTGTATTCCAACCCGGGACCCTCGATACAGAAGGCAGAGTCATTACCAACTACGTAAATCGGGTCTTAAATAAAGTTTCCATCAGGTCAAGCCGCACACACATGCTGGTCTGCGAATGCTGGGGTGAAGGTCTCCATGTGTGGGAGGTGGCGCAATGTTTCAAGAAGTGCTTCATCCTAAAACGGGCTAAAGACCAAGTGACCGGCTGGGAGGTATCCGAACCGCCGCTGGTTGGCGTTTGCTGGAGCCACGAGGGTCAGCTGTATGCTGTTGATCCTAAGGCTAACTTATATAGTGTAAGGTCCAACTATAGGATTAAAACTACCTACGATTTACAGATCAGCTACATGTTGAAAGAAGACCTATCTTTGTGCCTTTTTGAAAGATTTTTATCAATGTCAAATTAATTGAAGTTTGGGCCCATGTATCTATATAAATGGGCCCAGATTCCAAAATTCAAATTTATGCAGCCTTGTGTGGCTTCATAGGATCAAAAGGACAAGGCCTCATAATTTTGACCTACGTTAAGTCCATTGACAAATATGCAAGAAGAAAGCCTGCCTGCCAACCTACGTGCGCGTCAATGTATAAGTAGCAAAGTCCGGCGCTGTCCGCCATTAAATCCGCCATCTGCTTTGAACTTTGAGGCCAAATGTATGTGTCACACAGTTGCAGTCGGATGGCATCGGCATGGTGAGCCACTTGGAGTGGTCCGACAATCTCAAGGGCAAGGACAAGCCGTGCATGTGTGCGTTTGGCAATGGCATACTGATCTATGGTCCTGATAAAACAGTAAGAGTAAGTATTATATTCGTAAAAACTTCTGAACTATCTAGGATTGTACTACTAGGATCAAGGATTTTGGTTCAGAGTGACAATGCAGTGGCAGTGGTGAAATATGGAATATTTGGGGTAGACTAGTCCAACATTAAACATATTATAATGATTCACTGCTTGCAGTCTCTCAAGAAAGCCGACCACTCATGGGTAGTGGCATGGCATCATAACATGGAAGACAATGTAGTGCGGCTCGTGAGCAACTCGACTTGCGACGTGGCGGTTATGTGGACTGCGAGCGGCTACGTTTACAAGATCACCGGCGAGTCGGAGGAAAAGATCGAGCTGCATTTGTTCACTTTCAAACAGAGGTCAGTTTCTCTTTACCACCTTCACTATCTACTGACACAATAATACTTATATGAAAATGTTTTTGTCACCACAGATTCATTACTAGGATACAGTTGATACCGCCTGATTATAAATACTTAGCAACGATGAACAACATGGGTGTAATTTGTATCTACGAAGTGTTTACTGCTAAACTGGTACGTGGAATGATTTGGCTCGCAATTTTGTTTAATCGCACACCTTAACCCGTGACGTTTTTATTTCACGCATATTTTTCGTGACCTTTGCCTCGACCACAATTGGTTCCTAATCCACTCACTAAACAGGACTAAAATGTAATGTTTGACTTAAATTAACCATTACAGATGCTAATGACAGAAATATCTGGCCAGCATGTATCGTTTCAAGCGAGCCCGGTGGACCCCCTCGTCATAATCTTCGGCGAGGTGTCAGAGAAATACGGCATGACGCTAAGGAAGGTGACGGAGGAGGGTGAGCTGGTGGAAGTAGGCAACATGTGCCTGACAGAGCAGATAGTCTCGCACGTGGTGTTCTCGCCCACGGGGAGACATGTCGTTGCCGCTGCTATGTCTGCTGGACATATTTTTATTATGGAGGTAAGCACTCGTTCAAGCTTTATGTTCTAGGAAGAACTTACAAAATAGCCTTGGCATTAATGTAGTCAACTTGGACGGAACATAGCTGCTGCTTTTTTATTTACCTTGCTGTGTACACTGTCTAACCGAGCACTTTCACGCGGTTACCTCTATTCGCCTTATTACCAAGTACGTGTTTCGCCCTAAGAATAAATATATATTTCTGCTCGCTGGTTTCGCCTAAGTCGAACATTCGCACTGCCTCGCCTGAGCGCTGTCATCGATGGAACATCAGGCAAATGCCTCGCTGTGAGCATGGCTGTCTATGCTTCAGGGGTACTTGCGGCGAGCTGAGTGTGCTCGAGCCAGCCTCGTGAGGGTGCACAGTCAGTACACAGCTTATTTTTTCTTCCACTTTTGTACCTACCTGTTTCTGTAATCTGTGCCAGTTGTCAGAGGACTACAAGCTGACCCTAGTACGGTACACGGAGCTGGGTCGTGGCCTAGCGGACTGCTTCCTGATGAAGGTTGGCGAAGCTATGCGTTGCTTCAGTCTCGTCCTGTTCTCTGATAAATACCGTATAGGTAAGCAAGTACTCCCAAAGGTTATCTCTTCCAATTTAAGGATAAGACTCTCATCGGTTTAGCTGATGTAGGTCTTCCAGAGGTGTCTAGAGCAGCCTCTTTCACCGCGTTATACGGCATAACACCGATTTTTTTTATCTGACTAATTTAGCTTATATGTATTCCTCTTCCATGTGTTACTTCTACCTTCCCTACAAATATGTTAAATTTGTTTCCCCACACACATCTAAATGGAATATACTACGTACGTAGTACTTACCTTATTTAGAATTTCCTCTAAATATAATTAGCTTAACCTGAGAACAACCGTGCGCGCGCACCCCTCAGATCACTCAGATGCCAGAACGCGCGCGCGACGCATGCGCGGCACGATATTAAACCGGCGGCACTTGACCGAAAAGCCCAGTGACGGAAGTATTCGATCCGATTGTCTATTACCTTTGGAATGAGGCCACTAAAACCCTACAAGCCAAATAGCACAATATTTGCATTCAGTTAAAGTTTATTTCGCAAAATGCCGACCGGCACGATGGCTTACCGCTGGCACTTGAAGACAGGGCGGAGCGACTGGCCTGCAGGCTGACCAGTGGCGCGTACCAGGGTATATAGGGCGGGAACTACGAGTAAAAAGACATGTCGCAAGAAGCCGATGGATGCCAGTTGGAAGGACTGCGATGTTTGAAAGTCTAGGGAAGGCCTAGGCCTATGTTCAACAGTGGACATCATACGGTAGGGGAAATGAACTCTATCGTTTCATCCCGCAGGAGAGCGTATCATCTGCATTAACGCGGAGACAGGCAAGGACAACAAGTTCGCGGGCAAGATGCTGGGCCCGTACTCGCGGCTGCTGCCACTGAGCACGCGGGACACCATGCTCGGCATCCCGTACCTCAGCAAGCAGTTCCAAGTGCTCAGGTTGAGTGGAGACGTGAGTAGCACCATCATTCCTACTCAATCACTCCGGTTCAAGATCGTTAACCGTGAACTACTTGTAGTTGAGTTTCCAAACCGTTGAACAGATTGGGTTTTGTTATAAGGGATCCTTTATCAGCATACAGGACTAGAGTATGTAGAACCGGTGCCGGATTGAATTTCCGGTACTAGAACTAAGCCGACTTCTAGAACCCTTTAAGTACCTTTAAACACCTTAAGTGACAAGTGAAGTTCCAATTAGATGGCTCATGGCGCATATTTGTGTTCACAACCATGGTTGACTTGAAAGTCTATGAACAGACTTAAAATCCAAGGGAGTGGTGTTTACCCGCAAACAATACCCCATTTAATATCATGTCACTCATGTCCTGTCATCTGTACACGTGGGGAACTAATAGCCGCTACTGAAAATGGTCGACACGATAGAGGAAAGACCACACGGCTCCATAAACCTTGACCAAGGCTTCAAAGAAATTTTAAGCTCTAATTATCTATTTATAGTAACATAAGACGTTTCTATGTAGAAAGGCGTAACGGTGACGGTAAAGATGGGTCCCATAGTAGAATCAGGTCACGAAATGAGGATGTTCAACGGATTCCTGAACGTCGACGCGTTGCTAACGTACGGCTATGATGGCACCGCAATACTTAGGTCACCAGATGCTCCTAGAGACTACAGTAAGTATACTTAGTTCATATGAAGTGTAGAAAATGAACTGTGAAATCTGTGATGATTTTCCTTAATAACATCTAATGAGGAAGGAATGTCAATCAGTATACTAATATATCTAAGAATACTCGATGTAGGCAATAAATCGAACTTGAAACAATTAATGAATAGAAAATCTTATTTTAACTTTGCATCTCCCAAGACCTTGATATACCCCTATTTGATAAACGTTAAGGCACCCCCTATTTTCCCATAGGACCTACGCCCCTGAAGAACCTCACGGCCAGCAAGCCGCGCTTGTGAACACTAGACCAACGAGGCAATTTTGATACTAATACTAACTTTACCTATTTAGAACTGAAGCTTGTCGTAGCGCATCGCTACCAATCATCAGCGGTTAAGGGAGGCATTCTTGAAGCCGTTATCGACGGCAACAACCAGTACATCATCCACCTGGCCGGCAACCAAACGATAGCGTGCGTGTATCTGCACGGCAAGCACGAGCACCTGCAGGCCGATCTGCATCACCACGACGAAGCGCTCGCGGACAAGCTCGAGGACAGCGATGTTATTACTATCATTGAGAGGAATGCTAGTAAGCTGTATAGTATTGAACTCAACTAAATAACTGTACAGGGATTATGTACTTCAAGGTCACTTTACATCAAAATTCTAACTTTGACGTTTTTTTATTATATTTTGTTTTATTGTTTGTTCTTATTTATACTGTTTTTATTTTACCTGAATAAATAAATCTCTATAGGTGCCTACATTTATATCTTCATTTCGCTGTAACTATATATTATTTCAAACATTGTGATGTAGGAAATCTGGATGTCTCAGAGCTAAAACCTAACCAGTTCGCGAAAGAAATAATGATTCAAACCTGCTGGGTAAGCGTGGTGCTATGATCTAAACCCACCACATGTTCAGGGTAGGTCTACACCCAGAAGTGGGACATAAAAAGGGGTTATTATTCTCCTTTATATACCGTAGGGACTAGACAAGATAAGAAGTCCGAAGAAGCCTTGACCGACGATATTTGTTTTCTTCAGAAACCTACTTGGACTTGCAAGAAGACAAAAAAGTCCACGAAGAGGCGATGGACTACAAGAAGCAGCGAGAAGAGGTAGTGAAGAACTTCGAAGCGATTCAGGAGCAGCTGCTGGAACTGCTTGAGGAGAACATAGCCGAAAAGCCGCTGCACCAGCTTTCATTAGCCGAATTCAATTTACACTTGGAGAACAAGAGGGAGAGGCTGAAACAGGTATATATAGAAGCTGAACAAATGACGAACTCAAAAGATTGTATAAAGCCTTAAACGGACGCCTATTCGTAACTATTCGGCCATTTACGAAACCGAGTTTCGAATACGCGCCACATTACGTCTTACTTATGCTACGTACATTACTCATTTCCAGGCTGAAAGAGAACGCGAAGAAATCCGACTGAAAACCGAGGCCCGCATTCGCGCCCAAGATAAAGTGGCCGCATGGATCAAAAGTCAATGTTGGGACACCATGCTGTCGCCGAGAGTCAAGCTGTTCGCGATCTTCAGCCACTATCAGGTAGATTTGTTTTCTCAGTCCAACCTTCTCTTGAGGCATCTCTTCACTATTAAAATAATACGTTATAACAATAAACCGGCCTGGATGATAATGTTAGAAACAAAAAAAAACACATACGTATTCAATATTTATCTATCAAACTAAGAGCAATACTTTAACAGGTAGAGAACTACGCAGTAATGCCAACGCAACGCGACAGGTGGCCAGAGCTGCAGCAGGCAGACGCACTGCGAACTATCGAGAAGGAGAACGATAGTGACGTGTTCAGGCCATGGGAGGAGCCTGAGATTGAGGTCATTAATGAACCTACTCAGCCGTAAGTTATAATTTATTACTAAATATTTAGACCGTTTGAAATTATGTATCAACATGTTTATACATACGACTAACATCTTGAAATAATCACATGAATAATAGTGTATGTATAGTAATTAATATACCGATCAATCCACCAACTATGAGAGTAACCCTAACACGGTACTTGTTCGCTGCCGCCTGTTTTACGGTGTACATGGCTATACGGAGGGATATTAAAATTGGAACCTTGAGCCAGGTGTGATAGTTAGGACGAAGCGAATACCAGGCGTCGGAGGGTGCCAGTGGAAGGACACGAAGATGATGATGGTGGCAACCCTGACAAAAATGTAACCTGGAGATGTTGCCGGTCAGGGCGGCGATGGGTTCGGCGGGCTCGGTGCATCGCAGCGTGGACGAGGAGGCTGTGGACACGGGCGAAGAGGTGGTGCGCGCGAACCCGTACGCGCTGGCCGGGACCAACACACACCTTTTCGTGACTGTGCCCGACACCATGGTGCCGCAGACGCTCGCCTTCAGCTTCCTACAAATGAACTGGCTGCACGATCTCGTCAAGGTATTCGTACCGCGTACATAACTACCTTTTTTGATTCATACCATTTTTAATTAAACTCGAGCCAAACTCATCCTCTCGCTGCGATACATTAATTCGACGCACCGATGGATGAAGCAAACACTTGATTCGTTTTCGTGCTTTACAGCTGAATGTGCAGAATATGCGGTTGTGGTTCAATAAACAATTCGACGATCTGATGAGCCTTAAGAAGCGCGAAGTCGGCCTGGTCGAGGAAAGGAATGCCAGACTGAGATTTATTATTGAAGGTTTATAGCATAGATCACTTGATATTTTAAACATGTTATGACGTGTGAGCATTGTGTGTATTCTAAATTATCAATTATTTCTAGATGCACTTTTATAAATTCCTTATTTTGGGATAGTGTGATTGGAGTTGAGTATTGTTTTAGAGTTGAACAAGTTATCAGATCTGCGTGGCAGCTTTCATCATTTAAAAATAGATATTTATAATCCCGAATGGAAGCAAGAAGAACAACCGCTAAAGCTGATTAAAGTCGAGACTGAAGAGGTTAGTGGTCTATGAGAGCTTGCGCTTTTTCTGTAGCCTCGCTATGATTATTTTGGACGGTAAAGTCCTGATCCTTATAAGACAGTAAGCCAAAATAACTTTAACCAAGGTGCTTCCCTAATAAACAGTGCAGCATAACGCCATACATAAGCCCGAGCCAGATCATCATCATTCCTCCGGACCCCGGCCCGAAGGACGACTTCCGCGAGCGAGCGCTCATAGACATGATGGACGGCGTGCTCGAGAAGCTTTGGCACGAGGAAATCAAGAAACCAATCCCGAAGCCACAGTGCATGGTGAGGATCCAACTATAAGTGAACCAAACTCTTGTAGAATCTACGCAGTACCTTTCAATAAACTGTTCTTCGGGATATGTGCAGCTAGACAAAGACCCCGAGCACTTCACCGAGGATGACCTTAGACTGGTGTTCGACTACGAAGCCAAGGTGGCGTTCCGGAATGAGGAACGGGACAAGTACCGCAAGATGCTTCATGCGGAGTACGCCAAACTCTCCCAAGTGTTAAACGAAGGCGTTGTGAAGTTCAACCAAAAGGTAGGCAATTCTATGCTTTAAGAGAGAACATGGTTATAGAATAAATGGGTCTGTGAAAGCTTTATTTCATATTATAATGTTTACAGGTAAAGGAAATGTGGCTGACAAAGTTGAGAGTCGACTCTGTAATTGGCCAAGAAAATTTAAACTTAATGCGTCTGCGCAGAACTAATTTAGATCGCGTTGAAATGGCTGAAAAGTTAGAGGACATGAGGTTGGTTAAGATGCATTGAGGTGTCAACTAATAGTATGTGGGCGGTAATACGTTCTGAATTTTCTTCAAAATTCTAGAGCGCAGATTCATCGTTTTGAGCACGAAGCAGAAGATCTTGGCGCCGAGCTCCAAGAGATCCAAGACCAAAGCCACGAGTGCACGGCGGCGCTGGAGGCTCTCACTGTCAAGGATAGGTTAATGGAGCGTACCTTCAAGAACCACT
Organism: Pheosia gnoma; assembly: GCA_905404115.1. Taxonomy (NCBI): domain Eukaryota; kingdom Metazoa; phylum Arthropoda; class Insecta; order Lepidoptera; family Notodontidae; genus Pheosia; species Pheosia gnoma. The sequence continues at coordinate 11,148,238 of FR989894.1, read as the reverse complement.
TCGCTGACCTGTCGCCGATCATTGTGGATCAGTGTTATAAGTATTACAAGTAAGTTATACATTTACCCCCAAATTTATAGACAGTTATAATGGATTACAATGGCATTATAACGAACTTTTCAGAGGAAAAAGTGCGTTATGATGTCTTTATAGTCAATTATAACTTTCTATAAATTTGAGGATTAATGGTTACCTCCTGCATTATTATCAAGAAACAATTCGGTTTTTTAATTTGTTTCAATACGGTTCAACTCGTAAGGATGGCCTTATATCTAGTTAGATAAGCGTTATGATTTGTTCTTCAGGAAGCGACCAAAGTGGCACCAAAGGGCAACCATGATCCCGGTTGTACTGTACGAGTTAGCCCACGCTATATCGACTGGCGTCAGGCCCACACTCTTGCACACTGACTGCGTTGAATTCTTTAAAGGGTTGGTACAGATATAAATAAATCTATGGCTTTATTCACTAAACATAAAGAATACATAAAACTGTTATTGATAAATCAGGATGGAACATCTCGACCACATCAGTAATATGCCTCAAGTAATGGACGAGGGCCTTTGGATTACAATGTGTAAGCTGAGGAGGGCTAAGACTGAAAATGAAATACGAGTGAGTACTTTAAACATGAAAGCTTTCATTACAATTAAATGAACAGTCATATAATATTGATCCCCTTGGAAAATCGATCTTATAGTCATCACTTTTCTTCAGATGCGGGCAGTAGCCCAGGAAATGGCATATGTAGACAGCGCGCTTAGCGTGTGGGGCAAAGCCATACAAGCACGACGCAACATCCTTGCCTTGACCAGTGACAAGATACTTGAACACCGCGAGACCGTTGAGCTGACCGCCAGAAATAAAACCATACAAGTAACCTTCACACAGCCTATATGACATTACTGCCAGATCTAGGCTACAGAACCAGAAAATAATTGTAATGTTATTTCAGATAGTGCTGCCGGCGGGCCAGGTAGAAATACAAACGACCGGCCACATGGAAGACTACGAAGACGCCACGCTCATTCCACGCGAGGATATCGAGAAGATCAATGATGTCATTCTGGTAAAATATATATGACTCACATATCCCGACATACTTCATTGCTCGATAGTAGGTAATTGGAATTGCCTAATCAACATAATACTGTCTTGATGTACCTTGTGCAGAAAGTAGGCGAAATGAAGCTGCGCATGATGCGCAAGCAGATGGAGTTCCGCAAGGGAATACTCGCCAAGGAGTGGGAGCACGCGCAGATGAAGATGAAGCTCAGGCACATGGATCAGGAGCTATACTCTTACCGGAGACTCAAGGTAATTAAAACAAAGAAACGGTTCATTCGTTCGTTGATCGGTCAATACGGCTTTCTTCTGATTTCTTCATTTTAGATCCCGAAAGAGTTACAAATGTACCTGAAGGACAAGGAGATGGGCTTCACGGATGAGCAAGATTACGTGCGCCTCGAGAAGGAGATGGAAGCTTCCAAAGTGTCAATCACCAAGATACTAAACGAACAAATACACAGGGTGGAAGAGCTAGAGGTTAGCCTTTGGGAATTGATATTAAAACTTCTAAAATTTTGCGAATAAAACTAAACTTGGTCGTGTCTTCTATACATATTTTGGAAAAAAAAAATTGAATGCACTCGCACTCACAAAATTAACAATCCGCATTACTTTAGATAGAAAAGCCGGATCCACCATTGTTGAGTCTATCTCAGCTTGCATCACAGAATTCACAGGAGAACCACTGGCCGAAATTTTATGTAACCCGGCACGGTGATAGCTTTTTTTTATTACTTTATAGGCAAGTATTTGATCTCGATCTCACCTGATGGTAAGTGACGATGAGATCTAGTATGGAGCATACTTGCCTAGAAGAGCTTATTTATAACAGAGTTCAACATTTAGAATACTTTTATCCCGTGAAATGGATCCTCTGCGGAAATAAAAAAAAGTATCTCAACACCCGCTGGGTGGGTATTACTAAAACTTGTAATTTGTGATATCTTACATGCCGCCAGATTGATGTAGGTATACGATATTTATTCATCCCGGTATATGGATGTGTACCCTGGGACAGCCCAAATAGACGCTAACGCAGACGCGGTCACGGCGAGTAACAAAATAAGGGTTGTGATTTAAAACAATGTGTGTGGCAGGTAAAGCTGTCATCTCTAGAAGCGCAAGCGATGGCATTGGAGAAGCAGATAGTGACCCTCAACGTGAAGGTCTCTGAGAAGCGGCTTAACGAGGACCCGCTCGAACCCATTAGAATCCGGCGAGTCTTCAAGAAAAGGTAAACCCTTCCATATGAGCTGTTTATGTGACTGAACATAGGTTCTAGAGCGGGTAGTACTATGTGTGCAGGGGTAGGTCAATGATATAAAAAATCAAGGTAGGAGGTGATATTGACACAAGATGCTTGGTTGGTGCGAACGAAAGGGGCGTATGTTCAGCATTGGACAACGACAAGACGACAATGATGACATTAAGCGTGATTCCAAGATTAGACCAGATACAGTAAATGCGACCGGCCAACAGAGACGGCAACGATTGATAATGGTGTATTGACATGTTTGGAAAATCATTCCAGAATGGACACACTCGTGATGCGCAGCAACCTGATTCGCGATGTGCAGGCCAACCACACAACCATCGTTCTGCTGCAGACGGAGCTGGAGCTGCTGCGGCTGAGGACCTTCCCCACCCTGGCTAGCTTCCGTACCTACTAGCACCTGACGTACCCTCGACCATGTGCCGAAACAACCATGCCACCATAATAAACTATATGAAGTTGCAGGTTGAAGATCCTCATCACTTATTATTATTAGAGCACACATAAGAAGTATTTAATTTACGTTTAATATTAGTTATTTATTTTATGTTAGGTCTTATTACGGTATAAAACGCTTGTTATGTGAAATAATAACACTCATTATGATATTATGTGTGAAGAATTGGAAAATAAAGTTGATGAAGGTTTTTTGATTAAATTTGTTAAGAAAGCTGAAGACCCAAATGAACAAGGCGGCTGTTTACAAAACATTTATTTCCATAAACAAATCTACATGTAGGTACTCGATATAATACTTTTAGGTCGATACAGATTAAATAACATTAATAGATAACCTAAACATCCAGTTAGCACAGAGATCAAAACATTTAATGTTGTTGTAATCATTGAAGACATCGTTTCGATGACTATGAAGCCATGATGCACACGCATGCTCACACAAACAAATTAAGGTGCGTACCTTCGCTTACAAACGCCTTATAAATCTATGCAACGGTGCCGTTCTATCAGCTGGGTTAAGGTTGAAAATTACGGGAAATGCATTACATAATACTGTAGGAATAACTTGCTTGATTAAAGAAGTTTTATATACATTTAACTACCGACCCTTGTATTCGAATATGCTTTCGAATGTTCCTATAAAAAGTTAGAATTAGGCCACAATTTCGTTTTTTTTTTAAACTATCACACGATTGATAATCACAATTTTGACAATATCGTCTCGAAACGAATTATAATATTTTCTTAAACTCTCTCAGGGTTGTATTATTATTAAGAATTTAGGCTAGCAACAACACACGCAGACAATTTTTTAAACAAAATTAGCACGAAAAAATAGAACGTACGAAGAAAGAAAGACGAAAAAACAAGGTACGCGCCACTTGATTGGCGGTTACAAATACCACAACTTTTAAAATTACCTACATTATAATAATAATAACATATTACTATGGTTTTGAACAGAAAATTAAAATGAACTCACCTTGAAATGTAACTGACAACACGTCTATAAGTCCGTCCATTGACTCTACCGCTTCACATAACGAATCCAGTGCTGAATAGGCATTAGGCACAATACATAATTTGCTTATGTTTATACCATATTCTAGTAAAATCTGACATGAAGCCAAATTATTCTACGACCACGCAATCCACGGTATGCTGTACATATTAACTAATTATTAAATCTAACTGTGCGCGTTAAGTAGGTACATAGCTACTGCTATTTATCGATATGTACGTACTTACAAAAAAATAATCTACATACATTCTGTAGGTACTTATAATGCTAAACATTGTGACGTCATGAACTTTGACGGTAAAACGTAAAACGCGGATCTTTTAAAATCCATTGCATTTTCTAAGATTTTCATTAGTGCAGTATCGAAGTCTCTCTACATTGGAGACACAACTGTACACAGATAATTATATTTCTGTTCCCTTCGCAGGAGAGGCTCGAACCCGCGAATCTCACTATCCGAGCATGTTGATACTTCTAAACAATCACATATGACATCCCAAATACATGAAACTACGGATAGTTCTGTAGTTCTATCGCGTCAGTAGATTGGATTGTATATGTATACAGAATGATTAAAAAAGGGCATACTAACCCTTGAACCTTCGCTGTATTACCGCACTTGTAATTATGTAAAGTCAGAATATCAATGTCAATGAAAAAAATGTTTGGATTTTTTTTTTGTAAATACGTTTAAAGTTTAGTATAACCTTTCTGAATCACTTGTATTTTAAATTGAAGATTTCATCGATTTACAGTGGCATTACAAAGAAAAGTACCTTGTAAAACGTTAAATGTGTGTCTCACAGCGCGGTCCGCTGGTCGTACACGATCACCGCGTCGGCGTCGAGGTACTGGCTGTGCGACTTGCTCAGCGCGATGATGGCCGCGTGCTCGCTGCGCATGCGCTTCTTGTATTTCTTGCTCAGATTCACCTGATGATTATGCACATTATCATGATTGTATACCAACCTAAAGTATAGTACTTTAGGTTAAAATTTCGATGAAAGAGTAACTATAATAAGAGTACAATAATACCTTTGCATAGAGTTGCTGCAAGTCGTCTTCAGTGGATAGCGGCCGCGGCTTGGGCCTGAGGAATGCTGGCAGTGATCTAGTTTTAAGGGAATCTATATTTGCTGCATTGTCTATCTCGTCTAGCACTGAAACAAGTAATAGGGAATTTACTATGTCTTTCATATGACACTAGCTGTCCAGCGAACTTCATACAGGTAATTGTCAATAAGGTCCATTGGCAGCAAGATAACTTACTGGTGCTGGAGGCATACTGTACAGCATGGGTGGTGGAGTCCGGCACTCGGTTGACGTAGCCGCGCGCGGAGTGGCGGGCGTCGCGCGCCGCGCGGCCCTCCGCGTCGCCCGCGTAGCTCGCCGGCCGCGCCGCGCGCTGCACCTGCGCCTGGGTGCGATGCAGGCATAACCATGATGTAATCACCAAGTGATACAAAAACCCTTAAAACTAACCAAAAACAAAACGCCTGCTATTACTACACATTGTCCAAAGGAGTAGGCTGAAGGTGCACAGACATATAGCAGGATCAATTCTAAAGATAATGTTAAATCTGGTGCATGTGTCATTAAATCAGCAATCCTAATTTCTATCAAGTGAGTATGAACCATCTCGCTAAAATATATTAAACAAAATTACAAATTGAAATTGGTCCATCATTTAGGAGCTATGATGCGAGAGAAATAAGGATAAAGGCAAAAAGCATACCAGTCTGGGTTTGCTGTGACAGGGACAAATAATAATATTATTCAGGGCAGGATATTTAACAAAGGTGTTTATGGAGTTGTTCACATAATTTGTATTATCATGAGATCGTAGTATCACAAGAATCATAAGCTTTGGAATATGATCATGTGATCTGGTGGTAATGGTACCCATGGCAATTTCGCAATAAAACTGTGGATTATGAAGTGTACAGTAGATATACAAATACCCAAATTACCCATCTGTAATGCTTACCTCAGCATGTTTCATTCTATAATTATCTTGACTAGTGTAAGCATGGTTCTCCTTGATGGCATAATTTTCTTTAAGATATTGTTCATCTATAAAAATATAGGTATAATCAAATATTGTTTTGGGTACTTATAACAATTTTAATAGAACAGGACGAATATTACCAAACGATTTCTGATGGCGCGGCATTAGGCGGCAGTAACAAATAATAACTAACAAAATTACGACGCCGCAAATACCTCCTATAAGCCAAGATAACCAAACAATTATAACACGACCCTGCAATCAAACATTATAGCAAAAAATATATTAGTATAGCAGTATAGTATCTAGGTCATTGGGTATTTTATCCATGGAATATAGAATTAATTTTACATTCATCTTACCTGTAGAAACATTTCAATTTGTAACACGACAGCGAGAAACGCTCGTTTTTGTTCCCTTACAACGTTTTCCTAACATTTTAAATAGTTAACTTTCAACAATTACAACTTATTTCTATAGTAATGATAAATAATGAAAAAAAATACTAAATGAACGAAATGGAAAAACCCATTTTTCAAAATGTTTGCGACTGCGCGCCACAGAACAAATTTACTCACATTCTTTTTTTTTTTCAATTTGGCATCACCATAGGTATTTTGCCAGTGTCAAGTAATACTCGCATTCTTTTTTTTTTTTCTTTTTTTTTTTTCAATTTGGCATCACCATAGGTATTTTGCCAGTGTCAAGTAATACTCGCATTCTTTCTGCCTGCACATTCGTTTAGAAATAGGATTATGGATTCCGTTCAACGTTACTTTTTCATATGATTATGGTAATAGTATAACCAAATTGTATAAATAAACAAACATTTATTAAATTATAAGTACCCCTGATGATAACGTTGACGTTGATGACGATGATGAAATAACTCCCCTGCCCCTATCAATAAAGCTGCGGATACAGTACTGAAAATTTACCAGTCATCTTGCGATAACTTTCTTGTTTGCGATATTTTATTCATAACAATAATATGGGGAGTTAAGGCACAACAACAGGTTGTAATGTTAATTTTAATAACAATTATCAATAAATACTCGATACTGGCAAAATGGCACTGTTTTCTACCGATTGGCAATTTAAAAAAAGAAGAAAAATACTATAGTAATATTATGATGTTTGTTCCCATGGGTTCATTCATGACGTAGATAGAGAGTGTTCAGTTCATTCACTATCTACGGTTCATGGTTACTCCATAGTCCATGATAGCGTTATTTTCTTAATGCTCTAACTGCTCTATGTCTTGGCAATATGTATGTAATTTAGTTATCTCTGTACGTACTTGCAAAGTGCGGGTATTTAAAAAATACTAGGGTCAAAAACCATGTTTTAAAATACTTTGCAGGTGTGAAAGTACATACTTGCTAATCGCGCGCGAGCTCCGGCTTCCAGAATTGAAAATACTTGCATTCAAAATAGGCCCTTATCTTCATATAGATAATGAGCCTAATCGTATTCACGATAAACATATTTGGAAGTACATAGATTATTTTTCTTATACGACCGTGCTCCTTATTTTATGAAGATAAGGATTGATTTTCAATACAAGTATTCTCAGCCGTGGAAGCTGGGGCTGGCGCGCGGCTGGCAAGTAAGTACATTTATACCAGTATTTCCCATCCGTGGTTATAAAACATGGTAGCGTAAGTACGTCTCGCCATCCCTAGTATCTCTGATTATTGCTCGCTTCATCCGTGTTTTGATTTTGTAATAAATACAAAACAATGTAATCGACACAAACAGCCGTTAACTACTTGTGCTTGAGGACTTATATTATATTATTGTTATCGATTGAAGGTTTTCCCCCGCCAATTTCAAGTGGTAATAGTAGTATCGTCTACTCGTTGGGTATCGTACGATCCAGTTAGGTATGTCATACATACATACCCACATACATAACCCACGGAACAAAATTACTCAAGGTTCATACCAACTGAATTGCCTTGGTTGATGCTGGCTGTGTGTTGTGTGCAGTGTTGCCAGATTGGGTATTTTTTTCGCAATTCTGGGTAAAAATTTTGGCTCTGGAGAAATTTTGTATAATGAAATTCTTGGAGAAAAATTTAGAGAATGAAAAAATACCATGGAGAATTTTGGGTACTTTTTTAGTTTCAGAGCGTATCTGTAGGATGACCACAACGCATTTTACGAACGCACCCGTTAAACCATCTCGCTCGTTCATTCATTCTTTTCACTCTGCTTTTTCTCTCTATACTATGTCTGTCATACCTGTCATACCCATGCAGTGTTCCCAGATTGGGTATTTTTTTCTCAATTCTGGGTAAAAATTTGGCTCTTGGAGAAATGAAATACTTGGAGAAATCAAAATCATGGAGATTTTTTTCAAATTTCAGAGTATAACCGTAGGCGTAACTGAATACATTTGTATTTATGTATTTGAATGCATTGAACAAACGCAACCGTTTAAAATAGCTCACTTGGTCGTTACATTCTACAAAAAATTAACATTTTTTTTTTTTTTTTTTATTACATTATAGGCAAGTATTTGATCTCGATCTCACCTGATGGTAAGTGACGATGAGATCTACGATGGAGCATACTTGCCTAGGTAGGAAGGCGGCAGTAGATAAGAGACGCTACATTCACTAGGCACATGCAGCGCAACTGATCTGACCCGCCATCCATGAATGGCAACACCGAACATCATCATCACCGAACACGGCTAGGCCGCTTGGCGACATGGCTTTGTTCAGTGGGTGGTGACTAGCCACGGCCAAAGCCTACCACCAGTCGAGTTGTCACCTGGTTGGCACCACCCAGGGTCACGTGTAGGGTATCTCGAGGGTACTTAATTCTCCTACGGACGAAGGTGACTCGATCCCCAAAAACATATTCTATTTTGGAGAAAAATAATTTCAAATTTGGGTAGAAATAGAAAATCACATCTGGGTACACTGGTTGTGTGCGTTCCGTAATTTTGTTATTATAATTTATAAGCATCGGTAGCGATCGGACGTATGAATAGTTGCGTACTAATTACACAAAAATAACAGTCCGCGAGTGTTAGTTCTTGCGGAAATGGGTAATAAATTAAGTTTCATATTGCTGTTCGTTTACGGTATACTGACGCAAAAATCCCTCGGTATATCGCCTGTTATTCTCAGTGAGTATTGTTTTTATTTCTAGAAATATCTTGCAGTTAAATCTTATTAAAATTTAAGCACCTACCTATTTTTTTTGTTTAGTTGCCTTGAAATAATTGGCAAGTTGCCAGCTGTTTTTCTTCAAAAATTCCAATTACATATCATAGTGGGGTTAATAGCCCATAGAACTATAAGTAGTACTAGACAATAGCTGCATTCTATCAAGTACTGACTTGTATTGTTAATCTACTTATGAGTACTTATTTACAAATGACTATTTACATTACCCAGCCATAACATGACACATTAGCTTTAGAAAGAGACTATGATCCAGTGTTTGTATGACAGAGTATACTCTTAAAAGCTGATATGAAATATTTACATAGTAGTTAGTATAGCTATTTACTTATAAGAATAACCCACCTACAAATAAGAATAACTCGAAATCTTGCTCTAATGGGAGAGCATTCTGCACCTGCTTATACAAACATCTTTTTTCCTTTCAGTCCCTGGTGATGGGGGTAATCAACTAGAGGCAAGACTAAATAGGTCATCCGTGGTCCACTACATCTGTGCCAAAACATCAAACAACTTCTTTAACATATGGCTCAACCTGGAACTCCTTGTTCCTTTTGTAATTGACTGCTGGGTCGACAATCTAAGACTAGAGTATGATAATATTACAAGAAGTACTCGGACCCCTGCCGGGGTGCATATCAGGATCCCAGGGTGGGGTGATCCTGAGCCCGTTGAGTGGTTGGATCCTTCTCACCAGAGCACTGGGGCATATTTCAATACAATATCAGATACATTGGTTAAGATTGGATACAAGAGAAATGTAACTATATTTGGTGCTCCATATGATTTTAGAAGGGCACCAAGTAAGTTCTTTGTGTTTATACATAGCTATGAAGCCAGCTTTAATTATCAGATGCCAACATATTTATATTTAATAGCAAATTTATCTGTTAATCTTTTGCCCTAAATCAAACATGATAGAGTATTTGTATTGACTTGACCGCTTGGTGTAAGTTATGTACACTTTAGCATCTGATAAAAAAGAATCAACATTCAATCATCTTTACAGATGAAAACATGGATTTTTTCGTAAAGCTAAAATCTCTAGTAGAAGCTACCTACACTAATAACAACAAGACATCAGTGAGTCTGGTAGTGCACAGCATGGGCGGGCTAATGGCCATGAACTTCCTGCGCATGCAGTCGCAGTCTTGGAAGGATCAGTACATCAGGCGGCTAATATCGTTGTCCGCACCTTGGGCTGGCTCTATGAAAGCTGTTAAGGTTTTTGCAATAGGTGAGTGATCTGAAGATTTGTATTTACTATCCCTAAGTACCTAAGGAACAGTTTTAAGAGATTTTATGTTGATATGCTTTACTCTAGTATAGCAACTGTCAAAAAAGCAAACAAAAATCAATGAGGTAACTTGTTATTCAATGATGATTTGCATATACATATAAATAAGTTTAGGTAGGTATATAAAATGCAGATAAGCCATCTGTACTTTTCTTGTGGCCGTTGGTTCACTACTTTATAAAAATCGCTTGCTATAACATAAATAAGGAAATTATTATTTATTGTTTTTACTTCTTTATTGCTTTGTTGGAATGTGGAACAATGATAAACTTTTCCATTTGTGATTTTTTTATATATTTGTGCGTATTATGTAAGATTACTAAGTACCTAATTGTTAATTAACATTTCGCTGTGACAATGTGAAATTTACAAAACAATCAAAATTATGAATCAGGGGAAGTTTGGATTAACAACACGATTGTTTCCTCGCACTCTGATCATGGCCCCGCGACCCTTGGAATGTATGATACCGCTGAATCAACAGACTTGCCGATGTTTGTAATTTAATGTTTGCATGTTCGTGCAAAAATTTCTAACATATTTTAAGTGCAGTTGAGTATGTATTTGAGTTATAGAAAGTGTTTGTATGTAGACTATCGAATTGAGCGCTGAAACCAGGCTTTCCAATCTGCCGCGTAGGTAAAAAAAGTATAGTTATACGATAAATTTCATTCCATAAGTTCAATGACATCGAAAATGAAAATAAATATTCTGATAACAACTTTTGGCGAGCGAAACGCAAGCAAGCATAACTTAATTAAGCGGCTAAGACAGAGACGCAATGCTATTTCAGTTTTAGGTCTATCCTTTTCGCCCATTACTCCAATAGCCGCGCCTGCGCGCTGCTGTATTAGTTATAATGTCTCTCACCACACGGTCTATACCGGGATCTTTGGAAGGCTTGCGCGGGGACATGGGTCCAACATGTGGAGGCCCTTATTGAGAATTTTAATGTTGAGTTAGCCATTTAGTTAGTTATTTTAATATTATTATGGACTATTGTGCAGTCATTTGCAGCCTACATTAGAGGATTACAGTTACACGACACGAATTGTAAAACATACAGTCCCCAAATTTATAAAAAGTATTTGGGGTTTCCTGAGCACCCATTTTGGTTGTGATGTTGGGAAATTACTGGTAGGACATCTTGAGGTCATTTTTGCATACCAATGCTTGGCTCTAGCGCTACGCTTAGAACGACCTTATATCTGTACATACTATTCAACCCAGAAAAAAAACATTTGTTCAGGGAATATGTAGTCCCCAACAGTACCGATATAGATTATGTATGAATTAATTTTACTTGTATGTTATCTCAGGCGACGACCTGGGCTCCCTGATGCTGCGCCAGAGCATAATGCGCGCGCAGCAGATCACGTGCCCGTCGCTGGCATGGCTGCTACCCTCGCCGCTGCTCTGGAAGCCGACCGAGGTGCTCGTGCAAACCGACAAGAAGAACTACACCATCGGTGACTTGCAGCAGCTGTTCACGTCAGTATCATGATCGCATGCTGTCACTGTCATTTCTATTTATGTAATCTGTGATGTGAGCGGGACGGAACTCGCTTACGCTACAGTAATGTTCCAAAAAATATCGTGCATGAGCCACAAAATACATTTTTGTTTGTCGTCACCCTCAGTGACATGGAGTTGCCAAACGCTTGGGAGATGCGTAAGGACACTGAGAATTACACCATGGACTTCGTCGCGCCCGGCGTCGAGGTGCACTGCATTTACGGATACAACATATCCACCGTTGAGAGGTAGCAATCAAAATTCTATTTATCAATTTAACTTTCTTCCTTGTATGGGGCAGTACACATTTAATGGTTAAGCCTGTCGCCAGCTTTACTACCAATTCACTAGGGCTATTGCTTCTGAGCTTATGGCAATCAAATGTCGACCTTACATATATACATGACGATTGACGGCCTGATTAGCGCAGTGGTAGTGAAACTGCTTTCTGCGCCGAGGGTCCCGGGTTCGAATCCTGGTAGGGACACAAGCTTTGTGTGATGAGCACGAATGTTTGTACACGAGACATGGATGTTTAATATGTATATAATTATTATATAATGAGTTCGCCCTCAGTCCATTGTACGGTACCCATAACACAAGCGTTGCTTAAAGTGGTAGTTGGTGTGTTCGTATGGCGATATTTATTATTATTATTTACTAGCTGTTGCCCGCGACTTCGTCCGCGTGGTATTTAACAAAGACAACCGTTGACAACAGCCTGCTCGCCCATTCTGAGCCCGCGGGACGCATTGCAGGTTGTTGCTATCAAACTTAATCAGGCGCTGTGCTGCAACATTGGTTTTAATTTTTTTTCGTGAGATTCTATTTTTTTTTTCTAAAATAAAAGTAAGCCTAAGTTACTCCTTGTTCCATCAGCTATCTGCCAGTGAAAGTCCCGTCAAAATCGGTCCAGCCATTTCAGAGATTAGCCGGAACAGACAGACAGACAGACAGACAAAAATTGTAAAAAATGTTGTTTCGGTATAGGTAACGTGTATACATCCAAATGCACTTAGTAAAAAGCGGTTATTTTAATATTACAAACAGACACTCCAATTTTATTTATATGTATAGATAATAAATTTGGGGTTTAAGGGGGAAGCTCAGGGTCAAGGCGCGAAATTCAAAATGTCAATGGTTTTTATTTTTTTACGAAAAGTTTGGACATCTTTACGATGTAATTTAGTGTTTTGCGATATTAACAGTTTGCATTGGATGTCTCGATGTATTAAGTTTGCTTAAAAAAGTACCTAATCCGATACAATACCATAAGGTTTGTAAAAACCGCTACTTTTACTAACTTTATGGTGTTGTATCGCTTTAGGTATTTTTTTAAGCAAACTTAATACATCGAGACATCAAATGCAGAATGTTAATATCGCAAAACACTAAATTACATCGTAAAGATGTCCAAATTTTTCGTAAAAAAATAAAAACCATTGACATTTTGAATTTCGCGCCCTGACCCTGAGCTTCCATCTTAATGTTATATCCAGATTGGTGTACAAGCCAGGCACCTGGCTCGACGGCTACCCGACGCTGGCGATGGGCGACGGCGACGGCACAGTCAACCTGCGCTCGCTCAGCGCGTGCGAGCACTGGCGCAAGCGACGCGGCTTCACCACGCTCAACAAAGGCAAGCCAGTCAAGTCAGTACCCTTGGTTAACGCTGAACATCTTAAGATACTACACGACAAGCGAGTTATGGATTATATTGAATTGGTTATGAAGAATTGAAATGTTGGAAGATTCGCTCCATGAAAGTTGGCGCCGACACTTTTTCATGTATAAGTACAGAAAAAAATAAGAATGGTTTTCTTTTTTGGGATATAATTGACTTACGATGGCATTACAAAGCATTTTTCATCAGAAAAGATGCATTGTATTACTATTGGTAATGGACGAATACTCTAAATATGGGGTTTAGTAAAATTACCCTTAGCTAACAGCAAGTGATACCTATTCAACACGTATAATGTAATATACATTGTAATATACATTATACGTGTTGAATAGGTATCACTTGCCACTTCTCTTTAAGAAAACTACAACAAGTAGTTAAAGCTTTAAAATGCAAATTATTATTTTATTGGTAAAACAAGGCAATATATAACTTCTACCAAAAATGGTGTAACATATTTTAAAAGGTCCAAAAGTAAGTTATAAACATAACATTCCCAAAGAAATTAATAATATTATTACATTTAAAAAATTACATCCGGGACTGAGCGCACGGCCAAGCGCTACTGGTTCGCCTTGTTTAAAAAAAAAAAAACATTATTTACACAATTATTTTATACGTCAACGTGCCCGTTATAATTTAGTGAATCATCTGTTAAAATATTTTACACTATTTTAGATAAACCCTTTATTCAGGTGAGTTGGTTCAACATTAACACACATTCATACGTCGATAAGGGCTAATTGGTTGCCAAAAGACATTCATGAATTGGGCATAAAAGTAATTAAAACAATATTCGATTAGTTATCAATTTAATCGGATATTAAAGGATATTGATAAAGGTTGGCTTATTTGGTGGTTTAATTTCCTATTATTTTTATTGACTCTTAAGCCGATATTAATAAGTGATACTATGATAAATGAATTATTCTCATTTCTAGTTGTAGAAAAAGCTATTGCTAATATTTTAATTCTAGTTACCGAATGCCAGGATGCTATTTTAATTATATTTTTATTTCAATCTACAAAATACGTTATATTCAGGTTACTCTTTGGCTACTGTTGTGTATTTATTAATAAAATTGATGTTGTATAAACGCTTCTATAATTTGATGACAAATCTCGTGTTTTGAAATCATAGCACGACCTGCTCACGAACTATAAACTGTTTTATAATTGTATGTTTATAGTTTGTATGGACTTAGTCATAATTTAACGATGCTCTCTGCACTAGACTTACTATAATTTAAGCAGAAAATTATACATATTATAAGAGTTCTTAAACGAAATGTGTCCATATGTGTTATATCAGACTCTCTATATCTAATAATATCTAGTTAACGTTTTTACTCATTGTTTATAGGAAATATCGATTTACTACAAAACGTTTATTTTAAGTGACGAAGCCAGGCTTTGTGGCTGTGGTGATACGCCTCTTTGACCTAAATATTTATTTGACATGTATATTTTTTTTATATTTAGGTACACTTAAAAAAATATAAGTAGAGGTTTCGTGTTTATAAATTACTTGTAAAATGTGTGATGCATAACAGTTACCTTACCTTTATTACGCGTAGCAGAGCTTAAATAATTATAATTGTTATTCAAAATATGACTATGCAGTTGCATTTTATGTATTTCCATAGATATAATGAATGATAATGTATGGGGATTGTCTTAGATAGTTCTTACACGATGATTTTATATTTTTTATTTATTTTTTATAAATATTTGTCTTCGGGGTCAATGCTCCAAAATAAATATCATTGCAATGCAATAATTCAAGTTATGGGATAAGCAATTTATTAGAATAATAAATAAACAGTAACTCGGATAGTTGAGTTTATTTTAAATTTAACCCCACTCCTATAAGCCGTTTTTTTATCTGATATAACTTTTATATATATTTTTAGTTTTGTGTCTTCATTCAAGTATGTATTATTCTGACTACAATCGACTTCGTACGCCATTAATCGGCAATTTGTTAATTAGCGGCCATGTCGCTAAAGGGCGGCTGAATAAACCGCCTATTTGGTATAGTCAGCTATCTTCGCCCCTTCTGAAATATCGCAGAATATGTTTTCATTAGTATTGTGTATTTAAATGTTGTATATAAGGTTAAACATAAATAGTGTAAAATACTTTAAGGCGTTAACAAGTAGGTGATAACGAACACGTTTATGTTTAGAATATATGTATGTGTATACAGTGTTTGATTTTTTCATTGAGAAAGCAAGCCAGTACAGATATCTTTTTTCGAGAATGTGAACTTTAGGCTGTGTCCCCAGTCGGCAATCTGTCAGCGGCAAATTTGCGGCTCACTCAGTCGGCCGCTGACAGTTTGTCGACTGGGGACACAGCCTTATAGCGTACCAATGGGCGCCTTAAAATATTTTACATTATTTTTGTTACACTTTATATATATTATACATGCAATATCATAACCAGAGCGTGTATGCAAAATATACTTGTAAATCTGTTTGTGAAATAAAATAATTATAAACCAATAAGGGTCTAATACAAATAACATAATTTAATATTTCCGACTCAGACTACAAGAGTATGGATAAATATTCGGCGCGTGTAGAACTAAAAGTAACTCGGTAAAGGAATACCAAATAGAAAAATGTTGTATTGTTTTTGAAGTGTTGTCTCGCTGAAGTGTTTGACAGGATTTCACTATATTTAGTAAGGCATAATAAAAATAGCTCGTAAAGGTGGAAAGCGCGATTCCGATTACGGCTGTCGTAACACTGCGGCTGAAATGTTATTCCTTTGCTATTTGATATTCCTTAAGCGGGCTTCACTTAGGAGTTCTACATACACAGTATGTCCTTATTCTAGTAGTTTGAGATTTTTGATCTTCAGAGACTATTTGATCATCTATTCCATCAATAAAACACGATATTAGTAATAATCATGTAATTAAACCTCCGTATCATTAAAATCAGCCATGTTGACCTGCTCTATAAACTTAATTCGATTATCTAGGTCTATGTATACCTATATCCTATCAGCATATTATACATACATACATTAAACGAACCAATTACATTTCAATCTGTAGGCCAATAGAAAGGGATAGAGCGAGAGCTTTTTCGTATTGTTGTCTCTGTTTGGCCTTCAAATCGAATCCTAAAAGCTCGTTTACAGACACTCGACGTATATAACAAGTACAGCTTACATAGCTCTTTAATATAACGCTATTTAATACTAATATCGTATCGGCCGTCAAGTCTATGCATTTTCTTTAAGCCGCGTATCTGCTAAGTGGCAAATGATGCTAAAAACGTGCGATGTCTCCAGACTTCGCGCAACGTGTTCACACTTGTAAAATGGAAGAGATAATCAACAGGCACGCAAAATGTTTTTCAGAGTCTGGGGTCATCGCACCATGACGTAACAAGGTACCGCCTAACATTTGACCCTTAAAAAGTACGCGGCATTAGATCAAATTAAAGCACGGACAGTGGCTATTATTTAAACACGATTACAACACCAATAACTATAATTGTTATGGTAGCTTATGTATTTAACAATTACTTATCAGTTTGACCACTCTCCCAAATTAAGATTCAATCAATCACATTTTTTAAAACAACTCATTATAATAGACGATTATAAACAGCGTGTAAAATAACATTATTTATATAGATATTTGAATCGTGGTGTAATAAAAAAACCATTAAATAAAGTTGGTGCACATATTTTTTTCACTTTTGTTAGGGTCTTAATTTATTATCTATTTTATATTTCTTACACATAACCCATAACCTTAGCAATCCTAGTGATCAGTTCAACACAGTTATTACAATATAATAAATGCCTTATTCCTCGATTATGCTTCACGGCACGCTCTCAGCAAAGCATCCATTTACACTCGTCGTGAATATATTATACGAGGAATGAACACGAACGTATAAACTTAATTAGGGAAATATCACATTTTAACGAAACATAATATACAAACAAAATAATTTATAGAGAAACATCCGAAAACACGGATTTTTTGGCTATATTTTAATTGTAAATGCTTCAAAGGACATGACACTAATAGGCTTATGAAAAGTACTGAAACGACGAAGGATACCTTTGAGCCATTTACAATTACCAAGTTTAATTTAAAACGAATTTCAATAAATACAAACATACATCGCGCTTAATATCATAAACACATTAGGATAAAATTTACTTTTTATTCAGTATAACCATCAACTTACTATATAATCACTTGCTTGCTAGCCTGAAATCACCTAATTGTTAATACAGTAACTGGCACTAACCTAAGCGCGGAGACACTCCTGCGCAGGTGAAGGTCAAGGCTCAAGATACGTGGTGGGTATTGTACTCCTGCAGACTTTACAATTACGAGTATAAAGTCCATCTAAAATTAGCTTTGTATATTATCGAAATAATCATTGGTGCCGCTAGGGGTCCAGACCACTAGCTTATACATTTTAATGTTAACTATACTTTAGATTTTATTTTTATATATATCATTTTTTTTTAATTAGCTGGTCGTGCGATGTCCACGCTAGTTTGGTTTGCTCCAATCTACAACAATCACCAGATCATAACCTAGATAGAAGCAATTTCCATTTGAATTTAAATATACTTATTTCTTTATTTGCAGCACTAAGCATATATTTGTTAATATATTGTTTAGTACAAACATACATAGTGTAAGGCTTTTTTAAATATTTGATAAACTTAGCACATCTGGCTAAAAGTCTGTTTCTGTCAACAATATTTAGTAAATAACGAGTTAAAAGTTACATTCTCACTTTGCTTTAATTATTTCCAAAAAAATTGGTATATGTTGTTTAGAAAAATAATTGATGTACTTTGTTTGCCTTGACAAGTTTAAATTTAAAAAAAATACTGATAATATATATGTTTATAGTTAATGGTCTCAGATAGCATCTGGCTATAATATTACAAACACCACAAGACATTTAGCCAAATGGGCTAAGGTTGTTGAGCACATCACAAGATAACAATATTGAGGGAATAAGTCTTAAAGGGTAACAGTCTCGTTATACCTCAATATTCTATCTTCCGATTCAATCCTTAATACTATCACATTCAAAAACCATCCCTAACGCTATACGAATATATCCCATATTTCAATCATATTAAACCAATTGTTAATACAATACCAGTTTGTCTACCACAGGCGAATTTAACATCACGCAATAACGTGTTAACCGCAACCATGTTACATTTCTAATATAAACTTTAATGATAAAGCAATAAAGTAGCATGTCGGTAAAAGTTGATACGTTATGGTAAAATGTTACGAGTTTAGTGAGAACGCAATGATAGATATTATGTTAACCAAGCATTAAGTCCCAGTATAAGATGGAGCATACAGAGTAATGTATTAGCAAGCGTCCCTTAAGTCTTACTCCCAAATTTATGGAACGTTGTCGTCCATTTACAATGGCATTACAAAGTACTTGTATTCAGAGAAAATATTTCTAATGCTATTGCAAATTGATAAAAATCATATAAATTTGGTAGTTAATGTAAGGTTATATACGCACTACCGATTTATCGCAAGGAGAACCTTGCATAAAAAGGTAGAAATATGAATTCGAGGAAGTTAGGAAGAAGTTGAATAAAAAAAAAACTAGTTGTTTAAATACATTAATTAAAAATATTTGTATGTATCAACAATATTTCATGAAACTCGAATTACAATTGTTTTGTTGTCACATACTTTTGAGATCTTAATAAATACGATATTAATATAACATCTTATTAGCCAACGAGATCCCAGATATCTTAGAAATCTTATTGATTATGATCGAAATAAAATATCTAAGACTGTTTCACTACAGGCATATATAAAAACAACCTTATAATGCATTGTAACATACCTAATTATCCGCACATTAAATTATGATTCATAGTATTTTATTTAACAACTCCAATTATACAGTGATTGAGGTCTTTACCCTAATTTTAAAACAATTATGATGAGAACTCGGAGATGAGATTAGTTTTATTTCAATGTGTAGTATTCGCGTACATATAAGAAATCAAAATATGCTTTATGTTATACTTGAGTAACAGTGGTACAGTCAAGCAAAACAGAAGTTATCTAGGTAAATAACATTCTTTTACTGACGGTACCCTAAATGTAAGACGCCCAGCAAAACATGCCAAGGTTATTATTTAGGATCTGTTTCATATTGCTAATAAAGTATATCCACAATTTATCTGACAGAATATGTATGGACCATCTGTTTTAAATATGAGACGTAGAGGACACAGGTCATTGACCTATTGCCAACTGCAAACGCATGCAGCTAGTGTTCACTCGACTAGTTATTTATAATAATACTTTCATTTGACTCTCAACAGCAAAACTGATAGTTTTTCAATAGCCAAGTCAAGAAACATAGGTGAATATGTATATCTTGTAACGATTCAACCGAATGACTGGATATTATTATGTTATGATACAGTTCATAAAAAAATCTCATTGATGATTGGCATTGAAGAAATACCTGGCTTTTAATCAGCACAGAAAAAACAAATCATATTCATAGTCAGGTTATGGTTCCAAGGCGCCTATTGTATAACTTTATGATCTTAAACTTATCTCCCACATTTACCAGTTAAGAATAATTAGGTAAGCAGGTAAGTGATGATATTAGTAGCAACATGATTATCGGTTACCGTTATGACGTCTCTTTGAGTTGTTGGATTGTTGTCGAGATCAAATAAAATATTTTTGGAATTATAGTCATGGCAAACAAAAATAAGATTCTCAGGACCTGTTCCAATGTGTTGATAAACATTATCCATTACCTCTTTGGTAGATGGTCCATAAAAAATCAGTTAAGTAAATAATTTGTGGATAGGGTTTTTCGTACAATATTCTGAAACAGTATTTTACTATTTTTTTAAGTATTACATTATTGGATATTTATTTTTGATAATGTTCAACAAGTCTGATAACATTGTAATGGTCTATAGTCCTTGCTAAACACAATATAAAGCATAATACCACAAATAGTACATCAGTAAACTCGTCAACAACAACCCAAAAACATCCCCCCCCCCGTTCAAAGATGATTTAGAGCCTGAAAAAGACAAACTGATAGGCGTGGCGCTACCTGTTGAAGAGCAGCTCGGGCCGGTAGTAGACGTAGATGCCGACCAGCACGGTGGCGGTGGCCAGCGCGGCGCGGCGCGACACGGGCAGGCGGCGCAGGCAGCGCGCCAGGCGCGCGCGCAGCGACGCGGCCGGCGCCGCGCCGCGGCTGCTGCGCGCCAGCTGCCGCGCGCGCATGCGCTGCTCGTCCAGCCGCCGCTGCTCCACTCTGTTACACACGCAGGAGATACACGATATTGCTTGGTACATGAACGCAGTAGTGGATATAATTGCACTTTGTTTTATAAATTTCGAATTTTTGAAGCACTCTCGTAATTTTTTTGCCAATCCTATACACGAAATTGCCCACCCGAACCAAAATCCTGTATCAAAGTCGTATGGTGTGTGATTTGCAAAAATACAGACGCAGAATGTACACCAGAACTACAACTACATGCGTACATTGAAAATTGGGCTCGGTAAGATGTTTTGGTACAATAGACTCTTATAATTAATAAAGGACTGAACAAAAAAGAAGTTTCTAAAATGCCGGGCGTGCTTTTTTTATTTAATGGCCTTTTTCAGGAATGTTTTTGCAAACTATACAAATTATAACATCTTTTTTTACGTCATATACAGAGCTAAAAAGGTTGCTACTCACTCTCGCCTCTCCAGCGCCGCAACTTCTGGTTCGAGATCAATGGGGTCGTTCTCTTCGTAAAGTCTCTTAGCTGTCACCAAGATGTCTTCGAAGGGCAAATCATCTGGTAACTGAAGATTTTTTACCAATTTAATGAAAGCCCGAGTAGGATAGCACTAAGCCCAGACATTCTATGAATGTTATAAAGGGCGAATAACGGATTAACCGGTTCGCATGCCACCGGCGAGTTACAGCGAGGCAAACGACAGATGACATAGCTCAGACGAGGCAACGCGAGTATTTGCCTTGGGCGACCGCTATCATAGATGATCGCCTAGTCTCGTGATTGGTTTAGCCGCACAACTCACTGCACTGAGTGGTTGCGGGTTATATTCCCGTCGAAGCGAGAGTCGGAATTAATCTTTTCGTAATTTGCCCTGATTTGGGTGGTACTAGGATCGCCTAAAGAGAGATAAATAAGCTCGCGAATTGCGGGGACAAACCACCAACCAAAATATAAGGTAAAAATACAGTAGGCTACCATTTTTAAATACTCAAAAAGGGAGAGGACACTCACCCGAGACAACAGACAGTGCAGCATCGCCATGTCGCACTCGCACTGGTACACCTCCTCGGCTCGGTACAGCACTATCGCGGCCGTCACGTACACGGGGAAGAGGGGCGGCGCGCACAGGAAGTAGTCGTACAGCCGGACCACGTCCGAGTACTTGTTGAGGCTGTGCCCGAACCACGTCAGGTACCAGGGCAGCGCGAACATTGTGCCCACCGACGCTCTGGAACGGATGGTTTTAATGATGCAGTCGACGCATAAGCAAAATTATGGTTGTATTTTGACGATTGATGGTGGACTCGCCAACTAAGTAAGGCACCCTAAGCCCCCCTAGCCTGAATTCAAAGAGACGTAAAGAAAGCAGAAAAGATAATGTGAATGCGACCGTCCACAAGGAAATAACGTACGAATTGGATGTTATAAACTGAAAAAAGGAAAATTTAAAAAGTGTATACTGTTACTGATAAAGGAGTCTTCACCCATATTATTTAAATACATCACTCACTTGTCCAAAGTATCAGCCAGCTTTTTGGCAGCCTTGTTGATTACGGGCAGCATGTAATTGAGCAGGTGTTGTGTGGGCTGCATGGTGATCTGCATGAAGGGCGCTAGGGGTGCGCTGGGGCCGTACGACAGCCGACAGAGGAGGGGGAACGAGGCGCGGTCGCCGCATACTAGCAGCAGTGTGATTGCTACGTCGTGGTAGCCCTGGCAAATTAATATTATTGTGATGTATTTGCTGCGTTTGTACCCCCATCTCATAAACAAGTTCTTTTATGGCTTATATTTTGCAGTGGCAAAATGTATAATTTATAAAGGATTATAGCCGTCCTGTAATAGTGATGGAATGTGAGGTACCCAAGCCAGGTCGCTTAGGAACGATGCAAAACCTCTCAATTATTTATTATTGGTTAGTTGAACATCGGTTGCCTCCTCTTCCCTTTTCGGACGTATTTGCCCCCTCTTCCCTTTTCGGACGTATTTGACCCCTCTTCCCTTTTCGGACGTATTTGCCCCCTCTTCCCTTTTCGGACGTATTTGACCCCTCTTCCCTTTTCGGACGTATTTGACCCCTAAATGATAGCAGTCAATGCTTTTAGTTTTATTTCAAGATCTATTAATGAAGCAAAGCCAATGGAACAGACTCGCCCCCTTACTACATTAACATTGTAAAAAAAGGTTCATATATGATGTAATAATACTTTTATGAGGCACTGTACAAATAGTTCGAAACAAGACAACCTATATATATTTATAGGCTGTATCCATGGTGATTTAATTACGCATTCGAGGTCATTTACACATCAAAACTGTGTTTGCAATAGCAGTATTGTTTACAAGTGCTCGTAAATAATAGTGTTTGTTGATTGAAACTCGAGTGCATGGCGCGACTATATTGAACTGATAAGGGAGCAATAAGTTTCCTGATATTTGTGGCTCAATTATCACTTGTTGTGTTCTTGCATTGTTACAACTATATCCTTATTTATTAGACAAAGCAGACATATTGAATGTTCGTTTTACATGTATTATTAGTTAATACTTTTAATTTCAACTAAATAATATAACAGTAACAGCAGTATACAGCAACTGACAACCTTGACCTGATTAGCGCAGTTGGTAGTGACCCTGCCTGTCCTGGGTTCGAATGCTTTTGTGAGATGAGCACGAATGTTTGTGTCTGAGTCATAGATGTTGAGTACCACCCGACTAGGCGCGCGAACCAGTCGACTTTTAACATCGTTCCCGCGGAAAATATTCCAAAAATTATTTTAACGGTCGGATCCTCACGAAACCAGTCATAGATGTTTAATATCTATATGAGTATTATGTACTGGGTTCGCCCCCAGTACATTGTATGGTACCCATAATACATGTATTGCTTAGTATGAGACTCTATAGTTTGCTGTGTTCATATGGCAATATTATTATTCTATTTTTTTTTTATTAATTTTAGCTGTGGATTAAAATCCCTTGGAACAATATTTGCCCTTTTTACTTGGTAATGGCTAGTGGGATTACCTGAATCACTTTTATGGTAACTATTGTACGAGTTGCTAAGTTAGGAACCATACTGATGAAATTGTTTGACGTCTATTAGAAACATCACTATGGTAGGGTCTCTCATCACATACCTGATAATACTTCAGGTGTGGGTACTTCATGATGACGCGCAATATCAGCACTGTGAGCTGATCCTGCAGAGCCACTCTCTGCTCATATGGAATGCCAGGAGGGAACCGCTTCAGAGACCGGTTAACGTCTAGAACTACCTGTGGACAATATAAAAATATAATTACTAAGTATGAATGTCTGCACCACATTCAGCATGAGACTATGTAGAAATGGAGTTGTATTTTGGTGCAGAGAATCTATTTTAGCATAGTTCTACTGGTATATTACAATACTACATTCTATAAGAAACCATTAGGGTTAGACAAAAACCTGCTTGAACCTTCAATGTACAACACCGGACACACCAGACACCTCATTGCATAGAAATTGGTCTAAGCACCTATTTACAAGGTGTTTAAGCATAAATATAAACACAATCCATTCTGCTCACAGCACAGATTTCGTAAATAAGCACAATAATGAATTATAGCTTTGTACTGCTCAAGTATTGTGTGACCTAGAACTGTACCTGATTCTGATAAATGTTTTGGTGGCTTTTCTCAGTTAAAGCTAAATTTTTTCACCTACATAAATAAAAAAAGATTATGGTTATCATACCTGGCTGTATTCACAGTGTGTGGATAGTTCATCAAGTGACGGAGGCTCAGTCAATTCTTCCTGTGTCACTCCGACTAGCAATGGCCAGATCTTTCTTCTGTATTCATCTGTTCATAGCCACAGAAATATCTATTATTGGACTTAGTCATATTCAAAACACAAATGGTTGAGATTTTTATTCCATAGCCATGTAAACCTTATTATAAATCCATGTTGCAACAATTTTAATGGTATGTATATGGGACTAATAGAATTATTTCATAAAAGAAAAGTATATAATTAGATACATCACCAGACGAACACACCAATGGTCGCAAAGTATGCAATCCTTGTAGTAATGATACTATATATATGATGATATAATGGACTGGAGGCAATACCAGTAGGTATATTTTTACTAATATAGATATTAAAAAACCATGAATGAGATACATTCATGCTCATGTCTTCACAAAAAAAGTACTCTTACCGAACTTCAAACTCAGGGCACTTGGTACAAAAAGTAGGGACATTGCAAACCATTGGGTCTGACAACCAACTTATCCAGGTTTTGATTATTTTCACAGTATAGTAGTGTAGTAGTAGTAGTATAGTATAAGTCACAGTAATGAGGTTTAGTAGTGATCATAATGCAGAATGACCGCAGTGTTCACAATTTTACTATATTATATACAAATGTTCAATTTTCACTCACCACATATCAGACCGGCTTTGCTCTTTGCGACATTCTGCCACTGTTCCAAGTTCACACAGTCTGGGTTCTCCAGACATTTCTCAATTTCTTTCCTCTTCTCTTTTATATCAGGATCTTCGCAATCAGTATCTGTATAAAATGAAATGACATTTGAGTACTCACAACTTTCACTTAAAACTTTCATAAGAATATGGTGATTAACCCACGTAAAATTATATTTAGTTCACAGTTTGATTTATCCGGTATATATGTAACGAGGAAGTAATCAAATCGTTAGAATAATTTGTTTACAATACCTTGATCAAATTTTAACTCTGATGGCGTAGCAATGTCGTCAATATTTTTAGCGTGAATCAAGTCAAAGGCTTGTGTATTAAGGGTCGGTGAACAGTCGCCGTTTAAATTACAATTGTCCCCGACGTCGATATCAGTAATTTTAGATTCCATGATAGAAATTTGAAAATTTATTGAGCGAAAACATTACACCATCTTCCTAACTAGCAGGAGCGAAGGTGTGATGACAGCAGCGAAAAAAAAAATTCACGTTCGTTCGAAAACTTTTATACTCTTGACACTTGTCACAGTTATAGAATTAAGAGTCCGTTACAGCTTTGCTGATAAATAAACCTTATTTACAACTTATCTGCTAGAATTTGTAAGTGCTATAGGTAGACAGAGAATCCGTTCTCAGGCTACGGTGCTGTACGTGTAGGTAGGTTTGTCAGCAAATGGTAAAATGATACTTTACACAAACACCAAAACAATCAAAATAAAAAACTAAATAAAGAATTATATAACCCACAACAACCTAGGTTGTGGGTTATATAATACTTGTTGAAAACGTTTTTATCGTAAGCGCATAAAGGTAGATATTGTTTACTGACGATAGCTTACGAACGCACCCACTATGACAAAGTTGCATAAATTCAATCCACGCAGAAACCAAAACATGTTTACCGTTTCGGCGTATACTGAAAACAAAGTAGGTATCATTGTATATAGAATATAATGAATGACACATACCTAAGATTTGCATTATGATGCAATATGGTTTAAATGCTGTAAAATTAATCTCTAAATAGTAGTGCCCGCGACTTACGCGTGGACCATATTAAGTACCTATTCTATGGCGTCGACTGAACTAATCCGGGAGAGCCCTTTCATATTCCGGGATGAATATCGTATATCTAATATTGTATACGGTGCTCAGCCTATCCGTAACAACATTTTTTAGATTTTGACGCCACATGGGAAAACTACAGGACGAATTTGTTAGAAACTTGATAATTTAAGATAGGTAAGTTAAGTACTTTTTATGCTGGGAAAGTTTTTTGGTTATTCTTCGGTACTCCCACAGGAATCCAACAATATCCCGGTATAAAAATGTATCTTATAGGTTATGGACCGAGTTAAAAGCTATTACCATAACAGTTTCAGCCAAATCCATCCAGTAGTATAACCGTGATGCGACAAAAATTCTAATAATCGTTGATTCATCTTTGAACCAGATGGAACCCAAATTGGTAAGTACCTATATTACCTACTTAGATCTTTAGAACCCAACGTTACTCTGTCTTCTGTGTACCGTTTTACCTTTGCGATAAAAGCCTGTGTATTTAAACCATACGAATAAAAATATTTCCACTTACCGATGAAACCTTCGCCGTCGACATAAAACCTTAGAGGAAGATTTTTGTATAAGTATATAAGTAGGTCGGGTAGGTAGCTACCACGTACCTACTTCCTTCATGCATAAAATTATGAAGTCGTGTCAAAATAAACCATCCTGATTTACTAAGTAATTTAATTAAAAATTTGTAAAATAATAAATGGCCAAAAAAAAATCTCAAAATGGATCTGAACGTTAATTCAAATAATGAGAATATTAGAAAAATAGAGGATATTATAGACATACAAAAGGCGAATGGAAATTATAGTGTTCGGCAAGTGGCTTTTAACCTGCCTTCAGATACTGAGAGCACTGTCTCAGCTAATTTAGCTAGGAGCTTAGAGTCCGGATTATCGAAGTCTAAAACTGGTAACTTGGACAAGAAGAAGTTGAAGAAACATCATTCCAAACGCCGCAAGAGTCCTCTCCCCGACGTGGTGTCATGGCCCAGTGATTCCGACATAACAGTGCTTAGAATGAAGCTCTACCGCAACAGGAAAGACTTGAAAGAAAAGGTCAGCGATGCTATTCCGGGCGACGGGCTGCATCAACCGGACAGTTCCTCAATGGTAAACTTAGCAACCCTGATGCGGCAGTCCCAATCTCCATCCAAGCAAAATTTCAATATAGAGGAATACCTTCTACCACTCACTTCTTGGGAGCGGGAGCAGGAAATGGAACCAGGAATTAGACAGCCTAAAGTTGAAGAGGAAAAGTCTAAAGATTTTATCAAAATGCACGAAGAATTTGACGTATACGAAGCTATGTGCAGTCACAACAATATCCCGGACAATTTTAGTTCAATGAACAGCCAATCAGGATTATCTATTATCACAACAAAAAATAAGGTAGCGAGATTTCTGCGCCTCTATTTCTGTCCCTGTTGCACTTGCCTGTATAAGTTGGAGAAGATGAGGGATGACCCCTCTGTGTATTTTACGAAGCGTAATGATCAGTTAGACGTTTAAATTTGATTTGATTGTGACGTTATTTTGCAATACAAATTCTATTTTAGATAACTACATTACCTTTTGTCTGTTGCGAAAATGAGAAATATTGCTATTAAATAAATTTAGGAGTTTTATCCTTAGGTATTAATTATAACTAGCCACACGCACCATTACTGAATTCATGTTTTTTCGGCTCGTCTCTTCCCTCACTATATAATGTTTACTAATTATAAATTTGATACTCAGACAATCCATCCGAGTATCTCGGTAGCTTTGAAGAAAACGAAACAATCCTCCAACTGATGATAAATTACCTTTATAAATTGGTATGAATCACTTGCAAACTATCGTAGTAACTTACGCTTTTATTAAAGAATCTTGTAATCGTAACTCGGAACTTCAGAGAGATGGATAGATGACGGATGTCTAATTACTTACGGATTTCCAGATTTACTAGTTTGTTTACCTTGAGGCCAATTGTTTAATTAGTCAATAGTTTTGAGCGGTTAGAAAACAGAATAAGGAAGGCCACAGATTAATTATAAACGTTTTAATTGCACCTACTATATCGGCGAACAATAAAAACTAAACTTAAAATGGTCAGTCCAATGCAGTCCAGGGTATGATTTCATTTATTGTCTTCGCACCTACTTATAATTATGTTGGGTAAACTTAGGTATGTAGACGAAAACTTTGGTCATTGTATGAATTAAACCCTGTGTATGTAGCTAGTTACCGAATTATTTCACACCTTGCAATGTAACGTGTGTTTCTTCGAATCGGGGACATTTGGTGCTTTCACATCGGGTGCATATCACTACGTCGGCGCCATAATTCAACTCACAAAAGGCCGCATGACACTAGTTTGTGATGTAAAAACACTGCCGATCAAGTTTTCTTGTAGCAATATCATAGTTACGTAACAGTTCTCTCCGTCGTCCTATTAATTAAGTGCGATTACTATTTGCGACTCAATCGCTGTCAAATTAGGAATAATTGTCTCCTCTCCATACGAAAAAGGAATTAATTCCATAATAAGTAACCGTTCGCGATAAGATTAGTGTTGCACACTATTGATATATAAGTCCACATTTCCTCTGCAATACTTTTCAAGTTTCCAGGTGCTATTCAAGAAGAACTGCACGGTATAATGCTAATAGAATCCCCAAACCCTATTACAATGGGAACAAACACTATCTGTGAAATGTAGTTACCTCGTGGGTGCGTTGCAGTGCATCTCTACCTACCTCTTTGAGGAACACAGGTGTGATTAAAAAACAAGCAATGACGTCTCACTCAGCACTGTTTTCAGCTACCCAACTACATCGATTGCTTTGAAACCTCAGTTGAACCTGCCTCCTTAAATATGTTGTTTTTGAACACCACCTAACTCCATTATAAATGCTGATGATGTAAAAATGTTGTCAATTAATTCGCCAATCAAATGACGTAATACACCGATTTCTTACCTGCTCTTGTATCGGTTTGAGTGCTTTTTAAGGGAAAGAGGGTCGTGACCAGCCTAATACCTGCTGTGATACCACAGATATGCATGCAATATGCAATTTATTAATGCAATAAAGACGTAAGACTTATGTGACTTAACATTGAATAACGAATTTTATTTATAAATGTAGTTAGGTAGATACCTACCTCTAATGGCAGTTGCCAATCGACGAATATTGATAACTTATCTTGGTTTAATGGTTTCAGGGCAAGACGCTCGGCTCTCTACATAGAGTAGTTACGGGTTCGTTTTGGGTTCGATCAAAATTCGGAAATGATCTTTAGGGTGTTGGGTATAAAGACCACTCACTAAGATCATGGCCGATTATCGTCTGCATTCACCTCGTCATGAAGAAACTCTTATTCTCGTTCTTAGTACGCAGCTAGGATTTTTCATAGTCTGTAATGTTTACAGTTAATAAGTAGGTAGGTTATTAAAAAATAATACCGGATTGCTTTTTTATGAGCTTAGTTAGATTGCTTCTGACACAATACGGACAGACTGGTTACAAGACGCACAGCTTGTAACCACTGCTGGGCCATTGTTCCCTTGACCTTCGGCTCATTGTTACACAGTTCACGCCGAAGTACTATTACCCTACTATCTAGATATAGATATAATAAGTATACTAAGTTATGAAACTGGACGATATTGGCTGGCAAGGGCAAGGGCTACCGGTGTCATGGACATAAAAAAGACGTTTCTATTGTTGGTAACTGAGTTTATCATAAACAAGATAGGTAGAATATTTAGCCAACCATCTTCAAACCCCCATCAGTTGGCAGTTGCTGCTGCTGTCACCAGAATGCAGGTAGGTTTGTGGCGCTGAAGTTTAAAGAATGTAATCCTATAATCTGACGATATACTAGTTTTATTTGCGGTCTTACAAAGTAGTTACGACTAGAATGACTAAAGTATTATAATTATTGTTAGGAATAGAGGATTTTGTTTGTAATTAAAATGATCACCAACTACCGAAAACATATGGCACCTGACGAAGAATAAGTAATGTATTTTGTTTGTAGCTGCAGCACCATAGGTTGGCTCATTATATTAATCGTGGTAGAATGTCGTCGCCATGTTCCTTAAAAGTAATTTATATATAAAAAGTCATAGACCGGATAATGATATAATTTATAGCCCCACAAAAAACACACCTGTAAGAAAAATGCTTACCTAGTCCAAGTTATAGGTCACTCGGTAACAGATTGAACACAAAAAGTCGTTTACTTCATATATAATTATAAAGAGGTAAAGTTTGTTAGTTGAGTTTATGAGTTTGTGAGTATGGTTGTAGGGAATAATGTTTGGAAATACTGATCAGATTTCAAAAAATCTTTCACTTATAGTGAGTTACATTATATCGCTGAGTGATATAGGCTATGTTTCATCGAGGTACCGCGGGTGGAGCCGAAGCCAAAAGCTAGTAGCTTATAAATATAAATGCAAACTAATATAAACAGGGAGAATCGAGAAAAGGTATTTTGAACTCTGGAATTTCGGTGGTAGATAGATAATTACCTCATAATTCCTACGTAGCGTACAGACATCACTAATAAGATCTTAATAAAACAAAACCGGGCCTTCCAAAACTGGTTACCGGCAGCATTGGAGTTCAAAGCGGTCGACTTTGAATGCATTTGATGGGAAATCGATTTCTATTGGTGCAGTCAGCCGAGCTACCTAGCTACTAAAATAACCTCAACCTAAAAGGTGGTCCATATAATCTTCAATTTAACATAATAACTACTATTTTGATCCAGATCTATCATCCAGATCCTTCCAGAAATGCACCTACCTGTCTAGTTCCTACCTATAAGTTAGATATCTTGTAGATAGATTTGCACCAACCTAGTCTTGAAAGCAGACGCTGAATGCATCTCAACGTTTCATTCGATTGTGAGCTTACAACTTAGCTTCGTTATAAAACTCCTCAATGAATAAATTATTAAAGACCGCCGTACAAATCGCCTGTCACTACTCCGCAACTACGCGCCAAAATGAAAATTTTCCCAACTTAGTAAAAATGAATCAATCGATTTTCAACGCGTCACTTGGCAAACAAGACTTCCGAAACAAGTTATAATAACAATGACCGATCTACTTCTCCACGAAATAGATTCGCATTATACTTACAGAATTTGTCCGTTTGGCGTAGAGTTGGCAAACGGTTGCATTTCTTCGGCCCCCCGTGCGCGTGCGCGGCGCGCTGCAAGTTATAAAGCGCGGAGAAAGCACGCCGTACGAACAGTTGCGCGCGTCCCGTTCCACGATTGTTGCGTACCGTCCGCCCGTGAAGCGTGCTTTTTGACGTGCAATCAATCAGTGTTGATAATTATTTACGGATACCATTAATGTGGGGTACGAAAATGGAAATGAGGTAATTTTTTTGAATATTTATTATTTAATTATTTTATTTATAGGCTTTAAGACACACTACAATAAAGTTAAATAAATAACTTATTATATACTTTGGCAAAAGGCTTTGAATAATATTCATAATTTTCTCGTGTGAACAAGTATAGGTGGATTCCAGTTGTGATTTTCAATATATCCATTCTTTTTATAAGTCCACATCTGAAATGATCTTAATAGTTCAATAAGATAATTAAGTACCTACTTAGGTAGATATTTAATAACTTACACAAAAATCACAGGGCACGAGGTCTTATAACTAGCGATTATACTTAGCGAAACTAAGTACTTATAGCAGTCGATCGCACGCGCAGAATTTCTTTATGCATTGTGTCGATATGTCATTTCGTTTAATTTGTATGTAATCACAAGTCATGAGAAATCGTTTACTTTCTATTCACATTGGCGCTAATAGCAGAAGCTAAACGTTTCGTTGCTAACCTGCATGGTTAGCGTAATTTCTATAAATCAATGCTCGCGACACAACTATCTCGTTTGTTGCGTATACGCAGCACTGGCGGGTTTCTGCGGTTGCGTTAAAAAGTTGCAATGATATAATTAAAATATGATTTATTGATTTCTTATATTTACGCGAATACTACACATTGAAATAAAACTATTTATAAACGTCGGGAACGTAAAAACGAAAAATAAACGCGATAAAATCCTTAAAAATAGTTTTATTTCAATAAAATATGATTGCTTTTTATTCTAATACTTGTCTTTCATAATTAGATACATCCCATCGCATAGATAAACAATAGTCGAAGGGAAAATCACATTTCAGAGCGATATTCTCATAAACGCCCACTAAGAGTCTGGGATATTTCAAATTGTTGTGTTTACCTTCTTACTTGTGAAGCAGAATTATCATAATAACTTATTATAAACGATAATATTCAAAATAATCGTGCCAAATGACGGATAAACGGACATAACACTAGTGTAATCTCTTACGTAATATGCTATCAAAAGCTATTTATTAAGATTCAGTCTATAACACTCTAAATGTAAGTTTATCTATTTATAGATAAACGTTACATACCAAAATATTGTGAGTAAGTTCATAACTATTCGGCAAACTAAATCGAATCACCTATCTAGGTAGGTACCTGGTTAGATCAGTTCTTATTAAGTATAAGTATAGGTATTCACTATTTGAGGTAGGTATATGTATCTTATACAAAAGAAAACGGAATCAGTCTTAAAGATCACAATTCAATGCAAATCGAAAGCCATTGTTATCCCAAACATAGCAATAAAGAATACCTAAAAACTACCGCTCCAAAAAACAATAATCATAAATATTTCGGGCATTGCCTGCAACTGCTTTAAATCAATGACCCCTCGCACCGGGTCCCAACTCCAAGAAATCCAAAACAAAAATCAGCTCCGCGCATCGTCCGCACATAATAAAACATGCCAAACCTTCTTGTCTTTTGTGGAACTAAAAAAAGAAGCTGCGTATAATATATAAGTACCTTTTATGTTTATAAAATATGTGCACATTAATTTGCTTCAATACCGAGTCGGAGGCTGTAACCATAATGCACCTACAACCTACAACAAGTCAATAAAGTAAGTTATTTTGTTGGTAAAATAAAAGATTACGAGACAGTTCAAACGCGTTTTTCCATTTCTGCCCAACAGGGATGCCAACCTATTTAGCTAAAACACTCAAAAGATATACAACGAGGTTTTGAATGGTATTCGGTACAAATATTAATTATTGTAGATGCGGTGGGAATAAACTGCGAATTACTTATAAAACAAAAGTACTTACTTGGCCGTTGGCCATAGTCCACCTTTGGTACCTTGATACGATTTCAATTTTATATCATATCATGTGCCAATCTTATAGATTGATTTTCAAATCAATCGCTGAATATTAATAAATGGTAGCACTCACTGCATTGCATCAATCGATACATTTTTTGTGCTAGTAATGTACTTAGCATAGCAAATTAGCGAAAAAATTGTGAAATTACGCCAGTATAGTTCTGACATTGTTAGCGCTCTATTCTAGACTTATATCTCAAGGCTCGGTGTTTAGTAACAAATACCTGAGTATATTTAAATTCAAACGTTTTTATTTTCATCATTCCTGCGGCGAAACTCAGCGTTATATATAACCTTCAATTTTGATAAGAATGCATAACAACCTTATCAAAACAAACTGTAGCTGAAAAAACGTCGCAGACGTGGTAAAAGGCTTTTGGTAGACACCTTGACCGGGGGTCAGTACTTTTTATTATGTTTTAGCATCTAGCTAATTTTGATCGATCTCGCGTCCAAGGCAAACGAAAAACTACATTGCTCTATTATTCTAAAAATTAACTTCATTCGTGCTTCTTTTAGTAGGTTGATCAGGAAGAGCTACGTAAGCAATGGCTGTGGTTCCGTTTATTTTCACACCAGATTCTTTAATTAAATGCAACACGTCAGCACATTCCAAAAGCTGCAACGTGTACCGCCATTACACTCAAAATCTAAATGACATAAGGCCTACTTAAAACCCATGACTCAACACTCACAAAAATTATATACGCCTCCGCGCAATTTGTATAATATTTACACGTAAAAAGCCCATCCACGCGCAACAGGCTATATGAAGATAACCAAGCAACTGCTACGCCAACACCCATAACAATCCAACAAGTTCAGTTTACATATGCAAAGAGACTGCACAGCAGGAGATGTACTGAGCATCCATAAGCACGTCTTTGTGGGAATTCCTTTATATAAAAAGGTTACAAAAGTTTTATCTGGCTCGCACCACTGGGATTGTGCGAATACTATTTTCAACTATGATTATCACTTGCGGTGAAGTAAAACATCCTGGTAAAACCTGCATGTCTGAAAGAACCCCTCGAAAGACGTGTGAAGTCCTCCAACCCGCACTGGGACGCGTGATAGACTATCCCCTCACATTGATGGGAGGCTAGTGTCCAACAGTGGGACATTAAAAAAGGCTGGTATTATTATTATTTATAAAAGATTTACATAGCATTCAACCTTATCCTAACACAGCCTTGATAACGCACTAACTGGCTTAGTCTCTCCCCAGGTTGTAAAGAATGTTTAGACGTAATCGTGGGGAAATCCAAATGCCCAAGAAGGCGTATCCAATCAATTTTCAAAGATATGCGACTCGGCTCTCAAAACCTGTCCCTTTCGAATTTAACCTGTTATTGAAAAGATACTCCTTACCTCAATAAACTTAGTACCAAGCATATCGAATTTTGGGTGCGCCCCACGACCAAATAACCCAACTTCTTCAAACCCAACGAAAATAATAATAATGAATGTACCTATCTGAATAATTATGTACTATACATATATTATAAAGCTGCTTTGATTACATAGCAAACAATATGTACCTAGTCAAAACCATGTCCCATTACGAGGCAAATACCATTAATTCTAAGAGTCCACCATTCAAAATGTTGTGCCCCTTGTGCCTCTTCAAATAGTTGGTGTTGGTGGTGGTTTAGCCAGTAAGAGATTAGAGAAATAACAAATAAGTACAGAATATGAGGCAAGTGTTTATAGATGCAGTCATAAGCCATCACAATATAATCATCCAATAGCTCTTAACAGGTAATGCTTTGATCATTCAGAAACCCAGCGAACAAGTATTTTCTCTCATCACAATCTAGACCGGTCCAGCTTAAGTTCCGTGCTGCAAATCTCAGCGGTTTTCATTTTCACACAGATACCTAGTTACGTAACGTTCTACCGTACCACACGGCAGACATCTCGCTGGAAGCACCGTTTATACCTTAAGAACAAGTATTTTTGCCCGACCTTCTTTATTCAAACACATTGATGAGTAAATAGGTACTTTTAAGAAACTGCAGCGTTTGTATCTATAAGTTGCGTCTCGTATTTAGGTATATGGTGCATTGCCCTGTTTTGCGACAAGCGTTTAAACATCCCTTTGGTATAGAATCCGAAAGGAATCTCGCATTGATTCTGGGCTGGGTTTCCATAATAAGCGTCCTTCTGTATAGCCTGTCGAAGTTTAACACTTTGTGACGAGTTTTGGTGTTTTATATGGCCGATAATTCAATTATAATATGTATATTCTTAGCTACTTCATAATGCTAGCTAAATAATTTACCTATAGCCGAAAAGGGAAGAGCCAGGCGGGTGGTATGCCTGGCGGAGCGGCCGGTATGCCCCAACGGTTATGGTCGGGATCTTGTATGTATGTTACGTGCTCCGAAAACTCTCATAGCGCATTTCAGGATTGTATCGAGAATTGTCAATTGTTCTGAATGCGTCTGCAGCGCCATCTGTGTAACTTATGGCGAGGTCGCTACATAGCTAATGTATCGTGACCGGCATTGTAAAGTCAATTAGGCAGGTAACTTGCTCGCGTGCGCGATTAACAAGATAAACGTTCAGTTAATCGATGTTACACCGGACGTAATTATACTTTTATATGACAATCTAAGTTTGAATGTTAATTGTGTTATTGCTGTTATGCTTCCGTAGAATAGAGACGAATACGAAGGAAAAACCTGATTTAACTAAGTAATGCTTATTCGCAAAAACTGTTTCTATTTTGGTGAACGTGTCTACACAAAATAATCTTTCTAAACATAGGAGCATCACCTTTACCATAAATAAGGCATAGGTACTTAAGTAAGTGACTACACAATATAAACAGCTACATAAAATACTAACGCAAACTCAATTTACTCTTAATTGCGAGGAAATTAAGTGAAACTCTAAAGACGAAGCAGCCTTCGGCACACCAAAAAGAATAGAAAACTAAAGGAAACGGAAATCGGAAGCGGCAGTGACACCACACGCGAAACTAATTTACCCGTGGATTTCTATTCTTAGAAATCCATAAATTATGGTTAGGCCAGCACCCGGGTACCTTAGATTAAGATACACACGAGTAATTTGTGACGGTTCTTCGCCAACGTCCATACTACGTTGAATACACCGGTTCTCGTCCGATCACCGAAGTTAAGCAGCGTCGGGCGCGGTCAGTACTTAGATGGGTGACCGCTTGGGAACACCGCGTGATGTTGGCTTTTTGCACAAATGTCTTACCATTTTCTTTAAAACTTTGGTAAGCACGTGTATAAGTTGTTTATGACGCGCAATCGTGATTGAATATCCGGTTGATATTTGATGCTGCTGTTTATGCTCAGTTTGAAAAGAACCTTATCTTGAAATGTTCAAAGTAGAAAACGAATACAGAATGTACCAAGTACCAACCTACTAATATGCAACTACAAAAGGTCTCAGCCCTAATGATGTCTTCAATTTGAATGTCACTGGCACGACATCAAAGCTGTTTGTCGCTATAACAAGTACTTACAACACACACACAAATCCTACGGCGCATTGACGCGACAATGTGAATTAAATTTACAAATTGACCTATCAATTCGCAGGGGCGTTTGCGCAATGCGCACGCGTGTTTTAACGTTCTATAATCAGGGTTGTCGTTTATATTGCGATTTTAAAATTCCACTGATTTCTATGCCCTAAAAGCAATGCTGCACTATTTGCCAAATCATAGTTTGATATTTTATAGCCTATGGAATAAACATAGGTTCTTGATAAAATGATTCGGCGTATGGGTTGGCTATTGCCACAGTTTTACAATACGGATTGTAAAGTTATGATATTACGATGAGAATACATAGTTATACACAAAAGTCTTCCAGGATCATTGCAATCGCCTGATACAGAATACATACAAATCGGTTAGTTATATAGGTAGTCTCTGAGAATTTTATTGAGAGCTACTAAAATGGCTCTTATAACAAAAAAAACAACTATCTACTTTACAAGAGTCGCTAGTTGTTATTGAGTATCAAGGGATCTCTGGGATCAAGTAAAGTATCCTTATAACCTAAAAGTATCCTTCTTCTTTCTTTACGAAATGAAATGCGATGAAATAAAATGGATATAAATATGGCCTCACCCACAACTTAGCGGGTATTTTATAAAGGTAATAAGGATACTTGACATAGCAATATCGTGACAACAGTGCCACACGTCTCTGAACAAGTTCAACTAGATCTTCATCTGTTCATATGTCATTAGCTGTTGCTCCGTCATGATCGTCAGTGGGATCGTTTCGACGACCCATACAATATACATACACGTATTGCGCAGTGCTTCGCTTGTATGGAAGGGTTTTATGTAGTTGTATGGACTAGTGAATGGTTCTTTAGGAATGCAGTTTATGCAATATAATTTGTCACTGGTATTTTGTGCATACATTTATGATGTAAGGTCTCAGACGTAAGACGAATTCCACTAGTCCGGATTAGCGAACAACACGTGACTTAAAAAAATGTACTACCCAAATGTAAATATAAATATTCTTATGCTTTTGTTTGCTCTTGATAAGCAGAAAGTTATTGTCCAATCAAACGGGATAGATAAGATTGGGGCAGAGTAAATTAATCAGTAAGAATCTGCCTGTATAACTTACAAAACGACTGGTTTCTAGTGCACCATGTATACATGTCGTAATTTTACAAAGTGTAGCAATGAGTAGTCACCGCTATGCTAATGTTATGGGATCGAGGTTTTCTGTTCTCAACGCAGACTACCTATTGCGTGTCTATACGGTTGAAAACCCTTTGTGAAAAGTTTCTATGCTCCGAAATTATACTATAAATTGCAAGTTTGACGAAACATTCTCTAAAATGAAAACGCTTATGTTACGACGTGGTTAACCACCTGCATGTCTCATGCACCTCAATATGTCAGTCAATGACTGCTATAACCTACTAAGCTGCATACATCATCTGGATGGTCGTGTGCAGTCAAGTTGCAAAGTCATTTGTAAGATCATTTGCTTGATAATAATGCCAGCCCTTTTAATGCCCCACTGTTGGGCACTGGCTCGGCACTCGCCTTAATGCGAGGGGGATTAGGCCATAGTCCACAACGCTGGCCCAGTGCGGGTTGGCGGACTTCACACGTCTTTCGAGGAGTTCTCTCAGACATGCAGGTTTCCTCCCAATGTTTCCCTTCACCGTTTATCAAGTGATAATCATGGTTGCAAATAAGATTCGCACATGAAATCCAGAAATCCTAGAGGTACGAGCCGGTGTTTGAACATACGATCCTCGATACCGAGGCAAGCGTTCTACCAACTTGGCTATCACTGCTATTTGATACCTACGTATAGAGTATCTTTGGATCGTAATTTTCTAGTCCGGGTCGTAGTTATCGTGATTCAGATTGACAAAATGAACGCTGTTATTCGCTGAACGCCTGCCCTGGCTCCGTGTCATAATATTCATGAGTGCGACCGTAAATCGATGTTTAATGTAGAATTTAAAACGTAAACTTTATATACTGATATTCCTTATAATTTCTATATATCGTATTGGCGCGCTTTAGTCAAGTCAGTGCTGTAGTGACTCTATCAAACCCTTTGAAGTATACTTATCTAAAGCTATGCAGGTAAGTATCTACCAATTTTTAGAAACGATTCAGTCAGCTGATTCATGTGGGAGCAATAAATACATGGAACTTGGTACGGGCCGGACCACGTGTCGTTCCGTACCAACCGTCCGTACTGTACCTACTTGTCTAGTCTAAATGAACAGATTCAGTTCGGGGCGAACTAAATCGATCCGTACCAAGTTCGATCGTTTGTTAATATCTACATCACAAATCTCATTCAAGCACACGTGTGTTTCCACGTCATTGCGCACAGCTCGGGGGTGCGCCCGCGCATACACGATATATAACTTTTTTGTAGAATGTAACAGATTAATTATGATTGCGTCTTATGGAGCCATTCGATGGTAATGCACAGGGTACTTAAGTAACTAATTTGATTACGTGGTAGGGTCAGAATTTTGAGAAAATATGCTTATATAGTATAACTGTGTAGTTACCTATCTACAAAGGTAGTCCCTGAAAATGCAACTTTTAGGTATATAATAAAGATATAAGTTATCGATACTGCGAAACAAATACATATGTACAGCGCATTTTAATATCGCCTGATGATGCAAGTCATTTTAAATTCTAAAAATTTTTTTTTTTTTTGTGTTACCGGAACACATAAACATTAGATGAAATGATAATTTTGTTTCACACATTTCCACCAAAGTGGAATAAAGATTACACAGATGATTATTGCCGAATTACCATCCGCACACAGTAGGTTAATTGTTTGAAAGTTATATGATTTCGAGCATCGAAGAAGGCTTACAAAATCGGTCGCTTTCATGATGAAGTGATGCGATTGCCAAAAGTAGACGCTAATGACGATGATTGGTGATTGCATATGACATAATGAATTTGGTAATCGATCATTTCGTAAAATCGGTTCAAGTTAGAAAATATCGATATAATGTAGGTATGTGTAGCGGATATCCTTTACGACTTTTATAAATAAATGTTATCAGGATGTTACTTAGTAGGCTTAGATATTTTTGGAAAATATCTTCGTAGGAGACATTATTTTCGATATGAAATTTTTGAATTGCAATTCCGCCTTTTTTTTAATTTTTTTCTGTCCCTCTGGCTGCACGCGCATTGCCAGAAAACTCCTGGACCAATTTCGAAAAAAAATCACTGTGATAACTTAAAATCCGGGACAACATCTAGCGCAATTTATGCCCCATAATATATAAGGGATAGTCGAAACAAGTCCGCGCAATACAAAGATACGGGCCCGGACAGATAGTAGGTATAAAATAGAATCAGGATTTCTCTCTACTTTCGTACGTCATTGTCAATTTAAGAAATCCTCAACACAATCTCGGCCCGTTACTGCGCATAAAACAAGGAGGGTTACGCAATGCAAAGTGAAATGAGTATAGTGCAGTGCGCAGTCAGCACGCGATGTACGGCAAACACGACTCTACTGTTTAAACACCGTAATGATACTCTGAGAATGACTGAGCTTAATTTCGTGTAAAGAGTTGAATACACTTGTGTAGAGTATTATACAAGTCAAACTCACTTCTAGTTTGAATGCGGTGACGATGTAAAATGAAATTGTAATTATTCGTATCTATTTTGTATTGTATTTTTACTAATTTGTACCGCATTTGTATTGTAAATTTATTCATTTGTATTGTATTCGTTTGTACTAATTTGTATCGTATTTGGACGATCGCTGTTTTCAAAATTATGAGGCGTATATAACTGCCCGTAAAGTCTGTTATATAATACTCGTATTTTAGTTACTTACCTATACAAATGGAATCGCCAGGACTCAGAATAGAACTGTAAAGCGTCTTGTTGTATACCGTTCACCTGTCGAATTAAATGAATCTGAAATTATTGCTCCACCGTGGAAAGGCCCTTATTGTCAAAATGCGTCGACACCTCGCGGTGTTGTAATCATTTCCGCAGCTATTAAAAGCTGCCGATTCGTATGTTACGAAATGTTTATTTCATAATTTTTAATTCTGTATTACTTATTTACGTCGAGTTCATTTTTCGTATTATCTTTTGTTTTGTTTTTACTTCACGGAATTAAGCAATGGATGTAGGTGAGTCCCTACATAGAATACATAGGTACCTATAGAATATTTTGTACAACAGAGTGAGTGTATTGGTTCATAAAATTATGATAAGTACTGATTCGCCATTCGCGGTGTAACTGCACAGTTTTCTTTACATAGCTACTGGGGAAAGAATGTTCTTCATCCGACACCGCTGCCAAGACAACTCAATTTGAATGAACTATTGTAAGCACTTTACGATAAAACCGTTACCAACATCGTGATTGCTTATTTATAAATAACGTAAAACTGTATTTGTAAACGTTAATAAAATCGTCTGTCGTCACGGATGGCAATTAAAACTGGCGAAATGGCGGCGTTGGTAGCTGCGCCT
Source organism: Pheosia gnoma (assembly GCA_905404115.1). NCBI lineage: Eukaryota > Metazoa > Arthropoda > Insecta > Lepidoptera > Notodontidae > Pheosia > Pheosia gnoma. The sequence goes on along the minus strand of FR989894.1, from coordinate 11,106,580 downwards.
GGCCGTTGCGTTATACTTGACAATGAAACTGCATCGATGGCGAACACTCACGACATGCGCCCGCGCACTCGGCTGCGCTGTCGTTAGGGTTGCCACTGTAGCCTGTAGCGTAAATAAATATAGCGTAATATATATAATAAACGTAGATTAAATAAATATCGCCATACGAACACACCAACTATACGGTTCCACTTTAAGCTTAACACTTGTGATATGGGTACCGTACAATGGACTGAGGGCGAACTCAGTATATAATACTTATATGCATATTAAACATCCATGACTCGGGTACAAACATTCGTGCTCATCACACAAAGCTTGTGTCCCTACCAGGATTCGAACCCGGGACCCTCGGGTTCCGGACCCTCGGGATTAAGTGTTATAATTAGATAAACACACTTCTGCTGTTATCTACACCATAACCATGGTGTTATCTGATAACACCATACAAACACATGAGATACAACGAAAATCTTACATCGAAAAGAACACCATTTAAATATCGCAAACTAAATACTCCAAGCAGCACTGGGCAGCCCTATTTTTTCTTAAAATAATGAAGTCGTGCGGCATGCGACTGCGCATTGTACAACTATGCCCAAAGAGTTGTCCGATGACCTTTGATGGCCCGATAAAGTGAAACAGAAAGCAATGCAAATTCTTTACGCACGTCTCGCCAGAGCTAAATCGCGACCTCATAATCGACAATAGTTATGATACAAATTGAGTCACTCGTAAAATATCTGTGAACCGTTGAAAATCGAAAATTATTATATAATGAGAGAAACTTTAAATTTTGTTACAAATTAATAAATTGGATTTATTAGACGGTCGGCAAAAACGAAATTGGACTTTGATTTATTTTGATAGATTTATTGTACACGAGTTATTGGATGTGGTAAGAATCTCCACCGGATCCGATTGCTAGTGGACTTTCCAAGTCAGTATTATAATTACACTACGAAGGAACTTCATGTTAGGAAGTCATGACTGTTGGTAGGGTCACGGATGTATACGAAAGCGTTCCCGTGCCCCCCCCCCCCCCCCCTCACAAGGCGGGAGGAGGCCCACCGTTGGATTTTAGTCGGTAGGAGTCCGACATCACCCGCTTGCCTCCCCCGGGGCTCGCCGGGGTATCCATGAGGATTTCCCTACGTAAAAAAAGTAGTCATGGCCACCTTGAGGCACAGCTAAACCAATAGTTTAGGTAGATAAATTTATTGGTGCTTAAGTGCTAAGAAATCATATAATTGATCGGCGTTTAAATTTAGCTAAGTAGGTACATAGCTTAGCTTAGGTACAATCAAAACAGTATTATTCTAAAAAAAAACAGCTGCAATAAATTGAAACTATAAGGAAACATTTACGAACAAACTAATAGTTAACGCGAACTTTCGCATTTAAAGCAGAACTTGACCTTCTGTTTACGACTGAATCGAGCAAATAATCGTTTTGATATCCCCATTAACTACGTTTATTTTGCAGCCACGATACGACATATCCTTGATCATATCAAGCATAAAGCATACCCAAGTCTTCTAATAATTTTATAATTTGCCTGCGACTTCGTAAACGTGGACCTAAGTTGGCTATACTGCGGCAACCCATCTATTTTTTGGGATACAGTGTCCTATATGTTAATTTGGCCTATATGCTATCACCGTGCCAAGTTTAATTAAAATTAGTCCGGTCGATTTTCCTTGATGCGTGAACGGACATACAAAAATTCCAAAAATGTATCTTCATTACAGAAAATAATGCACCCTATGATTTTTCCTTAAAAATATTCAATGTACAGACACGACTAAGATACAGTCTCATATGTAAACAGATTACCTAGTAGTCAATTAAAACCAGCGCAGTAGATACCTACCTCTTCTTCGATTCCCTGTACCAAAACCATCCTACTTGGTCGCACCTTACTTGGTCAGCGTAGTTGTGCCACAATGCAAGTGAAATGCAAGATAAGTTCTGTTGGTGGTCAACATTGCACAAGTCGTTAATTCCCTGTTAACGTCCGAATTGCGTACAAACTATTGATGAAATATGGCGTTGCAAAATATTACTCGATTAAGAAAAATGCGTTCAGTAAAAGTCGGGAAACAGCAAGCGATTTCAGACACCCAATGCCGCCACTCACCTACCTACTGTTATTATGAAGACATAGTATATAATAGCGGATAGCTTGCGGTTCTATCCTTGCACGCTTAGCTCTCTTCGAACCCACTTTACTACCGAAGATAAGCTACCATCTTTGTAATTGTATGCAGGACGCTCCTTAACAAACTAGACAGCTCATTACCTTATATACTCATCTAAAGGCTAGCCAATACAAGTACAAGTATTATTTAGGACATCCCGTAATATTTTTTTCGATTTCATTGAAAGCATTCAGCATTGAACCTTCCTACAATCCAAATGTAACCTGAGACAAAAGACGTAATTAATATTGCTTTATGATATTGGCACACATAACAGCATAGCTGAAATATATATGAGTACAAGTTAATAACGGCGAAGTAGCTAGTACTTTCTCCATCGAAACCATTGATTCGTGAAATGGGTTCTTGCGTACTAACTGCTGTGAGTTTTGACCACGTTTGTCGACCATTATCGTAGGTATAGAGCCGTGGAGGTTTTGTACATACCCAACGACGAGATCAAAAGCACAGAAAACGAACAATCGTGAACGACTCGGCAAACACGTAAAGGATCTTCATTTGTTACACTACCATTGAGGATTAAGTTGTATGGCGTGGACAAGACAGCGAATCCTAGCAAGCGTGTGGCAAACACGCTTCCGCTTATGTAATCCCGCTGCTCTTGAAACTTCACAGCACAGTATAAACGACATGCCCCAGAAACAGCTTTACGAAAAGCAGACAGCAGAAGCTCCCATTATGTCTACTTTAGATTTTTTTATTCTTTTCATTCGCGCATCTGTGCGAAACATAATAGGAATATCTTTTATTTTGCCCTTAATAACATTTGTCCATATTACTCTGACATGTTCTCATCACGACAGATCGAAATGCGGAACTTTAGAGTCAAGTAGTAGTAATGTTTATGCATTTTTTAACGCATACGTGATGATCTCGAGATAGCTTCGATCGTTTTACGCTGCTTATAGCAACATAAATATTATTTCGAATACGTGAATGGAATCTTTATTTTGTTCACTAACGAAGCTTCATTTACTCGATTCAAGATTATCCATATTAAATGCAGCTTCCTCAGCTACCAAAATTCGTCCTATTCGATTTGTTTCTAATTGATTAATTTATCACTTAAATTTTCACGGTCGCATAAAACCTCAAAACGCCACTCATTTCAATCGATTCGTCGCACAGATCGACCGTGTCGTAATTAAAGAGCGTTTAATTAAAAAACATCAACTTTCCAACGGTTAATTAAATGTGTAAATACCGATGCACCACGCCCAGGGGTTACGGAATACTTGCAACTTCGTATGTCTTATGACCTACTCAGTGCTCGTAATATGTGTTACATGTTATGGGCTTACCTGAAGGCAATGGATTGTTTTGTGATGTTACACATACCAATTATGAAGGAAATGTCATTAAGATAATGAACAATTATGAAAGCCATATACGACACAAAGTATTTTTTTAAATGAGTGACGGAACGGACGTTTTTCAGTTTCGGGCGGTTATCCTGCTACCCATACTTTATTTACGAAATGCCAGCTTCAAGTTTCTTTATAAGTCTTCACACCTGTTATAATTAAGCCCGCGCAAACCAGTTCCGCTGTCGGCGAATGATATCAGTGTACCACATCTCCACATCGCACGCGCAGGGCACTTGTGTAATATACACAAGTGCCCTGCGCGTGCGATGCAGCTTCCATTTTCGAGAAAGTACCGCCATTGCGTAATGCTAACCATATTCCTTCACACATGCTTTGAATACACCTGATTATCTCGGCTAATGTGCTACAATTGGTGCAAATGAAGTGGGTTGCTTTTGCCTGCGGTTACGGTTAAGTATACATTTTGCTAAGCAGCTCCACGCCCTATAGCGTTATGAAACACAGCTTAAGACACTTAACAAGAGTGTAAATTTTAATCAGTGAAAGAAATTTTAGAATTGGATCAGTAGTTCCGGAGATTTGCCCCTACAAACATACACACCTTTACTTACTTACTTACCTTTCCTTGTTTATAATATTCTACTACCGAGACCAAAATATTCTCGAGATGATTTGGAGTACTATACAATTAGTTCCGTGAACGTTTTTGCTGTTAACTACATAGGTCCAGTACATCTTCAAGCTTTAGTTTTGCAAACGATTTTAACTAATAAGACGTTTCTTTGTTACAGGTGGCGGTATCTTTTGGCGTTTCTACTGATCACGCTAGCACACGCTGTTGAAACTGAAAATGAGGAGAGCATACCTGATGCTGGCGTCGACGACAGCGATGAGGAGCTAGCGCTAAATGAAGAGGTAAGATAGAATCTTTTAACGTGCTCTGTGCTTTGGATCTATGGACTTGTCTGTCCTATTTTGCTCTAGGTGCTCAAAGTACTTTAGATATTCAAAGTTTATTTTATCACCATTTTCTTTTACCACTAAGTACCTGACAATTACACCCAGTTTCATTCGTCACTATTCTTTAATTGATCCGGAACTAGATTGATTTATATTCGATCGTAATCATATTAATCATTATTAATTTCTATTGTCTACTCCGGCATGAGTGTGTCGCCATGAAATACACGTTCAGTAACTAATCCAGTGAAAGGTATTATTAATCAGAAAGGCACACGTGCAAAATTGCTGTATGATTTAACCTTGTATAATTAAAATTAGGGCCAGAGCATAGTAGTAAGAGGTACCTACTAGGTACTAGCAGCAGAGCTAGTAGTGGGTAAAGCAGCGACTACGGACATCGAATTAAAATATATATTTTTAGAGTGTCTCGTCTGTTACAGTTGATATGCCTTAAAATCCATTTTAATTTCAACATCCGTGCAACTAGTTTCACTTTCAATAAGTATTTTGTTGGTTCTATCTTTAAGCGGTTACTGTACGAGATTGAGAACTCGTATTGAATAGTAAAAGTGTTTAACAGGATACAAATTAACTGCAGTGGGTAATAAAAGGTCAATTCGTGAGTCATAATTGGTGCGCGGACCGAGAAATTAGTTGATTTAAACGTTGTTAAGTATAGGATATACTTAAATGCGTTCAAATGTTAAGCTTGATGCAAACATATATGAGACATAGCTTTTATATTCGACATCATAATTTGTATAGGATGAGAGATAGATACCTATACATAGTGCGAGCATGGATTTCTACTAGAAGAAAATAATTGCCTTTATCTGTAGCAAATTCGTTTGGAAACTCCAAATGAACCGTTTGTTTACATTTACCTGCAAAAAATAAAATCTGAAACAACAATTACTATAAAAATACTATTTCCTGGTACTTCAATCCTCGTTATTGAAGCTCGTGGTCGAAATCGGGTGTTACAACCACGCGGCCGCTGGTCGTAGCAATTTTAACGCCATTTCGTGTCAATGTCCGAACACTGGCCAGCAAGGCCGCGGAGAGTGAAAGTCGAAAGCAACTTGCTACATTTTTTTTTAATTCATCCTTTTTTGCACCGTTTCTAAACGCCACTACCGCATTGCAATTTTCGCCGGAAGAATATAGTTTATAACAAGTCTATATTTTCTATGCTTCAATCTAGTCCTATGTAGATACCTATAATGAACACTCTTCATTCATTAAAACGGTTGGCTTGCTCAATCGCGTGAGAAAAATGCAAAAGATCGTGTATAATTGTTACATCAGCTTCTGTATTTACTGTTTCAACGGCGTGGGCCGTCAAGACGCATGCAATGTTGCCACATGCTAGAAATCTTTAGGAAACGCCATTAGCTTTTTGATTCTTACTTTGGACCCGATTAGATGAATACCCTGTTCGTAAGATTCTGAGGGCCTTTAACTATTACATGACCTTGCTACAGCTTTCACACTTGAGATCCATTACCAAGATTGGTAAACAAAAAACCTGTTACAAAACTTATTATGTAACGATACCGTTAATTATAACTCATTAGAGCGATAAAATATCGAGGCTAGTTCATTATCTATGAGTGAAAGCCTCTCTCCCGGATCTGCTACGTAACGATGATATAATTCCTCCACGCTACACACGACTGTCGCGTCTCGTCGTCCCGCACGATCGCACATAAACAGTTACTGAATACTTTTTTCCGTTTGCGGCTGCAAAATCGATATTTTGCACGCGTCGCCGCAATTCCATACATACCTGCTTGTAGGTATTATGCCTTATGTACTCTGTAATTGCGTCAATTATGTAATGCGGCACCTGCACTTCCAGACGGTTCTTTTTATGCGTTTTTGTTACGCTATCGAAAGTATTCGTTATTAAAATGGTTGCAGTGGTGCGAATAAGTAAAAAAGAGTTGAAGGAAATAGGTAGTTACATTTGTGCAATGTTACAAGATTTGTTAAGTGTATGTATGTAATAGATGATCATACGATTCTCGAGTTTTACATCTAGCATCTCTGACCTTACACCATATAATTTATACTTACTATCAATGTAAGTGGTAGATATAATTACATTTCGACTTTCTATTAAACCTGTATCGAAGTCTTGTAATAAAAGTTTTAAATGTACCTAAGTCTCATCTATTAATCCTATTTTATTTCCAGGAAACCCGAAACCTTAGGCCACGTGCGTACCCGCAAGCCAACTACCCCAACCAGCTACCTACCGGGTTCCGGCCGACGCCCTCGCTAGCCGAGCTAGCCGGCTACCAGCGCCAACCGCAGCAGGAGCAACAAGAGTACCTGGTGCCAGTAAGGCCTACGCAACAACAGTATGTGGAAGAACAGAGAGTGCCTGTCAGACAAGCGCACAGGAAGGTACACTATAAAACTTAATTTTCATCCCAAGAGATCGAGGTACTTTGAACCTCTGAAGACTACTCATGATGGTATTGTGGCAAGAAAGGATATTAATCCATCCAACAATACTAGAAGACGGGTGTCTGGCAACCGATCAGACTCCCATCATGGTACCATAAATGCCACAGAGTAGCATTAGTATGTATATTCGAATGACGCTAATGCAGCGTATGCTGTGGAGAAAATTTTGGAATCATTTTTCTAGAACAAATACTCATTGCATCGGAATCTACTTTGATATCAGCATTAATCGATAAGCTGCTGGTCCATAACATTGCCTTCCCTTCGAAGCGGTATAGACAACACGGGACAGTAGACCATTATTGGGGATTTATTCTCGGAATTTAACCTGTACTGTCTCTTTAGTTCTCTATGTTTGACAGTAGTTCTCTTTTATCTAATCTACAGCCTCAAGAGCAACGTCCAGTGAAACTCCAACACCAGCCTGTACAAGAAGTGGAAGAGGAGCTCGACGAGGAGAAAGAGGAGCCCGACCGTCTGTCCCAACTGCTGCAGCAGTCCAAGTTTAACTGCGTCAGCAAAAATACCGGGTACTATGCGGACCAGGAGCTGAACTGCGAGGTGTTCCACTATTGCCAGGACAATGTCAAACACTCGTGGATATGCCCCGATGGATTCACCTTCCACCAGGTATGAATAGAGGGGTCCTTTACTAAGGTCTTTGAAATTATGACTAGACGTGTTTGCCTAATATTGAAGTAACAATTCACCATGGCCTCCCATAGTTATCGGGCAACTCTAGCAAAAAAATTTGGAGTGCACATCGATGCACTCCAAAAGCATACTGAGGTCTGAGACAAGCCCAGAATGTTGCGAACTAATATCATTCAAAAGTTGTTCCGAGTTCCGAGTGCTATGCTAGCTAATTTAAATTTCAAGGTTACTGTCTTCGAACTCCTAACAATGCTGACATTGCGAAAGAGTTGCGATACTTACCTACATGGAAGATACCTACAAATAGTGAGTGAATGAACGTGTGGGTATCAACTAATGAATGTAACGCCATTATGCCACATCTTGTTTAATCGTATTTCAACACTTGATTGCGTTTGACTGCGTACAATCAGACCATTTATTCCTTTATTGTCTGATCACATTGTGCCAGATCCCTATTAACTTGACACATTTATTTATTATACTAAACACATTTAAAAGTTCAAGAGCGAACAATACTTATTGCTAATGTAAGTACTGGCGAACATAAATTAGTCCTTAAATTGCACATGTTCACGGGATAAATAGTACAAGAACTTAATGTTACAAACTACACATGTTTTATGACAAGATTATTAACGGAACATTCTGATTGCCCAGGTCCACCTAATCTGCATGCCTCCCACCCACGATAACATCTGCCAGAAGTCCGCGAAGTACCACTTCGTGAACGATTACCTGTACAGGCCGATTAACGAAGAGGAGGTACAGAGGAAGCCCAATGTGTCCCTTAAGTACTCGGACAGGTACTACCCTGCTGAGGTCTACAGGGACGACCGGTATGAACAAGAAGAAGAGGATGAAGAGGTATGAAATTCGATATAAAGATCAAGTCTTCACATTCATAATAAAAGCTGTTGATTTCTTATGAGACTATATAAACAATAGTTATGTATAAATGGCACAAAAGGTGATGCCCCAAGCTAAAACTGAACTTTTTATTTAGGAGGATGCTCCCCGCCGCTCTGCTCCGGCCCAGTTGCAAGCCCGACCATCCCCGCGGCCAACCCAGCCTCAGGTGTTCCGTTCAGCAGAGGAAGTCAACATTCCCTTGGGCCAGAGACGTCCTCAGCGCCCATACGACTTCGACTTCTAAGTCTCTCTTATTATTATAATGTAAAACCGAATTCGGTTAAGCCATTACATTCAGTGGTTCTTTAAAAATATATCATCATCTTATGATCACATAAGTAATGCATGCCACGAATATTGGTAAAGAATTATAACAATTCTATTACTCAAACATTTAAGCTTAAGGTCACGAGCCACTGAATTTTTGTAACTACATTTGTGAGGTGCTATAAACTGGATCTTATAAATCAATCATTGATTGATTTGATATCAATTAATGGTAAACTTAAGACTAAGTTTTAATTAAACTTATTTATGTTTCTGTACGATAAGTCACAAATTAGTTGTAAGCTAGTCTTTGTGTAAACTAAATAAGAAAAGTATAAATGATATGACAATTAATCAATGTTTTTTTTTCAATAATGAATGGGAGCCACACCGCTTATTTTATCTCGATATCCATCACTTTATTGATTGGGATAGTAGGGAATATTTAGGCTTAGCCAAAGGCCTATAAATGATACTTGGAGCGAGCATAGTTTTGAAATAGCTCAGTTATGTTTTACCTTATACTTGACACTGGCAAAATAACTATATGGTACCGCCATAAAAGAAGACAACGACCTTGTGACACCTGTCAGACAAAACTTGACAGCGAATTATTTTTGTTTTGTTGTTGAGGTTATAAGCGAAAATATTATTACTTGTAAATGAACGCTTATCATTAACTAACATGGGTGAAAATTGCGCTTAATTTCGTTAAAATATCAGTGCTAAAAACAAAACTCAATTGACCGTAGTGGCGTTAAAACTTCCTCTACCACTGATTGAAAAGACCTCAAATCGTAATACGATGGATACTTCCCAATACAAACAATACCACGAGTCTTTCATGCAGAACAACCACGGGACAACAGCATTACATACATTTTGTTGCATTCTATTTACAGTACAATGTGCAATCTACATTTCTATCAGACCAAAGTATAAAACATCATTACAATATGTTTATGAATACGTTGTTATGGTAGTGCCTATGATTATTGTTCATACGATTCTAGCAGAATTTATATACGTTCTAAACTTTATTATATTCACAATTCTGTTATATAATATCTTAGGGCAATTATCAAATGTGCATAAAAAGTTTATTCAAAAGAACTTTTTTAAAAGTGATAGAATACCATTTGTTACTTCCTTGAGGGGACTGACTTACATAATCACAGTATTTGCTATATTAGCTGTAGATTTTCAGGATTTCCCTAGATATTTAGCTAAAACTGAGAGATATGGCTACAGCCTAATGGATACCGGAGTGGGTTTGTTTGTAGTAGTCAGTGGCATAGTACATAAAGATTTACATGGCTATAACTATATGAACATTATTAAAGGGAACTTGAAAGTTGTGATCACATTGATAACACTTGGCGTAGGAAGGTTTTTATCAGTGAAACAGTTAGACTACCAAGAACATGTCACTGAATATGGTGTGCACTGGAATTTTTTCTTTACTATAGCTGTATGTAAAGTAGTTTCAACGGTTATATTGTGTTTCTCAAAAAGAGCACTATTTCTTAGTGCATTAAGTCTCAGTATTCATGAGCTAATATTGTATGTAAGTCTTCAAGACTGGGTTTTCAGTGATAGTCCACGTATCTCGCTGATATCTGCCAACCGTGAAGGGATATCTTCTTGTCTTGGTTATGTATCAATCTACCTATTTGCAGTGCACATAAGACAGATGTTGTTAACTAAAAACGTTACTAGATATCATATTCAGAAGAGACTTGTATTAGAAACTGTACTATTATGGATTTTGACTTATTTGTCAGACTATATTCATCCAACATCTAGGACTTTAGCAAATGCTGCTTACATAGTATATTTAAATACAATTATAATAACTATTACATGTTTGATGTATTTTGTCACTATATTATATGACGGCAAAGATAATTTATATCAAGACTCATTCATTTTGTCTAGTATTAACACAAATGGACTGACATATTTTTTAATAGCTAATTTATTAACTGGTGCTGTTAATTTATCAATAAGAACTTTGATGATGTCTAGTGCAGCCACTTTTGTTATTTTGAATGTGTACATGATTGTGACAATAGGGTTTATTGTGTATATACAAAGGTTTGGATTAAGGATATAAATAAAATAGTTGCATAATAAACAAAAATATTTAATTTTAAAACATTTTAAAAGCATAATAATAATTATCTTAAATATTTATAATTCTTTATGGAACAAATGCATCAAAAATGGGACTTTTAAATATCACAACTTTGTAAATCATTATAAATTTTGCATTAAGAGGTAGAATCACATAAAAATTATATGCTCACAAAATTTTAATCTACACTTGCCTCCTAAACCAATCATGCTTCTTATTATTTTGTATTTAATACAATAATTCCTACCCACACAAAACATATATTACATTTTGGAGAATAAATTTTGGAAGCCAACATCCAGCGGTGGACGGAAGCATTGAAGAGCAATAATTTTTAAATTTAAGTCTATATTAATGGCATTGTTAACTGTCATGGAAATTACCTTGTTAATATGCTGTACTTAAATGTGTTATTTGTTATCACATTGGCAAATAAGTTGCATCAAAAATAAGGTAAAATACTTCAATAGGTTAACAGGAAGGCATTGATTGCCAATTATTACAGGTGGCAAGATAAGAAATAATAAACTTCAATTACTTCTTAAATCCATTTGTAAAATAAATGTTTCTTGGCTGTAGCTTTAACTATAAAAGTTTATCAATTGACAGCACTTCTTTGTTTCGTTTGAAGTTCTATTCCCAAATCATTATGGTTGATATTATATATGATATGTTGATATATTAATATATATTTCCTTTTTTTATATAAAATTGAAAGCTGTTGGAATAACAATATTTTGGCCTTCAAAATACTCATTAAATATTTTTTTAACTGTACTATCGGCCAAAGTTCCGCATGACCAGTCTAAAGGCGATAATTGTATACACGGCTCTCGGCGCGACACTGCAAAGACAAACGCCCTTATCCACCAATCGACCAATAGAAAGGCTTAGAAATCCTTACCCGTATTCGTGTGAATATTGTAATGATTTTTAATAGTGTGGCATGCTATTACTGTAAACTTTGCTTGTGTGTGTGATAAGTTCTTGGAATTTGAAACATGAATGGGAATGGCTCATGATTTTTACGTATTGTTCCCATGCTGTTAACATTTGGAATTAATTTCATACGCATTTCATATATTTAACTGTTTCGTCTAGCAAAATGTATTAACTTGATTTTCTAATATTATTCTTGATTATGTATTTAATATATGTATAACCAGAGATTATTCAATAAATTATAAAATACTGTTGAACACATATAAATAAAATATTTAAAATAAATCAATATACTTACCTAAGTGAAAAATACACAATGGATTTAAATATACTACTATAGTATTATACACAAATATTTGCATTGTTTGTAGAGCAAACTGTCCATTTAAAATTTGAGTACTTCAATGTGTAATTTAGTTAATAGTCTCATTAAAATATACTAAATTTTCAATTATAAATTTGTAAGCTAGAGATTTTTATTTTTCAAAGTAGTCATTATCTACAATAATTATAACACAAATAATACAATATAACTCACTTGCTAGTTATGAAAATGCACTTTGATGGTGTTGCTATAAGGTTGAACTTGACATAGTTTTAATTCTGGCGACTGGTAGAATATGGAGTTGTTTTAGTTGTAATAATATTAAGTTGTAAAGATCGATATCTAATACAATAATTGTTGTCCTTTTTATACCTTTATCGACATTGTATAAGACACCCTGTCAGGCGATACTATGCCTTTAACAATGTAGATAAGGTTTTAAATGACTTATTTTCATTCTTTATCGGAGCCATAAAAGAAAATAAAAGCTCATAAAATAGGATTGAAGTGGGAATGATTTTTGAGGATTCGGCGTATAAAAGAAAACTATTTAATTCATTTAAATAATAATTTACACACGTTATTTTTTATTAGTGTCACAAACCATTTTAAATATAACACATTGTTTTATTGCATACATTTATTATAAATCAAATTCTTCCTTATTATCTAACTGCGGGTAAACAATTTAACAACACCCACAGTGCGCTGTTGTCCGTTTATTCCGCTTCGAGATCGACAAGACGGCACGGACGCGCTCGTCAAGAACTCCTTCCTGCCGCACCGGGCGGTTGATCGCTGCAAAAAATGTTTTGTTTTCATCAGTCAGACACAATTGATTGCAAGCCGCTCGTCACTTATCATTATTATTGCACCTTAAATTAAAAACAATAATGTGATTTGGAACATTGATATTTTCTAACTGAAGAGTAATAAAATCGTCGGCTGTTACAAACAAAATTTGTTTTCGAATGCCACCACATTTTTTTAAACAAGGCAATGTCGGCAACTTTATTAGCCCATTATAAATCTTTTAAATATAAACAATGGCGCTTTTGTTCGAGTAGATATATAGAATAAGTGGGCCGCAGATTTCATTATGAAAGCATTAACGCACTTATTGGGGTGAGATAAAGCGTAAATTTGCTTGGTAGCGTTATACACCGTGTATGAGATCTAAGGAAAAACACATTTGTTTGTAGTAGATTCCATTGCATTTAGGGTTATTTTAAAACAGTGGTCGTTATGTTATAAAAAACATGAATAGAGTTTGATAAGAACATTCAGGATATCAAATTGTGCAAGTTTCTAAAGTAAATATTAATAATGATATTCAAAGACACGGTGCATGTTTTTTATATCATTAAAAAAAATGATATAAAAACGTAAACGCATTAAACGTTTTGCGTTATTAATACGGTATTTTACAGTTAACACAAAATATATTAAAGAATTTAGAGGGTTTTTCAAAATGCAATGAATTTTTATTTAGTTTGTATAGTAACATTACTTATGGATTATAAAACAAACCAAATGATAAAATATACATATAACAACTACTAATACTAAAAGCAATTTATTTATTTAAACAAAATAGTACTTACTTGCATATTTAACTCCACTGCAATGCACTGTCCGATGGATATAAACAGTTCGTTAAAGCAAAAAATGGCGATAACACGGGACGCGTCAACAATTAGCAGGCGCAAATAGCGACTGTCTAATGTTTTTACGTAATGCATTCACCCGAACGTGTAACGCATCTGATTGGCGAAAATCGGAATGGGGCGTGGTTTATCACCTGCTTCGCTTGTAAGGGAAAAATTTCTTAACTGGGCATGCTTAACTTTGGCCGATAGTACATAATCTCGCTGATTCAGCTAGTAGGTTCACAAACTAAACTAATACCCTTTTTAGGTGTTTGATGAGTTTGCTTTACAAAATAATTTACAGTAGAAATGTTCTTTGTAATGCCATTGTAAATGGAAACATTAAATAGATCAATTTGGAGGTATTGTAATTGTTTAAGTAGTCTTAATATATGATCAAAACAACAGTGTTTTTTGAGTCTGTGTACATTTCAATGAATTAGTTAGGCAACAAAATTGACGTCATTGAATTGTAATAATACCTACCTATGTAGATTTTATATAAGTATGTACCTAAGTTTACAATATTTTATAATATAAAAATTCGACTCTAGCTGGCTGCCCATTGTCATAAAATACCTACCTACAATAATATTTTTGAATTAATTAATGACAAGGTATAGCCCCATGTAAACTGTCTAAATCATAAAGTAACAATACATTCACAATATAAAAATGCCATTTTAACTTTCTATCAAAAGCAATTTCGTTTGTATGGTTGCTATTGTTGTATCATTAATGTCATTCTGGTCACCGCACCCAAGGGCCCTCTCTCATAAAACTAAAATCATTTAATATCGAAATGAAATGTAACTCACAGATCTGTCAGTTTGGTATGGCTTTACAAACCCTTTTACACAACATAACTGCTAGGTAAAGCCATTGCAAATTGACCAAAACTATCAATAGATTTGGGGGGTGGTATTATAATATCAGCCTTACCTCAGTAAAGACACATGCTATAATCGTTAAATCCTCTCCAACAGCGGCGCCTTGTCAGCTCCCTTCCCTGGTGACTTGGTCCCCCGATGCAGCAGCCTAGCAGCGCAGAACACCAGACAGTACAACAGCAGGATGATCAGTATCACTAAGTATAGAATTAGATACGGGAATCGAGTCGACGACCAGAACACTGTGTACCTCATATGCTGGTTGTTATTTTCTGTAAACAAAGTCTAAAATTAGTGATTACGGCCAGAGTAAATTTAAGAACCGTCCAATCTCTACAGATTCTGTTAAATTCTTACTTTTGGCACCACAACATCTGTTTAAACAAGGCCTTGCTAAACGAAACTACAAGGGATTGGTCTTAGTTATCTATACATATAAATAAAATTGGAGTGTCTGTTTGTAATATTAAAATAACCGCTTTTTACTAAGTGCATTTGGATGTATACGCGGTACATATACCAAAACAACATTTTTTTCAATGTTTGTCTGTCAGTTTGTTCCGGCTAATCTATAAAATGGCTTGACCGATTTTACGGGACTTTCACTGGCAGATAGATGATGTAACAAGGAGTAACTTAGGCTACTTTTATTTTAGAACCACCCACCACCACCACCCCCAAAGACTTAATATCACGCAGAACGCGTAAGCGGGCTATTGCTAACGGTTGTGTCTTTGTTAAATACCACGCGGACGAAGTCGCGGGAAACAGCTAGTACATAATATAAGTATTACTTACTGCTGCCTCACAATGGATGCATGAGCACAAAAAAATCTAAATGTTTATTTAAGCGGGGCCTTTAGTTTTTGTAGTACACTTCGCCGATAGTAATTGGTTCTCGTGTAATAGGGTGAGAGCCTATTGCCAATACACCAGGCACACTCCCCCCAATGGTTGGGGGATTCGAGACATAGTCCACCATGGTGGCCTATTACTGGTTGGGAAACTTCACACGGATTTCGAAAGTCGTGCAAGTTTCCGTAAGGTTTTAAATCTTACCCAAGACCGCCGCTCCGTAGCCGATATAACTGGTCCCCATTCTATACGAGCATGTGGGCACGTATATCTCATACAGTGTATCGTCATTGAACGAGATGCTGAGCGTGCTCTTCGGCGCCATCATCCAGGTTGTCGCCCGGTTCGCGAGGTCCTTGCTCTGTTTCACGTACTTGGACTCGTGGTCGTGCGCGCAGAAGAATATATTTGGTTGGATTGCATTGTACACCTGAAACATAGATGTATAATGTTATAGAATATCCATAAATTGGCCAGAAGATTTCTACTGTCAAAGTGATGCATGTACGTATACATACTCTCATTGCCAAAAGACACTCACTAGGTCGTTTAAGACTATAAATTATGATCATATCAAGACTTAGGCCTCAGCCTCGAATTTAGCGGGCAGCGGGGCGGCGGCGCGGGAGCGGCAGGATCTTATGCGTAAAATCAAATGGACCGGTTCTCGAAAAGAGCGGCGCGGCGCGGGCCGGCCAACGACCGCCCCGCTCCCGCCCCGCTGCCGCCGCCGCCCCGCCCCGCTGCCTACTAAATTCGAGGCTGAGGCTTTATGCTCAATGCCTTGCATTAATTAAATTACCTTAATAATAGGTTAATTCTAAATTAATAAAATTCAGTCCATCGTTTATTTATCACACACACACACACATACATACATACATAAACATAACTGCGCGCTACTTTGTGCAATTTCAAAGGAGGAATGTCTTCAAACGAAAGCAACTCCTTGCTTAAATGAAGACTCAAATATCTGTAAAATTTAATACCAATGATATTGATGAAGTTTTTTAATTTTTAAGTATTATCATAATACTGGCATGTTCATACGAATATAAGTAGTAAAATAAACCAAGTACCTCCTGCCCGAAAATACGTCTCTGAGTTATGGGGTAATGTGAGACAACAATTCCAAAGTTATTCTCTGGTCTGTCCACTTTTGCAGGGTATTTGTATGTGATGCCATTCACTTTGTAAATAGTCACATTTCGATAACTGATCACTGGGGGCTGTTGGAACACATTCTCGAATTCTGCAATCTTGTCCCGTTTAACTGGCTCATTTTCGCCGCCGATATCATTGTCACCTGGGGTCCAAACTTGCTGCGAATAGAATTTTTGTTTTGTAATGACTAATATCCAAGAAGTTATGTCTTTGTCATCAATCGGCACCTCTGAAGGCCGATCTCAGGAACGACTAAATCAATTTTGATCATGCCTCACTGATGTGTTGATTATTGTACTTACCTGCTTTTATTAATATACTGCTAGAACCTGCTTTTTAATAATTCAAGCTACCCCTTGTAAAATTTAGTTATCTATTTCAATAGTTAACACTAAAACAAAGATAGTGACCACTCTGTCTAGTGATTTGAGTGTAGGCTGCTTTGCTCAGGTGGTTCCTGGTTCAATTCCTGTTTGGGTAAATTCAGACATGATTGTTTCCTTATTTGCCCTGGTTTGGGATAGCCCCCAGTCCATTGTATGGCACCTACAGTTTAGTGCCATACACTTAGTGTGTTTTTCTCACAATTTTTTAATTTTATATGATTAAACTTGGGTTTTTCAAGTTAAGTGGGAGAATTTTACAGCACTAGCCAGCTGCTTCCTTATTTATGTATAGAGCAGGAATCAAACTCCCTATTCAAGCATGCCTTGCCTAGTCCTTGAGTCTTTCGTCAATCTTTCAAGTACACAGTGCTATGGTTATGGAGATCAACTCCCTGCAGTTTTAAGTGCTTAACAACTTAGTTTGTCTCACCACAACAGGGTAGTCTACATCAAATATATTGAACAGTCTCTTCACATAGCCATGGAACTGCTCCATGGTGGATATGGAGCCCTCATCCGTGAGGTCCCCCAGGTACACCAGCACATCTGGCTTGAAATACCTCACTACTTGCTTGAATGTTGATTTGAGGTATCTGAAAACATATTTAACAAAAAATATTTCTCTAGAATACATAATATCCTGACATGTTGTTCACATATTTCGATCTAGCTTTAAATGCCATCCTAGCTTAAAGTCTCAATACTGAGTTGGTTCTGAACTAAACTGCATAATTACAGAGTTGTATATGTAGTTTCAAGTTAGAGTTACAATGCATTTCAATATGAGTAATATTTTTCTTAGGAATTTAATGTACCGATCGCTATCCCAATTGTAAAGATAGCTCAAAGGCGGTGGAACAGCCATGTCTCCTTGTATCTGAGGGTCGGCTATGAACAGAATCTTGGTGCAGGTGGCATCGTGAGTGCTGCATTCCAGATCTGGCCAGTACTGGGGCTGTATCAGATATATAAACCATTCACAGTACACAGCGGCTCCCAGGAACGCCGCTATAAAGTACTTCACAGTTGTACTGAAACAGATAATTAGGTACATATTAGGATAGACATGAAAGTAAAATAAAGTTCATTTTATAGGGTGATAATTATGGTTATCACTAACATGATAGGTACAAAAACCTTACCTCCTTCTTAAGTACATTATTGAGTATTTAATTATATGTATCTCAAGTTATATATCTTTCCCGTATGAAAGAAACATTCACAAAAGCTAAATACTAAAAAACAACAATCTGCATTTGCCGAGTGAGACAACAACAATATATTTATATGTACCGTTCGGTTTCTCACAATATTCACATCTCAGGTATTAAAGGGGTTTATTCAAGTCTGTTTTATTTAAATCTAGACGAATCAAAAAATAAGATTCATAAATACCTTTTAAGTATATTAATTCAGCTTTTATAAATTATCTTTAGACAGGAGCCTTACATTAAAATTATTCATATTTGTTAAAATATGATAGCTTCGTAAAATTAAACGTTTTAAAAAAAGTGTTGACTGCCGTGTTTTCAAATGTTTTGGATGCATTCCAAAATCTAAATAATATCAAGAAAAATAATGATGATCTTCATTAGGCCCTAGACCAAACTTTTTTAAGTTGATGTGCGAAAGACAATCTTTTATGAATCATAAGTTTATCTAGATAACAATTAGAACGAAAATAACTGAAATATTTACAAACTAATATAACTTAAAAAGAGAATAGAAAAACTACAAAATGTGTAAAAAATTTGGCCCATGCGGTAGCGTGCCCAAGATGCTGGCCGCATTTCCTCGCTGAATAGCCAAAGCTACTCGCTGAGCGAGGAAATACCCAGCCCTTGGGTCGCCGGTTGCGTCGACCAATCTTCTAGAAAGATTTTCGACAAAATTAATGGTGCTTGAGCCCCATGGACTAGGGTCTCGACTCCAAACGGAACGAATATGTATTCGGAGCCGATAACCGAATACTTGCGCCGCTCGGCTCGAGGTAGTTTCCCGTGTTTGCACATGGATATGCGTGCAACCAGTAGCCGGGCTCCTTACGAGAAACTGCCTCGAGCCTAGCAATCTTGGAGCCTGAGCTATTATTTACTAAATCCCTGAAGTTAGCGCTGCAGCATAAATCATCCCAGCTTTTTTGGGATGTGGGATTTGATGGCTTTAGACCCGGCCAGGCCATCTGCCACGCTTTTCTACCTTCATCGGCGAAAGATGTTTCAAAATTTAGCATGGATGCTCTAGACATCAATCTTTTATTGTTTGTATCATATAAGAAGTCGGAGCTCTTATGACATGAACGCGAAAAAAAAATTCAAAATTTATAAATTGACAGCATCATTCCTAAAATTAATTCTGAACGCATCACTATTGCGGCGATTTGACAGGTCAGCTTCGAGCCACTTTTTAGCTTTTCGACTAGCGTATTTTAATTTTATTTTGTATTATACTTTTCATTTACGCGTTATATATAACATGTATGTAGTCATTGCAGTAGTGTCATTTATTTATTAGACTATTTTTAAGTGCACTTACAGTGTTACATAAACAGTAGAGGGCTAATCGTTTCGGCAATCCCGATGCATATAGCTACCTAGTACGTCAGTTAGTGATCGAATGGTGGCAGTAAGATAATGGATGTGGATGCTCCTAACATATTAAAAAGGTGCAGCAGCGCACCATTGATCAATGAGGCTGCTTCCACGGCGGCTACATCGCCCACAACGAACACAACGCCCAGGTAAAGTACCAAGTAATGCACACGCCTCCTACGGTTGGGATATGTTTGTTGCTACGCTGCCTACCTATTTTTGACAGCTGCTGAGGTCGACAGTGGGTGCTGTGCCCGTATTTAGCGATGTTTGTGCATTATTCACAGTGTCTACTATAATATTATCATTACTAGTTGGTTGTATATTGTTTTGAAAGATGTGTGGTGGCTAGGCGTCATTTTTCAGCGTTGAATTGCGGTGTGTTGACATAGTGCAAGTACTCCACTCAGTTCCAGCATGCCAATTTACTGAACACCAATGTTTATTGCAGTGTGCTATATTTTATGTTAGTATGTATATACCTGTATTATTTTCTTGTAAATTTTTGGTTGTTATCAAGCAAATAATTATTATGATAAGTGTTGAAGATTGATTTTCATATTTGGTGTGCTATTCAACTGATAATGACACTGTAAGGTATTATGTATTTGCAACACATAATAACAGGGTAATACTTATAATTTATTGCTTATTTACAGTCTCCCATTAAATATGTCTCCAAATAAAATATATCTATAATGGTATTGTGTTGTCACATATTAACAAATGAGATATTTATAAAACTATTCATGAATATCAGACTTACCTGTATTTAGTAAATGACTAAATACAAAGTAGGTATAATTAATGTATTTCTCCATTGAGTTATCTTCAAAACCACAAAACTAATTTTGATAACACTTTATATTATGTAGTTTGCTGCTATCAGCTGTTTTAACTTGGAACTGATATTTTTGATGACATTCAAGTTGAAATGTGTACTCAACATACCTACTGATTACTTAATGGTATTTTTTTACTAAGTATTTGAAATAACGTAAGGCCATTAAGCCATGGCTGTTTTGTCTTCTCAAGAGGTCAGAAATATTCATAATACTTATGACTGAGAAGTTTTTGCCATTATATTGAAATTGTAATTTTTGATAATAATTGTGTCTATGTTCTCTAAATCTGTGTATCTGGACAATGATTCCTTTCATCCAATCTGCTGAGCGCCACAACACATGTTTATAGGTATAAAAAGATCATAGACTGTCCTTTACTCTGGATGATAATGACATATTGTTTATTTATCATGGAGGGTGATTTATCTCCAGTTAATAGTGTGATGAGTAGCCGTTTTCATAACTGATCTTCAATTAACAACCTTAATCATTACAAAAAGTACTTACTATACTTCCATTAAGTATTATTGTGAGACAGCTATAGCCGTTCTTGTGGCATTCAAAAAAATGGTCTGCCTTATGCTGTCTGCAGAACCACTAGAAAGATTTTCATGAGGCTTGAAGTAATGATGACTTATTGATAGATCCTGGGTCAATATTGGCACACATTTTTTTCTGCTAAAAGAAAGGATTATTTTGGCATAGTGAGTAAAAACATGTCCTTGCTAACAAAGCGGCGGCATACCAATTCATAATCAAATGATTTATTTAGTGTAGGCCGGGGTCACTTACACATATACAATTTTTTTTATTAAGTCTACAAACGGATTGGAAAGTGACCTCAACTGAGAAGATCCAGCAAGAAACTCAGCACGCTTGTCTTTATTTACAAGTTGTTTTTTAACTCAATTTTTTTGAGTTTTCTTTTAAGAGAGAAGTTTCACAGATAGTTGGTGAATAAACAATAACCAATTACTTTATTCATAACATGCAACCAAAATATTATTACTGTATTACATATCAGTCACACACAATGTTATGATATTGGTTCTATTGATGTTTCATAAGCAATGATGTGGTTGTTTGTGGCCTTTTGTTTGTTCTTGCCTACTATTAAAATGCAATGTGTGTATTGAATATAATAAGATACCTATTCTGGGAGCTGTGCTGAGGGCTCTAGTAATTAAACTAACTTTTGCTTGATAGTCATAACTTAAGTCATATTATGATTATCATGAATTGCAGTTTGGATTTAGCAATGCCCAGTTAGCATTTTCCCCGAATCTTCTCTGATCTTCAATGTAAATCACAGTCCAGTAACCTACAGTTTTATAATAATACTGATAGGCATAATATAGCACTTGAACTTGAAGCATAAAAACAGTTGAGTACCTATTAGGTATGCAATAAATACCTACGTATTATCTAATCTATGACGCCACACCAAACAATATCAAAAAATAATCTTGGTTATTACCAATACGACAATACAGTAACCACAGGTCGTCATGACGTAATAGTCTTCTATAGCTTGATAGGTATAATGAAAGTTAGGTATCTCTAAAAATTATACTGCATGCCATGGACGGACAGGCTAATTAGTGATCACATCGCGTGTTTGTTGTTTTGAACGTTTTTTTTTATTGAAATCTGCTATTTTGGATTAGACGTAGCGTAGTCTGTTTTGGGCGTGGTCTCGATTCATGGCGACGCTAATTTTGAAAATAGTCTTTTCGTAATAAGACCAGAAATATAAAAAATGTCAAAAGCACCATTTACTGTGTCATTTCCATCCGATTATATGTAAGTATATTGTGTTAGCAGTCTTAAGCCTTGATTAAACTAACGAGTAAAATGGCGAACCAGTGCACTCGGTCGAGTATTCGGTATGTATACACCTTGTTTACTCGGCCGAGAGCACTGTCTCACTCTTTTCCCCGTTACGTGATATTAGGGTAATAGGGTCCTCGTCTAGGTGTAACTTCATCTCTGTAAGTGTAGAGTAGGTACAATATTATTTAGACAAGCCTTACTTAGTTTGATACTATACAATTAGTGTGTGTCTTGCGTAATGCTATAGGATTCTATGCACCCTTACATTCACCAGTAGTAGTAGTACTAGTGTTTATCAAAGTGCACAAAAATAGGAATTCCCGTAATGCGCGGAAACAAAACAATCCGAACACGCGTTTGGTGTGCGATAGTCGCTGATAATGGAGTTCACGTTAGGAGTCCTTTGGCGATGAGTATGTGAACCTGTTGGTCGCGCACACATAGCCAATCCTTGTCTGTTGCAGCGAAATGATTTGCACCTCGACTCTTACTTGGTACTAACTTTGCTTTCATCAAACAGTTCCTAGATCGTTATCCTAACATCCATCACGTGTTTGTTCCAGGAACACGGCGATCTTCAGCATGTTCTCCAATAACAATCTGACGCGCACGCGACGGCACAGCGGCACGTTTGGGCACATCGCCTCGCCGGTCACCGTAGCTGTGAGTCCGTGTTCTTTATTGAGGAACCTCCTTGAAATTTGCAGCATACAATGGATCCTTACTATTTCCACTGGCTTTTGCTGATGAAGAACTATGTTTACGGCATTTGTGAGCAGGTTATTATGATCTTAGTAATCCGATTTACCACATTAATTTAGCTCAATTACTTTTGATAGGATAGGGCTTACATCAATAGCGTAAAGATCAAGAGAATTGAACTTGTGATCTGTAGCGGTAGGAGGACGGCATGGACCGTTAGTCTATTGATGATGGAACTGACTAGCTTTGAAGAAGTAGAAGAAGTAGGGACTGCCTCTTGGCCTTGGGGTTAAACAACTTGAATAATCCCTTAGATCGATAGATAGAGTACTCTGCCTACCAGAAAATAAAGAAATTTTAAAACCTGTGTACTATGGGCAGTTGTGTAAATGGGTGTATTTTACAATAATCAGCAGAGTTCGTGGGCGCGCATGGCGCCGCGCGTGGACCAGCTGCGCGCGGAGGAGTGCGCGGACGTGAGCAACACGCGGGAGGTGGCGCACGAGCGGGAGATCCACACCGCCATGCAGATGGGCCAGTCCTGCGAGGACATCCTCACGCTGGTCGGCGGACCCGCCAACTCGCCCACCAGGGTACACAGGTAACTACACTCTGATACTTAAAGTTGCTGTACAGTCAGGTTTTTTTATTACATTATAGCCAAGTATTTGATCTCGATCTCACCTGATGGTAAGTGACGATGAGATCTACGATGGAGCATACTTGCCTAGAAGGTACCTGTTCACTCTCGACTTGAAAACACCCAGATTGAAGTCAACGGGGAACAAAGACGCCGGTAGTGTGTTCCATGCCTTGGCAGTTCGCACGGTATTTATTAAGCGACTCGGTACATTTTCATCATAGTATTTTGGCACCTTTCACATCGGCAATCCGGATTACGATCCAAAGAGCATTCAGACAGCCAATAATTTCAAACCGCGGATTTTTGCGGATTATTACTTATTTGGCCTATGATAAAATGATAGTGTTGCTATTATTCTGAAGGCGCTTTTAAACGGGCTTATTTTGTTTCAATTGCTTTGCCATCGAGTTAAAGGTATCGCTGGTAATATTTGAGCTATAGTGCTCAGCTAGCTGCAGATTCTATAGCCCGTCTAAGGTCCCTTTGAAGTATGTCCCATGTGTTGTATGGCGCGTCTTGACGTCACACATCTTCGTATTTTTATGTCAGCCGTTTCCCCTCACACGACCTTCAGGGGACATTAATAGCGCAAATTATAGCTATTATCGCTAATTGTCAAATGTAAATTATTTTTTTATTACGTTTATCGATAACCGTCAGATGGAGCATACTTATGTACTGTTTTTTTTAAAGGCTACACAGTTCAAGGGGAGCATTAAGTACATTATAGCAATGTAACCGATGGCAATTTTTCAAATTCTTCACATGCGAATATCGGATTTATACAATAAAAATAGGTCAGGCGCATGTCAGGTCGTATGAATTTCGACGATACAAAATATATTCGTCTTTATTATATAATTAGGTATAACATGGATCTGAAAAGCCTCCTGATACTGTAATGTAGACATGATTCTTATATCTATGATCATAGTTTTTGCCTATGATCACTACATCATACTAGACCTATGATATTATTATATGCACGTAAAGTCGGCAAAGTTACTGCATAACTGTACCTTTCCAATTGCTTGCGTAGTCGCGAGGCACTCTCAATTATAATCTGATGGTTTGGGGTCGAGTCACCTTCGACCGTAGGCGAATTAAGTACCCTCGAGATACCCTACACGTGACCCTGGGTGGTGCCAACCAGGTGACAACTCTACTGGTGGTAGGCTTCGGCCGTGGCTAGTCACCACCCACTGAACAAAGCCATGTCGCCAAGCGGCCTAGCCGTGTTCCGGCATGATGTTCGGTGTTGCCATTCATGGAGGGCGGGTCAGATCAGTTGCGATGCATGTGCCTAGTGAATGTAGCGTCTCGATCTACTGCCGCCTTCCTACCTAGTCAAGTATGCTCCATCGTAGATCTCATCGTCACTTACCATCAGGTGAGATCGACAAAAAAAAAAAAAGATGACTGCTCACATGTAGATGAACTGTATCTATCATCAGATATTAGAACGTAGATGATGGCATGATATGATGATGACATACCGACATAACGAGTGACAACGAGTTATTATATGTCTATACCTAGATAAGTACGACACGGGCATGAAGTGGACTCATAATAGTGTATTAAATTAATACAAACATATAGTGGTTATATTTCAACAATTCACGAATGTATCCAGCACAACTCGTTACTGGAGGTCGTATGAAACAAATTTAAACGGGTGTGTTTAAACATTTGCTTACCAGATAACGATTTGGCAGATGCTTGTTTCTTTTGCGAGATTATTATCAAGTTCCATTTGTTTTGTTTCTAGGTTTTCCCCAGTCGTGTCGCCGTCCCCGACACGCAAGTATACCACGCGGCGAAGCCTCTCGCCCATCGCGATCCGAGCGTCCAGCTTCAGTCCGGTGAGCAGGCCCACCATGCTCGTCGGCAAGCGGCGGTGCGACGAGGCCGACTCCCCCCTCTCTAAGCGTATGTGCACGTCCGACAGACTCACCCCCTCCACGCCGGGGACACCAGACTCTGACTCGCTCGAGTGCACTTTCAGGCCAGTCTCGCCGAGAGTCCAGCCCATGAACGAGTCCCCCCACGAATCCCAGGACACGCAGGAGAATCATAAGTCCCTTAATCCTAGCTAATAGTGTGTATGCGGTTGATACATTGATTGGAGTTTTGTTTTGAGATCTTTAGCGCAATATTTTTTGTTTGTTTGTAACGTAATTGAGCTTTTGTTGCCCAGTGAAGTCTCGGCTGTAACATTTGCAGTTTTCTATAGTATATGGTGAGTTTCATGGAGAATCGCGACCCTGCTAGCATTTATTATTAAACCTTTTTTTTATTATTATTCATTAACACATGAGCTATCATGGATCGAGGCAACGCACGGATAATTAGCTAATTATTGTGATATCTTGCTATAATTTTATTATTTAAGAATGGGATATTGATTTGTATATTTTCGTTTTAATGTGTGTGTAATATAATTGTGCGCAAAAGATTTCAACTCAACTTTCCTGAGCCACGGTTTCTAATGGCCTACACTTATATCATTTGAATTTGTATAAAAAGCCATTTTAAACTCAGTGCTTATATTCGTAGGGTTCAAATTGCGTGTTTGTTCCGATACAATAGCCTACGTTGTTAGTTCCTAAAGAACTTGAAATTATTAATGTAGTTTTAGTATAGGAATGAACAGTGAGCAACTGCGTCGACGCGTTGTGTTGTGGTGGGCGTAACTAAATATCGTTCCCATATACAATAAATCGATCTGTCGTAAAGTCATTAAGTTTAATGAACATTCGATAATTTGAGAAGTATCTAGCTAGAGCGTACATGCGTAGGCGTCGCTATAAATCATATTTTATGATTTCACCTAATCCCGTCTCTAGCGAGGTAGTACGAATGTTTGCCTCGGGCAAGCGCTTTATTCCACTCCACTCTGTTCCGTTAGTTGTATATAGTACATAAAGCCACCGAGCCCCACCACAGCCGGCTCGTCTCCGCGGACACTAAGCGAGTGCCCTATTGTTAGCCAAAGCATCCAAAACTTTATTTGTAAATATTATTAGGCGCGTTCGTATGTATAGAACGTAATGTATATAAATTTTAATATAAGTTAATTGTAGCCATAATTAATTTGTACACTCGAAATCGCGTAACTATTATTTGAACGCGCGATTGTTCGTATAGGTTTGTAGTCATCTGGTACGTGTTTCGAGTTTTGTGTTTCAACTAACTTTCGTGTTATGACAATATGGTGAAATTGGGATGTGTCCTTAGCGCAATCTTCTCACGTAATTGTATCGTTATCGAGGAAACGTGTGTTTGTGAGCTGGACGGAATAAGCATAAGTTACGAGGTGCAATGTGTGTTAAGGCTACTGATTTGACTGGTGGCCAGTGGCGTAGCTGTGTAACCAAGGGCACCGGGCCAAAAAATAATTGAGGCCCTATTTAAACTAAACTGTATGCCTTAAAGGTGCAAAACTATTTCATCATCAGCTCGTTATAAGCCACTACCGGGCTTGATAAAGCAAAACTAGTAACTAGTATTATTAATTAGTAACACAGCAGATGATTTTCAATGTTGCTTTTTTAACGTCGTTCATTGAGGCCGAGGGGTCCCTTGAACTTGGGAGCCCCGGGGCGCCGCCCCGCCTAGCCGTACAGTAGCTACGCCACTGCTGGTGATTAGCTATTTTCGTACTTAATGCTATGTTAGAGCCAATCAGATCAGTTAAACAATCTTGTCTTGAGAATAAAGTTGTCGATATAGATGACGTCATTTTCACCTTTTTTAAGCCTCATATGTTACTACCAAGGTGTTTTTGACCATTTTCGATATTTGATAGTGTCCCAAATGCTTTTGTGCAATTGGAAATCCTGAGTTATCACTGTTTTGTTAAATAATATGTTCTTGCAGGTTTGTGTTCTATTATTGTTGTAATATTAACGTGATTGTAGCTGATTGCGTGGGTCTAGCAGACATATAACATTGAAATTCCAATTATTATACATCAGTTTCTTGAAACACTGTACGCGTAGTTTTTCTCGGTGCCTCATATATTATTTGGTTAGCGTATAACATTCTAAAATGTAAGCAAATAAATATCGTTCCTTGGTATTAAGGACATGTTGGATCCGTACAGCCTCGTGATTGAATTTAACCGCCGATTTCTATTAAGTTTAAACCAATTCAGTCCGTGCGTTTGACAAATGTCGATTTGAACCCAGTCTCCTCATTTAAAGCTATTAGAATCTAGTTGTATGAATACAGATTGCAATGCTTTGATTAATTACTGCGAGATGGTTTTAACGTCTAACCATATTTTTATTTGTGCAAAGCTCTCGATTTTTAGGAAATACTTACCAATGATTTTCATTTCACTTTTTAAAAATGGCTTCCATCGTTATTAGTCACGATTAAAACTTTGTAGTACGTAGTTCTGCCAAAGACATAAATCATTGACGTCAGAGACAATAAGCTCCACTTAACATAAGCTCAGTTTTGTACAAAGACGGTCTATAAATTACTATTTCGCATTTGTCTTTGATTATTACTTACATGGTTTTGTTCACAAGTCCTGTACTGAATTGTAATCCTTGGACATCACGAGAAATGTAGGTATTACCTACCTATTTCTACTCTATTGTGTAATATTAAAATTATTTTCGTTGACCGAGTTTTACTGTTTCATTTTATCGTTCACACAACCGCTCAGGGAACGCAACTATCTAATAAGAGAAGAGGTTTTAAAATGCCTCGTCTATCGTGATGTTAATCCGAGAACTATTTTGTGGAAGAGACCCCATTTCCAAAATGAACTGATACCTCAGACCCCCATAGCCAGATTACCTTCAAAATCTTATTTATAGTTTTTTTTCCTATTGATACAACATAATAATTTCATCTTGAACGAACTTGTGCACAAGTTGATGATCTTATAGAGTTTTTTAAAAGTACAAAAATAATACTTCCTACTAAAATATTAGTAATTCTTATAAGTTGGTACACGTAACGCATCACTTATACAGTATCTTGAAAGATTCGAATAAGAATTTGTGTTAATAGGGGTCGATTTTTAGACCTCGTTGATCCCCAAAATCAGTTTTCTTTAAAATTCGACCCCTGGAACCACTCTGGGAATCCCTGATTAAAAACTGTCCAGTCGCGCCTGCGTATTATTTTATACGGTAAATGTTCACGACATCGTGTCCCTCGTTTTGTAATTTGTGTAATGTAATTAAAAAAAATGAGACGTCATTTACCAAACCAAAATTCACTTTTATTTACACGTCAGTTTTACATGAACCTTGTAGACGACAAATGTTATCAAGAGAAAACAGTTTTCAAAGTGACAATTAATCTAAAAACTTATTATTAAACGAACAACATTATTATAACATTCCAATATTTTGTACTCTTTAAAATGTGATAAATTACAAAACATAAGACAAATGATGAAGAATAATCTCACAATAATTACTATGTAAATTAATTATATTAAAACATTACAAAAATCCATTAATAATAATAGTTTATAATTAAAAGAGTATTAGCAAAGCTTGCCAAGAATACATATCATGTATAAAAACGTTCGACACATCCGGCGTCTCTGGTACTGCGTACAATCGGGTACATAAGCGTAACACCTGACATATCTAAATCAATACAAATGAATTATTAATTAACATTTTCATAAACTTCGAGAATGAGATCAAAATGAGTTCATTGAAATATCTATTGAATTTTGATAGGTGTTGTTGACTTATGGTCGCGATAGTGCATTCAAGTCGGACTTACGATTAGATTAGATTCGAAAATAATGCAAGTTTTGCATATTTATCGCGCGAGCAAGGCAATGTACAAATAATTTTACAATGGGTGTTTACACTGACAATCGAAGTCTTACAATTTTACTAGCCATTATCCCTAAATATTTGCACATTTCGATAAATATACAGACTACAATAAAGCAGATAACCTACAATTGCCTATAGGAAGACAGCGATAATCAAATTAAATAATAAGCGTGGAGGCGGACACAAACAATATTGGAATGCAGATTTTAGGCACTTATATTTGGTAAAATTTCTATTGAGGTTTAACAGAAGACGAGATTTTGGTTTATGAATTATTGTTTCTTTAAGAATTTGCTGAAACTTAGTTTCGGCGCTCGAATGATGTTTATTGAGGTACTATCCTCTGGACATTTTTCATGTCACCATACTTCACTTATGACAAGCAATAAGGGTACAGGTAACATTACCTGCTGTTTCTGTTAAACTATGTCAACAGTGTTCAGTCTTTAAATATACCGAAATAGTAAAATAAACTTCGCAGTAACAACTTGTACTTGTCTATAACAGTTTGTGTATGAACACAAATACCTAATTGATCTAGATTTTTTCACTACATTATTTATTGGCAGTGATTGACAATTCGGGACTCCATCCGATTTGTCATTATCTAGTTACGTCAAACTACTTACCATATAGGTTTTAACACTAAAGGCCGGTGTGGCACCTTACATTTCACGCTGTTTTAGACTGCTAGTTTATCATAGCTTGCATGAGGTATGCATAGACACTTCAACACAGTCAATGTCAATATACCCACTTGAGGAAGCTAGTCTTAACAAGCTTTCACAAGTCACAAACGAGACAGCAACATTACAAATTTAAGTAGTTACTATTATTTTACATCAACAATGGTTGAATGTATTCACTGGAAAATATATTTGTCACATCCAGTTTAAGTTTAATAAATAGGTAAACAATACAATGTTTACAAGTATGTGGTCATAATAAGTTGAACGTCACAGAACGTGCGCGAGCGGGCGCGTCGGCACCGAATCACACAAGAAATCGCTCGCTGCGCACGCACATAGCCTCAAAATATGTACACCAACTTTACAAATATGTATTAGAAAATTTGGACCCACCTTAGTATAGTCTGTACAGCATGTAAAGCGCCACGCGGCGAGCCTCAGCTGGAGAGCACGGCCTCGTCGACGAGGGGAACCTTGGCCACTTCGAAGAAAATGGTGTGCGAGTACTTGTTCCGCACGGTGCTGATGGCGGACTTGGGCTTCTTGTGTAGCGTCGCGTTTTGCGCTATCGCGATGGGGAGGATTTCTTTGAGCGTGTAGCCTGTGGGGAAAGCACGATAATTTTTGTGTAATTTTTGATTTAAAGTACACTGTACATTACAAGTTTCATAGCATTGGTCAACAACATCAAACAAATATTAAAGACCCCACTAGGTCATAATATCGATGGCTATTGTGGTAAAAATAAAGGTGTGCCAGATGGGGAAACTTACACGAATGACGCCAGGAGGCTCTTATGGACGCATTCTGTGGTCAACAACTAAAAATATATGAACCTGTATAATACTGTAGTGTGGGTGTCCAGCTGCCCAGCGACTTCATCCGCAGCGCGAGGTAGAGCGCGGCGGCGGCCATCTTGCTGTCCGAGTGCTCCAGCAGCGTGTACTCCAGCAAGCACTGCTCGAGCACGAACCGCGCCAGCGTCAGCGTCGGCATCGACACTCGGGCGCACTGGCGGAGTGACACATACTATTGCAAATCACAGGTCTCTGTACACAATTCGTCATAACTGCACTTACCATTTTCATCTAAGCTTATCATGCTGACGATCTCTTCTGCTCCTGTTAGGTAGGACTAGGCTACATGTCCACTGAAATTGTGAGAATAAGCATAGCAAACAGCGACAAAACCAATCCGATCGCCTCATATCTACGCCATGAGAAATCGACGTACAAATCGGACCATCCTATTGGTTTTCGCTCTTCGCTTAGCAAACTCGCACAGCTTCGCACGACAGGCAGCCTAGTTATCTCCGTGTCCTCACCCGTGCGTATCTCCTGAGGAAGCGGTAGGAGAGCGGCACGCCGAGGTCGAAGTCCACGGCGCGCAGGATGCTCATCTCCATCTGCAGCAGCTGGCTCAGCGTGTACGCGCCGTCGCAGATGTACAGGAAGTCGTCCACGAGCGGAGGGATGCGCTCCTGGGAACAAGACGAGATATAGATGCTCCTTCTCATCATAATAAGATCCGTGATGTCAAAATAGCCTGTGTACTTTGAAGACTTGACGAATTAAGCTTTGCATTTCTTTTAGAAGCTAGATGCCTCTGACAGATTCGAATGACAGGCAGACAACATTCGCACAACAATAGGGCTCCATTTCGATCGTAAGGGTGCAGCAAACAGTACCCTAAAAACAATCGAACCGAAAGTATCTGTAAAAAATTTGGATATGAACTAAATATGGAAGACGGCCAATTTGCCAATTCTTGTCGCCCCGCTCAAACCACACCTTGCAGCCCCATCTGCTAATATGACAGCCTTAAACTATTATTCTGGATTTGTGGGTAACACAAATTACTTTGAGTTATCAACATGCTATAACTTGACCATATTTGATAAGGGAAAAAAATGTAACATTTATGTAATAACCTTTACATTGTGTGTAAACCTTACCTTATTTAATGCTTATATATTTAACTGTATGCCTTAATTAACGCCATAAAACAGCAGCATTGAGTTGTATAATTGAAGCTCTATCAACCACCCCACAACTTGACTTATAAATCATTCTATTCATAAATTACTTACGTCGAACTTCGAAGAGATAAAAAGCGCGGCAGCACCCAGTAACTGCAGTTCTTCCTTCGTCAGATG
This sequence comes from Pheosia gnoma, assembly GCA_905404115.1. Lineage (NCBI taxonomy): Eukaryota > Metazoa > Arthropoda > Insecta > Lepidoptera > Notodontidae > Pheosia > Pheosia gnoma. The sequence goes on along the minus strand of FR989894.1, from coordinate 11,074,131 downwards.
GTCCTTCTCCGGCTGCTTCTTGGATGAGCGCGTCAGGAACAGGTCGACCAGCTTCACGGCCAGGTACAGGGTCTCATGGTTCAGCTCGAAGCTCTCCTGCACCTCCACCATCCAGTCCACGAGGAGGGATCGCATCCAGGACGTGATGCCCTTCATGCGTTGGAGGTAATCGTCGATTGGGAAAAGGCGCTGGAAATTAAGGGGGAGATAAGATTTGGTGCAGGCTGTTGAATCTACCAGGAGTAAGAACGCTCTGGCACGGTGTCAAAATAGTTGGTCGGTCGCGCGCTACCTTTGAAAGCCCTAGCGCTCAATCATGCGGTAACAAAATTAAATTGGGCGCCAAGTTATAAAAATTGCAGCTCTCTTCGAGACAGAAGTGTCGATTTATGCTGCGACGTTGCTTCTGTAAGTGGTTCCCACAAATTGACGTCAGGCTGACGTGTAGAGGTTGGCTGCCCACGTCGCCAGTGAAAATTCCACTGGCTATACTGCTTATACTGACATTCTCAGAGATATAGGTGGTGTGATTGGATTTTGTCGTGGTACAGTTATAATGCTGTATGTGGACAAAATTAATATAAGGTAAACAGAATTCTATTATGTTTACCTTTTTAATAATATTATGGCATTTGATGTGCCTTTAATAATAATAAACAGATGTAATTTCATATATCACACATAGTGTACTGATGATTATTTATAATTCAGCACTGCATGCACACTGTAAGCACACTGTGGTATAGGCCTATTTTATACTCCACATACCTAAACAAACTATCTTACAAAAATCATATGAGTAGTAAAAATAATACTCACCTCTCTACCCTTTAAATAGTTGAATATATCCATAGCATAGTGTGACACCTGGAAAGGGTCATTCCAGTTCTCCATGTCGAAGTCACAGACCCCCGTCGGTGGTTTGTGAGGCACCTCCATCTCAATGTCCAAGGATTTATTCATTGTGTCATCAAGGTTCACCTTGTCAAGCTTCTCACTGATGGCCTTGAAGCCTTCTTTGGATGTTTCGGATGGACTGCTGGTGGAAGATGGAATTGTAGAATGATTATAAGTTTTGGTTATGTACTCACACCTTACTCTGTACTAGGTATCATTGTTGGTATTAAAATACATTGTGATACGGAAAAATCTGCAAATTATATTTGTCAAGAAAATGTTTGATTGCTAGTAGCTTGCCCACTCATCTGTAGTGAAAACCATTATGAATTCTAATTAATAGCTTTGGAAGTTCAAAAAAAATTATAAAAAAATCTTCACTTTCCTTTAGATCTTAAAATAGAATACCTTTTTATTATATTCCAAAAAAAAATATGTACAGACTCAGCTTTGCTGAACTCTGTGTAGCTTTGTATAGATTAAATCAAGATTATAGATGTAAAAAATACTGAAGCATTGAGGGGGAATGCCTGACATGATTGCATTAAGTTGCTTCCTATTTCCATCGGACCAAATACTATCAGTGTAGGTGGTGCAGCGCTCCTCTTCCTACCTAATTAGGACACAGGTGTGATGAAATAATTTACGAAATACTAACGTAGTCTCCAAAGCAGTCATATAAAGTGATGGCTCTGACACATCACTCCTCCTCGCCGATTTAGCAGAGCTTTGGCTCTGGTTCTGGTCCTTAAGACTCTTGTCCTTCTTCTCAAAGTTCTTGAGGATCCCATTCTGAGCCCTGGTGGCTATTTGCTTAGGCGGGTCTTTGGCGAAGTGCTTCTGAACAGATTCAATGGCGTTTGTAGCCACTCTTTGGAGTGTTTTGGCCTTTGATGTCTTATTCAGTGTGGCAGTTTGTGATTTGATACTCTAAAATGATTAAGATAGTGAATATGGTGTAATACAGGCAAAAAAATCACCTAACACTGTTATGTAAATAGGATAATAATAAGCTGATGAGCTCAGTTGTTAGTGACCCTGCTTTCTGCACCAAGGGTCCCAAGTTCGAATCCTAGTAGGGGACAAACTTTGTGTGATATGCACAAATGGTTGTACCCAAGTCATGTATGCTTAATATCTATATAATTATTATATACTGGGTTCACCCCAGTCCATTGTACAGTACCCATAATACAAATGTTGCTTAGTGTTGGACCGCACAGTTGGTGTGGTCATCTGGCAATATAATTATATAACTGGAGAAGACTGATTATTAAATAGATCTTTACTCTTATCATGAAAATATTAAGCTCTAATGCTATAGCTTACTACTGGCACATACCTGAGCTATTCAGACAAAAAAAAATCTTAAGTGGGTGAACAGTAAAGCTCTTAATAGTATCGATAAAACATGTGAAATCAAGAGTCATTAACTTTGATATATTGTTGTTTTAAAATTGCAGTGATCATTTAACATTGATCATGATTAGTTTGTGTATTTAGGTCAAAATTGGAACAGCTATTATAATTAAAAATAGCACAAACAGGCAACTAGTTTTCATAAGCAGCTTGTGGCATTATGTTTGACCTTGACCCACTCTTCAAATGATAAAGTATCTTTGAATGTAATTATTTGTGAAGAATAAACATAAGACAAACCTACTTTAATTAATTATAATGATGAGGAAATGTAAATACTAAATAATATGTAGTTTATGACATGGGTGTTTATTGCAAAAAAAATTGGAGGGAAAGTTCATTGACCTTATATCATATTTGCAAAATAAGCATTGCATTTAATTAATACACATGTGTTACAATAAAAATAGCCTTGGAAGGGCAGTTTTGATAACCAATTAATTAGTAGGTTACCCTCAATATTAGATAAAAAAATATAAATCATAACCTTTACAGCTGGGAGCATTTTAGTCTCTACGGTCACTTTCTTCACGGCCATCGTAGCCTTGTCCTTATCATGGTGCGCGCTGGTCTTGTTGAAGGCGTTGGTGATGTCCCCGAAGGCCGCTCGCTTCGCCATCACATCTTTCAAGGGACTATCCGCTTTCCTCTTATTCGGGACTTTTAAACTGTCCTTGTGAGTTTTCAGAGAAGCCAACTGCTTACTCCTCGTCGTTATCCCGTGTCCCAGCATACCGTTCAGGTTCTCATTGACGCCGATTGGCTTTGATGCCAACCGTGTTGGCGCCATTATGCTAATACTGAAACAGTCCGCAATTATCACGTGCACTTCATCAACGTGGTAAATTTAATGCGATCTACAATTTTAGAATGTTTTGTACACAGGAAATGCCACAATAAACGTAAACAAACGTTTTAAATTCGTTCGATATAACGACCGAAAATGGAGGCAAAACAATCAAACATCGACGCAGCGTCAAACGGTTATCTAACGTCTTTTGTGTACTTACATTTCTATGCAGCGGTGGCCGTTTTAATTGAATTATGGTTACAACAGAAGCTGCACGTCCCTATATTTGTTTCAAAATGATAAACTTGTATGAAAATTTCAAAAATTTTAATAATATAACTCAACAAGACACCGGACTGATGATACGTCTTCAAAAACCGTTGGGCTACTTTGAATTTCTATTGGCTGGACAGATTACAACGACAAACCAATGGGGAGGGAGTATGTGAATTTACGTTTCATTTTTAATTTGTAATGGTAATGATAAAAGTGCAAGAATTAAATTCCCTTTTTTATAACACGTCTTGTTTTATGAAATCAAGCTTATTATTTTTTTAAGAATTAATAAATGTAAAGGTATTCATGTGTATTTTTATTTAATAAAATAATATCTTAAGTCTGATAATGCGATTTTGTATAGTGTAAAACGGAACGAAGACGTCAACATGATTAGTTGTTTATTCCATTTTATTTTATAGCTTATCTTAAGCATTCTGATGTTGTTAATTTCTTATTGCATTTGTGGCCCTCAGTATATACTAATATAGTATATATATCATGATTTTTTTTAGTAATAGTTTTATATAACAGTAATAATTTAAGTAAATTATTCTAGCCATTAGGTACCTAACATCCCAGTTCTATAAACTATAGTTAGTAGTGACCAACTATATATATATATAGCCGAAAAAGTGAAAACGGCTTTGAGGCATAATTCATGTCAGTAGTTTTTGCTTGTCGTTACCAATGTATAAAATATGATTTACATAATTTTTCACTGGATTCTGGAACGTTATTGTGTATTATTGATTGTCAATTCAAATCTGTCATTTTACTGTTTTGACATAGTGTGATTTGAAAAAGGCGGGAAACCTTTAAACCAAGAGGGCGCGTTTTTTGAACAAAAAATTTGTTTTGTATTATAAATATAAAGTGAGCGAATTTAAAGGGGCCTTGCTGTGGCCGGAATGACGGCGAAGCGGAAAAAAAGAAAGGCGGATGGGGATCTTCCCCCGTCATCGCAGTCTTCGGAATCTGATGATGACTCGGGAGTAGATAAATTTAAACCTTTTAAAGTTGACAATTATTCTCGACAATACCCTGAGGACGGCGGAAATTTTGAATATATTGTCATTTATGAAAGTACCGAGATGTCGAAACCCATTGGGGACCGAGATTTGATGGCGTTAGGCGCGGTCCTGAAGCGCCATCATAAAGGAATTAAGCGCTTCAAACGAATTAATAGGTTCAAGGTTGGGGCAATCTTTGAGCGGCCTGGTCTTGCAAACATGGCTTTAAATAATGTTAAGGTGCAAAAAGACTTAGAGTTAAAAGCGACAATACCTGCTACACTCACGGAAATTACAGGGGTCATACGCGGTGTTCCCACATATATGTCAAATTCTAATATATATACCGGCATTTCCAGCTCCAAAGATGTAGTGTCCGTGCGTCGCCTGATGCGCCGTGGACGCGATGACGATGGCAATCCAATTTTATTACCCACGCAGACGGTGGCGATTACCTTTTCCTGTCCTACACTTCCTGATAGCGTCGATATAAATAGCTGGTATTTCGAGGTAAGCGTATATATTCCACCTGTTAGTCAGTGCCTGCGATGCCTGCGCTATGGACATATTGGCAAGTACTGTAAAAACAAACAAAAGTGTTCGATCTGTGGAGAGGATCATCATTACAAAGAATGTCAAAAAGCAGCCAAAGATGCCGTATGTGTGCATTGCAATGGCAATCACATATCCATTTCAGCAGAGTGCCCTAAACGAAAGGAAGAAATAGAAAAAAATAATAACAAATACAAACAAAAGAAGTATGTTGATCTATTCAATAACACAAATTTCCCTGACCTTACCAAAACTAAATCTGACCATCACATAACACAGTTTTTACAATCAGATCGTATTCTTAATTTAATAATATCCACCATTGTTAAAATTAGCTCACAAAAATCTAAAACAGACAGTCCCATTACATCTGAGACTATTAAATCAATATTGCTGGATAATTTTAATACTAGTAAAAAGAGTACAACTAATAAAAATGGATAAGCTCAATATAGTTCAATGGAATGCTCAGAGTTTGCTTAGTCATAAACATGTCTTTTCACATTATTTATACGAAAATGATATACATATAGCTATAATCTCCGAAACTTGGTTACAATCATCAAAAACTATAAATATCAAAGGATATAAAATAGAAAGATTAGATATTGGATCTAAACATAATGGTGTTGCTATACTAATTAGAAATTATATTAATTATAAAAAGATACAAACTTATTCAGATAGTTCTCTACAAAATATAGCCATTCAAATATTTATAAATAATGAAACTTTGTCTATAGTTAGTTTTTACAGTCCTACATCTGCTTCTCCTTCTAATTTCAATTATACACAGCTTGACAATTTAATAAAGTCTGTTCCACAGCCATTGATACTAGCTGGTGATTTTAATGCACATCACACTATGTGGGGCTGCACATCCACGGATTTGCGTGGCACTACTCTCTTAGATGTAATAAATGATAATCATCTGTGCTTGCTGAATGATGGTTCTGCAACAACTGTTGGTTCCCATACATGGCAGCCAAATGCATTAGACCTTACTATTGTTTCACCCTTGTTAGCCTTAAGATGTAATTGGCATGTGCATGATGACTCATTTTGTAGTTATCATCTTCCTGCAGTCACTACTCTTTTATGCAATCCTGTAAATATAAATAACAACAGCTATGTTAATGCTAATTATTTCCGTCCAAATTATAAGTGTGTTGATTGGCAGAAATATCAACATGTGGTAAGTTTAAAACTACATAGCAGCAATTTTGATTTATCTAATCCAGAAATGTGTTATGACATATTATATAAAATTTTGTTAGAAAGTGTATCTGAAGCAAATACTGCTAATAAAATCTTTAATCCAGTGTCTCAGATTCACAATAGACCCAAAAGGAAGTTATGTTTACCTTGGTGGAATCAAGCCTGTACACAGGCAGTTAGTAAATGTAAGTCTGTTTATTTGAACTTCAAAGCTAATCCTACAATAGAAAATTATTTATCATTTAAAAAACAACAAGCTTTGAAGAAATTAATCATTAACAGAGAAAGACAGACTGCTTGGACAGAACTATGTAACTCATTCAATCGGCAAACTTCAATATCAACTATCTGGTCCAATATTAGAAAATTTAACAAAACTTATAGTCATTCACATAATTATGCTAATGATGATAGATGGATACAACCATTTCTGGACAAATACACTTCCAATCCTCCTAATATGCCAACATTAGATCTTTATGCCAATAATATTGATTTCCATGTTGATAATTTCTTCATGAAGCCATTTACATTTTCTGAGTTTACAGGTGCTATATACTCTCGTAGGGATACTGCATTTGGTTTAGATCATGTATCTTACAAAATGTTCAAATATCTTGACTCATTTAGCCAGCAAATGGTTTTAAATATTTTTAATTCATTGTGGAATAACATGGTTATTCCTAAATCATGGAAGATTGATTGTCTTGTTCCTATACTTAAGCCTGGTAAAGATTCAAAACATCATGACTCATACAGACCTATAGCTCTCACTTCCTGTACAGCCAAAATATTTGAACAGTTAATAAAGCAGCGTCTTGAATATTTCATAGAATCCAAGAAGTTATTACCTTGTAATCAGTTTGGTTTTAGGAGAGGACGCTCTGCTTCAGAAAGTTTAAATCATTTAAACTTGGATGTACATGATGCATTTGCTAGTAACAAGTTTTTAATTAGCATTTTCTTTGATATCACTGGTGCTTTCAATAATGTAGATCATAATGTCCTTGCTAATGAATTGCATCTACTTGGGTTGCCTGTAAAATTAGTAAAGTGGATTTTCAATTTTCTAAATGGTAGATCTGTATATGTAAGAAGGAGAAACAATTTGTATGGGCCTCAGTCATCCCATAAGGGTGTCTGTCAAGGGGGGATATTAAGTCCTTTATTGTTTATTTTGTATATACATAGGTTAAATAATATATTAGGCACTGATGTTAATAGTCTGCAATATGCAGATGACTTAACAGTGTATTGCACAGGTACTAACATAAGACTAGTAGAGAATAAGTTAAACACTGCTTTAAAAGGTTTAAAAACCTATTTTAATTACTTGAAACTAGATGTTAATTCAAATAAAACTAGAGTCATAATATTCAGCAGATCCAGATCTTTACTCACCAACATCATTTATGATGGTAATTTACTTCCTGTAAGTGATGAGGTCAAGTTTTTGGGAGTTACATTTGTCAAGAATTTATCATGGCAAAGACATGTTAATGGTTTGGCAGACAAAGCCTTGCGAGCATTTAATATATTAAAATCACTTGCCAGAACTTATTGGGGAGCTGATCCAAAAATTTTACTTATGTTGTACAAATCCATAGTCCGCTCTCATTTTGAATATAGCTTTTGTTGCTATGCTTCCAATTCTGTTCTAGTAAATAAACTGGAAAAAATTCAGAATAGAAATCTTCGTTTAATCACAGGGGCTATGAAGACTACCCCTATCATTTCAATGCAAGTTGAATGTAACATTCCTTCATTGTCTTTTAGATTTAAGTATTTAAAGTTCAATTTCATTTTAAAGCTTCACTCTTTTGACAATCATCCTCTTTTAATTAAATTAAATGACTCCCGATATTTAGCTTCAACTCCTCTATCTTCCAAATATCCATATATTCTTCGTGATTATACTGAAATATCAACATACATTAAAAACAACAATGTTTATCATGCTGAAAATTGGGCTTGCTATCATGGAACCTTTGAAGGTAAATTTCCTCCATCGGACATTATAGAAATAGACCATAATCTGAGAACCAAGCAGGATGTTTATGAGAAGCTTTCATGCTGGACAGACTACCAGATTATCTACACAGACGGGTCGAAGAATGAAACAAGTGTATCTGCTGCATTCTATGATACGGATAAAAAGTATGGTCGAGGATTTCGATTACCTACCATTTACACAGTTTTCTCGGCAGAGGCCACAGCGATTTTGGAAGCATTAAAATATGTACAAAACGACGTTTTGTGCTCCAGTGCATCACATTTTATTATTGCGTCTGACAGCATGTCTGTTCTGAAATCTTTGAGACATCCAGGTTATAAGAATGAACACCATATTATATATGATATAAAAGAAATCCTGGTAAATTTGGCGATATCTCGTAAGCAAATTATACTTATTTGGATACCAGCGCACGTGGGCGTGATTGGTAATGAAAGTGCAGATTACCTTGCCAGATTAACAAACACTTTGGGTGGCAATATTACAAATATACCAAGTCCGTGGAAAGATTTGATACCTGTTTATCGTGCAGAAATCAATAAAAAATGGTTAGAAGAAAGAAATGAGATAATTCGAACCAAAGGAGCATGGTATGCCGGTATTAATAAAGATGTGGGCAAAAAACCTTGGTTTGCAGTTGACAATGAAAATTATTTAAAGCGAAAATTTTACACACAGATTATGAGACTGAGATTTGGACATTGTCGTTTTAATGCTCATTTACACCGCATGAACATGATCGCTTCCCCTAAATGTAGCGAATGCAACTCGCAGGAAGATCAAACATTAGATCATATATTCTTTAAATGTCCGGCCTTTAACATACAACGCCTATTGCTCATAGATCAATTGCTGGAAAAATATCAAAACATCCCGCCTTCCCTACAGAACCTTTTAGCTTGCCCTGATAATTTTACGCCTATCTATGACTTTATCAACTCCTCGCTTGGAGATATTTGAAGAGACAAAACAAAAATACAAGACAATCCATCAAGGACTAGACTAGTTTTTACTTTAACAAGTAATCAACATGGATATATAATTACTGAACTATTTAAAGAAAATAATTATTCAAGATTTGGCACTTGTGCCTTTATATTTAAATTGTATACCTGCAAGTAAATTTGATCAAGAAAATACCCATGACATTGACAACATCAGAATTGGCAGTATGGATTGATTCCTTCGCCTGTCCTACTGGACGAATTAAACTACTACTACATAGTGTGATTTTCGAAAAGACATTTCCATTATTTTCCGATTTTTAAACTTTTGCTTGTGCCTTGTTTTTGAAGAAACCTAAAAAGAATTATACTAAGTACAGTGAATAGAAATTTATCTGCATAAAACATTAAACAGATGTAAATTAATATGTTGGGAGGAATTAAACTTAAGATTTCTTTTACACATGAAAAAACTTGCTTTGCTTACATCAGTCCAAAGTACAGCACGAAAAATGATCAGGTAAGTTAAATTACTTATTTTTAATTTTCGATTTGGTCTAGTACGCTACATGCTAGTATTTTCTTAATAACATCTTTTGTTTATGTAAGAATATATACACATAACTATTATGGATAGTTACTTTATCACTCTATGATAATTGACAGACAGTTATCATGATAGGTTCCTATTGCCAGTGTACCTGGTGCAGTCAATGTGTAGGGGTTTTGGACCATAGTTCACCTCACTGACATATTACCGGTTAGGGAACTTCACAATACAAAAGATGTACAGGCTTCCTCACAATATTTGCCTTCACGTTACAGCAAATGATGATAATTAAATTATATTTTTAAACTTATTAATGAATGTAACTTGATTATCTAAAAAGTAAAAGTAAAGCAAAGTAAATTTATTGCAGTTTAGACATTTGACATGGTAGGTTAAGTTGCTGTTCCAAACTAGGTGGAAGCCTGTATCTTGGACACCTGATTAGTTTGCTTTATACTTGAGCATATTATTATATTCTGATATAAAAAATATAGCAGACATATTTAATAAAGAAATTGTGATAAGAATAAAATTTAAATAACCATTATTAGTTAAAAATAAGATGAAACATAAAATATTATTTATTTATCTCTATACATTGAATATTATCTGCTAAGTATAATTATAATAAGATCAATATCAAATGAAAATACTATCATAAAAAATGGAGTGGGTTTTCTAAGATATCCAATAAACTAAAGTCCAAACTTTCAAAGTTGCATACCTTACAAGTTGCCTAAGGAAATTCCCACACACACCCTCAATGCAATATTTTTCTTCTAGACTCAATGTGTTCAAGTCCTATTCCAAGACAAGCAGATCTTATTATGGGCTGTGTTTAGTAGCAATGTGCCCCAGGGGCAGATAGCATGCAACCCTACTTACAGTCAACTGTTAGGGCTAGAGGAGGGAGGTGATGTGTTCGTGTCACCATATGCTGATGTAAAGGTGTTGGATGATTTGTATGTGGACACGGATAGTCCTGATGATCAGGAAATTTTGGTAAGTAAATAACACTAAATAAGTATTTTGTGGCCTGAACAAAAGAAGCTCAAGAATCAGAATATTTTTAATTCATGTAAACCATTAAGTACAGTACTTATGAATCGTCAAAAGTTACAAAATACTATGCTACTACTTTACCACCTGTTTGGAATGCTGTTCCTATGGAGAAGAATGGACAAGAAACTCCATGGTTGCTCTTTTTTAAAAAGATCTTTTACATTTTTGAACAGTACATTGTTATGTGAGAACAATGTGGGAACGGCTAAGCAGACTTTAGCAGCAGGTCAAAAAAACTACTACGGTACTAAATAAGTATAAAATTATAGTTAATGGCAAGGTCAGTAGTATGTCAATACTATCATTACATTTTTGGGTGAAAACTTTCTACTTTCACCACTAGCTATAATTTATACTGGTACATTAATGTTATGGCTCATACGCATTAAATGGAATCTGCACCCGATTTCACATGAACCTGTATAGTTTTGCCTACTTTGTTGCAGGAATACAATGTGGAATTACTACAAATGCGCATACTAGATCAGCTAAGACTAGTTGTAGCCAATCAGAAAGCGGTAGTCTGGATTTCATCCTCTGTACCAATAGTGTTTACACCGAAACAAACTGGAATACTCGTTAACCACAGCCAAATTATTGTCAAAGTGGATGCCTTTAATAGCCTTCATAGTTTTCCTAGTTCTATTACAAGTAATGTACCCAATGAGAATGAAAAGTTTAGAAACATTGGTATGATCAACAAAAGTATGCTCGGCCCATATTTAAATGTACCAAAACATCTAGTATTGCGAGCCATTGCAATTGACAGTGACGGTAAAAAGAATCTTGTACATCCATACATTGTTTTCATGCATGAAGACTTGATTGACGAAAAGTATAGGGATCTAACTGTAATATTGTCTACTATGAAGAATATACCTTCTATAATCCATGATAACAATGATGATAGTGAAAACAATAATAATCCAATCAATGATGTGTGCGTAGAAATAGTTCCAATAGACAGTGTGGTTTACAGAAGTCTGTGTCGAGAGGTGTACAACAAAAATATAGCAACAGTACTCATACCTAAGGCTTTAAATGCTATTATAAACATAGAAAATGGCATGAGAATTATATTCACAATAATAGGTGATACAATTGAGCAGCCTGAACATATTGACGTTGTAACATATTCTGAACAGATTCAAACAGAGATGGAAGTAATAGAAAGATTCAAGAATTGTGTTGTAAGCAGCACGCATTCAGGAAAAAAGTTTTTAATTAATAATGGTATTACAAAACAGAATACGGAGATCACTAACGGGCATTTACAGTTGAAGTTAAAACCCGACAAATTGAAGCATACCATGTTGAATTCGGAATCGTTCAGGAGCTGCACAGTAGCAGCCAAATGCTTGAGTGATACGGATTTAGTGCAGCCTAAAGCGGTCGTATCCAAGTTGGATTATGATTACAAGAATTACTGCCGAACAATGAAATCGATGGAGGCGTTGGTTGAGAAAGTGGTGTCGCATGTTTACTTTGAGATACATAGAGAGGCGAATTTCAAAGGAGCTTCGGAGATTAAGAGCAACGTTCTAGTTACTGGTTAGTAAACACACTGCATTTTTTAAAAATACAATTGTAAGTAACTTTAAAAAAAAAACCATCCAAACAAAACCAAATATAACGACTACCTCTCCCTGTTGTGAGTAAATCAAACATTTCCCTAAGACCAACAATGTCTCTCCCGCCAATTACTGTTAGCGAAAAATATTTTGTCTTTCAAATTTAGGTAAAGCTTGTTCTCATGGAATTACCGTTCGTATTTTTGTAATTTGTTGTAGCGTCCAATTCATATAAGAGTGCTTGTGTATTATAAATCTGAAAATCAACTGGCATGGATGGGATTTGATTGGAAGGAATTTGGTTTATTTTTTGACAAACAACATTTTAAAAATTGGGCCCATTTGACCCTTGTCCACCGATGATATGAAGAAGATTTTTTTTCAATTACTGCCCATCTTCATCATTCATTCTTTTCTCCCAGGTCTAAGTGGAACAGGAAAAACCTCCCTATGCGACATAATCCAAAAAGAGCTGACAGTGTGGTCCCATATACTCCACTGCCGGTCCCTCAGGGGTCGTAAGGACATCTCGGAGGTCCTCGGGAAGGCGATCCTGATGTGCCAGGAGCACAGCCCCGCGGTGCTCATCTGTGATGACGTGGATTCTTTGGTGCCACCCAACGTGGAGGGTGCTTCGCCTCAGGATATAGCTTATTATCAGAGGTAAGTGTCAGCACGTCTACATTCTTTAAGTTATAAGAACTGTTATCAACTAGATAATTCTAAGCTATGTGTATAATCTTACCTTGCTGGTAAGATTAGTATAAAAAATACTCCGGGAGAAAATTAATAACCCATGTCAAAGAATCAAAAAACAATAGCAATATATTTTTTCATGTCAATAAAATGCTTAGCCAAAATAAGTAAATACAAGAGGTTACATGCTATACAGTTTATGATACGTTTGCAAATTTATTCTGTAATTTTCGAAATAATTTAAAAATTATTCTAGCATCCGCACATAAATATTGCACATCGGCAATAGAAAAAGAAATGCCTTTGTAGAGCATCTTCTCTTTCACTCTTCTCTCTAGCCGGTAGTCTCTTTCTAAAGCTCGGCGTTTAATATTCACGGCCGGGTGCTGTTCATTGGGTGTTCATAAGGGTGGCCATTCTGTATGTTAGTAGTACAGCCGCGAACATTAATATGGGACCCCTTTCCTTCACATGCAATAAGGTCGTATATCAGTATGTCGTCATATCTGAGAGCAGTTGCACCTATTAGCGTCGAGCAAAATAGTAGTTAAGGTATACTTTTGCTGTACGATATTCAACCTTAAATGGGTCCCAAATAAAAGTTCGCAACTGTAACTTTAGGTAATTAGTTCTTTTTTTATTTTAGACTGGCTGTGGTAATAAAACACCTATTGCAAACGTGCTCGGGCGTGTGCGTGCTGATGACGTCACTGGGCATGAAGGCACTCCACCCCACGCTGCGGCAGTTCAGCGGGAAACCATTATTCACTGCACACTTCGATATACCAGAGTTGGAAAAGGTTTAAAAATATATTGCGATAATATCCTTTATTATTAACGTCAACGTCGAAGTCAAAGTTAAATCATTTATTTCGTAAAGACCTACGGCGGCACTTACAAATCGTTGGACATTTTTTTTTCCGGATCGAAACGCGACCTCAACTGAGAAGATCCGACGAGAAACTCAGCGGGCTTGTCTTTTTTTTTATTATTTTTTTGTGTAACTCTTTCTTTTTTTTAACAATCAGGTTTATTATGAGTTTGCTGCGACTATAGTTTATCCAACGAGCTAAGACACGTGTGACCTAGGCATTCACTTTCTTATACTATCCCTATTCACCTTCTTATACTGTCAATATTACATTGCCATGGCCACAGTGAAGACCGGAATTATTATACTGATCGATACAAGTAAATATTTACAGGATGAGCGAGCGGAACTGTTCAGGCACCTTCTCAACGATAAAGTTCGCGAGGAGTTCCACGTGGAGGACGATGACGTCATCAAGCTGGCGACGGACACCGCCGGCTGCAGCGTCAGAGACATCGCGGACTATCTCAACAAGAGGATATTCAGAGCTGTCAAAAAGAAAAGTAAGTTTAAGGATTCCAAATAGGTGCTCATGCGACACATAGGACTGCGCACAAATGTTTTGCTTTGCGCAGAACTATATGACGTTTGATAAAGTTATATAACGTCTATAAATTTGGGGTTAATACTGTAATACGGTCTATACATTGACACCAGAATTTATAGACGTTTTATAAAGATAAAGATATATTTATTTGTAAAAACATGAGTATGCATACTTATAGTATGCAAGATGGACACAAAATGTATATTTATAAGTTTGGGGCTACTTTTTTTTAAGTAATCGTAAGTGCCATTTTGTCGATAGAGAGGCCGAATCTCTAACACGCGACAAACATGTAGGATACGTTATCAACCCGTAAAATGTATTGGTTCTCGCACCCGGCTGCTTTGCTACGTTTGAAGTCGTATTCCTAAAGAATTAAAGTTGATTTTAATTTGCTTTAATGTCAATATAACCGTTTTTTTGCGATACAATAGTGGAACTTGCAGCAATAAGTAGCACAAGTTTTTTTTATAACTACATATAACTTCATGACATGGGTTTTGTTTCAAAGAACCAAGATTGATTTTGATATAACTTGGATGGAATACAAGTTGTTCAACTAATTCCAGGAGCGAACCCTAAAGACCCGCAGCCTCGTCTGGTAGAGGACGTCACTAAGGACGAGGAGAAAGCGAACGCTTTCGACATATGGGGGCCCGTGGGAGGACTCGACGACGTCAAACAGGAGCTCACAGAGTGCATATTCTGGCCAATAATGGTACGAGATTTTTTTTTTATAATTTTATTCTATGATTTTTTTAAAAATAATCCATATTTTTGCAGAAAACAATTAAGACTATTATAACTATGTATTAAAAAAAGATAAAATCTTTTTAGGATGGCAACAATTTAAAATTGTTTTATTTGAATGATTAAAATTTACTCTCCTAACTCAAAATTTCATATCGTAGCATCGAATCCTCCATCCGATATAGCTCGGAAAGATATCTTCGGTACGAGAACAATTCTTATAGAGTCGATTCGAATAGTAACCATCATTAAAACTTACCTTCTTAATTCAAAAGTTCATATCGTAGCATCGAATCCTCCATCCGATATAGCTCGAAAGGATACCTTCGATACGAGAACTATTCTTATCGAGTCTATTCGAATAATAACCGATTCTGAATGGATCGGCAGTACCCGGCGCTGTTCCCGTCGCAGTCGTGCGGCATCCTGCTGTACGGGCCGCCGGGCACGGGCAAGTCGCACATCGGCTCGTGCCTGGCGCGGCTCACCAACATGGCCATCATCACG
The DNA here is from genome assembly GCA_905404115.1 of Pheosia gnoma. Classification (NCBI taxonomy): domain Eukaryota; kingdom Metazoa; phylum Arthropoda; class Insecta; order Lepidoptera; family Notodontidae; genus Pheosia; species Pheosia gnoma. The sequence goes on along the minus strand of FR989894.1, from coordinate 11,058,454 downwards.
GTGAAGGGGCCGGAGCTGCTCTCCAAGTACATAGGACAGAGCGAGAAAGCGGTCAGAGATATATTTGACAAGTTAGTATACGTAATTACCACAGATTCTCCGCTGTGAGCAAGACCCTTGGTCACACAACTATACGGTCACACACTAAGCAACGCTTGTATTGTGGAAACCGTACAATGGAGTGAGGGTGAACCCAGTATATAATCATTATATAGATATGAAACATCCATGACTCGGGTACAAACATTCATGCTCATCGCAAAAAGATTGTCCCTACCAGGATTTGAACCAAGAACCCACAGCGCAGAAGGCAGGGTCACTACCAACTGCGCTAATCAGGTAGTCAAGGCGGGTAATTCACCAAATTATATTGTGAATATTGTGATGTTACAATTCAAACTCTGAATATGAATGAAGATATTTTTTTTTAAACTTGCTTATAATAATAATACCAGCCCTTTTTATGTCCCACTGTTGGGCACGGGCCTCCCCTCAATGCGAGGGGGATGAGGCCATAGTCCACCAGGCTAGCCCAGTGCGGGTTGGAAAACTTGCTTATACTAAAGGAAATATCTTGCTATAAAGCAGCGATAGCCAAGTTGGTAGAACGCTTGTCTCGGAAACGAAGGTTCAAACCCCGCCTCGCTTCTCTGGGATTTCTGGATTTCACGTGCGAATCTAAAAACTAGTTTTATTTCAATGTGTAGTATGCGCGTAAATATAAGAAATCAATATCATGATTTGAAGTTAGGCTAGTAAATTAAAAAGTATGTATTCGTGCAGGGCGGATATGAAGCGGCCGTGCATTCTGTTCTTCGACGAGTTCGACAGCCTCGCGCCCAAGTAAGTTCGTGTTGTAAGTGTCAATACCGCTCATTTTGTACGCATTGCCTCAGGGTTTTTTTTATAAATATATAATACCCACGTGATCGTTATCACCTACTTGTTAAAACCTTTCTTCACTTAGAACAGGGATTCCCAAAGTGGTTATTGTTGTATTGAAATATATTTTTTTCGGATTTTATCGCGTTTATTTTATGTTTTTACGTTCCCGACGTTTCGGCTGCTTTACAGCAACCATGGTCACGGGAGGACTTAGGTGGTTGACGTCCTAGTGTCATAGTTTGAACTGGGGTACCCTCATATTTAGTTGTTACTTGCGGTCCGATGTACGCAGAAAGTGCTCAGTGTTTTGAGGTCATGCAATAGTGCGCTTGGTTTTGGATTTAATGATATTAATTACTGGATCCTAACTCGGTTATTGTTGCACAAGTTCGTAGAAGATGAAATTATGATTTTGCATCAATAGGAAAACAAAAAACTGGAGATAGGATTTTTACTTTAATTTGGCTATGGGGGACTGAGGTGTTAGTTCATTTTGGAACGGGGGTGTCTTGCCCAAAATAGGAATTCCTGACTTAAAAGCTTGATTAACTCACCTTTAAAGGATCTTAGTATTTATTATTAATTGTAAAAAGGGAGGATTCTTGAGAAAAAGTGTCGTGACAGGCGAACGTTCAAACAAATAAGTAGGCCTGTCGGGGTTCCTTCATATCGAGGTATGGACCCCTAAAATATTAAAAACCTTTTAGGAAGATATCCCACTAATATTATAAATGTGAAAGTTTGTATGGATGTTTGTTACTCAATCATGCCAGAACGGTTGAACGGATCTGTATGAAATTTGGCACGGAGATAAATTATAGTCTGGAATAGCACATAGGCAACGTTTCCTATGGGATAGCAGACAGGAACTGTGCATTTGCAAAAGGACATAGTTTTTAATCGCGGGTAACACCGCGGGGCGCAGCTAGTATTTTATAAGTAAACTTTGATCGGTAAGGTTGAATATTTGAATGATAAACTATGACCTAAAATATGGTATACTTTATTTATTAATGATTTATTGTGATTATGATAATTTAATGATTTGACATGTACCTTTTAAATTGATGTTGCATGCCATATGGCTGAATATGGTGACACTACCAACATTCTAGCACCTGTATCAATCTTACCCATAATTCGCAATAAATGATTTGAGTTTGAGTTTGAAGATTTTTTGTTTGAGATTGTGTGTGTGTTGTCCCAGGCGCGGGCACGACTCGACGGGCGTGACGGACCGCGTGGTGAACCAGCTGCTGGCGCGGCTGGACGGCGCGGAGGGCGGCGCGCGCGGGCCCGTGCTGGCGGCCACCGCGCGCCCCGACCTGCTGGACCCGGCGCTGCTGCGCGCCGGCCGGCTGCAGCGCCACGTGCACTGCGCGCTGCCCGACCTGGTCAGTCACCACCTTTCCATTCGACCACAAAAAAAAAACATAGACGGCTGATTGACCGCATGGTCAGTGATTAAAATCTTCCCATGATTTGCATCACAACAGACGGAGAGACAAAATACCCAATAATGGCTGATACCAGACTTGATCGAAAATAAATATATACACCAGACGAAAACAACACCTGTACGGACTTGGTTAATTGTAATAATCTTACCATGATTCGAAGACAGACAGACAAATAATCCAAAAATAAGTGATACCGGTCTCTGTATCGAAAATAAATAAATATACACGAATACACTACCTGTACGGTCGCACACTAAAAATTATATCTTACAATAGTCTGGGGGCGATATCGGTATATAATGACTACCATGACTATATAAGTATTACCATACTGGGTTCGCCCTCAGTCCATTGTACGGTACCCATAATACAAGCGTTGCTTAGTGTGGGACCGTACAGTTGGTGTGTTCGTCTGGCGATATTATTACTACTACTATTACACCAGCATTGTATTTACCACCATTTCTCTCGTAACAACACCGACTGTCAGATATAGTTTCACGTTGTCACGTTATTTGTATAATACCAGCGTGGTCGGCACGAGGTACTCCGCACCCTGACGCGGAGCGTGGCCGTGGACGATGCAGTGGACCTGCAGGAGCTGGCGGCGCGGACCGAGGGGTTCTCGCCGGCCGACCTGAAGTCGCTGCTGGTTACTGCACAACTCACCAGGCTAGAGCAACAACTGGTAAGGGACTTCCATTAGAATTCATGTAAGTTAGCTATTACTCTCGCTCTCTCTATTTCTCGCTCTCTCTCTCTCTCTATCTGTCTATATCTCTCTTCGCCCCTCTCTCCCTCCCTTCCCCCTCTCTCTCTCTCTCCCTCTCCCACTCTGGTATTTCTAGATTTCATGTGCGAATCTCATTTTCAACTCAGCAGGAACTCCTAATGTTATCGTACCGTTATCGAGAAAACATGCTGTCACTGTCATACTTATGTATGAATTATGTGGTGTGAGCAGGACGGAGCACACGTTCGATATCGTGACGTAAAAACCAAACGCTTAGCTTTACTATACTTTGTAGGTCACCAATGAAGACAAAACAATGGAATCCGTGGTGGTGTATAGAGAAGACGTTGAGAGCGCTTTACAGGAAACTAAGCCTTCGCTGTCCAAAGAACAAAGGCGATTTTACGATATAATGTGAGTACGTTATAATTATGTACTGTGACAATCACTTGGTGTACGCTTAACAACAACAGGCAACGTCAGACGTACACGTCTTTCGAATGCCGTTAAGGGGCTTGGGCTTGTAAAAAATATATCTTTATCAACATTTGATATAGGTAAACCGCATAACCCAGCATATAATTAAGATACCTAAAGTAATTAACGTGGAATCTCCTACACTATATTCTGATGATGTAATGTTTGTGAGTAACGCAGGGGGTAATCTCCGAAACAACTGACTCGATTCTGAAAATTCTTTCACAGATTGAATGATACATAAGCCCTGAGTAATAGGCTATGTCCAATATAATTGATAGACAAGTTGGTAAACAGATGGGGGAACAGGAACCGACCACTGACCCTCGGCTTGTCAACTTTTCCTATTATAAAATGCTCATTCGTAGCCCAGCCGTCCTGAGGATGCCTCGTTCAGAGGCGAAACACGTGTCGAATACTTTTTTAGATTCGTTTCGTTTCGCGGAGAATTTAATTTAATTTGGGATCCCGTCACTCGTGGCAGATAGTTTCTCGACTGACATCTTAGAAGAGTTCGGTGTTGCTGGCTTCTTTAATTATCGATCAAACTTGTATGGTTTATAATTGGGAAAGTTGACAATCCGAGGTTTAGTGGTGGGTTCCTCTTCCCCCATTTGTTTAACAATAGATTTCCGCCAAGTATCGCCTAGTTCTATCAATTATGGACAAGTTGGTGTTATTTTTCCAGATATAAACGCTTCAGAGGTGAGACCCTAACGCCAGAACAAAAGGCAATGTCAAGTCAACAACAGAAGCAAAAAGTTACTTTGGCTTAGACAAAAAAATCGCTTGTGTCAGATAACTGAAAAAACTGAAAACATTAGTGTTGTTATATAAATAACTATGGTTTGTAGAGTATGAAGCTGTGATCCAATAAACGCAAGTAGAAGCATATATGTTATAATAATAGTTATTAAGGGTACATTATTTAATTATTTGTATATTATGTTGCTATTTGTATATTTTATAGTTATTATTATTTTATGATTGTTAATAAATTGGAACTTGGTATTTTGGAGTTTTTTTAGTGACAACATACATTCCTCTGAATTATTTATTTGGTAACATGAGCCATAGTAAATACTGAATGATTACTATATTTAACTGCAAGTAAATAAATTTCCCACACGGAACAGCGACGAAACACATACTCTGTGTGTAATTGCCACGTCGCTACTGAGGCCAACACGTCAGGAGTAATTCTTAGAAACAAAAAAAATAATAATTTAGAACTTCCTTTTTGAAGTCTGTTAAAAAATATGTAGTTTGATAGTTCAATATTTGCATTTGTAGGAGCTGATACAGGGGGGGGGGGGGGTGTGCTATTGAACTATTGCCCTTCCTTCGCCTGTGAAAATGCCGTAAGATTCGTGATCCTTATTTTTCTTTACTTTACGAATTTAGTAATCAATCTTAGCACGTCTTTTTAATTTAAATTGTCATTCAAAATGATTAAAATATGTTTTAATTATAATTTTACATATCAATTAACATTTTTTAATATATTGCGTGTGGGGAACTAGTAATTGTATTAAAAAAAGAGGTCTACCAAGATTGTTTACGAAATATGTAAAGCAAGAAAAATGAAGGTATACATAATAAATGGGTGTTGATCCCACTAATATTATAAACCCACTAATATTATAAATGTGAATGTATGGATGGATGGATGGATGTTTGTTACTCAATCACACCAGAACGGCTGAACGGATCTGGATGAAATTTGGCTAAGACACGGATTATAGTCTGGAATAGCACATAGGCTACTTTTTTTCCCGGTAATATCTATGGTTCTCGTGGGATAGATTTGTTTTAATTTTTCATAGAGTAACAATAAATTCATTTTCTCATACATTTGATTCTGAGGCGGTACGAAGTTCGCTGGGACAGCTAGTAATTAATATTTGAATACTCCCGTCTGGCCGTTGATGAGCGAACTTTTATCAGAGTTGACTACAGCGGCGGATAATTAGCGGCGCCACCGCGCCCGCAGGAGATTGAATATTGATAGCATCTAATTGATCGCTATTCGCGCGGCGAAGATGTATTACTACGAGATTTGTGGCTTGTCAACCATTAGTTACAATATACCAATCTAATCTACTGAGGATTAAGTTCCAATTGAGGTGAAGACTCGCTTAGGTACCACCAAGTACACCAGCTAAACGCTAATACAATTCTGTGGTTCAAGTACAAAGTTCACTCGTGAATGTTAACCATTGTGTGTACATCACCCACAATGGTTAGGTTAGGTTAGTATATCCGACTAATATCACACATTATAACATCAAAGAAACACATTTTTTTTGGAAAATAAAACGAATTTGACAAGTTCACCCCTCAACTTCCCGCCAAAAAGTCCCTGTTGGGTTTTATGAACTCTGTGGTATTTAGATGCATACTAAAGTACATGTTAATTAAATGTTAACGTATTTCGCGAGTATCAGATAAGCGTGTTTTATTGAAAAACTTAACCGCGCTCGTGCAGTTTTGATTAAGATTAGTTCGTAAGTTTCACAATAATTTAGATTGAGCGGTGATTCGGAACGCCGACGCCTCGCGGTTTGCCGCCGAATTTCGCGGTACAGGGAGGTCGAAGATCTTTCATCTCTGGATCCGACTCTTAGCTACTATAGATATATCGCTATTCTGGCGAGGTGTATTCGTAATGCAGCCCATGGGAGACAGCTGGGTGGTGACATCACTCTCTCGGATCATCTGTCCGATAGTGTCTTAATATTCAGCATGCTTAAGTTTGCGCTAGGAAATAGATCTGATGAGTCATAGGACTTTATCCAAAATGTTAATTGTGTGTAATGGTACCAATATTGTAATTGTTACAGAGTGGCACGCGAATAAACACTTTCAATAAATATTTAGAACAAAGCTTTGACCTTGGTGCACTATAAAAAAAACAGAAATGCCATTTAGTTAAAAAAAAACGAACGCCTGATTGTCACGTTGGTGGGATTAAATTAAATTTGATGACATGGAGGAATTTAGAAACTAATGGAACCCTGAAGCCAGTCGTACATATAACTTAATAATCTAAGGATATAGTATTTATCACCTACATGAACTTGTAAATACGTCTACAAAAATATCGATCGTAAGCTCTAAAGCCGCTACCTATTGTAATAAGAAACATAATTTTTCAAATACCTACCATACATAGATGTCTATAAATCACTTATTTGGTTGAATCACATCTAGCATAAACCACGCTTTATATCTTTCGCTCTTCGTATGCACCAGCATCTTGTAAACTTTGAGCCCGTTAATAGCCGCGCTGTAACGAGCTGTCTAATGAATTAAATCTGAATTCGCGCTGCAGCGGTGATTATGTCTCACTTACGTCGTAGCATAACTTGTCAGCTTTATAATAATTTATAACGGAACTTTTCGTTGAGCTTTCTCATAAACATGATATATCATCCTTTTTAAAAATAATGTCGATATATCTCAGGTCCAATGACTCTTATGATCACTTAGGTCAAAAGAAAGCAATGATCGTACGCAACACATAGTCACAACTTAGGGTAGTGACGTGAAGTAACACACGTGCAAGCTATCGAAAACTAATCGATGATTCGATACGAAAACGCAAGCAGTAACCAACGGTATGACTCGACCGTTCGGAGTAGATATACATTATTGAATGAAAGTTGCAAATAATAACCGAATCGGTCAATACGAGACATCAAAAAATCGGCGGAAAAACCACACCTGATTGTATACCTAGCACGCGTTGGTAAGTCGCAATTATAGTGACTGATAGTCACTTGTTTCTATTGTTATTGGCCATCCATACCACCATCTCTTTTATCTACGGTCCATTAAAAATGAAAATTAATGCCAAGTCCACAAACGCAGGAAAAGTCAAGCGGAGAGTGGCGAGGTGAAATTAGGACCCTTGTGCCCGCTGCCGGCGCTGAAGAAAGCACTTTTTATTCGGCTTAAAGTAATTATTGTGTTTTTGTGAAAGAGTTTGTTAGCGGACCATTCAGCCGGGAGGACACGGACGCTTTCTTTCAACAGATACGGATTTGGGCGGCGAAAAATATTCACATTTTCTGGGGTTCATATACACATATTTCTAATTATCACAATTGAAACTTGTATTCGAGAGGGTTCGGCTTCTATCCTCTCCTGGCCGGTATTTATAATCTATTAGCGTGAGCCCCAGGCGCAGATGCAAGACTTCTTTGGGGGGGGGGGGGGCAATTAGTTATGTGGATTTACCTATCTTTCAGAAAATTTCTGAGATTGATTTTCTTGACATCGATTTCAGAGATTCTGCTCCTCTACAACTACATCATTCGAATATTTATAAAGTCCCGCCCGAGTCCGTCCCCGCTCATTGCCCAGAATATTCTTGTTTTCCCCAAGTTTTCTCTCAGCTTTTCTTCACGTTTTCTTTCGTCTGGTGCCTTAATTAGCTCATTCAGTGCCCCTCCCCCACCCCCGTTTCCCCCACATCGCCCCCTAAATTATCTTATTTATTGAAAGCACTTTTATATTACATTTTCAACCCGAATGGCGTATTTAGTAAGCATTAAAGATCGGTAGAGTCCGATGCGCGAATAAGGTGATATTTTATTGCGTAGGGCGATGAACTTTATTGACGGCTTTTTTAGAATAATCATATATTTATAGGATCGGAGTTTATAGGATTGAGTGTCTCCTAGGGTCTTTAAAGTGTTATGATTGAAGGTAGGTAGGTACAATCGGGTATTGACATATATTGCCTTTCATTAAATTTTGTTTTATTTTTACTCTGAAAGTAAATAGGTAAAGGCACTATTTCTACTCAAAAGCCACAATTTGCACAGATGACGTATTTCGTAACTGCCTATTCAAAAAGTAATTTGAAGGCCAGTTGTTACTGTCTATATATTTATTAAAATTAAAAAAAAACTTTAAGTATGAAGTTTTTTTTTTAATTTGTAAATGTGGGATATTTCTGGTTAGTTCTCACGAGCGATTGTGGACGAACTCTGTGACTTCTACACTAGCTGCGTTGTGATGCGAGCTAACTGAACCAATTGCCATCAAATATTGTTAAGAATCATTCCTATTAAAAACAGCCTTAAAAAAAATTAAAAACTTAATATCGGGTCTTTCGTTTGGGAGCTGCTATGCCGCACACATATATACAGGCAGACTAGGCTTCTAAATTATAACACCCTTCGTTTTGCGTCGGCAGCAAAAAAAATATTTATTATTCTCACAGCAGATAGGCATCTACTAGTAAACAAAACAAAAACTGAACGCGTCCATAGACAGTCTACATTACCACGCCTTCAAGAAAATTGTAAAAAGAAAAGCGTTAAAACAAACATGCACCCTATCTCCACCTGAGCCGCCCAGACGTGACCGTAAAAGAAAAAGGGGCGAAGTCTCGCGGGCGGAAGCGGCCCTGATAAGCCCGCCATAATGGCGGCCGCTGATAACGGCGCTCCCGCCTTTTTCTCGCGCCAAAACACCGCGCCATTGTGCCATCAGAATGGCGACACAATACCACTTCGCGAACACAATACGGGTACAAACACAGTGACAGTGATGTAATAATTTTTTGTAGTCTATTCTATACGGTTTACGACAGTTTATATATTTTTTCCTTGTTCGTGCGTTCGTAGATAGATGCTGTTTTAAATGTGTGGTATTTTAAAAAACTACAAAAAATATTGATTTCTTATATTTACGCGAATACTACACATTGAAATAAAACTAATCTTAAGGATTTTGTCGCGGTTTACAAATAAAAATAAACCGCGATAAAATCCTTAAGATTAGTTTTATTTCAACTACAAAAAATATTTGTATTTTGGTATCGACTAAGTTGGGATTAGTATTTTAATAATGTAACAATTTCTCAAGTAGCTAAGCATCCTTTATATAAGAAATAATTTGAGTCGAGCACGGAAAATGGGAGTCATTAAAATATTAATAAAATCTCAACATACACATTCAAGTGTTCTTAATTTGTGGCTCTAATGAAGGTTTAATTGACACGTATTAGATTTCTTAAGTAAATTAGAATGGAGGCACAATACCCGCTTTCCTTTGCCCCTCGCGAACATTAGCGCCGGGGGTGGGTGCTACGACATTTTTTTTGTTTTTCACTCGCGTCCGAGACAGCCATACGGGGACACCACGCGCTAGAAAGAGCCAACAGCAGGTGCACACATTGCCTTTGTTAAAGAGCAAAAATAATAGAGAGAACGGTCGTTTATCTCTTTTTATAGCGGGAACGCTATCTTCCCGCCGACGCTATTATGGAAGACAATTTTGGCGCAAAAGAAAACTGCTTATTGCTTCTTATTCTTGGCGGCTGGTGGCAAATTTTTCTTTTTTAAAACTGGAAAAGTAAGTGCTTACGAGTTCCGGTTTCATTGCGTTTCATAAAAGATATTTGTATCAAGTAGTAACATTTCGCCTGTCTCAATTAATATAATAAATAAAATAATCTCAAAATTTGTGGACGATGATCAATCATATCATCAAATTTGATTTGGAACTTCTGTAAATTCTAATAAACGGCTCGCACTGTTGTATTATTCCCTGTGAGTGTATTGTAAATGGATTAGCTCTCTAATAGGCAAGTTCATACATTTGCTACTTCCATCATAATATATTAAGTATTTAGTAAGTTTTAGTAAGATTGAATCACAAACATGAGTAAGTAAGGATCAACTAGTAATTAACTAGAAGCTAGAATCAGCTAGATAAATGACATTTCATGTTGTTACGGTATTCCGCCCCGTTTGCGTTGTGCCATTCGAGACATAATATTTTTATAGGCACATTTAATCTAGCGCTTCTGATGCCGAACGACATATTTGTTCCTCACACTTGAGATAATTACATCCAGTAGCTTTGTCTCTTTCCGGGCCAGTGTTGGCTCTGTACTCAATAAACCGCATTTAATTGATCGCTGGCACTTTTGTTTTTTTTAGGACAATATAATACTGGGCAATTTCGGTCTTGATACTTGCTATCTGATTTGCTTTCACATTTATATTATACGTACAGGTATGTGTAGCAGTTTCTGTTACTACCCACATAAATATACTTATTAGTATGCTACCAGCTCCCTACCACCACATCAAATCAAAGTAAGTCATATCGCTATGCCTTATTTAGCCGTTCTATACTTTATGGACTAATATATTTTATTCTAAACGCTGATTTGTGTTTTGTTTAAAAACGCTGCAACGCCCACATGCAGGAAAAAAACAAATTGTCAACAATATCCTGTAAAAAAAGAATCTGATGAATACCTAAGTTTATTCACCATCTCGGCAAGTATCAAATACATTTATTCCACAAATCACTAAGCGGCCGGCTCTTTGTCGCCTTTCTTCTCATTTCTTATATCAGTTGAATTAGATCGGTCCCCGCAAATGGATTAAAACGTTAAGTATTTATTTATCGGCCGCTTAATCTGAGATCGGTGCGGTTATACAAACAGACTGCCGGTAAATTATACGCTTTGTTAATGTTATTTACAGCGGGGGGAGAGGGGGTTGTAATAATCGCTTTTGCGGCTAAAGAAAAGCGTTACCTAATTGTTGTTGGTGGGGAATTAAACACAAAGATTTTCACTAGCGAACACGGATTTGTTTAGCCATAAGACATAGCCTGTCCAGTACGTAATAATGGTGGACGATTATGGCGTTAATAATTTCATCGCTTTTATTGTTTGTCCACTGTGTAAATAGTAGGTAGTTTGGTAACATATCAAATCAAAATAGTACTCGCTTCCTTTTAACTCAATTTAACAACAATCAATTAAGTTTAGTTCGGTGTTTGAAGTATTCTAAATTCAAAATAAAATCTAAAGTATACATTTTTATTCACCCTACACGGCTTGTTGACACGGGAGAGTCATTATAGTCAAGGTGTTTGCCCACAATTTGCTGGAGCAACTTTTTAATGTCATTACGAATTGATTTGTTTGTCGATTCCTAATTTGAATTTTAATTCACCTCAATAATAGATTTGTGGCCATCAACGGTTTTTGAGGGATATACTTGGATTTATCGTTTTGATGGTTGCATAAACATTGCAATAATAGCTACTTGTTTTCAGGATACACCAGCCAGCATATAATAAGCCACTGGTCTATATGATGTTTACTCATTTGAAATCCAAGGCACATAATCTTTTTTTATTTACACAGTGCTATCAGCTGAAAGACGTCCACTGCTGGACATAGGCCATATTCACACGGTAGCGAAATACAATTCAGTGCCTTCATAATGTGAGGTATGGTGTTATCTATCAGTATACAGCCTCTAATATAATATCGCGAGGTAGGATACACTTCACGGCGGATTGGCATTTGGTTTCGGGCGAGGTGTTAGATTGAAGTCAATTTAATTTGTACAAAATGGATACCACCCTGTCTGGTAAATATAAGGGCGAAAAAGTGTGTTTTTTCTATATGAAAAACGGGGGTGTTTCTTGTCCGATTGTCATCAATTCCGATAAGCATAAATGTTGATAGAATTCGGTAGAGATGCAACGAATAGTAGATTTAAATGGAAGATTGAAGCCTTGTATGTATCGATCGATGTACGATCAAAACTATTATGGATAAAAGGGCAGCTAGCTGGTTGGCCTACATATTGCAACAAAACTTATTTAAAGGTCTTTATCGCGTTTATTTTCTGATTTTACGTAAGCTGCTTTACAGCAACCATGGTCACGGGAGGACTGAGGTGTTTGACGTCCTAGTGACAAAGTTTGAACTGGCGTACCATCATATTTAGTTGTTGTTTGCGGTCCGATCTACGCAGAAAGTACTCACTGTGTGTGTCTTGCAACTTGGATTCGTATATCAGAATGTTAATGTTATTTAGCTTTACTTGCCGATCCCAGAATTGTTGCTTTATAAGTCAGTATTATTTTTCCACAAAATCCACCAGTTCCATATTTATTCCCGGCTCACATACTCAGCCACACAGTACGATCTACACGAGACACAGAATCGATCGAATCGTAATGCAATTTATAAGAAAACCTCACCGCCTCCCGGTTTTATGCCAAAAGTAATGAGGTGCGATGATGGATCAGACAAAATTCGCCTTTATCGCCACAATTGTGGCAGTATTTTGCATCCAATTCATTTGAATGTTATTTCAAATACCACGATTCATATCCCCGAGTCAAATTCAAGAATCGAATACTAATAATATTTTCAAATGTATAGCTTTATGTTGTCTTGTATCTCATCCTTAAGCAAAGATTTTATGATGAGTGTTTTTGGAAATAAAACTTCTCTTGAGGCAAATTTCCGTTTTCTACAACATGATCATTTATTTATAGTGTACTTTCTTTAGCGAGTCCATAATAGAACTGTAATTTCCTCCCGTCCCCACCTCCACACCGATTACGATTAATATTTAATAATAAATAAGTAACTACTCCCATTCTAGGAATGCGATTGTTAGTTTACTGAGTGCTTTTCGTGCACCTGCAATTGTCTTTGGTAACGGACAGTTACTTACAAATACTCACTGCATACCCCATAATGGAATTGGGTCGCTGTCTATTAGAAATGTCTAACAGGAAACTACATCACGTAGACGAGCAAATTACTGGCAAACAGGACACAATTTAGGCGACCAAGCGCTCGCCTCAGCCTCCCAGCGAAATTAAATGACGCTGCATTCGCAAAGAAAATGCAATCACCGTCCCGGTATATTGCCCGATGCAAATCTCAATTTCCGAGTCACTGTGCCCCGCTATTCCTTACGCTTATAAAACGTGCACCAAACGGAGATGCTGTTTCGCCCGCTGATGAACGCCAAATGACGTTATGACAGCGCACGCCGCCATTTAACGCCTATTTGGTTCCAATTTCAAATCTACCGCGCTCCCCCGTGGTTCCGGGCACGAACGGGGCATAGATAATAGCGTTTTGTTTCGTAAACTCGAAATTATGTTCCGTCAGTAATATATTCTTTATTTTAAAATGTCATGGGTTTCAGAAACTAGCACTTTTAATTAAAGCTCGTTTCTCATCAACTTTCAGACATAAACCGCGCACACACGAGTTTCATCCAAATGAAATTTGGATAGACTGCGGTATGTGAATGGTGAACAAATAGAAATAAAAATGGTTAGCTCTGGGTGGAAAAATAAAAATAAAAGAAATCAATACGCCGAAACCGAGAGCCGTAGGCCGCGGGCTTTTCATATTATACTATCTACTCATGGAAGTTTTAGAAAGTAGGTTGATACGACTTAGTATTTTGTTATGAAGTTTAATAAAGTATAACTTACGAAATTAACAAATCAAACTAATAAGTTCGTTATATTTTTGTTTTTAATAAGCCTCATTGTTGTTTATAACGTCGTGACTTCACTGAACGTAGCTGGCAGCATCTACCTATAATAATAATTTGTATTATAAACTTCGGCCTATTCAAAAAGATAGCGCCTTATTAACGCTATATGACTCAAAATGTTTAAAATAATTAGAGCATTTCTCATAGCTCGAAATCTTAAAATGTGTAAGGTGGGTAATACTTATTATAACGATTTAATTACTGACCACTTGTAGCAATTTCTTAAGCGTTAAGTGATGTCACACTTAAGAAATTGCATAAGGAGATATAAAAAGATTATATAAAGCTTGAACTTTGTTCAAAAGTCATATAAACATAAGAACATTGTCTATACCTCTATTACTTTTATTCCCACCACCCCGATCGCGTTCGCCGAATCCCGATACACGAATATCCGTTCTGCCATTTTGGCGCGCGGGCGGCCGGAAACCCAAGGATATAAAGTTCCGCGCGCTTTTCTGCCCGCCATGACACTTTTCAATATTTTTACTCTTATTTACCGATATTATTTATGTGCCGCATTCTTCGGCGGGGGAAACAGATCGTCTATATTGTCAGTTGTGGGTGTTCTATCGGTCGGCTCTTTATATTTTTGTTTGTGCCGACCTCTCTTTTATTTGTTTGGGGGTAATGATACGGTTTTGCTGGTATTGAATCGAGAGGGTTGTGTATTTTTGCGGGCGCCGGAAAATTGAGTTGATGAAATGAGTTCTTTAGGAGCGACGTAGAGAGCCTGCATGATCTTTTAAGAGAGATAATAATAGATACTTATGCGTTTTTTCTTTTATAGATTAAATACACATATATTAGATAGCCACTGCGTTATATCTTATGCTTTTGTGTTGATGTACCGCTGCTGGTTTCCTATCAAGGTCGGATGCTATACTACTTGGATACTCACACCTGAAATCCTGAAATAGTTCATTGCAAACAATATTTTTTTTCTGAGATAGGTAAAATCACACAAAAATCCCCCCCCCCCCAAACAAAATGATTCCTATAATTTACTGAATACAAGAGAAATATCGTGTGCTTACCTAGCAATTTTTACCGATAATCTGAAGTGGTTGACTGTTTGAGGATTTTTGTTTATTAAAAAACATTATTCTAAACACTATCTACTTCTCATTTGTAAGAAGATCGTCGACGGACTCGTCGTCCATAATTGATACTGTAATCGCATGGGGAACCCCAAAAAGCTATGTTGCGTCCCAAAACTGGGCTGGTATCTTTTTTATTCGAACAGAATCGCCCCTTTCGTGTCCACTGCGGCGTGAGTTGGTCACTTTGTGCGAATGGTCATGTTGCAAGAAGTAGACGTTGCTGGATGTGGCAATAATGTGGCCATTTCAGTGAACCGACAGAGCATGTAAAGTATTTGTAAAGTGTTAAGTAAGGGAGATAGATATAGTTTCCTGTTTGCGAGATAGAAGTGCCTGCTCAAACTTTTTATTAATGTGTTGTTTTTTAGCGCTAACAGGCCCCAAAATTCATGATCAGCCTCCTCCTCAATTCGTTTGCCCACTGCTGAGCATCATGATGCACCGGACTAAGGTTTTCTTTGACGGTTTGCCGCCATTTCTGATGATCAGTGGCACAGTGTAGCGCATCAATAATTTTGGTATGCAGTTGTTCGGACACTTTAGTCGTTTTCCCTCTACTTTCCCCATAGCTAATCTATATTAGTCTAATATGGCGGATCTCGATACTAATCATTTTGAGTTATTGAGGAAAAACCATCGAATAACTACACATACCTACAAATGTGTATAATACAACACAAAGTGGCCGGTTCTAGGTGATAGCTGGTATCAGGCAGTGAGATGCTGAGGTAATTTGGTATATTTAATGTTAATTAAATAACATAAGTTATGCCATGCTCCAGGTAATAAGTAGAATGGGTCATAATAGGTACTTTTTAAAATTCTTTGCCCTGATTTTGTCTGAGTAAACAAGCTTTAGTTTTGTAAAAAATGACATCCCCGCGCACGAAATTCTCAAAAAATAAATAAATTAATTACTTTAACTCTTCTAGTATATTCCCGACATCATTGTCGAGAAACCAACGGCACGGCATACACAAACAGTTCTGTGCGCGAGACTTTTATACGCTCATCCGATTAGGCTCCCGTATATGCTTATGAGTTCTTTGTCGTGCGTTTTTGTGTCGACAGTTAATCGCAGCGATTGTGCGCACTCGTGCGCCAGCGCTTAAGGATTCAAAGCGGACGGCACAATGGCATTTTATATTTATTTTTGTATTGGCATGTTAGGATGACGTCGATGCTTGTATGCCTTTGAAGATTAAAAAAGTGGACTGGTTTCCATATTAATTTTAATTTAATTTATCCTACTTGTCCTAGACACCAAACCAATCTTATGCAATATGAACTTAAACCGTTGGCTGTGTCATTTACCTACTACTACAATGATAGATGAGGCATTAATTTCGTATAAGTCAAGTCGGTATTTCCTTTAAAACCTTAATTATAAAATATCATTTGAATATTCATACGCTTGCAAGGACCATTTTCGTAATTTCTTATAAAGTCCAAGTAAAATCATTCCAAATCTCAGCTTAACCCAGTAAGGTATTTATTAACAAGGAGTTGTTGAAACCAATTCCTTGGCCAACATTATAATGACAGTTTAAAACCTACCTAGGTATAAATACGATTGCAATAAGCCTCTGCTATTATAGAGATATATATATTGGAGACTATCAAAAATGTACCCTAATTAACTTAACACAAAAACAAAGCTAATTCCCATCCCGACACCATAGAATAAACAATCCGCAAAACAGATCGAACAAAACACGAAGGCACTAACTCAATTATACGCCCACAATTCATAATAAAAGACGGTCTATCGAATTACGCGGCGCCTCGCCCCGGCATTATGCGAAGAATCGGCACAAACGAAGCATTGTGAACGACACTAGCTGCCATTGTCTGGTGTTATCGCGGCACGTCGGTTTTTGCCGGCACTCTTCCGTTCGACAATGATTTATGGTGCAGAAAGGCGAGTAGGCATTAAAAGAAACAGTGATCGAGTACCTACTTAGATAATGAGTCAAGAGTTAATTTAAGTCGACGGTTGATTAACAAATGGTTGATATGGTGGTAGCGCCTTTGTTTTCAGAAGCTACTACTTACTAACCCTTAATGTATCTAGACGACGTTTTTGTGTTAAAATAAATTAATAAAGTAATTGGATTTATGATACCATAAGATTTTAAGGCGTTTTCCAAGTGGTCGCTACTAATTTTGATCAATATATTTTCTCACGATCTAATAAACTTTAATTTGGGTGCTACTATTTGACGATAACGTCGTTTGAATATGTTGCCAAGTACGTTGCTAACTTGGCAATCGACAACCTGCCAATTGGCTGATGCTAAAAAAAATGCCATTGCCACAATAAGAATATTATTTGAAACACACATACTTACGCGATTTAAAAGATGTTATTGGTATACAGTTCTCCTCTTAGAGGTTGTACCAAATTAGGTACAAATCAAATCCGCAAAATAATTCTTGAACACAAATAATCATAGCCGTCATTGAGTGTCGACCTCGCGCCCATACAAAAACCTTATCGCGATATTTGTTCAGTTTTTATTTTCACTATGATATACACCTTTGCAAACATTGTTATACTGCCACTCCCAGCCATCCAGCATTCTATATTCATAACGATAGGGTTGAATATTGAATGGCAAGCTTTTACCATAAAGCTTTAATGTGGGTTTTCATAGAGCGACTTGCAGCGGAAATAAGCTTCTTTGTGTGACACTATCGTATCGGTTCGTCAAGCGCTTCCTTTCTCGAGATTATTGTAGACGTTAGTGCAAATAAAACTTATCGCTTGCTAGTGTTTAGTTACGTTTATAGGGGGTGTTATTAAAGGAGAGTGTTTGGACTGTATTCCATTTTAACTATGTTCTTTGGGGAGCCTACACATGCGTTTACAAGATGGAATAGATCAAAACTTTAAAAAGACTTTGTTGCGTTTGGATTTATTGTTATATTGTAAATACATATTATTATATATAACTACTAGTTAGTACCCATTTTTTCTTTGATGGATATAAGATTGACATGCCTGCCTGCCTGGATGTATCACGTCTCAATATGAATCTTGCAAGGCTTACCATAACCTAACCATACTGTGGCCACTGCTTGTTTTGTAGATCTGATTCTAAGCTATGGTCAAAATAATATTCTTAAACCCGGCTGCCATCTCGATGGAAATGTAATTATCGTTTGCAAGACAGAACAGCGATCATACGGCGCTGGTGACTATGTTTTACAGAATCGACCAACATACCAAAATCAATATAGTTTTACATTGCTCGCACCGAGATTACACACCAATTGTATGGGGCCAAACCAAGCAACGTACAATATATTACCATACAATATAGACTACAGTACCTATAAGTATTTTTTCTATCCTCCAAATATCGTGAGGAAACCTGCATGTCTGAGAGAACCCCTCGAAAGATGTGTGAAGTCCGCCAACCCGCACTGGGTCAGCGTTGTGGACTATGGCCTAATCCCCCTCGCATTGAGTGGAGGCCCGTGCCTAGCAGTGGGACATTAAAAAGGGCTGGTATTATTATATTATACCTATATCTTTTGCATATCAGGTAAGAATGAACTACCTGATGCTGGAGTAAGCCGTTTAGGTCTCCTCCAGTCATTTGTTTCGTATATCCCACAACTGAGAAGATCCGACAAGAAACTCGGTAGCTTGTGTTTAGACTAGACCAAACTGTCGTCAAAACTGCACCCTTTTCAATAAAACTATAACTTTTATACCCGCGAGGGTGTCATGGCGGGCTGGGGCCGGGAGCGCATAATGGCAATTTTTCGTATACATTGCTCTGAATGCGATGAATGAGAGATGTCGCGTAAACGGCCAGCGACGTGCAAATTTGACGCCTTTGTGTCGCGCTGTCGCGGGCGTGACCGGCATGCGATGGTGGCGCTGTTACGTGTACGCGACACGATTGGAATTGATGGCTATGATGTGCTGTTCACATAGCAAGTGGTTGCATTCAGCGTAATAAAGCTAAACCTCGTGTTACTCAAACATTACAGCCTAAACACAAGGGCGAATGTTTAGCATTCTGCGTTCCGTGTTCTTTGAAATAGGGTTACCGACAGTCTGCTATTGCCATCATAGTGTCATCGACTAAGTATATCATTGCTGTTTGATTATGAGTGCGAAACAATTGTACGACGATACTTAGAGTCCTTACGTGCGGAATTTACTCCTTTATTTCCAAGTCTTACAATTATTTGGATCCCCACTATAGCAATAGCCACCATACACACGTAATAGACGATTGCTTTCAATCACGCTGTCTGTAGCGAGTGTGTCGGGTTATTTGTTTGCGCCCCGAGCGGCCGGCGATCCACCCGGAATTCGAATCAAAGGGCCCGGGTTCAATCCGGCCGCATACTTTGTTGTAACTTCATTAGTTTGCCGGCTAGAATGGTCAGTTTTGTTATTCATGTTGAAGATGATTGAGCTTTTCTCTGTGATACTGTGAGATTTTTGTTATATTTTTGACGGTTCACAAGAACTTAACTTTATGATTCGAGAGATATTCCTTATGGTTGAAAACTGATCCTCAGCTAATAATGAGCAGCATTTCCACATTTCTATATGTTTGTTATTGTGGGTCTGGAAATCTATTACGGAGTGAGTTGGGTTTCAGTATCAGCAATTATGGAAAAAACTGAACAGGCTTATTACGAGTACGTTTACAACTCATTAAACGTAATTCAATAACAGATGGTGTGATTGTTGTGTTGGATGTTGAATGTTTCCATACATTTTGAAGGTCTGATTACTGCAGTTGGTAGTGACCCTGCTTACTGTGCCGAGGGTCCCAGGTTCGAATCCTGGTAGGGACATACTTTGTGTGATGAGCATGAATGTTTGTACCCAAGTCATACATGTTTAATATCTATATAATTAATATATACTGGGTTCGCCCCCAGGCCATTGTACGGTACCCATAATACAAGCGTTGCTTAGTGTGGGACCGTATAGTTAGTGTGTTTATCTGGCGATATTTATTTATTTAATTTAATTTACCAGGTAATCTGGATATTTCCGTAAGGGGGCTTCTGTGTCTTTCTACCTTACACTATCCTGTCTCGCTATATCAGTCACCTCTCACAGACAGGTACCTACCAAGGATTTTGAGCCCTATCTACATTGATCGGGAAATTCCCCTACAGCTCGAGAATCAAATATTGTACCCCCAATCGGAACGCACATTACACTATCATAGGATAGCATAAATCCAACACGAGTGACCATCAGCCGAAGACGGGGCTCGAATGTTCGGGTAAACGATTCGAATTGCCGATCGGTGCCGATCAATGGCGATCATTGGCGCTGGGCTATTGTGATTTGACGTCATCGCACTGCACGTCTGTAGTTTAGCGTAATTGACGCCCTGAGAATGATTTTGGGCGTTTTTGAATGAGATTAGGACCATTTTGATGGAGTACGAGTATTTGCGTTATGAACAAATACTCGTAAGTAAAATTATTTACAAGAATATTAAGTTTAGTGTGTTTAGTATTGAAATAAAAATAATTTTACGGATTTCATAGAGTATAGTTTATGTTATTTACGTTCCCGACGTTTATATCCATATAATTTGATCAACCACAGATCCTCAGAAAAGGACACCGATTCCGACCAAGGATGATACGTGAGGCCATTGAAATTATAAAAAAAACATCCTTATCTCAATTGGGACGATGGCTGGGTGCTACCACCGACTTGGGATCAAGTAATTAAGATAATAAAATCCAAAACCAAGCGCCAAGACACCGTTAGTACGTTCTGCAAAGATCGGACCGCAAACAACAACTAAATATGAGGGTACCCCAGTTATAAGTATAACACTAGGACGTTTAACACCTCCGTCCTACTGCTATAAAGCAGCCGAAACGTCGCGAACGTAAAAAACATAACCTAAACGCGATATAATCCATAAAATTACTTTTATTTCAATGTGTAGTATTCGCGTGAATATCAGAAGTCAATAAGTTTAGTGTAAAGTAACTCATAAATTAAGTCGTGAATTCCGTCAACATGGACAGGGAGGTAGGCAAACATGTAACTATTTCAAGAAAAGTCTTGAAGGACGTGATGGAAGAACTTATTAAGGGCTATCATTAGGACCGGGAGAAGTCCAATCTAAAATATAACATAATTATATCAGATGATAAATTTGTCGCGTTTTCATAAATATAACCTTCTATAGAAGGTAAAATTATGCCTAATTTAATCTTGGAGTGTAATTTTCAATCTGACCGTTTGCGGCCGCGGGCGAGTTGCAATTTTTCCGCGTTTATACAACTTTAATCCCCACCGCTTAGGTAAGTAATATGGTTTAAATAAATTCATTTGCACGACAACATCCGTCGAAGAGGTCTTAAAATAAAGTGCACCTGATCTGCATCATGTTATAATTATTTCAGCGGTCTCATCATAAGAGGATTTACCGATGTGTTTGCTCAGCGTATAATACATTATAGAAAGTTTAAATGGAAAATTATATTATTTTATAAATAATGCTATTAATTAATGCTTTACATTTTAGGGTTAGAATAAAACCATGATGTTATCGCCAAAGCAGCACTATTGACATTACTTCCATATTTAAAAAAAAAACAAACATCATACATTCCGAACAGATTATTTATTTAATACAACATTAATTTGTAAATGAGTACCATGTAGCCATTACCTTGTAATAATATACTTAGAATTAGTACTTTTTTCTTGCCCCATTGCTAAAGTCTGCCTAGCCGTTCCTACATTGTTCTCACATACCCATAAAAATGTATTGCTCAAAAATGTTACGGTTTTTTTTTAAGAGCAATCATGGAGTTTCTTGCCTGTTATGGAGAATAACAGGCAAGAAATAATGTATAGGAACAGCTTCCGAATGGGTCATTACCACCCAGCTTTTAGCTTAGCATTTTGTAACTATTTTGACGATTCATTAGTCAATATTCTGATTCTGATTGTAATAGCGAAATACGAAATCTATAAGT
This sequence comes from Pheosia gnoma, assembly GCA_905404115.1. NCBI lineage: Eukaryota > Metazoa > Arthropoda > Insecta > Lepidoptera > Notodontidae > Pheosia > Pheosia gnoma. The sequence continues at coordinate 11,036,445 of FR989894.1, read as the reverse complement.
ACATAATAATATAAAAGAAATAAAAGTTCTTCAGTATCGATGCAGACGTCGCCAGTACCCCGCGATGGTGGTTAAAGCCACGGATTTATGGTGTCTGTAATAGACCTCGATCGTCGCCACCTCCGCAATTAGTAGCTAAAGGGTGTTTGTTTATGGGGCGGTGGTTCGGCGCACCATGGTGTCTACATAGTTTTTGGGATATGTCCTTCTTTCTTTATCTACTCTTTTTTATTATTAATAGGTATGATGCGTATTTAATGGTTTCGATGATATTCATTGTTATCTCGAGATGGTTGAATGTATAACAACAACTTATTTTCATCATATTCATGGTGATACTTGTTAGAATAATCAGACAATACACGGCGTACGCTAAAGGTGAAGCCTAAAAATACTCTTGTCTTGCTAGCATGTTGTTCAATGACAGACCAGAGTTTTTTAGGCTTCACGATTGGCGTTCCATATGTTCTAATAAGTCTGTGGGTAAGTATAATTCCATTATAGAGTCTTTACGATACGGCAGTAGATATCTAATAGCATAGATATGACCGTCCATAAATCCGTGACTCGGACATTTTTATAACTAACCCTCCGTGAACGAACCGCTTGGATGTAGACACCTTTAAAAGCGCAACATTTTGTCTAGATATAATATGTAATTTAATAAATCCTGTTAGCAGTTATCACAAAGATTTGTCTGGCATCATATATTTACCTACATTCTTCATTCAAAATGACCAGTAGGTACGTGCTACTTTTTCCAAATATGTTGTCACCCTACCTGGTCGCAGTCGGCCCGGGGCGCGCGGCACCCCGTCGCTTCTAATCGCGCTAAACGCCACAGATTTCATACATAAACTGCGATTATTGTCCTTTTTATTGGACAACAATAAAAATATTAATTGTCTGATAAGTGAAACGTCCTGTTTATTGCTGATTGAGATATTTTTAAGTATTTAAATGAAGCAGCTGATTCGTTCGTACCCCGCGGGTTTGGTATATACCTGTCTCTACATACATAGTATGTTGGGTAGAACCTGCATGTGTGAGGGAATGGGCTTACACCATAAGAAAAGTACCTATGTGGTATATTTTTAGCATTTTGTTACAAAGAGGTAAATTTTGGTGATAAAAAAAATACAACCGAATTACTAACCTCCTCCTTTTTGAAGTAGGTTATAAATGGTAAATTTTGGCCAAACTCTACCTAATGGTTTACTGAGAGGTTTATGTATGTACTATTTATCTCCCTAGATCTTTTCAGACATAGAAGCCCTATTCTTTCTTCCAAAACTTCCCTCCCCCTCATTCACACTAAGTGTTTATTCGCTGATAATTGAGTGTGTCCCGCATGGAGCCCTTCGGTGCGGCCCCCTATGTTTTTAAAGAAGCACTCGCTCCAGTAACTCTTCGAGTGGTCCTCGAGACTGGCAACACATGTCGATTTTCCGTTTTAATCTTTTGGAAATTGGTTTTGAAAGTTAATGAAAGTTACTTAGTGATGGGTAAAGTCGTCTTTTGCATGAACTCAAGTAGATTTTGGCAGGTATCCATACCAATAAGTAGCGTCATAGCGAATCAGTGTAGACCTAAGTATAGGTATATAAAGTTCAATGTATAATAACATGAGGATTAATTATGTAGTAAGGATTTTCATGACGTTTTTATCCTCGTCCGTGAATAACTTTATTATTAAATTATATTTCTCATATTCTAAAAAGATCCTCCATTGGGTGTGTGTGTAAAATTAAATCCATATTATACCTTTTCTTTCTTTTCTTCGTCTTTGGGAGCTATACAAAGTGCAAAGTGAAACCACAAATATTTTCTATATTTTCCTTTATCGTTTATAATTCGAGTCATTATAAAAATCAAACATAGATAAGATACAACTAAAACTTATGTAACCTATAAAAAAAAATTTAACAACAACATAATGTATTTAACAATCAAAATCGTTATTTCATAATATATAAACATTTCCTTATAGCTATTATCTAGATTGATAAGCAAGTTATCGGTGGGTTTCTTACTGAAACTGTTGAACTAACGCATCGTTACGATTCACGAACTTTTACAGATAAAAGAAAGTTACATCACTTAGAACAGACAAATAGAGCTTGTAATAAACTAATATACATTAAGATATACTTAAAAGAGGTTTACGTATGTAAGGCAAGTCATTATGTCATACAAATGCTCTCAAAAATAATAAAAAATACAACAAACTTAAATTAAATAAAGTATATATAAGTAACAATATATAAAATTAACAACCATGTCAAATCTTATATCTGACTCTGCTATATGACATATTACAAGTGATGTGCAGAAACGTGTATATAAAATCGTGTTAAGACTTAATTATAAGAATGTGTGACTATGTACATTTATATTGGAACTTGCTGCGCCCCGCGGTGTTACCCGCGATTAAAAAGTATGTCCTTTTCCTCCATGTAAAATTAAAACAAATCTATCCCACGGGAACCATACATTTTACCGGGATAAAAAGTAGCCTAAGTGCTATTCCAGACTATAGTCTATCTCTGTGCCAAATTTCATCCAGATCCGTTCAGCCGTTCTGGCGTGATTGAGTAACAAACATCCATCCATCCATCCAAACTTTCACATTTATAATATTGTTGGGATGGAATGAAGCGGTCCACTGGGCACTTAGCTCACAAAATGTGCTTTGATATAAGCTACTGATTTGAGATTACATTTTTATCGGCAAGAAGATTAATAAGTACGTTCCGTTGGTACCTACGTTAAGCAGGAACTTCTAATGTAATGTAATGTCATCGAGAAAACATGCTGTCACTGTTATACTTATTTATAAAATCTGTGGTGTGAGAGGGATGGACGAGGCTTACGTACCGAAACGGTACGCAAAAAGCATAGTGCTTGAGGTACTGTATTCGTAAAAAATATAACGGTGCTGTCCCAAAAGGTATTTAAAAACAGAACAGCCAATATTGGTTTAATTACTTTTTACTATTGCAACTATAGTCTTTATTTTTTTTAAATCAGTACCATTGAAAGTTCACTTAAGTCTTTTCATACGAAATTGACATGAATAATTTCACCTAACTAAAATCTAACCCCAAAATTTATAGACGTTTTAAAGTTTTATCAAACGTCATATAGTACTGTGCACGAGAGTTTTGCTTTGCGCAATATTATATGACGTTAGATAAAGCTATAAAACGTCTATAAATCCAGGGGTAATTTTACAAATTATGAACAAATTTAATGATATGTTATCTATTCAAACGTGGAGGTGTAGCCACCTTACAAATCTTAATTCTTAGAATATAAGTACATTGCACGATTAACGATAACTTTGATTGCACTCCGTTGTTAAAGTCTATATACAATTCACTTTAAGATGTAGTTAAGTCTTGATGAAAATAAATTCAGCACCATTCCACATTCGCGGAGTACATGCGCCATAGTTTTCAATTAAATTTTTCTCTCTACCGTTCTACACTATTGTCTATGTTTTTTTCTAAAAGTCGTAAACAAATATCGGGTCGAAAGTCATAGATACCAATATTATAACTCCCCTACTGAAAGTCATCAATTTGTCTTCGTGGAACACACATCACAATCGTTTTGTTTCTAGTAGTCGAAATCGATGCATCGAAATGTTATCCATCCACACTATTTTGATGTTTTAAATTTAGAAACTCAATAAACTTTGGTCCATCAGTCTTACACACTGTCAGGTGAGCTGGTCTCCCGCTCCTGCACGGAGGTCGAGGGTCGCTCCCAATGCGATGGCCAGACCCTCGCGGGGAGCGCGACCGGCCTTCATATGACGTGCTGGGGCGGTTCTTCGTCGCTCTTCATGAGGACATAAGCGAGGGGGCGCTTGAGGTCCACGGGGGGAGGTGACGGTGTCCGGCGGGGGGGACATCCGCAGGGGGAGAGGGCGCTGCTGTAGAGAGCGCTGCTGTAGAGCGCGCCGCCATAGAGTGCCTAGGGAGGGAAAACGAGTTAGATTTTTATGTAATTCACCCTCGTCAAAATCTGTATTACGATCGTACTGGCTTACCCTAAAGGTCTCTCGTTTGGAGACACATTATTGTCTTAATTTTTGAGGAAAGTTTGTTTTGCTGGGTTTTTTATACCTTTTCCTTTCCTCATAAGGACGTAGTGCAATAGGGCAGTTGACAGCACGTTTAAAAGCAAGTAGTGGGGGATACTGAGTGACGCTTTTTTCTACGTCTCACGAGCAAGATATTAGTTCCTAGAGTTAATTAGATTTTTTTATATACTCGTAGCTATGTAAATAATTGCAAATGCAATTTATATCCAAACCGAAAATAGTTGACGACCCAATGCATGGGGGTACGCCAAGAGATAAACTCGAATTACCTATAAATCTGATTCTATCCATATTGTAATTACGTCTAGGACTAAGCACCTACATCTATTTAAAAAAAAAGTATGCATTATGAGTACATTCATCGTCACCTGCAAGTGCGCAAGCTCGGCAGCCAGCTTCCCGTCGTCCGTCGGCAGCTTGGCGAACGGATAAAACGGGTACGGCAGCGGGGGGAACAGCGCCCTGCTCAGGTCCGGTTTATCCGCCAGCAGGTGGTGCGGCACGGACATGTGCTGGACCGGGTGCGGTACGGACGGCGCCATGAGCCTCGGCACGGGCGCCATCAGCCCGTTGATGCCGAAGTTGTATTTTGGCTCTTTCTTGACCAGCGGTTTAGGCTTCCGTCGCGGTCGGTATTTGTAGTCCGGGTGTTCCTTCATGTGTAGTGCCCTGGGGAAGATAATAACAATACAATATTCCATGACGAACTCATAAGTGTACGGTCCCAAACTAAGCAACGCTTGTATTTTGGGTACCGTGCAATGGACTGGGGCCGAACCCAGTATAAAATTACTTATACCTATAGATATTCAACGTCCATTAAATTTCGTGTTCACCACACAAAGTTTGTTTGCACCTACCGGGATTCGTACCCGGAACGCCACAAACCAATATTTGGAGACCAAGAAAAATAAAATCTTTCATGTTTCGACATCGTTCGAATAAAACTAATTTAACAGATTTAGTCGCGTGTATATTATATTTGTATGTTCCCGACGTTTCGGCTGCTATACAGAATCGATGGTCACGGGAGGACTGAGGTGTTTGACGTCCTAGTGTCATAGTTTGAACTGGGATACCGTCATATTTAGTTATTGTTTGCGGTCTGATCTACGCAGAACGTGCTCGCAGTGTCTTGAGGACTTGCAATGGTGCGCTTTATTTAAAATTAGCGCTAAAGTTACTTTTATTTCAATCAATTTCGACATCGTTCTAGTTTTAAATTACAGCCAATCAACCAATTATAGCCTGCAATTGGTGGATAGGTGATCATCATGACCTTCACGTTAGACAATGGAATTACAAAGCATTTTTCAAAACAAACGTGCTTAATAATACCATTGTAAAAAACTATATAAATATGGGATTATACAATTAGGGTGTTGCATAAAACAATGCGTCATCCCGTCTCTGCTAATGTTTTCAGGATCTGACGTTTATAAATAAACTTCTTCGATTCTCAATAGGATAGAGACAGTATGATTGTTGTCTCATGTCAGCCTCAAACCGATGAGCCAGCGATCCTTTCGCAAACAACGTCGAGTGTTATCAGCGAAAACAAACGCGGAAGACACGCAGCCAAATCGAAAGCTTAACTCGATTCCGCGCCACAATACTATAAGTTTAGCGTCAAAATGCCACAATGAAACGCCGCTGGGCGATATAACATTATTATTTATGCAATAAAGCGTGCAATTGTCGCGAACGCCCGGCCACCCTTAAAACAACAATGTCGATTCAACAATAGTCAGATTATTGCATTGTCCCGTTCACAATCGGGTCTCTATCCACGGCTCAACACTATGTGACCATCGACGCGGAACCAAATTGATATGAATTTTGTTTGCATTAAAGTTGAATTTAGATTGTGGTAGTTTGTGTTTGTGACGTATAGTGATGACGGCGAGTCGACACAGCGTCCGATTATTCGAGCTTTGTGATAGAATCGCGATTGTCAGCGAGTCGACTGTAATTATTGGAGTGGACCGCGCGGCGGATGATAGCTCGTCAATGCTGAGGTTTTAAATGCGTGCGTTTGTTGAGTGCGATTGTGAACATTTGGCTATTATTTTTATATAATGAGGTAGGCTGTATTAATTTGAATTTAGCAGCGTTGTAGTAAAGGCATTGATTATAAAAGGCAAGGAAAGTTATAATATGTGTTGGGTACACAGATAGGTATATCCAATCTTCGAAATGATATTTGTCTTATGGCCAAAGTGTAGCTGGTCAGGGTATATTTTGCCTTTTACTACATTATCTAAGTAAGTATAGGGAATTCTATAAATAAGTACAAAACGTTATTGAATCAGAATCCGAATCAGAATATTTTTTTATTCATGTATAATGGTTTACATGAATAAAAAAATATTCTGATTCGGATTATAAGTACTTTTGAATCGTTAAAATAGTTACAAAATGCTAAGCTACAACTTCACCAACCATTTGGAATGTTTTTCCTACGGAGAAGAACGAGCAAGAAACTCCATGGTTGCTCTTTTTAAAAAGATCCGATACATTGTTGAGCAGTACATTGTTATGTGTGCACAAGTAGTAGTAGTAGCTAGGCAGACTTTTGCTGCTGCAGCTGGTAAAAAAAAGTACTAACTGTAAGTATATCCTTACAAGTTAATGACTATATTGTTTCCACAATCACATATTACTTTTGTAATTCTACAATTGCATTTAAAGATCCCTTAAGGCAAACGAATTAGAGAACGAATGAGAGAATACCTAACAGAAACAGATCAGATTCATTTGCTATTGCGATAAAGCATAGTACATTTATCTAACGCAGCAAAGAGCTTATCACAAAAATTTCCATAGGACGCTACCTAACCATTGAATACAACAACCGGACTTCATCACCATTGACGGCTATCTACCAAAATCGGAGTTCAACGACCCGCACTATCGATTCCTTGATTACTTTATTTACCGAACAAATAAATACGATATCGAATAAGAAAAATATCGTCAAGAAAAAACTCTAATATCGATGTTTTATCGAACATTTTTTGCCGTATTTTTGTATGGAGCTAATCGAATTCGGTAAATATCGATATGATACGTTTCTCGATATGAAAGCACGCTGTTGTGTATGGTATATTGAGTTTGGTATGTCAATACGATGGTTTATTGGTTATTTTTTATTAATGTACTTTTTGGTAGATCATATAGTGTTCGTCTTTAGAGGTTTTGGAGGATCTGAAGAGTGCTTTACAAGTGCTTTACATTGTGCATTACCTTTTACATGTGCCTGCTCAGAATTAAGTAGGTATAGTTTAGTATATTTGTTCAGAAATCTATGTATTTTTTTGATAAAGTTTGTCAGATTTATGTGTTTACTGCAAGAGTGATATTTGAGCTACTTAAATTTAGAGTATGTATAAGGGTTCGATACCTAAAGCACCTTACGTAGAATGTACTTACTACAATTCTAAGGGTTTTATTTAAATTTTCAAGTGCGATTAGTCGCCGTTAAAATCTAAATTTTTCAAAGGTCTATGTCATTCATCATTCATCTTTCATCCATCCTCTCCGCATGGGCAAAATATGATTTTCCTATATGATGAAATTAAAATACATCCTAATTTTAATAGGGAAGATGGCTGGGTGCTACCACCGACTTGGGATCCAGTATACCTACGCTAGTGTGTGATTCCGACATACATGTGTGGTTAGTTTATTTTCGTATTTTCGTTGTATTTGTAGGTAGTTGGTAAAGTGGCAATACTGTTGTGATCCTTCTTGAGAGAGCTGGATGCTGCTGGCTCTTCTCAGGGCGAGCAAAGCACTCTATCAGATTCAGCTTACTGCTTTTTGACATATGATTAAGAAAATGACTACGATGCTTCCAAAAGCTCCTTACACAATTAACGACCCAATTGGCATAGTAGGTAGTGACCCTGCTTTCTGTCCCGTGGCTCTTAAGTTCGAATCGAGCTAGTTGCAAACTTCGTGTGATGAGCGCGTATACATTCGTACCTACCCAAGTCGTTTAATATTCAGTTCATTGTACGGTACCCATAATACAAGCGTTGCTTAGTTTGGGGCCGTACAGTTGGTGTGTGTCTTAGACATTTATCAGCTCCAGACAAATGCATGTTATTCGACAGTCCGTTATCCCGACACAAACTCGATTATATCGCCCGATCAAACACAAGATGATAAAAAATAAGTATGTGAGTAAACATGGCGCGCCTTCTCCGCCATTGTGGTGACCGATAACACGCGCATTGGGAATACGAATAACCAATTTATTGAATAAACGAGTCATGTGTCCAATCGTGACTAAAGGAAAAATCTTCATACCAAACACAAATGGGGGAAGAGGAAACCACCACTGACCCTCGGCTTGTCAACTTTTCCAATTATAAACCAAGCAAGTTTGATCGATAATTAAAAAAGCCAGCAACACCGAACTCCTCTAAGATGTTAGTCGAGAATCTATCTATCACGAGTGATGGGACCCCAAATAAAATGCAATTCTCCGCGAAACTAAGCGAATCTAAGAATGTATTCGACACGTGTTTCGCCTCTAAACGAGGCATCGTCAGTACGGCTGGGCTATGAATGAGCCCCTTTGACCCCCTTAGGGATCGAATTTTACACACCTCTATATAGGATACTCAAGGAATATATGCTCAAAATTTCAAATCTCTAGGTCCAACTGATTAGGCTGTGTGTTGTTTTTCAGTCAGTAGGACCCTGATAGTGTGGTATTTTGTATTTTTTGAGGTAAGTAGGTAATAGATTTCTGCATTAGTTACCAAGGCGTACGACCAGGGGCTCAATTCTGCTATTTTAAATAAAATAACATACAATTGCCTTTCCAGCGACACACTATTGCGTTTCCATTACGACTGTGACAGATTGGCTATTCTGTTAAAACTTTAATGTCGTCTTGATGGAGTTTCATTTCAGTGTCAATGGTTGTGTGTCGACTGCTAGAAACGTCAGATAACAAGTAGAATACCATTACTTAGCTACATTATACTGATACGCGACTGAAGTACACAATACGAAATAGTTCTATGGCAGTTGAATGGCTGGTCGGTGGAAAGCCGCTGGTCTTAAAAAACTAGTAGACTACCAAATGTCAAAAATCATTCAATTGACACGCTATCGACACTCCATTGAAGCATTTGTAAATTACCAGAATTCAGCCCCTGATGAAACTTGGATAGTTTTTTTTTTTAAATGATCTTACAATTCATTAGCAAAAGGTTGAGTGAACAACCTATCATCAATATCATCATTATCAGCTAACAAAACCTTTTTTGAGCTGATATTGATGCTATGGTTTATTGTAGCAGTATTTATTGATAGGTGTGTCTGGTTATCGTATAACAAACACGTTAAAATAACAGTAAAAGTTACAATGTGTTCCATTGACGTGTCACATACACAACTCTTTCACAATGAAATCACCGGCTTAGACTGTGTAGTGCTAGGGTAAATGATAAATGAAGGATTGTTGAGCACTAACTTGTATCATGTTTGTTTAATACATTATTATATTAGCCCCTTTTAATGTCCTATGTTTCCCATGTTTTTAATGTTGCATGATTAGGCCATAGGCCACCACGCTGGCCCAGTGCGGCTTGGCGGACTTCACACATCTTTCGAGGGGTTCTCTCAAACACGCAGGTTTCCTCACGATTGTTTCCTTCACCGTTTGGCAAGTGGTGTTCATTGAAAATGAGATTCACACGTGATATCCAGAAATCTCAGAGGTGCGAGCCAGGGTTTGAACTTGACATTCTCGTTACCAAGGAAAGCGTTTTACCAACTTGGCTATCACTGCTTTTTACGCTGGTTTTGTTTAATGTATAACACTTCAAAATAGTTTTTCTTAAATATTAATACCTATATGGAAAAGAAGTCAAGTAAATCAATGAGTAAAACGATATATTTTTAATGAAGTATAATAGCAAAGAAGAATAATACAAGAAAAACTAACCTTTTCTCTGTTTGGGTTCTCTTTAATGGCAATTTTTTTTTGTGGCGTGTATAGCTTTAATTTTTTTTTAGTTCATAAATCTGCAATATGTACACTTAGGCATGCATAACTATTATGTCAGCTATCGTGATCATGAAAGAATGGTTGAATTAAGGGTTAATGAAATTATTTTAGCTTAAATCATCTAATATAGCTTTTTAGTCCATCTTCGATAATAAAACAAAAATAATTAAGACTAAGAACTTTTTATCATGGACCAATTGGATTGATTCTAACTGTACTTAAAACTATACGAGTATTATCCCTTACAATAGTGACATGACAGATCAAATTGGTCATGTAGTGTGTGCACGCGGCCTAACGCACCCCGCAAATAAATTCAACCCTTGCAAATTAATTCATACTGTTGAGGCTAATATGGAAACGTTAATACTACGCCGGTCTGCCTACATTTTGCGGTATAATATTTTTTTAGAATAAATTATTAATTCTTTTTTTAACTAGTCTGTTTTAACTAGACAAAGGCATTTTTTATCAATGAATAACTTTCGGCTTACTTACGAAGTGGGTGGTTTTTTCTTCATTTGATCATGTGTATTAATCTTAAACTATAATAAGCTACTACATTAATTGGCTATAATGACGTAACCTCCCATTCAGCAAACTGTGGTGGCAGGAGACTTTTTTAATGATTAATATTTCTCTATGGTAGACCTACAAACGCTATACCTACTCAAATTACTTTAAAGATTCAGCGCAAAATCTCAGCACAGCCTCTCTTTTTACTGAGATTTTATGCGCACAATGTGACAAACAAAAACGTTTAGACAATAAAATGGTACGCGACCGCAGCTCTATACACCGGCCGTCTTTTAGCGAGTTAGACTGGAGGCATAAGCTCATTTTTATAGCCCTGCCGACCCCCGATAACGCGAGCCGCCCCAACAATGCAAGATATTGCCCCGAATGCCAGATAATTGTCTGGCGCCCTCTCGCCTTGATAGATTTAATAGATAGCTTTGTAATTTGTAAGGTCATATTTCAACTCTGGCTAGTATACTATTATCAATTGCAATTTAATCTGTGGTTCTAAATTTAATATTTTTTTGATTATCTATATTTTAGAACATTTATGTTTTTTTGTCTATAATTAACACCGGTTAACACAGTAGGTATCTTTTGATAAACCCTGTCCACAACTATTTTGGCAAAATTTGTATAGGTCATCTGTTAAATTAGTTGTGGATAGGGTTTATCACATATTGAGAATCGAGCCTTTACAATCATCGATTATTCTGTTGATTGTTATACTGCTTTGCTGATTCAATGTAAAGCCTCATTCACACAGCACATTACCGGACTTTTTTTTCATTAATCATGACATTACATAAAATAGGCCCAAGTGAGATACCCCACACCTCCTCAATTAGTTAAGCAATGGATTCTTTACTAGAAGTTAACGCTTACTCGTAAATATTTTACACTATTTCTTACACCTTATAATAGGAGCGGAAGAGCAAGGATATTGTCAAAGCTCGTATAGTAAGTTTAAAAAACTAAAAAAATGAGACTGATAAGCCCGTCAAACATCCGTCGGATTTATTGTTTGCATTGTTAATTAATTGTATCGCTGTTTGAACAGAATAATAATAAGTAGGACTTGTATGGTGGGATACCTTTGTAACTATCTAATTTGGGGTCGAGTCACCTTCGTCCGTAGGAGAATTAAGTACCCTCGAGATACCCTACACGTGACCCTGGGTGGTGCCAACCAGGTGACAACTCTACTGGTGGTAGGCTTCGGCCGTGGCTAGTCACCACCCACTGAACAAAGCCATGTCGCCAAGCGGCCTAGCCGTGTTCCGGCATGATGTTCAGTGTTGCCATTCATGGATGGCGGGTCAGATCAGTTGCGCTGCATGTGCCTAGTGAATGTAGCGTCTCGATCTACTGCCGCCTTCCTACCTAGGCAAGTATGCTACATCGTAGATCTCACCGTCACTTACCATCAGGTGAGATCGAGATCAAATACTTATACAAAAAAAAAAAAAACAACGCTCCCTTTCTTCGTGCATCTTCAAGCAGTTGGTATATTTGTCGGTTTTGATAACAGCTCCTGGCCAATGAAAACGTTACTAAAACTGAGTTTGTGTATGTTCCAAATTCAAATTAAAAACAAATTACGAAAATATATATAACCTGCTATGTGCAAATGATAGTCGACCTTAAAGTGAAGTCATTTCATGATCGACTTTACATCTAATAAAACAAACGATGTTCCACCGAGTAGGTTTGTGAAATATTAAACAAATATTAAGGACCTTAAGACATACGTGTAAAATAGGAATTCTTGTGTACGCTCATAGCATGGCAACACCACTTAACTAGGTTTATAATTGATTATCTTGAATCTGAAAATGGGTTATTTTTATCCAAACCTTTTTTTTCTACCATAAAAGATACAGCGAAGTCGCAAGAAAAATAATTAGTTGGTGACATTAAAAAATATTAAATACAGGAATGTCCCCCGTGCAGCTTGTGGTGTAACTAAACAAATATAACTTTTCGTCTCCCCGCGATAACACCGAACAGGTGTGTGGGGCGCTTTGTGCTCTATTTGCTTAAAGATATCAAATTAAAAAAGATAATGAGTGTGTCATAATATTAAATAGTTTTTGAGTTCGTCTGTTTGTCTTTGGGTGATACAACGGATTCGGTTTGTGTGCTAACTGCGGTGGGTGATATTTTTTTACAGTATTTTTTTACCTACAGATGTTTTTTTTTTACTTACGTTTTGAAGTATAAAGTCATTATGTTTTGTTAATGTGATTAATAGAATGTAATATTTTCTGATCGGATGGTGTTTTCTTTTATTTCGAGGACATCAAATTAAGTTTATTAAGGACGGGTTGGGGTTTTTTTCTGGTCACATTTAGTCTATAATCGGGTAACTAGAATACCCAATGAAGACTTTTTGGCGGGAAGGTGAAGTTGTAATTTTTTTTCTCTGATAAATAAAGTGTAATATTGGTGGGATATTAACTCTTAATATTAATCCGTCTTCTTTTTTTAAGGTTCGCAATCGGCTACGAAATATAGCCATTTTGCCAGTGTCGAGTATTTCTTGATAATTGTTATTAAACTATAAGTACCCCTGATGATGTTAATTATGATGATGATGATGAAATTAATCCCCTATCTCTCTAAGTAAAGCTGTGGATACTTTACTGAAAATTTACTGGACATCTTGAGTGAACTTAAAAAGTCAAGCTATATATTCCATTTTAATTTCCTTCATTTGTGCACATATATTAACATAGAATGGATAATATCCCACTAATACGTTTTACACATTATATATCAAAGAAACAGTTTTTGGAAAATAAAATGAAATTGATAGCTTCACTGATCAATTTACCGCCAGAAAGCCCAATTAATAATCTTATTAACGTGAAGAATAATAACTAAAGGGAGTAAAATTAAAAATGTTAATTTTAAAAAATAGTAATGACTCCTGACTTTTAAAGTCGCTACTGGACTTTTTTTTTCTTTTCTGTACAAATATTTTTAACGCAGTCGGGTTTTGATTTTTTAACTAACTTTTTTTATTTAGCTTTTTTAAGTGTTTTTTTTTATTTTAGTTAAATGTAAAATTGTTTTAAAATAAAAAAGATAGTCGTTACCGGTGTCGATAAATTATTATCACACTCATAGATAACACATAGTTGTGTAGTCTCTTACCTTAATCTCTTAGCTTCGTCAATGAACGGTCTTTTCTCCATCTCGGTAAGCAGCTTCCACTCAGCGCCCAGCCTCTTGGAGATTTCAGAATTGTGCATCTTCGGGTTGTCCTGTGCCATTTTCCGCCTCTGACCCCGAGACCACACCATGAACGCGTTCATTGGCCGCTTGATGTGATCATTCGGCTGCTTGGTCAACGACATTGTTAATTTTAAGAAAAAGTTATTTTAAAATTAGAATAATTTATTTTTTATTGCACTCTCGATTTGTTTCCTGGCGCATTTTTTTTTAAAACATATAGAGGTCCCAAATTTGTTTTTAATAACAAGTCGGCGATTACGTTTTTAATTTATTCAATACTCATACAAATTATTCCAAATTCGGATTATGAGTTCCCGCGCGCGTCATGAAAAGCTTCCCGAAAGCTCAATGCGCCGCTTTTCTTGACAGTGTCGTGTCGAGACCTCTGCCTTGTTCCCCCCTTTGGCGTTTTCCCCCTCTAAAATAGCTGGCCAATGTGAGGTCGCCGTGGGCGGACGCTGCGCTCTGATTGGCCGAGGAGTCGTTCGTCTCGCGCGGCGGCAACAGGTAGCCGGCACGTTCTTGTTTGCATGTTTATTAGCAAGATTAAATTCCTTTTTTAAAGAATCGCGGTGCTTTGCAAAAAGAACGCGTCCGTCCGTAATCGAATTGTTACTCGATTTAGCGTTCGGGTTGAGAGCGACCGGTGATTTGCGCAAATTAATTGTTGTCTTAGGTCGCGTCTACACTATTAGATTTTTATATGCGTTACTGATATCAATAAATATTATATTTATAGAGCCGACGGGTATGCGACCGAAGAGATATGGATAATTGAAATATAAAAAAAGTCTGTTACGTAGGTACGCCATTTTTATTTCTTTTGGATTATTTGTGTCTTCCATTTTTTATGTTAATAATGTATCTACCAATAGGTACGATTGAATTAATTAATTTTTAAATCAAACAAATGGTTTATCGCATTTATATGTAAAGTCGACCAAGAAACTCCTTTATACCTCAACCTTAAGGTTGATTATCATTTGCACATCGTAGAATCGCAAGGCCTATTTTTGTCATTTGTTTCTTATTTGAACTTAGAACATATCAAATATGAACCTTAGTAGAATTCTTATTAACTAGGATTTTTGTCAAAGCTGATAAACCAAATTATTATATTACCTATGACCTTGAAGGTAATTTTTGTCTGTTGGTAGCTATAGGGAACTGTGGGGCGGGTTGTACTTTACTTTGTACTTGTTCATAAAAATAAACATAAGAGTTTATGTTGTAGCAACACCATTTTTTATCTGTATCTTTTTGTCACTAAAAATAACTGTACAGTACTTGAATTACATTTATAAGGTTGGTTGGTTGGCGTGAGTTCTATAACGTATTTAAAAGTTCTATAATAAAAATAGGCCGGTGTGCACCATCTATGGTTTAATTGAACTACCCTCAAATCATTACGGATTCTATCAGATTTTATATAGATTACACTGTATAGTTAAATTAAAATATATGAACACATTGTGTTATAGGCTTTGCCGCAGACCCAACAAAACCATTATAAGTATATACATAGTGTGAAAATATTTGAATGTCGCAGTGGAAACAGGCCTTTAGGAAAAAAATCTAACGTAGATGATACAAGTCACTGTACGTCAAGTTATGAGTCTACCGTATTTAGACATTTTGTATGGAGCATTGAAAGTTTTAAATACCGCCCGCTAGAGGTGCTTTTCAATTCTTCATGCAAAGTCTCTAAATACGGTAGACTATAAAGTATACAGTTAGCTCGCACTTGACGTGCTGAATAATAATATATATACGAGAATATCACACCCCCGCTCATATAGGTCGACGCATTCGCCAAAAGGCAGGCTGGCCGCTATTTGCATGAGACAGCCGGCGGCCGCAAACAATCCCTGTGTGAATGCGGCCTAATGGACACCTCTATTCATAATGGGCATCTCTATTCAGTATCATTGTTGGATGGACGCCCGGCTTACCTCCATATACCTATGCAAGCGAGCAATTTTATCTATGGTAGATTTTGTAATAACATCGTGGTGGCTGAAATGGCACATAAAAACACCTAACCAAGGCTGAAGCCAGGAATGCTTTGCTTATCGCGTTTATTTTATGTATTTACGTTCCCGACGTTTCGGCTGCTTCAATGTGCGGTATATATTCGCGTAATCAATATATCATTATTTACGTTAATTGGGAAAACAATACATGGCATAAACAAGTTTGATTTCAGTAATGCGAGGGGATTAAGCCATAGTCGACCACGCTAGCCCAGCGCGGTTTGCTGGACTACACACTTCTTTCGAGGGGTGCTCTCAGACATGCAGGTTTCCGCACAATGTTTTCCTTCACCGTTTAGCAAGTGATAATTCCAGAGATGATTATTGTTTTCATTGGCTATCAATGGTATCATAGGATTTTTAGTGAAAAAGGGAAGATCATCAAGCCAGGCGGGTCGTATGCCTGGCGGGGCAGCCGCTATGCCCCCCTGGTATTTATGGGGCCTTATATATATATTACGTTCTCCGAGAACTCTTATAGCGCGTTTCAGGATTGTATGGAGAATCATCTTTTGTTCTGAATCTCCGGCTGCAGCGCCATCTGTGTGGCTTGTGGCGAGGCTGAAGAGGTCGGTACAGTTTAAATAGAGTGAGATTGGTAGTGTTGACTCGAAGGTGTCTGACATGATGATGGTGTAAAACAACGTTGCTTTCTGCATCGGCCATTTGATTGGCAAGCGACCGGGAAATTGAAACAGTGCCGCGCGTCATACGATTACCTCAGGCTAAGTGCCGGTACAGTCGCTATCAAAATGCTCTCAAGCTTATTTATTGAAAAAAATATTTTTGTTATTTCGACATCAAAACCTTTGAATTAAACGTACATATAGTACCTATAACATCACAAGTGTCCGGTGAAAAAAACAATTATAGCTAAACGTAGGTTATTAGAATGATTTTACAAACTTTTTACAAACCTACTTATTTATTTTATAATTTTAATTTTATTACATTTTTATTTCATTTAATTCACAACGAATAATGTTTTACGTTTCATCTTATCTTATTTTTAATGAATAATGTTTTATTTTAATTTCATTCTTGTCTTTTTTCTTTATTAACACGTACGCTTTATGTTTTATACAATAATGTAACTAATAATAAATATATATAAGCTAACGTAGATTAAGCAATATAATAAGGTATCCAAGATACAGGCTTCCGCCTAGTTTGGATCCGCTACTTAACTGCCATGTGTAATGCTTATACCGAAATAAAGTTTACTTTACTTTAAGCTATATACAGGTTGTAAGTGGCTTCGTAGCGAAAACTGATGCCAGGATTCAACTCATGATTCTGGACCCCCTAGAGTTGGAATTTTCCGTCGATCTTTTCATGAACTGTACGCATTATTTTTTCAGTATTTTTATTTTGATATGAGCATGAATCTTAATAGAAGTCTATCACAACGAGATTTTTAATAAACAAAACCATAATTACTAATTTAGGCTTAAACCTACAATGTAAATTAAAACTCTTTACGCTTGAGCCTGCTTGTCACTCGCACGCGTCGGGTATCGCGCGGAGGGTTGTGTTGTGATCGCATGGTTTACGATACATTGCACGCTCAAAAACGTTTCGCTCAAACATTTGTAACCCATGATGTTTGACATAAATGATTCCTATAATTGCATTATAGGTATTAAGTGTAACCTTTACCTTAAGTTTCCTTCACCATGCCCTAACACCTTGTATAATAAAAATATATTAATTTTGGCTTCAACTTTAAATGTACAGTAAAAAACTAAAGGGATGGAGCAGAATTTTGTGATCGAGTGTACTGTAAACAATATCGCGTTATGTACCGTTTTGCCGCACCACCGCGCGTCGTCTGATCGCCGCCGGCGGTGTACACCACTCAAATCATATTTGTCCTTTCTACGATCTACAATGGTATATAGTTAGTATACGGGACCACCGGCTAACGTGCCTTTCAGAACATAAAAGTGTTCAGCCGGTCTATTCGAAACTTTTTGATTAGTAACCGAATTGTCTGCTCCACGCCTTCATCGATTTATTGTGATACAATCTTTGGACCCCCAAAGAAATGGGAAAATAGTTGCCCAATTATATTCAAGGCCAATTTTACCAAATTTGAACTCGATAGTACTATTTAATACATTTTCTCCATACTAACTACAGGACCCCATGGAAGGTCATGGGTTTAATTTTTTTATAAAGAGTCTTTTCACAAAGTTTAGAATCAATCTACCCACTAGCGCGCTTCTAGCGCCGCGCCGTATTAAATTCAATACAAGATTTCGTTCGCAGAACTTCATCATAGAATTTCTGTTAAAGTCCCAACCCTATCTCTTCCCTGCCTCCACTCCTCCCGGTTCACGCTTAAGGTGAACCAGTCCTTTGTTACATAACTTATCATAATTCATACAAAGTATTTAATTATTATGAGTAGCCTGCATCCCAGTTTTATGATAACCTAGTAACAAAATTGCGGTGTTTGTCGCGGTGTAGCTGTACGCAACGACATTACCGCACGAGCGCCGTCGTTGAATGCAGACGCCATCTTGTATCCATGACATTAAGAGCCCATCTGTGCATCGCAGCGCGAGCGAACCATAAAGGGATAGCCTGAATAACTTCCGGGTGTAATGTGGGACGGAGAGATTTCTAACGCAGTTAGATTAAAATGGCAAATGAAATTAAAGTATTCAATAATAGTTGTTTTGAATATTGAAAATGTTTTCATGTCGCCTGTTTATTGTACTTACTTAAGACTATATATTAGACACTAGCCATGGGCTCGATCGTATTGTAACTATAAAAAAAGAATTCATACAAAATTTTACCACCCCCAATTCGATAGTTTCAATTTCCTAAAACCCTTCCTAAGTGCACCTCTAGAGTACTCTAGACATAAATCCTCTTAATTTCAAATGTCTAAGTCTACCGGTTCAAGCTATGCGTTGTCTGTTAGTCAGTGTTAATTTTTATTAAATAGATAATAATGTAGATAAGTTAATTTAAAGCAATACACATCTCACAGACAACAAACTCCAATCTAAATAAACGCCACAAGCTAGTAAGGGCATCACGTAGCCGCTAAATGAATGGCGCCCTCGTAGGCCGGCCGATATTGTAGCTCCGGGCTACGACGTTACGGGCGTAGCTACTACGTGCTTAGTCGTACAATGTGATAACGGAATGCATTGAACGATAGACTTTGGAAAAAATAATAATAATAGACTTTATAATAAATGATGTAATTACTAATTATTACCATTTTAACCGACGAAAAAGAAGGATGGGGTTCTCATTTTTTTAACTACGCATTCCTTTTTACTGGATGATCCAATTTGAATTATTATTAGGGTGTAAATGAATATGCTAATTAAGTATGATTGTAGAGAAGAAATAATATCCTTTATTAACCGACTTCAAAAAAAGGAGGAGGTTCTCAATTCGGTTGTATTTTTTTTTTGTTATAATATAATGTAGACATCACAGATCACGAGAGATATGCCGTGCGGTTCAAAATGTATGGGAACTCGCTGTCTCCGTTTTGTTCCCCACCACTCGCCACAAAACACATGCAATTACCTACATAAAACCAACCAATACGTCAATCGTTACGTAGTTTATAGGTGTGATCGGGACCGTTCATTAACCAATAAGCGAGATGGTGGCGGTGTGTTGATAGCTGTGCTCCGTAAATTACAGCCTGTCAAATTGTTCTCTCACCCGACCGGTGCATATGTCGAGCATGTCTTAGTACAACTACCGGCATCATATCCTAATAAAATACACATGATCAGCGCGACTTATATTCCACCTGGTTCTTCTGATGATACATACTCATCCCATCTAGACATGCTACAAAATATCATCAACACTCCCAACACTTCGGCATTCTACATAGCTGGAGACTTTAACGTGCCCGATATTAACTGGATCGATTGCTATAACTACCTTACTCCCCATTCATCTAGCAGAAGAGGCCAATATATTAGTGACTTCATTGGCATTACCAATGGATTTCAATACAACACTATTAAAAATAACCTAGGCTGCATTCTTGACCTGTTTATCTCAAATTCATATTGCCAGGCAGTGAACTGCGTTCCGCTACTACCCACGGACATCTATCATCCACCATTCACTATATCAACATCAGTAGCAACAATAGCCTCAGCCATGAAATTACAACGAGTACCCAAACACAACTATCGGAGGGCTAACTATGATAATATTAATGATGCACTGAGAGAGTATGATTGGGACGCCCGCCTTTCACACCTCTCACCAGATAATGCGGTAAATAACTTTTACGAAATAATTTATAGTATAGTTAAAACACACGTTCCCTTGTCTCGATGTAAGAACCCTCGCTTCCCTAATTGGTTTTCTCCTGCTCTTATTCGTATCTTCAAAGACAAAGATCGTGCCTGGATTAAATGGAAGAAATACAATAACATCTCAGATTATGAGGTCTTCGCAGTCCATCGTAATCGTTTTAAATTAGAGTGTGCCAACTGCTTTAAACGATACATGAATTCAGTAGAAGAGGGCATACCTCTCAACGTTAAACATTTTTGGACATACATTTCTAACCGTAAATGTAAGGCGAACCTTCCTGACACTATGTATTTAAAAACTGAATCATCTAATAATCCAACTAAAATTAGCAACATGTTTTCCACTTTTTTCAAATCAGTCCACGTACCCTCTGTGTTCGATCCTACTCACTGGCAGCCTCCTGATAGTCTCGCTGCTAACTCTTCCTCTATTTGTGACTTATATATAACCAAAGGTGAAATACTCAGTGCTCTGAAAAAACTAGACCTAAATAAGAGTCCCGGTCCTGATGGCTTGCCCCCTATATTCTTTAAATACACAGCAGACAATTTTGTTTGCCCCCTGCATATTTTATTCAACAAATGTTTACATGATGGTACTTTCCCCGACATATGGAAACGGGCTTTTATTACTCCAGTATATAAAGGTGGAGATAGTAGCAACATTGAAAACTACAGACCCATCTCAATACTATCCACCCTGTCCAAGCTCTTGGAGAGACTTGTGCACAGAGCGTTATACCCCTTAATTCATCACTTGATTTTACCTGAGCAACACGGATTTGTCAAGCGTCGCTCCACTTCCACCAATCTGATGATATTTACAAATTACCTGTTTCAACAAATGGATCTCCAAATACAGGTTGATGCAGTGTACACAGACTTTCGTAAGGCTTTCGACAGTGTGGACCATAAACTATTGCTGGATAAACTTGCTTATAACGGTATCCGCGGCAATTTGTTGCGTTGGTTTGCATCCTATATCTATAAAAGATCCCAAAAGGTCGTAATCAATGGCTTTGAATCTGATACGGCTGTAGTCCCCTCCGGTGTCCCTCAAGGATCTATTTTAGGTCCCCTTCTCTTTGTTCTTTTTATTAATGATATTAAACTCTGTTTTTCCAATTCGCACTTCTTGATGTACGCAGATGATGTCAAAATTTATAAGTCATGTAGAAACATACTAGACTGTGCACTTCTCCAAAATGATCTTGATAGACTCACACAATACTGTTCAGACAATAAACTCTATCTTAGTCTACCTAAATGTAACTCCATAACATACACAAAAAACAAAAATATTGTCGCGTACACTTACTCGTTAAATTGTGCTCCTTTACGTAAAATTGAATCTGTTCGCGACCTGGGTGTGACCCTCGATTCAAAATTACATCTTGATCTGCATATCGAAAACATTATTAATAAAGCTTACAAGATGTACGGATTCATAATACGTTCATCTAAAGACTTCACACGTCCCTCTACTCTTATGCTCTTATATAAGACCTTAATTCGGTCTCAATTAGAATTTGCGGTTCCCATTTGGAGTCCCCACTACAATAAGTACAATGACAGACTCGAAATGGTACAAAAGAAATTTTTACGAAACATACATTTAAAATACTTCCATTCCAGAATCCCTTACACCCTCCTACTGAAACGGTACAAGCTGTTAAGCTTGGAGTCAAGACGGTTCCTACTCATGACCATGATGCTTCATGGTATATGTAACAACAAATTCGACTGTATCGATCTCACTAGTGGTTTATGCTATGCCATTCCTAGAACTGTATTGCGGCGCGGTGCTCGTACGCCCAGGTTGTTTTACACACCCAGATGTAGAACAAATGCAGGTATGCGAGCCCCTCTCCGTCGTCTATTACAAATTTATAACTTACACTTTTCAGAAATTGACATTTTCGCACTCTCTGAGCCTCGGTTTAAAAAATTACTCATCAGTAGACTTAGTGACACCGATTGTAGTGTTGCACAAACACAATAACCCCACTAATAGGTCTTAGTTTGTACAAAGTGCATGGTGTTTGTTTTTGTTTTTTTTTTTTAACACATTAGATTACTTTGTGGACATTGCTGTGGGTTATATGTTAACGTAATTGTTTTATAGTACCATAAGTTTTAGTAATACACAACATGTAACTGTTTTTTGTCCCAATAAAATAAAATAAAATAAAATAAAATACGAAGTCTCACACACACACGCGTGCCAATAATTCGGTGCGTGCTGCGTCGTCGCCGCATACAGCGGCCGTACCACGCGACGCGCCAGTTTATTCAAAGTATCGTTAGACGATCTATCCATTGCCTCGTACATTCACTCAGTAGCGAACATAGGTGATACTTAAAGAGCCATGTATTTTGTACAAAAATAAAAACGTCGTTGTGCTACATGAAAACTAAAATAACATAATAAAGGCATTCAATATTGTTGATTTGTTGTTTTTAATGATTTTAAAGACGAATAAATAAAATACTTAATACTGGCTGGTGAAATGAGATTCCATCTTTCGCGTAGTTCACTTTGCTGCTAGTATTTTTGCACACAACCACGGAATAACACGGCATTTAAAAAAAAAGTTAGAGCTCCGATACCGACGCGGCGACGTGCAGTTGCAGTCGACTGACGGCGAAAACTCTATGTTAGCGTAATTTTGGCTAAAGGTGAGCGCAAGCCCACCGCTTTCATAACATATCTCCTCTCATATATCTGTGGTAGACATTAACATAATAGTAGGTAAATGTAATTATCACGGTGGAAACGTGACGGGGAAATAAGGAGGCTTATTGACACTCCCAGGATGTTTTTTTACACACAACATAACGAACTTATAAACCTTTATTTATATAAGCTCGTTGGTTAGCTTTGTGCTTACAAGTGTAAGCAATTAAGTAAAGTATAAAAGTAGTTCCAAAGGTATAATTATTATGTATTATCAACAACAGACAAGCTGTCCGTATATCAACCTTAAAGTGTTGAACGTGCAGCAGGGGGCGCCACTGCGCGAGTATCGTCGCCATAAATCTGTATAAGCGTAGGTAGAGGCGGCCGCTCGCCCGCTCTCCTCACATAAAACTATGGCTTAAAACTACCAATAACAATAAGTTAAGACTTAAAAGTGCGTTTGAACTGTACGATTACGACAACTACCTCGTTCTCTATCTGTACCTATTGTGCTAACCGGATGGCTACCGGCATTACAGGCACACGCAAGCTCAATTTAATCGTCAATAGTCTAGTGGCTGGAGGAGCCAGACTCGTAGCTACGAGGTTCCTAGTTCGAGACCCGTAGACAACAATACTTTTAAAAAAATTGTACGGTACAGTATTTCTCAGCAATATTCAATAACATATTTTTATGTATGGATTCAACTTCAGGGATTACAGGCGTGATCATGGGCGTAGCCACAATTGAACCGAGGGCGGCAGCTGACCCCCTAGCACATGGAGTCAACCGAAAAATATCTCCGAAAACTCTCATACCGGGTGTCAGGATTGTATCGACTCGTATCATTAGTAGGTATTACCTACCTATATTAATTTCATGGTGATCAAAGAGTTCTTTGCAATGCGATCAGGTAACTCATGTTGGGATCAAATCGTGTCGTATCGCGATGTGTAAACGGTTCCACCCCGCCCGCCCATAGCGGACGTTGGGCGGGCGGGATCTTTTTGTATCTTCCATTATGGCGGCGCACCGTCTTATTACCATAAATATGACGTTAAATACCCCCTTTTATGTGTCGTTGTGTGATTTACAAAGTCGCTTCCTGTTTGCGAGAGCTATCTTTGAAGATATTGGGTGGGTACCTACTCATACCTATCCTCCTATCCTATAGGGACCTGTTTAATAACTCTTTGTGCTGTGGTAGGTTGCTTGTTGCTTCTTATAGGTTCAAATACGGTCGTAAACGTACCTACATTATATACCGATAGAAATACTATTATGTACAGAAGCGTACAGACATAATTTGGTAATATGATTTTTATTTTATTTTTAAGAATATCGGGCGATTCGGATAGAGTATAACTAAGCCTTGAACCTGCGTTGATTGAGTGCATTTGTAATCATTATGTGAAATCACAATTTTGATAACACAATTTACATAAGTAGATTTTTGTTTAAATCGACTTATCGAAATTATAACTTCACATAGTAATTATTAATTTCCTAAAGAAGCTTATGATCTAGGCTCAGTGTACCCTTGCTGGACCAAAAAGATCCCTACATGTACATGTATGGTACATGGTGGTGTGTACATTGTATGGTATCCATACGGTATCTTAAAAAAACAATAATAAATAAGTAGTTAAGTATAGAGTATTCGTGTGTGGATAGGTATAAGCACAGACTACTTAAGTGGTCTATGGCTATAAGGTACGTCATCAATCTATTCTTCATAACTGATTGACTGACTGACAAAGCACAGTCGAAAGCCCAAACCGACGTAGGTACCTAGATGTTTGAAATTTTGACGATATTTCCTACAATACTGTAAGGGGTGCACTAGGAGGGGTTTTTGAAAATTCGACCACTAAAGGACTCAAATAGTGAGTCAAACATTTTTTAATGTTACAATTGGGCAGATGTTGAATAATTTTGAGAGCCTTAATGCCAACGTTCATACTACGTTGAATACACCGGTTCTCGTCCGATCACCGAAGTTAAGCAACGTCGGGCGCGGTCAGTACTTAGATGGGTGACCGCTTGGGAACACCGCGTAATGTTGGCTTTTTGCAGCTTTCGTTATTTTTAAATACATTTTTGTAATTAGATTTAAATATATAATTGGGGTTTAAGCCTCAATCAAAACATTTGTGAATATAAGTAAGTTGCATTAGAATAATTTACGCACATTATGTATTTTATTTTTCGAATAACACTAGATAAATGTAAATTATTTTCGGGGACTTTAATGACATCTATAATTTGTGTCAGAACTATTTGTAAACATCATTATTTAATATAGCGCCATCTGTTGTGAATTTATGTGTGTTACTTGGTACAACTACAATCAAAAAGCCACAGTATTTAAACAATACATTTGTTTGAGCTTGTAGTTCATATGATAGTCACTAGATGACACTTTAAAACATATTTTTTTTATTTATTGATTAGTGTTGTGTTGATAGTTATGCTATAATTTTCTGTGAAAAACATTAATATTAATTTAATTGAGTGCACTTTTTATATTAATAATCACTACCGTTTTTTTTGTAATTTATAACTATACATTTTAATTTGACTTGTGCTTCAGGTGTGTTAATATAGATGGCGTTAGAAGTTTTAAAATGGGAAAATGAGCGTAGATTTTTATTCTCATTAGCTTTAAAATTATTGCGCGTGTATTATTCATTGGTACTTACAAAAGATAAAACCCAACCTCAACTGACTTTCGGTTATCAGTGCCATCCACGTAACAGCACAAAACATGTTGTAAAGATCAATAGAATCATTATGTTGCGAGGATAAACCACTCCTAGCGTTTCATTCTAAATCTCCACAATGCACAATGAAATAGGTACTTACTTGTCTATTCAAAATCCATTGCAGCATCAAAGGTGTGGATAGTGGAATGGCGCTAAAGTAGGTAGGGTTTTTTTTAAAGTTTAACACCACAGACAAAATTGTCCGTGCCCTTATATTGTTTTTCTTTCAATTATTACTCTTCTACATTGTTACGGATTTGTTTGTTGGGATCTATATGCAGATTGTATCTTATTTAATTTTAGTTGAGGCCGTTTGCATATTCATTTTATTTCATCCCATTTCATTTCGTAAAAAAAGAAGAAGAAAGATACTATCTTATTGCAGTGCCATGAAATAAAATGCCACAGAGTAAATAATTAATCAATTAAATTAAATTATAAACTTAATATAGGTACTTGCAATATAAGGTATAGCAATAAAAGTGAAAATATTTTATGGTCTATCTATTTGTTATAAAGATCACATTTCTAAACGAAATAAATTAAATTAGAAGCCTACTTGCTATAAATAAGTTATTAGGTACCTACTTATATATGAAATTAAACTACTTCTCTTTTTTATAAAAATACAATCAACATTTAATTACCTTTTCAAATTACGCCACAGAACAGTTTGTTGCATAGAAAATTATGTTTAACTATTCGACAACAAAGTTTAAATGTACTCAAATGAAAGTTGTTTGACTTTTTATGTAGTCTAATGGTTTGACCGGCCAGTAATATTTTAATATAAACGTAGTCAGTACATCCTCTTTGTTTCTGTTGATAGTATCTGTCAATGTTACCAGTCCTTTAAGACAATTTTTTAATCACTCCATTTTATAAAGAAAAAAAAAGAAGAATGGCGAAAGCAAAATGAAGCAAAACCTGTATTCCATAGATTCTATAGTAAAAGCATTGCAATTATTAAAAACTTGGCAGTACTGTTTCTTGCTCTGGAATGTGTGCATTACAGATCATGCACTCTTCGCAGCAAAAGTCGACTTTGAGATAACGAACCTTTTCATTCCGCGACTGTACAAAACGTGATCATAACTAAATCCTACAGATTTTTTTGCACCAATAGAAGGTAGGTACACGTTACTTTTAATAAACGTCACATTGCGCGGGCGCGGCGCACACTAAACATACAAGCTGGGTATCATTCGACAATTTGCGAGCAATCACTCACGGCTTTGTCGCCGCGCTTTATTCAACTCCGAATAACACACGGAAAATTGTCCATTCCAATTGTGATCGACCCATTGTTGGTCTAATGACACGGCCCAGGTTTAGTTCAATTCGTAACTGGTCATCAGTGCATGCTCGGATGTGTCGCTGGCCGGTGACAGTTGTCCCAATTCGTGTTACTCTCATAATACGTCTCATTTGATGGTGCCTTTGTATTGGCAGCAAAACATGTGATAATGATGATTCTAATTTGTTAATATACCCATACTGTGAATAAAAATTAAATAATTGAAAAACCTGAAGCAATCATCTATGAAAACGATGTTGACGCAATTGAAGAATCTTCAGGGGATAGCCGGACATATGAAAAGAATACTGGTCACAAAGGAATTGTAAAGTGACAAGCCAAATAGACAACTCTTTCTGAAGAATCAAACAGAAGATTTTGAGTGAAAATTATATAAATGACTTTACATCAATGGCATACCAATTAGACCATGCCCAACCGCAAAGACAGCTACCAAAACTGTCCAGACAGAATCCATACCATATAAAGAGACCAATGAATGCATTTATGGTGTGGTCCAGACTACAGAGAAAGAAAATATCAATGCTGAACCCCAAACTTCACAACTCTGAGATCTCTAAACGCTTAGGGCTTGAATGGAAAAGTCTGGACGAAACAGAGAAGCGGCCTTTTATCGACGAGGCCAAGAGACTAAGGATCAAACACATGCAAGATTATCCCGATTACAAATACCGGCCAAGAAGAAAGAACAGATTGGATTCAACGGTGTTCACTAATCCAGCCATTTATACAACTAGAGAGACTTTTGTGGAAGTCGAACCACGTGCGGAACCGAATTACCAGTCGTTGTCTTACCCCGATCCGTTTGTGTACAACAATATGATCAGTTATACAGTACCTCAGATGTCTATGCCGACGTTCGTGCCGACATCGTTAAGGCCCAAGGAGGAGACGTTGCCGAGCGTGGAATTAAGGCCTCTGCCGTCAATAGAGAGCATATCGCCAAGGCCATTCGCTGTGGTGAACCAGCAGATGATGGTGAAGGCATACCAGGATCTGCACTACGTGCCGAGTGACGTCACGAGGATTTCTTATTATCCTTTTGGAGTACAGTAGATTTGTTGATGGATTGTTTAGAAAAGAGAACAACTTAGGTAGGTAATCCCACTCTCTCGTATTAGAAGTGGCTTTATTTGCGATGTGATTATAAAATCGTTATAATTTGGCCACGATAGAGTTCTGTTAACTCATAAAATTAACCCGAGTTACCTTATAATTTGATGATAGGTTTAGTTATGTTCAGAATTGTTGAATTGTAGCCGAAGTCATTGTTAACTAATAAAATTTTCTCTACTCATTATTTTATTAGTGATCTCACGTTATACCTACTTCCTAGAATTTTTTGGGGCTCAGCTGTTTAGGGTTGCCAGCCGGTTACCCGAAATTCATTTAAGGAAAATTTACGGATATTGAAGTAGGTAGTTAAGACGTCAACGATACTTGCGCCACAAACGACAGATTCTAGTTAGGTATATGTGAGACACTTAATATCATCTCGAAAGTAATAAAAGGAGTTAGATATTAGACCTTATTGAATCCGAAAATATTGTCACAAAATGTTTTCATCATCAGTTGATAAGAAATAATTTCCTTTCTCCGAACAACCCGTCACCGATGTAAACGAATGATTCACTATGTCGGAAGCCCAGAAATAATGTACCGATCATGACTAGACACTTGGGCACAGATTGATGATATCATAGGTAGGCACCTAATTGAACGACGTTTTATGAGAATCTGTCATCCAGGACAAAATATGCACGCGACAGTCAACCTTACGAAGATTAGGTTAAAGTATAAATTGATGTGTTGTTGGAAATCAAATTTATACCTATGTTTTTGAAAGATACTCATGTTAAATCTTTTAATGAAATTTGGATTTTACGTGGTGAGTTTAGGGTATAAAATGCAAGTGAAATTAGGGTCTGTGGTGACAGTATTTTGGGCACTGTCGAATGATTACCTATTTTTAGGGATATTTTTCTCAAGAATACTATTGAACCATGTTATGAAACGGCGTTTGTTTGTGATAGAGATATATAGGTACTTTAATAGCATCGCACAAAAATATTCACCTCGGTAGAGTTTAGTAGGTACATAATAAAATATCTACAAACGAACACACCAGCTATACGGTCCCACAGTAAGCAACGCTTGTATTATAGGTACCGTACAATGGACTGAGGGCGAACCCAGTTTATAACACTTATATAGATATTAAACATCCATGCAAATAGGATACAAACAATCGTGGTTATCACACAAAGTTTGTCCCTACCAGGATTTGAACCCGGGACCCTCGGTGCAGAAGGCTCGTCATTGGTGTATTACAATATATTTTATTAAATTATCACTTACTCACACGTAAAGGTTCCAATCTCAATTACAAAACAGTTAAACAACATCCAATCATGAAAATTCGATTTGCACAAACGTTTTCATAATTATAAATTTAAATCCATCGAACTCGAAATGTCACAAGTGGGGCAGAAAGGGGTTCAATTAAATTTATTATTGTTCGACCCCCGGGGTGGGGTGGGGGAGGGTGGGGGTAGGAGGCCATTTTTCTATACATAATAAGCTTTCCATTAATTGAAAACTTGATATTGTTGAAATATTAATATGGAGCTGTTGATGCAGACATATGACGGACTACTTGAATAAATAAATAAGTACCTACTTTCGCGACATATTATTGACTTTATTCCCCATATATATGAACAGGGATGTACTGTTCTACACACAAATTTCACCAATGGTACGTCACCATACAATGAGGCTAACGTATTGTCATTTACCATACATGTTAAAAGTTTTGAGATTGCCTTTTAAGAGAGACTAAGGTTAGTCCAGGAAAAAAATATTTTAATTAAGTACTGTTGATCGTTGTAAGTACGCTAGTTGTTGTTATAATTATCATATAAAAATACTTGCTATAGCGATAAAGATAAACCCTCAAATATGGGTATAGAAAACATTTTTCGGAGAAAAGAGCTTTATGTTTTGTAACATGAATTATATTGTGCGGGTTGGCGGACGTCACACGTCTTTCGAGGGGTTCTCTCAGACATGCAGGTTTCCTCGCGATGTTTTCCTTCACCGTTTAGCAAGTGATAATCGTGGTTGACAATGAGATTCGCACATGAAATCCAGTAATCCCATAGGTGCGATCCGGAGTTTGAACCTGCGCTCCTCGTTACCGAGGCAAGCGTTCTACCAACTTGTCTATCTCTGCTTATATAATACCTGTACTTCAAAATAAATAATATTTCTTCTTCTTGTGTGGTATTAACGACTCTATGTAATTATAAAATCTTGGTGAAATGATCGCCAATAACTAAATAGTAATTACAGAAACCCTGCGACGCCTGCCTGTAAATTGACACTTTTATTTGCATAACTTAACCCTGTGTGCGGCACGTTGTTAACATCGTCATTACGCGATCGGAAACTTGCTGAGCTGTGCATTTTCCATTTTCATCTGAAATACAAACGAGCAATTGAGAATTTGAGCCGGTAGATACTTCTTTATTCAAAATAACAAGTACTCACTAATTTGTTACAAGTACTAAGCCACAGATGTCGCCGTAGCGTTAGGAGTTAGAGCACATTATTGTGTTCTTATATCAAAAATAAAACATAGGTATTAAATAAAGAAACAAGTTAAGACAAATTGGTGTACAGATTGAACGTCAGCAGAATTTGAATAAGTTTAAAAAGTTCATTGAAAAAAAATATGTTTCCAACTAAATGACAATTGTGATTTTTTGTGAGCGAATTTGTTTTTAAAATGGCGTAGCATATAATGCGATCAAAAATCGAAGGTTCAGAGCTTAGTATATCCATACTGAATCATTCTGTGTTATCAACATAGGTAGGTACTCGTACAGGCGGTATCAAAATGCATTGCTCACATTATCATCCATCTGAAGCGTCCTCCTATTGTCCCGCAGCTTCACATCACGTGTCATTCAATATCGCGTCTCTTTCATCCGAAACATCCCTGCAAGTCTTGAACAAAGCCAGACTGTCTAACACCTACCTGCTTAGGCTGAAGCATATATTCTGTAACAATTTGAACCTTACCTCAACGTTATAAGGATAGGAATTGCGGTGGAACCGTGTCGAGATGCAATTCTGTCGGATAACTGCTAAGCTTCGATAGGTAAAGACAGCATATTGTAAAGGTTGTATTTACGATTTTTTCGTTATTCGAATTTCAGTTCTATGTGCAACACATTACGTTGAAAATTGATTATGATGTATAAATACTTAGATCTTTGCAAAATGGAAAGCTCTAGTAATGCGTTACAAAACGTAGCAATGTGTGGAACAATCGAAAAACGCGTTTAACACAGTATGCATAAGAGCTTCAACGTTAGCAGACGACTGTTGTCACACCGTAGAGAACGACATAATCGTCACACACGTCTTTCACACCGTACACCAAGAATGAATGATAGATGAATCCTGGCTCGAGAATCCAGCTTTTTCTGCTTTTCATGTATGGTGGAACCGAATAGTCGTTTTCCGGTATCGGAATATTATTCACACGATTTTGAACCATATGCCCATGTGAATACGAAGACTTTTGAAGTTGAAGATGTGAAGGAATATAGTTGTCGAGTTGATATCTCTGCGTATTCATACGAGTCGCACAAATGGGCCAAAAGTTGTATGAGGAATATGGGACGCGCTTTGATGTAGAGAAGCGATGCAAGAAGTGATAGGAATATCCTATTTCTTTGACAAGCTCTGCAGAGGTGGACACCCTACAATGACTGGAAAACACCTGGCAAGTGTCTGTGTACGAACTTTGTAGGGTTCCGTAGTTGATGCTTAGTTAAATAGTTCTTCATAACTCAAAAGGATCTACTACGGGATTCTCGAAATAATGCTTTATGATAAATTATACGGTCCATCAACATAGGTGCTTACAAGTTTCTAGGTCAAACAGTTCAGAAACTACACGTTGCTAAACATTTTGGTAGGTTCGCAGACGGCATGGCTGCTTTTTATTAAATTTATTATACTATTTTACATGAATGATTCTTCTATAAATTCGGAGCCCTATTTTAAATTAATAAAATATAAAAAATACAAAAAGCCAACATTACGCGGTGTTCCCAAGCGGTCACCCATCTAAGTACTGACCGCGCCCGACGTTGCTTAACTTCGGTGATCGGACGAGAACCGGTGTATTCAACGTAGTATGAACGTTGGCGATTAGTTACTCAAAATTATTGATTAATACAAAACAAGACTTATCACTAGGTATCATAAGTGAGTGTACTTTTGTAAAACTATCTAAGAATAGCGAACCATTTATGACCTAATATTAGCCTAATGTAGAGCGGCACTTGTTCATTTCCAGGTTGGATATACCTCTTCATTCCTGGTTGCGTCAGTATGACATTTGCGTATTCAGGTGTATTCAACTTTGCCAGTTATACGGTATTTTTATCATTTGTAGCGCCCTCTAACAACTTCCCTCCGCGTTTTCCGCCTTTTCAGGGTAGGCGAGGACGTGTCGTATTTGCGAAGGCCTTTAGTGATGTACAATGTACTGCCGAGACCTGGGGGCGTACTACGAACTCTTAGGTATTTCCGGGCAATAGGTACTTAATTGCCTGGTAATTCTATATTTTGACTCAATAATACATATTTATAATATACATCTGAAATCATTATGTGAAATCGGAAATTCGATACGTTAACAAAATGACGATTGTCATTTTGTTGGGAACATTTTTTTTTAAATCGATTCATCGAAATTTCTACTTCACAATGACTACAAATGCGCTATAGAAGCGCAGCTTCAAGACTTCTAGTATACCCTTTCTGAAACATCCTTTAAAGTACCTACGTAATCATAGAACAACGATACATCTTGTTTCCACATTTGTACGTTACGTTACGTACGTTTGTACTCGGGGTCGAGTCACCTTCGTCCGTAGGAGAATTAAGTACCCTCGAGATACCCTACACGTGACCCTGGGTGGTGCCAACCAGGTGACAACTCTACTGGTGGTAGGCTTCGGCCGTGGCTAGTCACCACCCACTGAACAAAGCCATGTCGCCAAGCGGCCTAGCCGTGTTCCGGCATGATGTTCGGTGTTGCCATTCATGGATGGCGGGTCAGATTAGTTGCGCTGCATGTGCCTAGTGAATGTAGCGTCTCGATCTACTGCCGCCTTCCTACCTAGGCAAGTATGCTCCATCGTAGATCTCATCGTCACTTACCATCAGGTGAGATTGAGATCAAATACTTGCCTATAATGTAATAAAAACAAAAAAAAAAAACGTCAAAACAGACTGAGACAAAGTAGGTAATAACTAGCGGTAATTAATATCGTAACATGATTGTTATGAAATTTAATCAGTGTATTATATAATATGGTTCTATTACACTTTAGAATTAAGTTATATACTTTCATACTCATTAAACATGATATAGAATAAAGGCCAAAAACAAAAACACCTTTGAAATTACAAAACCATAGACCTGACACTTTATTTTTCAAAGTTCCATTACAATGGCACTGACCACGAGTTTTAGGCCGGGATGTGAATTGCCTGCAAATAAGAGTTCATGGTACACCCCCTGTTTGCAGTGCGTATGCAAATGACACTTTTTTAGTTTGATTCTATGAAAGTGATTTCTGTTTTTTTTTCTGTGTGCGCCAAAGGATTTTTGTGTTGTACTATTTTCTTTTCTTCTTTGTGGTTGTATCTATAAATAACCTGTTAAGTACCGATAAATAATCTTATCTTAGTATATATAAATTACGTGTCACGGTGTTTGTCCGCTATTAACTCCTAAACTACTAAACCGATTTTAATAAAATTTTGCACACTGTGTGCAGTTTTATCCAACTTGAAAGATAGGATAGTTTATATCTCTATTTATTTTATATGGCATAACAACGTTTGCCGAGTCAGCTAGTACCTATATATATATTGGGTATCTATAGGCATGCGCATAGCCGGGGTTTCCTTCAGGGTGGGCCAAACGAGGAAACTCGAGTTGAACCATAAAAAAATCTGCCTCCAGTATAAAGTTGCTCTTTCTCTGATAGCTATGTGTCCCACACTGCTCGCATCTGTCAATACACTATAGAGGCACATATTTTTTGAGATCTGTTGTGATATGGTCTTTTAACTTTTTGCTTGATTCCATGAGCCAGGGTGAGGCATCAGCCCCTCCCTGGTCCATGTTGAAGTGTTATCTCTATCTACTATTTCTCTAATCTTTACGACGCACCGTTAGAAAACTATAAAGATTTCTCCAACAACTTCTTCATTAAATAATAATAATATATCCATTTACTATCACAAAAACCACTCAGATACGTCCCGAAACTGTATCAATTAACATAAAACCCAAATAAACGTACAATTTGCCCCAAACTCTGCGTATAAATCTCCAAAAAAGCATTATTCCCTTTCATATAATAAGCGCTAATGCGTCGCACAGTGTGCCAAAACGCCGCTGCGTCGGGCAAAATGAATTGTGTACGGAAACGTATTACCGTCGTGTCAAATGACTTGGAACTTATATCGGAGTGCTCCGCCCCACTGTGCATCATTTTGTTTATATGTTTACGCTCAATCGTGCGGGGGACGACAATTGTATTATTATTTATTGGACGTATAAAGGATGGTTGTTCTCGACCGGCTTTATAGTAGATGATCCGTGACGGGTGGCACTTAGTTTTGGTAAACAGATACTGTTATAATCGAGATGTTATTGGGTAAGTTACTGATATGTATTAAAATTGTACTACTTGATTACCTAAGAGCTTTTTAAAAAAGAGCAACCATGGAGTTTCTTGTCCGTTCTTCTCCATAGGAACGGCATTTCGGACGGGTAGTAAAGTTGTAGCTTAGCATTTTTGACGATTCATAAGTACTGTACTTTATGGCTTATATGAATAAAAATGTATTCTAATTCTGATACCTAAAAGTATTTTTAAAGAATTACTGTATTTTTAATTTTCTACCGTTTTGCCGAATATACTTACCCATTAGTTGATTTTCTACGCTCTTAAGATGTATCTCATTGTACTCGGTGTGATAGAAAACAATCACTATGTAGAGCGGAATTTATAATTATGACACAATTACCACCAAAAGCTTTATTTGATATATCACATAAAGTATTAAAGCTTTAATTTGTGCTCTATAATTAGTGTACTGCCCTGTAACACCCTTGAGTTTGTTATTTTTGGTGTACCTCACAATTAGTGGTCAACATTTAAATAACAAATAAATCCCAGTGGCAAAAATAAATTCTAAACGTGTAATAATTTGACACCCACTCCCAAAACAATTGTGTATAAAGCATACAAACACACGGTTGAATTAGACGCGGCGCCTCGCCCACTGTGCGGCAGATGTACAAACATTGGACAGAATCAACACTAATTTCAACAATCGGGCCCCATGGGCGTATGTTTTCAATCAGCCCATTTTAAATTATTTATTTCTCACCCCACGACGCAACCGATGTCGATAAATTGTTTTGATTTTAAATGATTTGTAACAAGATCATTTAGGGATACGACCATTCTATTTTTATCACATACTAGCTGTCTCGGCGAACTTCGTACCGCCTCGGAATTATTTTTTTCTGAAAATGCATTGAAGAAGACGCAAATGAAAGAAAGTGAAGCTTACCACAATAAATTAGTGAAAGCCGCACCCAAATCGGTTAAGCTGTTTCTGAGATTAGCGCGCACAAACGCACAGACCAACAGACAAAAAATCTAACAATCATTGTTTTGGGTTCTATTGCGTCGATAAATGCCCATAAAAATAGTTTTTCTCATATATCTACCATTCGAAATACAAAAAAAAAACTATTTAAGTGAAAAAATAAAACTTTATAGCAATTAACAGTTTTAGTTTAAACACGTTAACTAACTAACCAACTGACTGTTGTAGGTAACTTTTAAAATATAATATAACGCACCGATAACACCTCCATTGATCGAAAACCAATTACATTTTTCCGATACATTACAATTTTCGTACGACTAGCTCCCAAGTCATTTACGATTGAAGCCGCACTTAAAATGGCGTAATAAATAAAGTTGTTTTATATTTAATTTAGCTCATGGATCGTTTAGTCAGTTGGCTGTAATAAACAGATAGAAAATAGCGGTACTTTGTATAAATAACGTTTATAGTGTCATTTGTCAGGAATGTTTTTTTTTTGTATATAAATGGTGTTCAGTATTTGAAGTGCGAGCTTATTTGTAAGCTAACCGTATACTTCATAGTTAACGTGTTTAGACACATTGTATGGAGAATTGAATGATTACAAATGCGTTAAAGAAGCGTAGGTTCAATGCTTAGTATACGCCTCCTGAATAACCCTGTATATTTACCTATAATAGCTTTTTTCTGTTGGTAAACACCTCATAATCTACTTTGATTGCAACAGTAGATTAGTCCCAATAGAATACTAACAGACGCATTAAAGACTAATAAAATAACGATGGCATACTCACTATCGTAAGCTTTCAGCATAGAGTGGTACAGACAGACAATCCCTTTCAATGTATAATGCAAATAGTCCCTCTGGGGGCAATACTAGCACTTTATAGCTTTAGAAGCCATTTCAGATGCTCCGGAGTGGATAAGACGGTGCCCGATAGGGTAACGAGATGGAATTGAAATAAAACAATTTTAAGAATTTTATCGCGGTTTATTTTTTGATTTTACGTTCCCGACGTTTCTTAAAATTAGTTTTATTTCAATGTGTAGTATTCGCGTAAATATAATCGAGATCTAATTGATTATTCTTAGTGAAAAAAAAATAAAAAAATACGTAGTTCGCTATCTCTAATATTATACTTGTGTGATAGGATGTATAAAATGAGCTAAGGCTTTGACTTATTCGTAGGTATAGGTATTGGGTACATTGTATGTTAATAGAAAAAAAAATATCGTTGAAGCCATTATTCTCGATACAGAGGCCGAATCCGTCGTTTTCAGATTGTTTTACATTCTGTCTGTCTGTACGTGAATTGTCAGAAAACTACTCGACAGATTTTGATGAATCTTGGCATGGTTAGTTTTAAATATTTTATACAGGTTACTCAAGTGTTTAAATCGAGTGGAGCGTCGTTGAACAATAGGTACTTTATTTCAGGCACCTTTTATTTCAGTAAGACGAGAACGAGTTACAATAAATAAAAGCCTTTAAATTGCTCTACATGGCATAAATCCATCCCTGTATTCAATGTAGAGTCATAGAGACAAAGTGATTGAATTGTAGGAGGCAACTTAGTACATTCACGATCCGAGCAGACGGTTTTACTCTGATTAACAGTTGGAAGAAAATTTTATTAGTGAATGATTAAGTAAAAGCTACTTCCGTGGCTTCAGATACATTGTAATGTAAGTATAGAAAAAAAAGAATACAAATTTTAAAGATTTCATCCAATAACAATTGTATTACAAAGCAATTTACCAAAATGATTTGAAAAGCCATTGCAAATTTATTAAAACTTCTATTAATTTGGAGGTTCTTGTTAGATCTTGGACTCCTCTCGTAGTACATGTCAGTTTCATTTTGATGTTTGGTTAGGATACGTCAGTTATCTATATCTAGTATACTGATATTATAAAGTGGTAAAGTTTGCGTTTTTGTTTGTTTGTGAGTTTGTATGTAGGGGGTAATCTCCGGATCTACTGATCCAATCCAGATTTTTTTTTACTGATAGAAACCTACATTTTTCCCGAGTGTAATAGGCTATGTTTCATCGAGGCACCGCGGGCGGAGCCGCAGGCAAACGCTAGCTAATTACATTTTCGAAACTTGGAAGTACGATCCAATTTAACTCACACCACCGACTACCATAGCATAGATTTTACTAACATAGCTATGTTAGCTCACTATTATTTTCAGTAGAACTATATCACTTAAAGAACTCAATCTATCTTGATCATATCAAAATGTCAAGTGAAAATAAAGCTGCAACACCACAATACGCGAGCAGATAGGACGCTAAACATTATATTAATGCGGCACGAAACGCATTAGGGGCCGGAAATGGCGGCGTACACATTCAGTATTGTACTCGAGGAAAAATGATATAATATCATAACATCCTTTCATGACCATTACTGGGCTTGCCCGCCCTGCGGTGATGTCGCAAAGATAAGGAAACGTTCTAGAAGTGATCATGTTATATGTACCTATTAGTTAAGAGCCTCACAGAGGCAAAGAAAAAATACGTATAAATATTGTCAAACGAAACTAAATATTGGATCTTTATACAATCATATTCAATGATTTGTTTAGACATTACACACAGCTTGTCTGAACACCGTCATTTGATAATGTATCCGTACTTAGTATTTGACTATATATTCATTATTGAATTTATTTATACCTCCTAGTTGGTAAAATCGCCCAATAGATCAGAGTGTGCTTCACTTGAACTTGGGATATCCTACTCGACTTGCATGGACTTGCATTGACATGTACTTGTATGACTGAGTTTTAATATCTGACGTCCTGCGTGTTTAGGAGGACACGTTATGTCTTTTAAACATCTTTGACAGTCAAAAAGGATAGTTATAAATCTGAGAATTTAGCTAACCCTTAGGTTACCAGTACTTGATTAGTTGGGCGTCAGACGGCAATCGCTCTTGCAATATCAGTACCTACTTAAATAACCAAATCCGAGTAGACTAAAAGCCGATCCAAATTTGAAAAATGTAAATAGGTAAGGACAAAGATCTATTGATCTATGTAAGATTGAATTAATACTCTCATCCAAATCCAAGTCTTGATTTACACATAGCACGAGTACTTATTAACGAGAAACCTAGCAACAATATACAGGACTGCAGACATGTAGGTACCTAGCTAGATTTATACACTGAGTAGGTAGTTTATAGTTTCATGACCCCTCTATATTTCTCTACGCTTACTCGTTGCCCGCGCCGCCCTACACGAGACAAATCGTCCAGTTGGCCATTTGTCAAAAAAACCTGCATCCGCCCAATGAAAGCGGTCTTTGTCGCCACCACAACGATATCTACACACATTTACACGCTTTATTACCATGCAGTAAGGTTCAGATTAGAGATACTAAACAGTCAACATGGTTAGTCTAATATGAATGGTGAATAACAACAAAAGCTTCTTTTTGAAGTTTTCTGTTAAAATGTGGCCGGGTGTGTCTATGCGCCATTTTGTTGGCTTTATGGCATTATTTACTATGGTAAAAATGATTTTCTTATTGACACAATAACTGTGTATGTTAATTTTAAGGATACCCAAGGGGTAAGAAAACGAAAATATACATTTTATTAAAGTTATTATTCGTAGGTCCCTACCAAATACGTACTCATTCATCGGCGAAATGTAGGTCCACTGTAGAGCACCGCAGCCGCTAGTGGTGGTGTCTGTATCAGTCTTTAATATATTTATCAGTCTTATATTTCAGTCTTCAATCGAACATTGTTTATGCAGAGTGACTCAGTAAGGGTACCTATACTAAGTAAGCATTTGCGTATCTTTAGTGTGTTTATGCAGAGTGACTCAGTAAGGGTACCTATACTAAGTAAGCATTTGCGTATCTTTAGTGTGTTTATGCAGAGTGACTCAGTAAGGGTACCTATACTAAGTAAGCATTTGCGTATCTTTAGTGTGTTTATGCAGAGTGACTCAGTAAGGGTACCTATACTAAGTAAGCATTTGCGTATCTTTAGTGTGTTTATGCAGAGTGACTCAGTAAGGGTACCTATACTAAGTAAGCATTTGCGTATCTTTAGTGTGTTTATGCAGAGTGACTCAGTAAGGGTACCTATACTAAGTAAGCATTTGCGTATCTTTAGTGTGTTTATGCAGAGTGACTCAGTAAGGGTACCTATACTAAGTAAGCATTTGCGTATCTTTAGTGTGTTTGTAATCACAATGTACCTATACTAAGTAAGCATTTGCGTGTTTGTAATCACAATGTAAAATAAGAATTTCGATATATCGATTTAAAAAAGAAAAACCCAACTAAATGACAATTATTGTGAGCTTTTTTTTTAATTTCAATATTGTTTTTTTTACTTTTGCAAATGTGCTATAGAAGCGCAGATTCCAGGCTTAGTGCTGAATCACACTTTATAGCTAACTATCCACTGCTCTACATATTTTTTTTTATTTTTCTTTTCCTTTTGGTTAATTTTGTTAGTTTGGATGTAGGGGGTAATCTTTGAATCCACTGATCCGATTCTGAAAATTCTTTTATTTATCGGAAATTATATTATAGCTGAGTGCTAAAGGCCATTTTTCACCGAAATACCGCGGGTTGGGCCGGGGGGGAAATCTATATTTTATATTTTTCATGAAACGCTGTGTGTCTACACAGTGTGCATATTGTGATTATTGCTCAAACATTGTTCCAAGCAATAAGTGAAGCTTAAGTTGTGTAACCGTTATATAAATGATTAAAAACAGTATTAATTAAAAATATTACCATGCACACAATAAACAACCATAAGCTGAATTCCTCATTCATATTGAAATACGAAGCGAGCGAAACTATCGCTCCATTCAGCCCGCCCCCCTGGCCGCTCGGCGTGAATATATTCGCTGGGAGAGTTGGCTTATCTCGGTGACGTCACGATGACGTCATTACATTTCGATGTCCAGTCCGCGTCGCGTGCACAACAGGTATCTTGGCGTTTCCGTTTTTCAAAATGAACGTTTATTTTTAAAACTTATTAAATGTTCCGACAATGGCGGTAGTGTCGAGGATAAAGTTTGACATGGTTTTAATAGATAGGCGGCATTATACTACAATAATGATAGTTGGATAAAATTTACTCTCACTCGCACTCTTATAAATAATATAATATGATAATAATATCGCCAGACGAACGCACAAACTATACGTACCCACACTAAGCAACGTTTGTTTTATGGGTACCGCACAACGGTCTGGGCGTGAACCCAGTATATAATACTTATATAGATAGAAATAAACTATTTTTTCGGATTTTATCGCGTTTGTTTTATGTTTTTACGTTCCCGACGTTTAAATCAACTTATATATATATTAAATACCCATAACTCAGGTAGATACAAACATTCGTGCTTATCACACAAAGTTTGTCCCTACCAGGATTAGAACTTGGGTCCCTCAGTACAGAAACCAGGGCCACTACCAACTGCGCCGATCAGTTCGTCAAATGTTTGCTGCACAGATATCTAATCAGTACTAACTTACTTGCCTACTAAATATGTTATGCTATGTGTAAGGATATATAGCAGAAAATATTGTATTTTCACCGTTGAGATAAAACGAAGTCAAAGCTTACCTACTAAAAATAGGTCGGTAACTCATAAAAAAATATATTGTTTTTAGTGAAGAAAAAAAAAAAATATTTACAATCCTTTTGGCACAGCTTATTTCTCATAGCGCAACCACATTTTAAAATGCCGTACAACCAATCCCCATACCGCTATCACCAAAGAGCTTCTCAATATCCACTCGAAAAACACTCGAAAATCAAAAGAACTTTTTTTTGAATACTGGCGTTTACATTTATCGCGTTCAATGAAATAAAATTAAAAAAAAAACAATAAATTGGCGCGATTGCATCTTGGAGTGATGAGTGGCCGCCGCGGTTTCTCATGGGGTGATGTTGTGGTACTGACGCTAGAGGGAGCCTTGCGATAGAGTGAGTATTATGCTATCGGCTTTTGGGAATGTTCTGTTGTGCATGTTAATATTTTTTTTAAAAGAGCCACCATGGAGTTTCTTGCCCGTTCTTCTCCATAGGAACGGCATGCCAAACGGGTGGTAAAATAGTAGCATAATATTTTGTAACATTTGACGATTCATAAGTACTGTACTTAATGGTCTACGTGAATAAAAAAAATATTCTGATTCTGATTGTATGGAAAAAAGATTTATTTATTAGTTTTACATAATAATAACCTTCATACGTCACGACCATATTTACTGTAAAGTAAGGTGCATTTCATATTTTAGAACTACTTTTTTTGTCTTTACTTCGTTGGTCTATGTACCGGCTGCTGATTATGATGAATAGTTTGATACCCGGTCGTATAGTTTATAATAGGCTCGCTCTCTACATACAAATATAACACCATTAGCCGAATGTAGAGGCGCGACAGGAGAAATTAATCTTTTTCAGTTCCTAGTCAATTCCCAATAATTATTAAACTGTAGTCTCCCTACTAAAGTACCGGCGTCTCACAGCGGTGGCTCCCACGGACGGCGTGTTAGAATTACCGCTCAATTGGGCGTCATGATTCGATTTGCACCCTGACCGGAGTCTGACTGACCGTGAGCACAGTACATACCACTTAAGCATAAGTATTAGAAGTATGATAATGGAGATTTGAGAATGACTGTAAGAATTTGTGAAAACATTTTAATGAATTTTAACTTTTTTCGGTGGTTTTCAGAAGAATAAACCGAGATTTTTATTATTTATTTTAAAACGCGGTATAGTTATTAATAAAAGGGATAATTTTGCTATGCTAGTAGATAGCAAAACACTACGGTTGGCTCTGCTACGATCGTAGCAATTGCTACGAATATAGCTACGTCATTCCGTAGCGATCGTAATAATACTTGGTCACAGCGAATTCAAATACTTTCACATAGGTAACGATTCATTGTTTCTTCCCATATCGATTCTCATAAATCAAAACGTAAACTCATAATCGTAATATCGATTACAAACCAGTATTCGAGTGCTATCGAGTCGAGTGCCGTTTCATTTTCACCCCTGAGAACCGAGCACTTCACTCGCCCATTGTTTTGCAATGCCTTTTGTCAATAATATTTGTACAGAAGTAAGATCTGATAACATTTAGCTTACACAGCTTTGTAGTTTGAAATGTTTAATAAGACATTGTGTTGCGTTTTGTGTGATTTTCTGATATGGTTTTTTAAAAGTTTGTTACTCTAATAAAAATGTATTGTTTGTCTACTGGTTTGGTGAAGAGAGTTGTTTATTTTATTTTTAATAAATCATGACTTAAGAATGTTTTTGTTAACATTAATCTATACAACGTTTGACTAAAAACATTTTGGTAAGTCAAACGATTGAAAGTAGAAAAGAAGCCAATATTCTTGACTAGATCGATGACTAGATAATCAATTGCAAGGTCATTAATAATGAGACAATGATGCAACATTATTAAGGTAACGACGCACACTTATCCCATTCAAATAAAGTTGCAAGATATCCTAACTAACCTCTAACCTCGCAATGAACCTGTAATTCGACACCTCGTATTAAGCTACCCGCTTACAAACGAGTATACCTAAGCCGCACACCGCGACAAAGACCCGCGGCGACAAACAGCTAATTTGCAATTGCGACAAATCGCAATCACACGTGTACTAGCTACAACTAGCAATTTGTTTTAATGCTGTGCACAGGGAGCGCATGCCCATTGTTGTGTGTATCGCGATATGTTATTATTTTATGTATATAGGTACTTATTTAGGGTACCAGTGATAACCAAGTTGGTAGAACGCTTGCCTCGGTAACGAGGATCGCAGGTTCAAACTCCGGCTACAACCAAGATTATCACATGCTAAACGGTGAAGGAAAACATTGCGAGGCAACCTGCATGTCTGAGAGAACCCCTCAAAAGATGTGTGAAGTTCGCCAACCCGCATTGGGCCAGTGTGGTGGACTATGGCCTAATCCCCCTCGCATTGAGGGGAGACCCGTGCACAACAGTGGGACATTAAAAAGGGCTGGTATTATTAGGTATTTATTTAATTCTTAGGGCTCATATGAGGATATAGTAAATGCAGCATCTATATAAGTCCGCATGCAATACTGGACATTATAGAATATTTTCTCCAAGATCTTCACTTTGTTAGCAGACAATGCAAACATTATAATATTTTTTTGGACAAACCTCCCGCTTATTCTACCCCCCACCACCATTGCCCAGCAGGGTGCCCAAAACGCTGGCAGCAGTGCTTAGTTCAATGGCAATGCTGATGTGTTGGCCAAAATAGGTGCCAACGTTCTAGTCACCAGATGTCTATTTACAACAACCATGGTCACTGGAGAACTAGAGACATCCTAGTGTCATAGTTTGAACTGGGGTACCCTTATATTTAGTTGTTTGCGGTCCGATCTACGCAGAGCTATTGCAGTAAAGCAGCCGAAACGTCGGGAACGTAAAAACCTTAAAATAAACGCGATAAAATCCTTAAAAATCGTTTTCTTTCAATATATCTAGATATTTCAAATCCTTGTTAAAAAAAGGGTTTAGCGCCATTCAAATAGGAACGCTAAGATG
Organism: Pheosia gnoma; assembly: GCA_905404115.1. Classification (NCBI taxonomy): domain Eukaryota; kingdom Metazoa; phylum Arthropoda; class Insecta; order Lepidoptera; family Notodontidae; genus Pheosia; species Pheosia gnoma. Next base: position 10,992,120 of record FR989894.1, on the reverse strand, counting down.
AACAGCTCGATAAATCAAAGTCGTATAACAAAGTAACCGCACTCACCTAAACACCGTTTACCAAACATGTAATCATTAGCGGTGCGCGTGTGAAAACAGGCAATTTTGTCGCGACGACAACATATTAGCGGGGCCAGAGGGGGGGGTGGGGTGTCGGTCGGGTCGCGGGGGTGTCGGAACCGTTTGCATTTGACTTATTTGCGGAATAATTGGCGTTATAATTACATAGTGCTGCATGGGAATTGGCGAGGACGTGATTTGGGAACTCAATTAGTGTTGGGAGAATCATTGAAGTGCATGTGTAAAAGGAGGTAGGCGATTGGAATGTCATTTGGGAATCATAAAATGTCACTTTTCAATGTGCTTTGGGAGTCGACGCGATGTCCTAGGGCGTTTTTATAAACTTTTGTTTTACGTCTCGACAATTTATTTTTGCTTGCTAAATTTTTTTGTAAATTATAATTTTCTTCTACTACCCAACCCTGCCTTTTAAACATCTCATCCCGGCTTGCGGCGGATTGCGGCCACCGCTTTCAAGTTATTACCAGTCTTGGTTGTTTTACTGAAACATATTACGAGTATAAGTCAACTTAGGTCAGAAAGGAAGGGTTCTGTCATTGGGTCAGTAAGAATGCTGTCTTTTTTTTTAAAATATGGTCTATGTTTCAGATTAGCTAACTGTAGGGTAAGCAGGAACTCCTAATAGCAACGTCATCGAAAAAGCATGCTGTCACTGTCATACTTATTTATGGAATCTGTGGTGTGAGAGGGATGGTTGACGTTACGTTACCGAAACGGTACGTAAAAAGGATTGTGCTTGAGGTACTGTACTGTACTTTGAACGGTACTACAGTTAGGTCTCGACCAGTAGACGTCAGTTGTTGTGTGTACAAGCAGATTTGATTGGAAGCCGATACCAAGGTAACCCAAATGTATATTTGAAAAAACTTGGCTCAATTGAATGCAATTTAAAAAAATATATGCCTTTATCATTGGGTATTGCTACTTTAGGGAAGCAAGTTTAAGCACAGAAAATATCGTTCAGAAATACGAAAACTACCCTTAACCGCATTGCAAATCACAATATCCCCTTGCTCGCATTATTAGCTACTGATCCACTGAGCGGATTCGGCCAGTCCGAGCCGGATGTACCCGGATTTCAGGCCGGTTATACACTGATTTCGCCTCGATAGATATGCGGCGGTCGCCGGATGTCCATCCACCGTGCATTCGGTCACATTTCTAAACGCGACACGTTGGTATTTCAAATTAGTTTACACCCCCCGAGTTAGAAATTTGGTTCAAGATTTGAGGTCATAATTTAGGAAATCTAATGCTTGTATAATTAATATTATTTCAAAATAAATGTTGTTTATGGTTTTCGTACATACATCACTAATAGGGATTAGAAACAAATACATTCTGCATTGTGCTCACATACCAATAACTATGGACTACACCAAAGTACATAACATTTTTATAAAAGAGTAACTATGGGGGGCCACTATTCATGCTGCTTGCTCTTCTTCATAGGAATGGATTCCAAACGGGCATTAGTACTTATTTTGCTCCAATTTTGATAATTCATAAGTAGGTTGATTTCTTATATTTACGCGAATACTATACATTGAAATAAAACCAATTTGCGTGTGAAGTGAGTTCTCCCGTGACCATGGTTACTGTAAAGCAGCTGAAACGTCGGACGTTAAAGCATAAAATCCTTAAAATTAGTTTTATTTCAAATAATAATAGAGATAAAAATCATTATCTTATACATATGACTATGAGGCGGTACGAAGTTCGCCGGGGCAGACAGTCTTTAAATTAAAGGAACAAGAAACAAATCCAAAAAATCAAAGATCATAAAAATCGGCAACCCGTTCTTGAGTTATAAATAGTGTAACTAACACGACTTAGTTTTATATATAAAGACAAAGATAATGATATTTCTTTAATTGAACCCCTAATGACAACCAAATACTAAAAAATGCTCTCTACACAAGCAAGGCGCTACACCGGAAGAGCTCAGGGCTGACACCGAATGAACCGCCCGCGAGTATACACTAATTGTCTAAGTGTATAATGAACTTGTTTGTGCCAACCCTTGGAGCCAACTTTCATATCACGCCGCCACACACCGATATTAACTTTGTCTTAACATCTTAGGGTTAAAATTTGTTTGACGATTACTGGAACGTGACAACCCTAGCTGTAAAACTTTTCCAATGAAATTCTATCCTATTTGTGGTACGATAAAGTTGATTTTATATTATTGGTGGGCAGTAATAGCAATGGTTATCACCCTAATTCTGTCTGTGTGTCGCACACTCGGCATTGTCTCGCCGGGTTAATTATAAAGTTTTCTCGTGCAAAAATGGCGGAGTTTCAAAGAGGTGTAACTCGAGTAGTTACCATTTTGAAGTTGTATATACCTATTAATTAAAGTTACTTATTGAAATAAAACATTTTTTAGGATTTTATAGTGTTTATTTTATGTTTTTACGTTCCCATAAAAATGGTTTTATTTTAATGTGTATTCGCGTAAATATTTTTTTTCTATTTTATCAGCCGAAAGACGTCCACTGCTGGCCATAGGCCGCCCCCAATGATTTTCACTCATCACGGTCCTCCGCCACTCGCATCCACCGGCTTCCTGCTACACGTGTGATATCATTGGTCCACCTTGTGGGGGGCCATCTACGTCTTCCGGTTCGTGGTCGCCATTCTAGAACCTTTTTGCCCTCTCTCAATATTTTCTTTTTTTTTCACACAGTACGTGGGTTTATTTTTGCTCTTTCTTACTCTTACTAGCGGTGCCTTTATCCTTAACCGAACGAACCAAAGACACCTCTGGAACGAATCTACTTTATTCTCAGACGGTGACAATTATACAGTTATTATATTCTTTTCCAAACACAACACCCATTCTTGGAAACGAACGGCTACTAACTTTAATTTTACCGACACTTCGTAATACATACTAAACGGTTGCTTTTTGTATTGACAGTTGACAGTAAATACTGTCAATGATCTTATACGCACACTTGACATTAATTTCGACCTTAGCGACTACACAATAAAGGTTTAGTCGACTGTAATTATAATCTTGTGTTTCGGATCGAGACCGTTACTGAAACAAAAATATTTATTGCGGTTATGAAGACATTTTGTATTTGTGTTTGTCTGTCCGTTTGTCGGTTTTACAGCTGGTTTTAAAGCTCTTTGTTTCTGCTCTATTGTCTATTGTTTGACATCGTTTGTCCGTCACAATGTGGGCTGTTTGTTAGACGGTATAGTTATTAATTATATTCTTCGAAGGATAGTAAACTAAGTAATTTCTAATTTATTTTTATTTAATGTATCCACTGTACCACTTCTTATGGCATTTTGAATCTTCCATGGGTCCAACATGTTAAAAGCTTTTGAGATTTTGATATTATTGGCCGTAGTTATTTAGATCTAGATATTTTAACAGGTTCTTTGGCGGTGCCACAATGCCTAAATCGTTTTTCTACCATATTTAAATAAGATGTAATATTTCTAAGTGAAAGTTTTAATCAATTTAAAAAAATCATTGAAAGCGTTTTTTAAAAGAAATGCCACATAGCTATCAACAAGTATTCCCTTAAATACATAATTAGTAATTACTAGTAAGTGTACATTATTAGTAAGTGTATGATCCTATATGTGATGAATTCACTAATCGACTAATCTGTGAGTAAGCACTACGTACATACTCAAATATCGACTCAAAATACTCAGCACTCTTAATAACGTAAGTTTTTCCATCAAAAATAAAATCTCTGAACATCCAATATCTCATTACGCCATCATTAGTTTATTAAAAAACCTATCTATAAATGAATTTTCCACGAACAATGGCTGCACTATACAGATTGCCTGCGCGACGGCCCTCAGTGGGCACAATGAACCATTATCATTGGGGGTCATTAACTGGGAGTATTCTGATGAAAAATAATAGATTGTGCGCACACGTATATGATATAGGAGGCAGGAAGGGCGGGTGGCATCGTGGCTTAAGCTGCGTTTAAGAGGGAGTAACTTATTTAACACTAGCTGTTACCCGCGACTTTGTCCGCGTGGTATTTAACAAAGACACAACCGTTGGCAACAGCCTGCTCGCGAGTTTTGAGCCCGCGGGACGCATTTCAGGTTGTTGCTATCAAACTTAATCAGGCGCAACACTGCAACATTGGTTTTAATTTTTTTTCGTGAGATCCTATGTTTTTTTCTAATATAAAGTAGCCTAAGTTACTCCTTGTTACATCAGCATAGTGAAAGTCCCGTCAAAATCGGTCCAGCCATTTCAGAGATTACCCAGAACAAACAGACAGACAGACAGACAGACAGACAAAAATTGTAAAAAATGTTGTTTTGGTATAGGTACCGTGTATACATCCAAATGCACTTAGTATAAAGCGGTTATTATAATATTACAAACAGACACTCCAATTTTATTTATATGTATGTATAGATAGATGTATAGATGTAATGAATTGTTGGAGGGCACATAGCTCGCAGAACCGATGGCCGCTGGGGCAGAAAGGTTCTAGAATGGCGACTACGAACCGGAAGACGTAGTGTAGGACGGCCTCCCACAAGGTGGACCGATGATATCACACGCGTAGCAGGAAGCCGGTGGCTGCGAGTGGCGGAGGACCGCGATGTGTGGAAATCAATTGGGGTGGCCTATGTCCAGCAGTGGACGTCTTTCGGCTGATTGATTGATTGAGTTGTTGGACTCCTCACCACAGTGTAATAGATATGAAAAGGTCAAATGTCTGTTAAATGTTAAATATGCTGAATATATCGATCGAGTTTATTTAATGTTTTTACATTTTTGACGTTTCGGCTGCTTTACAGCTATCATGGTCACGGGAGGACTGAGATGCTATGTCCTAGTGACGCGATAAAATATGTAAAATTTGTTTTTTTTCAATGTGTAGTAGGTATTCGCGTGAATATAAGAAATGAATATTCTCATAATTATATCTGTAAGTGACTAATAAGTGGTAAAGGTGGTCTAAGACTTTTGGAGCACTTATGTGTACTAGATTCCATTTTCCAAGGGCGTTGTTTACCATTAACTCACAAATAATATCACATCTACTATTTCAATAATCTAATGTTTACATCAAAGTAAAGATCTTCTAGTCTAGTTCTTCTGTTGTCTGATCTGCGCCATTTATGAGCCAATACCTTATTTGATCATAAGCTTAATCCGAGATTAACTAATAAACTACGAAAAACCTAGCCTTAAAAAGCTGAACCATAATGGTATGTCGGGTGAAGTGTCATGGGAAATTTGCGTAAATTCAAATAGGAAGATGGGGCGAATAGACTTTAAACCTGTATTGTGCTCTACCGGCTTTTGTCACCATTGCGGCCTCGGAGACTAACTAGCTGATATACCCCTCCTTGTCCAACATATCGGGTTAAAAAGAGATGGGCATACCCAGGTCACGACTGCAGGCGCCCCCATTGTGGCGGTGTCGAGAAATAAGTAATTAGGTGCGATGTTTCTTTGTTATTTTTTAATATATAAGGTTTTAATTAATGTTGTGATTTTTATGTAAGCAGATACCGTCGCAGAGGTATATAGAGTCAAAACTTTACATTCAGGGTTGCTCATAAGTTATTTTTATTCGTTCGAATTATACCTTATTGCATTCTGGCTTCCTAGCTCTGTTCCTACTAGGATTCTATAAGGTACGGTATTTTTTTAAGGCTAAAATGCTGATCGCGATTACACTTCACTGAAGCTAAGAAGACGCCTGTGCTCTCTAAAGGGGTAGGCAGAGGTATACCTTCAGATTGATCACTTCTACCTTCAGGTTTGATTCACAAATTTGCAATGTCAATGTTTGACTATAACTAAGTAACTGCCTAGTGAGCTTGACTACATAATTCTGTCAGTATAAACTGAGTTACTGTCAAGGTCGTCATGAAGGTACCTAATCGACCCTATAAAATATATTCTAAGCCGTTTAAAATTTAAACAATGTGAGGCTCCCTTTTGTTATTTTGTAACTAATTTCTGAACATTAGCGGGGATTGTCAATGTTATTATTTTTGTATTGTTCCTATAACAAGTCTATTGTAGTAATAAAATAATTTCACTACAAACGGATCAGCTGCTATTTATTTTTTGAAAAAGGAACGATCATAACCGTTTATTACTCGTGTTTCTTTTGTTTCGTTCTTAAAACACAAATGTCTGAGCTTTGTAGGTTTTATTACGGAGCTGATTTTTTTATAGTTTTACAAAAAAAAACCTTTTCATACTGATTATAAAACTTTGAAGATGCAAGCAGAATCTAATCTAAGTAATTTGGAGCCAACATAAATTGTTGCCTTTGTTATATTAAAGTTAAAATATATGAACTACATAATAATAATAATAACAGATAATCAAGCAACCACATCCACGATATATCTTCCAATTTAAAATTCTACTTACTCTATGCTCACACTAATAAGAATTTTATACCGGCAGCCGCACCAGACTACACACTCCACTAACAGATGGCGCTACGTGTTTCCAAATGCACATATTTACGTAATACTTGCCGCAATTATTTTCATTTAACTGGTACTTTGAAATAAAAGTAATTTAACGAATTTTATCGCGTTTATGTTTTGTTTTACGCTCCCGACGTTTCGGCTGCTTTAAAGCAACCATGGTCACGGGAGGACTGAGGTGGTTGACGTCCTATAGTGTCATAGTTTGAAACGGGGTTACTAAATATGAGGGTATATTTAGTTGTTGTTTGCGGTCCGATCTATGCAGAAAGTGCTCACAGTGTCTTGAGGTCTTGCAATGGTGCGCTTGGTATTGGATTTAATTATATTTGTTACTGGATCCCAAGTCGGTGGTAGCACCCAGCCATCTTCCCTATTGAAATTAGGATGTTTTTTAATTTCAATGGCCTCACGTATCATTCTTGGTTGGAATCGGTGTTCTTTTGCGAGGATCTGTGATTGATCAAATCTGATATAATGGTGGGTGCGATCCTGTACATGTTCACAGATTGCAGACTTTGTTCGGACGTAAAAAAACATAAAGTATCCGCGATAAAATCCGTAAAATTAGTTTTATTTCAATGTGTAGTATTCGCGTATATGAGAAATAATTTTTTGTAACTAATTTTACCATCAACCAGCTTTGTACGAATATCGAGAATGAACTCAAAATCGAATTGAACACAGCCGTAATATAAATAGCTTAAACTGTAGAATTTTAAGTACCTACTTAAACGGTAAATACCTAGAGAACTTCTATGTGTGGTTTTCTAGTACTTAGAATAACTTTTAATTTGATAAAAAAATAACAATTCCTTATCCCTTAACACGCCGAGGCGGCTTCAATTACTTTCTAATAATTATTAAATTTTAACGATTATGAACAAAAACGCGCAAACAAACTTCAAGCTATAGCAATAAAAGACTTATATTACCTAGATATTGAACATAAAGCAACGGGCTGTACTTAACTATTTTATTGCTGTAATTATTTTGTCATTTTAAAACCATGCTTCTTGGTAAAGCTTTTGGATCCGCTAAAACAATGGGAATCCTCTTTCAAAGCGTAACATTGGAAAATATACTCTATCGAAATTCGATTAGGGCGTACAATTAAGGAGTAGATTCAGTATTTAAGCTTTTCATTCAAATAGGTAGATATTAGTGACTAGGTAGACGTTCATTCTGGGTATGTTATTTGGAAATGATAAAAGACAACCTTAGCAAATAGCTTGGCTAAACACATATAGAGGTCTACCATTAATATAGGTAGTACAGCATATACTACAATGCCCGAATTAAAGTTAACAGAGTTATACAATATTATTAAGATACAATTGTTTAAATAAACTGTTGCAAGGCATTAAAGCGTCCAAATGCGAAAACCACAACAGAATTTGTTCATCAGTTTTTATGATTAGTGTCGGTGTACTTATATACGGTACTTGTATGTATCCACCATTACTCTGGGGTATTTAACGACCTTATTAGCGCAGTTGATAGTGCTCCTACTTTCTGTGCCGAGGGTCCCGAGTTCCAATCCTGGTAGGGACAATCTTTGTGTGATGAGCACGAATTTGTACTCGAGTCATGGATGTTTAATATGTATCTATATATAAGTATTATATACTTAGTTCGCCCTCACTCCATTGTACGGTACCCATAATACAAGCGTTGCTTAGTCTGGGACCGTATAGTTGGTGTCTGGCGATATTATTATAGTAATATGAATAAACAAACAAGTTTATGACAAATTAAAAAAAGACATGATCTGCGTTTCTAACAGTCTCGCCTACCCGCGACATAAAAAAAGATAGAATAGATATGAAAAACATTATGGTCATTCTCGTTGCGATAGACAGTAAGACAGTGTCGTGTCGCCACAGGCTTTTGTCTATGAGGCAATGGCGTACAAAAGTGTGACTAATGTGACCCGTGTAATGACGGTTTTATGGCTTCTTATAGAGAATCGATTTAAAGTTAAATGTTAGGTGCAGGGAAGTGATAAACGATATTTCTGTTGTACACGCCATAGTGCGCCCGCGCCGGTGGGAAAGGTTTCTTTTTGTTTTAAGAATCTATGAGGTGGTCGTTAAAGATTGATCACCGCTATATGGATAGAGGTGCACTGTGGTTCACCCACATTAACTGATGATATATAGAGTCCTAAAGTGATATCATCAACAGTTTGTCATTATCCACTGTTGGGTATGAACATAGACCGAACAATTTAATAGATGTGACGCTAGTACTATTTGTAAGTTGTTCGAAACTAGTATTTTATGTAGAGTCATAAAACCAGGAATAAAGCAGCTGTTAATTGACGAAAAAGCGTTTAATCTACTAGAATAGGTCTCGTAAAAATCTTATCAATATAAACATTAAATTTTAAACAGCTCTCTATTTAGTGTAAATAGTTATTTGTACTCTACTTAATATTAATGAAATCGAGGTGCCGACGCTTTCTTATTACAGAACTTACATAAAAAAACATAATTCTATAACACTCTCTATATATATGATCATTTGTGCACAACCGAATTCCGTACTACAAGTATGTAAAGTATTCTATTACCACAGTTACATCATATGCGTTGAGCCGCATTCGGGCCTCGCATGGCTACGAACAGCTGTAGCCCTGTTCCGCACTATTGTCACGGGGGCGAGAGAGAGAACCGCGCCTATTGTGAGCGGGAGCGAGAGGGATGTAGCGGTATAGGAGGACCGCAGGCTCTACTCTCGCACCACCCATTGGCGGAGCGCACGCCGCCCAGAAACCCCACCCCCCGCACTCCGAGACCCACACGGGCGCGCCGACGGCTCGTCAGTCTATCGTCCGTCTTCGACGCGACACAATCGTCTGCTCGTCTGTGCTCAATCGCTTCATTGTGCCATATATCAGTATAGAGCTGATGCTCTAACAGCAATCACGGCTTACAGTTCATTCAACATGTCGACACTTAGTCACCATCCGTACGCGTTCTCCATGCATCCTGGGATGCTGCCGGAGTACCCGACCGGGCCGCAGCCGCTGCCCGCGTGCTCCCCTCAATCCGAGGGGCACATCAAGAGACCTATGAACGCTTTCATGGTCTGGTCGAGGCTGCAGAGGCGTCAGATCGCGAAGGACAACCCAAAAATGCATAACTCCGAGATTTCAAAGCGGCTCGGCGCGGAGTGGAAGCTGCTGTCAGAGATGCAGAAACGGCCATTCATCGATGAGGCGAAGAGGTTGAGGGCTCTGCACATGAAGGAGCATCCAGATTACAAGTACAGGCCCCGCAGGAAGCCCAAACCCCCCACACAGGGAGGAGTCCCCGGCGCAGGAGCGTTCCCGAGCTTCCCACTGCCGTATTTCGCTGGCCCCTCTGCGACAGTAGGCCCGCTTGATGGTCTACCGTACCCGGGTGTGCCGCCCTACTTCCCGCACCAATTGGATCATCTGCAGTTCTCGAAGCTGATGGCGCCTACGGCGGAGAAGTTGCCGACGGTGTCCTCCTCGGCTGCTGCGGTCGTCTCCTCGTTCTACTCCTCGCTGTACACTTCCCCGGCGGCGCATCCAAAGCCGTTCCACTCCTCACTGTTCCCGCAGTACGGAGCGGCTCCGTCGTCACCCGTGTCTCCTATCACCCCGACGCAGCACAGCCCGCACGACGACCAGCTCAGGCGGCCTGTCTCCGTCATATATTGAAGACCAACCTGCCTTCCTTGAAGGGTACCAATCTTTCGAGGTTCGGCAGCCAACAAATATCTAGTGACAGACTGTGAATAGACCACAAATCTAAATAACTTTATTTATTATCTAGATAATGTAAAGTGCATCTCATATCAAGTGGCTTGTAAATATGTTATGGCAGCCTCGCACGAGGCATGAATTGAGTTGAAACTGTGATTACTTTTTTTTTGTTTTCGATGCGACTATAAATATTAAAGGTAGAGCGGTTAGTTAGTACGTGAAGTGAGATTGGTACCAAAAAGAGATTATTTCCTAGCTATGTGTGTTTCATGTATAGCTGAATTAGTTAAGTCGTGTACACAACCCTGAATATGTTTTAGTGTCTGTTGAGTTTGTTTGTTGCACCTTGAAGCTCAGGGTTGTCTCGGTTTACTTTATGTAATGTATTTATTGGTTCCAACTGCAGTAGATGTAAATTTAATCTAGTTATAGTTGTCTCTATTGTATGTAAGTGATTAGTGCATCCCAAATGTATATATTAGTGTATTAATTGAATTTATCGATGTCAGTACCAACGATGAAAATAACTTTGTTAATTGCCATACAAAATAAACACTAAATTGTTTTTATTTTAATATTTCGTTTCAATTTACCCCTTTAATTAATGTTCTAAATTTAAATAAACTAACTAGTCGATAAGATTAATGAAATTAAAATCATTGACATAATGAATTGAATTTGGAAGCGGATGAGTTAAATAATAAGTTTAGGTTCATTCATTCTAAATTTGAATTAGGAACTTTCGAATATAAATTCATAAAAGGTAAACGTTTAAATCTGGGATCATCATCAATTTCTACTTTTTAATTTTAATTTATTCTCCTCAAAGTAATTTATCGTCATTCCAGCGATGTCGGGTTTTATTTTAATCATCCATATTGATTATGTCATCAGTTATTTAGACGGGTTTAGTGTTAATTATGAGCGATGCATCTTCCGATGACACTCCAAGTCTTTGAACTTTTTAAATTAATTAATTATGTTGAATTCAGCTCATATTCATTTATAGGCAGTCATATCACTAAACCTCTGAAGTTCAAAATATAATTTAAAGGATCAATAATGATTGGACACAAGTTGGATTAGATTTGTAAAACATTTTCTATACCCTTAGACATTGTTAGTTCTCAATGACTATCCAATAAAATATTGTTCCCGACGGAAATCAAATTGAAAGCTAGGTTATTATCAGCTTTCACTTAATGATAATGTTGACGAGATATTATATTTAATTTAAATATTTCACTATAAAAGGGGTTAAAGTGCTATTAGTTAATAAAAAATCAAGAATAGGTATTAGTTACTTGTTTTATTTTGTTAAAAAAATGGTTAGTAGAAAATAATTGCTATTGATTTTTAAATACGTTATTACACTTAGGATAATTATTTTATGACTAAATTAAGTTATTGTAGCTTATCCTATAGACTAGGGAAGTGTCTTGGAACATTTATGATTCGAGTGTTTTACATTTTGCAAAGAGCATTATTGTTAAATGTGAAGTTTTAATAAATATGTTATTGTATGAACAATTTAATCATTGGACGGCTTGAGTGCAAGTTGCCGAAGATCGGTTGAGGGAGGTACATCTATATAAGGTGTAACAAAAATAGTGTAAAATATTTTACCAGATGAATCAGTAAGTTATATGGAGCACGTTGATGTATAAAATGATTGTGTCAATGGTGTTTGTTTTTTGTTAAAGGCAAACTGGTAGCGTTTGTTATTTTTTAAATGTTCAATAACTTGATTTATTTCTTTGGGACTGTTAGCATTATAACCTACTGTTGGCGCTGTTACTAAAATATTTTACACTGTTATTGTTACGCATTATATACATAAAATAGGGTCGCGTTACACATACCAGTTACAACTCAAAAACGGGTAGGCCGAGTTTTATGATATTTAATTTTTTTTATTGTCTCCGCCCCGAATAGCAGAATAACCATTAAAACATAGGAAAATGTATTACAACAATAATAATAAAGACTATTCACTTTGTCATACATTTGATTCTTAGGCGGTACGAAGATCGCCAGGACAGCTAGTATAATAAAAATATTTGACAAACCGTACCATTGGGATGCGTCTTCCAATAGATGTCGTTAGTTGCTTAATTCATTCATCTGTCCGTACTGTGTTATTTATTCTGTGGTAAGATAAAGTACTTGCTTGTAATAAATAGAGTGAACGAAGAGTCTTGATGTAGACGAAAAACTTAGTAATTATTATGTTTCGTGTATAATTAATACGGATTGTTTTAGGCTTACATTTTATCTATACCTATACATTTCATAAATTTACGCGAATACACATTGAAATAAAACTAATCGCACGGATTTTATTGCGTGATAAATCCGTAAGATTAGTTTTTTTGTAAACCATTAAGTACAGTACTTATGAATCGTCAAAAGTTACAAAATGCTAAGCTACTACTAAAGTAGTAAGGGTAAACCACCCGTTCGGAATGACGATCCTATGAAGAAGAAAGGGCAACAAACTCCATGGTTGCTCTTTTTTTTTAAATATATTTTACATTTTTGAGCAGTACATTGTTATAGGTATGTGAGAACAATGTAGGAACGGCTAAGCAGACTTAAGCAGCTGGTCAAAAAAATATAAAAAATAAAAGAAAAAGAGAAAAGGTATAAAGGCATAATATAATATAAAAAAACGAATGATGCAGTTTTACTATTTATCAAAATCGGTCTCGAAAGTCCTTTTACCAAATTTTGCTACTAACAATGGTTACGGCTTGGCTCATCTACGCCCATGAAAATTTCACCCTAAGGTATATGAAGATAAATAACTTTATTGTCAATATTAGTTGCCACAGTAGGTACAGTAAGCCCACTCTGCCCGCCCCACCTCCGAGAACGGGAACACGGTTTTCAATTAAATAATTACGATCCCCCTTCTGTTCGGGGGCGTTTTTCAATCTGATTGTTTTATTTCACTGTTCTTAGCTTTTACTATTGGGCTATGAGAAAGGCGATTTATAACACTAAATACTGAGTAGTAATTCAGTAGTTTTTTTTTGTAGTAATTTAGTAGTCATTTTTATTAGTAATTTAGTATAAACAACTGTCGACCCGAAGGACTTGTTTACTTCCTATATCGAGAGTGCTCTCGGCAAAAAAAAAAGATTTTGGAGTGTATCCAATGCGTAGAAATGCTCACCTTTATAAGACCCCTCATACATATTTTGTCCTCAGTGAAAACTGTTAGAAATTTTCGATTTTATAATGTTTGAAAATATGTATAGTTTATGTAACACATTATATTGAATTTATGATTTTTTTGTTCATCAACCTACCAACGAAATTGGTTAGTAAAACATGCAAAGTGCGCTAGCTATCAAACTTTTGATACGAACATACTATTCGCACCAGCTTTGGCTTCGTTTATCGTTTATTACTCATTACTAGAAACTTAAAAAATAGAGTATTTCAATGGTTTGAGGCACTAGCGCAAAGCTCAGTTTTGTTATTTAATTAATTGCTCGTCATTATTAATACCCACATGAGCTTCTGGTCCACTTATGTAACTACTACTGCAAGGCCGAGCTTAAGTAATATCGCTGTGCACAGGATTGGAATTCTGGTATACCTATTATATTTCTATATGGCAATAAAATTATTACAATTGAAAAATATTCCCCTTTTTGGAAGTGACAGTAGAAACAGCTAGCATATGTGCGCTCACTATTTTTCATCGTATATTTAATTTGGAAATTCCTACGACAAATTATTTAGTATTCGCTTATTTAATGGCCTCAAAATAAAAGGAATCTAAAGACTTTTGAATTAATCATTAGTTTGGTGGGTCATTGTTTGGAGTTACGATGCTTAAAGGGTCTCGCCGATCTCGCCGGCGCTGCTTCAAAGTGGATTTATCTGTCCAAAAGTAAATTAATTTGTCAATTCACCAACACTTTATTAATTTTATATTTTAAACATACCTACGTAATGAAATAGTATTGTTTTTATTTGTATTTTTGTGTATGTGTACAATACGTACGTGTTTGAGAATTCAATATTCCAAATTCAAATGTGCACATTGTTATTGGTAAGCCGCGAGTGAGGAATAGCCAATAATATTCAAATTTTCAATATGGAACGTAAAGAATTGAGCTCGTGTGTTGCCAGTGCGCGAGCATTTTCTCCCGGCACGAGTGTGCCCTATTTTCCCTATTCCCGACGCGGGGTATTGTATAGTGAAAATATATTATGGAGACGGCATCACAATGAGAAGTCCGTGTTATTTATTTAGATGTATTGCATTGTGCGGACCGGAGTTCGATCCGGTACGGCCAGACGGGAGGCAATCGAGTCGGGGCCACTGTGCCCGTACAGGTAACGGATTGGCAAATAATTGAAATCTAGCCCTCGCCATTATTAAAACGAGGGAAAAATGTATTCGGGCTCGCTCGAGTGGATATGTGGAATTAGGAATATGGCGGGCTGTCCGAGCACTTATGTAAAAGTAACTGTAATATATTTATATAGACATTTCCTTTTGTAATTTATAAACGATTTATTTTTATTGTTTATGTCGCTCTAGTATCCATCTCGAAATATTTAAAAATAATCGGTTCCATCCAATTAATCTTGATCTGTACGTCAAGTGCGAGAGTATTCGTAAGTTGACTGTACATAGTTTACGTATTTATACACTTTGTATGGAAAATGTAACAGTGCCTCTAGCGGACAGTATTTAAAACTATCAATTCTCCACTACATTGTGTCTTATATTGTGGTAAGTCAATCAGTATTGTATGTACGTGTATATTAATTTTTAAATAGCAATAGAAAAATAATAAATAAATAAATTAGGGTCACTGTTATTAAATTACTGAGATCTGATAGATAGGTTAGTTACGAGGATCCAGATTGGTGGTTCTGTATAGTCATAACACCATATACGGGATACTGGAGAGCTAACATTTTAATTTAACAACCTTTTCATAAATCATTATGTTCCTTTTACTCACACAATCATGGCGGCCACAAAACAAATAATCATAATTTGATTACACCGCTTAATCATCGTCATTAATCAACAATCGTGAACAAAGTTACAATAAAAAAAACATCTTTTAAAAATAATTCGCAACTCTTCCAATTGTCAATACAACGAACAAGTCTCTAGACAAACGCGTGGATAGCTGGTGTTGCCAGTTCATAAAAAACAAACTGAATAGTACTTCTCGATAGTGAATCGTGAGTCGAAAATTTCTCGCTTCGACAATCTTGAAATTGATAAATGATATTTACATCAACAATGGGGTTGTCAGGATTAATTAAAGCCAAAGAGTTGCTTAAATAGTTAGTTAAGAAACTAAGAACGGTTAGCCCGGGATGTGTTTAGACATAGGCGTTATCCGTCAAGCAGAGCTACGCCCGCGCCGCCGCCGTAGCGCGTTACTATATATTTGTATAACAGTACCGCAAATATCCCATAATGGTTGTTGATTGTTTATGAGAAAAATATAAGTAAATCCCTTAAATATTAACATACAATAATAATAATAATCACCAGATGAATATACTGTCTGTACCTACGGTTACACACTAAGCAACGCTTGTATTATGGGTACCGTACAATGGACTGAGGCGTAGCCAGTATATTGATTAATTAAATATATATAATATTACTTATATATATATTAAACGTCCATAACTCGGATACAAATTTTCGTGCGGGTCACATAAAGGTTGCTCCTACCAGGATGCGATTCCGAGACCCTCAGTACAGAAAACATAGTCACTACGAACTGTGCCAATGGGGTCGTCGAACACGGAATTCAGTTTTATACATGACTTCAGATATCATAAGAAAAAATACCGCTCAGTTTTGAACAAGCCTACATTGTGAGCACTGAAAAGGTGCAGTTGCATAGTCCGATCATTGTTCACGAACCTTGTGGATTTGTTAAAATCTGTTTGCTTTCATAGAAAATGGTTACTCAATTGATGTTTATAATTGTGTAGTTTCAGCTATATCTTTAAGACACTAGCTGTCCCGGCGAACATCGTACCGTCTCAGAATAGAAGTATGAGAAAATTATCTTAATTGTTTTTTGTGAACTTTTCCCATATTTCAATAATAATTATTCTGCTATTCGGGGCGTAGCCAAATACAAAAAGAACATAAAAATCGGCCCACCTGTTCTTGAGTTATAAATGGTGTAACTAACACGACTTTGTTTTATATTCATGAATGATAACAGGTTGAAACGGACCTAGTCTATGGCTTAGGCCTGCATAGAATCTCCCACGTTTGATATTAAAAACAACATTCCACTTGACGCTGGCAAAGGTGGTTGAGGCTATTTTCTAAAAAATAATAATAATCCTACAAGTCTAGTAGTCACTAAATCATATTATTCTCGTCCAGTAAAATGCCTGTATGGCGTTTATTCGATTCAAACACACATTAAATTCATACACATTCATTTCACCATTCGCGACAAGCCTAACAACATATTCGAAGAAAAATCGATGGTATTAAATTCAAAGCACAGCAGCCGTCTCGAAATAAGGGTTGCCAGAGCGTAAAATACCGAATATAACGTACGCGTTATTTGTATGCGCATACAATAGACTATTTCTATTTTATTTCTACAATTCTCGGTGCCTTTAAGGGGAGTAATCCGAATGTTCTTTGAATATAATGCTAATATATTTGCGTATTTTGTTTCTTGGATCAGTTTGTGTTTGGTCTCGTGCTCCTTATTTTTTTATAGCGTTCGATCAGAATCAAACTAACCTATTATAGGTAGATTATATAGGTAGATACCTCAGCCGACACCTTTGGGGATAACAGACGTCATAGTTTTTAATTTCATGGGATAACTTTTTAAAATACTTCCCGGATTCCAGATTACCAGAATCAGAATCAGATTTTTTTTTCATGTAAACCATTAAGTACAGTACTTATGAATCGTCAAAATAGTTAGAAAATGCTAAACTATAACTTTATCACCCGTTAGGAATGCCGTTCCTATGGAGAAGAACGGGCAAGAAGAAGAACAGCTTTTCCATACACGGTATATTAAACTTAAATAAATGACTACGAATTCAATTTGCCTAGTATTGTTAAAGGTGTCTGTGTATAAAGACGACATAATGACACACTAAAAGAATAAAAAAAAACGAAAAAAAACTAATAATTCATTCATCATTTAGATCAACCGCAACGGTTAATTCATTCAAACCAATAAAAACTATCACAATCACAAACGATTAAACTGTCGCAAATCGCATTAGCGACGCGAATGTGTCGCAATTGAGAAAAATCGCAGTCGCATTTATTATACTCGCTTCCCTATCCCTTCTATGATGATTACGAAATAACGTTGCAAAATTACATAAGCTGCTATTTAAATTCAAACTTTATCGTATTTGAATAGAACAGTAAATTGTGTAGTCACTGAATAGGTTTAGCACGTTATTGAATTTCAACGAACAACCCGCCATACATCCATATAAACAAAAATTAAACTTATGCCTTTACACACAAAACTCATTATCTGTATACCCCGCAACCTTAAAATCGTCATCCACATAAATGTCACCTTTATCCTCAAATGTGAAAGGTTCAATTTAATTCGGGGCGCTCCCCGTTTCGGGTGCTGACCTCTCGCTATGAATAAATTAATTTGTAGCGCGAACTATTGTACTATAGTTTCTATTATTGGTCACTGTTAATTGTTGAAAGTTCGCGGCTGACAGTAACACGACCGTCTAATGGTTATATAGTGTTTCAATGGTTATTTAACCCATTGTTAAATTTGGGTTCAAAGGTATTCACAATGTTTGGGTCTAGAATGTAGCGGATTTCATTCAGTAGAGTTGTGCGATTGACCCGAAGCTCTACTTTCGTCACATTGCTTATGTGTAGTTTATTTGAATGGACTCACAAATTGTATTATTGGATCTGTGGTGTAATCAGCATTGTTCTCTATATCAATACTATTTAAATGTAAGTGATTCTATATGTAAAACTTTATGATTTAAAGTCTTCATTGTTTGCATAACATATGTTGATACGAATTTGAATAGACTAATATAAAATCAATGTGCCCGATAGTGATTGCGATATGAATTCTAGTAATCTTTTGAATTCTAAACAAGACACCTTAAGTCAATAAAGTTCAGTTGATTGAGAAGAAATAACTTGAGCACAATTAAATATGAAGACTGCCTGTGCTTATGAGAGCGCAGGTGAAACTGTATGAAAATCTAGTGTTTTAATAAGATCATAATCTATAATCGAATATTGTAATATGAATACTACAATCCAATATAACACTTTGAATAGATGACGCTAATGAATATAAATTGCGTTTCGGCGATTAGATATTTGATATCGTGTTAATTTGTTTTGTCCATAAGATACACAGTTTATAGGTATTCAAATCGCGTGCGCATCACATGATATTCAAATCGAATTGACCTAAGAATTTAATGACAAACGTGCTAATGTAGCAACGGATGATAGACCTCTAAAAACTCATGAAGCAAAAGGACTTTTTAGGCAAATCACAGGTCTTTTAAATTGGTTTGTAAAGGATCGGATGAAGATCGAGCAAATTTAGTACCTATCTGGTACTGTAAGAAAGTTGTGCATGCTTGCAAAGCGTGAGGAGAGAATAAAGACCTAGCTGTTTGCCCAGCCCACCATATCACCTGCTAGTAAGAATTGTATTTTTAAACATTATCTCAACATTACTATTCAACACAAATTATTATAAACGCTACTAATTCTGTTTCTCAAATCAATAGTAACAGGTAAAACTATTGTTAAATCTGAAATATACATGCAAAGAAAATGGATCACATTATCTTCTCCTTCAAAAACACAAAGAACACGTGTGAATATAAATAATAAACTAATTATCGCGTTGAAAACAAAGCCATGGCGGACCGGTCGTCGTTCATACATCAATCAACAATCACCTCATTGCTTTCAAAACGAACCGCTATTGTCACCGCATCAAATAAATATACATAATTATCATCGCTAATGACTGGTTCATGTTCGTATTAAGTTGTATTATCATACCGTCCCATACATACATACATGCACGTGGCAAAATGGTTGGTCGTATAAACGTCACCGGCCTGTCTTCCATGATTTATCTTTTCAACAATAATTTTTACAACGTTTCCCTGCATCCCACCCCCGGGTGTGATTAATGATGGATGAATTCCTGAATAATTACCAAGACTTTTAATATTCAAGTGATTTCGTAACAGCTGCGCCGACTCATCCTATATTCTATGCTTCAGAACGTAAAGTTGATTTTGCCGGGGAGAATTCGGTTGACCCTCCAAAAGAAATTCAATTTTGAAACGTTTTAGCGGCCAAGTATAGTTAGAATGGATTGTGTGCTGTACGATTATTGGAATAAAGGTTGTTTTATATGTGAATTACCAACAAAAACTCGTGAATACCAGTGAATGCAAATCTCACTCGAGTTTTGAGGGTAGTGCGCGTAATTTGTTATAATTGTCCCCCTCTACTCGTACGCATGTGGCATTTTTATTGCGAATTAGGCCGCAATCATTAATTTTGTTTTTCTTTTTAACAAAAGTTAATATTTCGAGTGGTTGTATTATGGTAGTGTAATTAGAATGATTTTTATGATCGTTCATTGTACGGTTTCACGATCGCGAGCTATCGCTTACAATGAGCTGCATTGTATATTGTTTAGTGGGAATTTTGTATGAAATATGGGGTATTTTGCATTGCATTGATAGGTATTGTGAGTGTTGTCGAGTGCTATATTATGGCGTGTTCGTTCATTGCATTTTATTTGTTTTCCATTATGTTATATAACGCAATGACGATTAAATCCGTTGTAATTAAATAATAAGGCACTTGCTATTGATTAATTACGTGTTTCAATTTGATTTGTTATATACAAGGTTTAACAAAAATAGTGTAAAATAAATTAACCAATGAATCAGTGAGTGAGTGGATCACGTTGATGTAAGTACTTACAAAATAATTGTGTAAATTATGTTTTTGTTTTGAAACAAGGCGAACCAGTAGCGTTCGACCATGCGCTCAGTACAGGCTGTAATTTTTTAAATGTCTTATAACTTGAAGTATTTCTTTGAGACTGTTATCTATATAACCTACTGTTAGTCCTGATACAATATATTACACTATTATTGTCACACCTTATATACAGTAATGACGAAAATATTAAAAAGTTTTTTTGACTTGTCATTTATAATTTCTGTCTTCATTTCATCAAAATAAAACCGCTTTCATATCTCCAATTTCACAGACGTATCTATCACATGGTCTGTACTTGCTTTGGGGTAAGATAATATTGATCTTACGTCAAATCAAGTCCAGACCATTTCCTGCCAATCCGAGTCGAAGCGAAGTGGCTTCATTACCATCAATTGGTCGCCAACGGTATCAGCGTCCCACTAACGAGGGCGGGGTGAACCGCAAATTGTTCCGTACGACTTGTCACCAAGGAGTACCGTCGAGTACCACTGAATATAACGAGCTTCTGTTCAAGATATGCACATAATCAATGAATTTTTTTCTGATTTATTTACGACTTAAATCAAACATATTGATTTCTTATATTTACGCGAATACTAACTACACATTGAAATAAAACTATTTTTAAGGATTCTATCGCGTTTATTTTTTATTTTTACGTTCCCGACGTTTCGGCTGCTTTACAGCAACCATGGTCACGGGAGGACTGACGGAGGTGGTTGACGTCCTAGTGTCATAGTTTGACAGGGGTACCCTCATATTTAGTTGTTACTTGCGGTCCGATCTACGCAGAAAGAGCTCACTGTGTCTCGAGGTCTTGCAATGGTACGCCTGGTTTTGGACGTCGGGAACGTAAAAACAAAAAATAAACGCGATAGAATCCTTAAAAATAGTTTTATTTTAATTAAATCAAACATTTATTAAGTAAATCATTGTTTAGCTTCTGTGACCATAGTCATTATAAAAACTTGCGTTTACAATATCCTCGCAATATTTGTTGTAGCCAGTCCAAACTACACGTGTCTTGCAACGCGAACATATAAGCCACGTGTGAGATGTATAGAAACTGCACCGCACGTTCATTGGGCAAGTTCCGTAAAACAAGCCCCACAAGAAACCTGCAAGTAAACATATTGTTACGAGAATTTAGATTCAAAACAGTAATTGGAACGAAGTTCCTTATCGCGCGTTGCGAAAGGGGGCTAGACGGAAAAAAATATCACGAAAAGTTGTAACGACACTTTTTGCTATCTTTGTCGTTTGCATTTACATAATGGTCAGTATTTTCGAGACATTGCACAAGTGCATCCGTGGCGCAATTGGCTAGCGCGTTCGGCTGTTAACCGAAAGGTTGGTGGTTCGAGCCCACCCGGGGGCGATATATTTTTGTTTCCCAAAATTATTGATTTTTTGTACATGATAAATAATAAAAAATAATAAAGGAACTTCGTCCATCCGGGTGTCCCTTGACACCTCTCAGGTTTCTTTTTATAATATACCTATTCCTAAATTATTGCCACTCGAAAAAAATCATAATTTCATTACAATATCGTTTACACAACAAAGCGAGCGGGAACCGATCGGGCCGCCATTGAATTCTGAAGTACATCCTTACATAACTGTTATTGTGGGCCCATTGTTCGCCGTCGGGTATCATTCATGTACTTATTATATTATTAAAAAGATATACAAACCACGTTAGAGGGCCATGGGTGAGGTATAGATGTCCAACCGTGCGCGAACGCTGAACAGAAGCATCCGGTTTTCAAGAGGTTCTGGATTGTGATGAAGGGATTGTTGCCGAAATGAGACAAAAACCTACGGGATCCCATTGTTGGGCTCGTTGAAACAGTTCATGGTTAATATACAAGAGAATACAATATAATATTTAATATTTTTGGGAGTATTGAAGATAGGCAGGTATATAATAAACAAATTGTAAACAAAGTCGTGTTATATTAATTTCTTATATTTAAGCGAATACTACACATTTAAATAAAACTAATTTTACGAATTTTATCGCGTTCATTTTATGTTTTTACGTTCCCGACGATTCTGCTGCTTTACAGCAACCATGACCACGGGAGGACTGAGGTGTTAGACGTCCTAGTCTCATAGTTTGAACTGGGGTACCCTCATATTTAGTTGTTTGCGGTCTCATTTACAAAGAAAGTGCTCACAGTGTCTAGAGCAGGGGTTCCCAAACTTATTTTGTCTACTGCCCACTTTGAGAATGAATTATTTTTAGCGCCCCCATTTTTTCACCTACTTAAAAACCACTATAACTTCAAATTAAATTAATTATTGTAAGCCTCTACACAACGCCCCCATTTTTTTTCTAGGTCTCTTACCGCCCCCCTATAGGCCTGCAGCGCCCACAAGGGGGCGTTATCGCCCACTTTGGGAAAGACTGGTCTAGAGGTTTTGCAACGGCGCGGTTAGTTTCTCATCAAAATAGCAGCAGCAAGTCCAACGCAAACGAAAGACAAATAAACAACAAACAATTCACTCACAAGATATCGAGCGAGTTGAAATGGTGGCAAATACAATTAAGCAAATAAACACGCATCCTCATATGGAAACTGACAGCGGAGGGGTGGGCAGTATTCTTATGCAAATTAATAAGCCACCCAATAGGGGAGCAAGCGATTATTGTGTGAAAACTGCAATAAAAATTATTGCACGCTGAATTAAGTCACACGAGCACTCAGACACAGTGATGCTATAAGGACATACCGTGGATCGAATAAGTAGCTACATTTCCTCGCAGCATTTGCTATCGAGCAACGAGTAGATACATCAGAATATCCTCCAATTGATATTACATATGCTGGTACCGAAATAAAGAAATCAAACACTTAACAATTTAGTGAGTTTATGAAATTTAATGTATCGTAGTATAGTATGCCTGTTTACTCGGTCTTCTTTGCACTTTGGTTGGCGAGGTTCTTTTAAACCATCGTCTTAAATATAAAAAAAATAAAATAAAAAAAAAAATAAAAAAAAAATACAACCGAATTGAGAACCTCCTCCTTTTTGAAATCGGTTAAAAACGTGGGCTGCCAGTATATGTTAAATTCATTGTTCTGTATTAATCATATACTAAAGTTCACTAGGTCGGATTGTTGAATATACCTGATTAACATTCAAAAGGAAAGTGGAAAGCAGCAGTTGCAAGTCTTCATGTAGCACGGCCTGACTGCACAAAGATCTTATTTGCGGGTTATAATAGGTTTCCTATGTTCAGAACTAATCAGGATTTATATAACTTTGCAAGAACAAGAAATTGTATTAGAATTTAATTGTAATAATTTATTGGTATAACTATTTACTTGTTAGCTGTTGTTACACTTATGGTTGAACTTAAAGAAATCTATCTATCTTCTATATGTATAAAACAAAGTTGTGTTAGTTACACCATTTATAAGTCAAGAACGGGTGGGCCGATTTCTGTGATTTTTGATTTCTTGAATTCGTCTCAGCAGAATAACTATGAACTTGATTATGAGGTGGTACGAAGTTCGCCGAAACACGGTTTAGGTTTAGGTGTTAACCATCACGACTCGTCAACCTCACAACAATGGATTGACCAAATAATAATTTCTTCCAGATATTAGATTCTAATTCATAAGATGTTATCAACTTTAATTAAGACATGATTCCAATACACCAGACAAACTCAATCACGACTACGACCAATCGATTGCCATATATCTACAATATAATAATTCAACACGACCGTCCATCAAAAACTTAGCTGTACCATCCAAACAATTTACTCCCATCACAATACTGATCCTTATCGTGGGTTCACACCCCAACAATTTCCAAACTATGCATTAAACGGTTCCGTAGCACCCCAGAGACCCGCGGCCCAGCGCGTGACTGGACACTTTATAGCCAAATCCTTGAGAGCTATGCAAAAAGGGTCGTTGAAGATTGATTGTCTAATAGCTGGGCTAGGATTACTATCGATATTCTTAAAAGCATTCGTCTGGTCAGCTGAGTGGCTGAAGGGAGCTGTATTGTGTGCCGAGATTCGTTTTAGATCTGATATATTTGTAGAATCTACTGTATTTTCTTTCAAGTCATGTTTTAAGCTGATTCTATAAATAAGTTTCCTACAATGGCGTTGCTCGTAGTGAATTACCTAAATGAGAAAAAGCATGTCATATTGGATGCTTGAATAATACAAAAAACGACCTACATACAAAATGTGTCGACGTTTCATATCTATGCGTACTGACTAATATTTTGTAATACAAGAAAATGGTCATGAAAAATTGAAATGTCAAAGAAAGAAACACGCCAGTGTTGCTTGGCCTCTAACTAACGCTGGATTTTGTAAAAGATTACAAAACTCAGCTCAAAGGTATTGTGGTAGTCAAAAAAAATATTGTGCTCTTTGTACTTGCCACAAATGAAGCATACACGACTGAAAAATCTACAAACATTATTCAGAAAAGCTGTACGCGGATGTCATAAAGCGCCGTACAATGACGCTCGTGGCAGCCGAGTTAGCGCACTAATTACTAACGAAGTACGCTTCGACAACATTAATTTAACTATCGATAATTGGAGTGAAACCATTAATGCATCGCAGTAAGGTTTAGAATGAGGTAGCGAGCGTCTTAAAGGTTGGTAATTTGGGGCCGCGATTGACGAGCGTGTTCGACAATTTGTGTCAAAAAATACGCTTGTTAATGTCGTTATTAGTGGAGTTACGTAAACTTGGGCCTGACGAACCGCCGCGCCATTGTTGCGACGCGTAAGTGTGGATAATTGTCTATTGGACAACATTAACGTTTGCAACTGATGCCTTTAATTGTTTGTTGCGATTTTGAAGAAATTAGTCAAATGAGTACAATCCTGTGTGGTACAATCTTGATCATCAACCGGTTTTGTGAGCGGTGATGATTTCTAGAAGATTTTGTGATTTAATTATTCGTATCGAAAACTCCATTATGGTCATCGTTATTGTGTTGCTTGATAGAAAAATGTGTGTATATTTCATATTGCTGTATT
Source organism: Pheosia gnoma (assembly GCA_905404115.1). NCBI lineage: Eukaryota > Metazoa > Arthropoda > Insecta > Lepidoptera > Notodontidae > Pheosia > Pheosia gnoma. The sequence continues at coordinate 10,966,786 of FR989894.1, read as the reverse complement.
ACATTTACATGTCATTTAATATGTAACGAAAAAAAAAATGCAACCGAATTGAGAACCTCCTCCTTTTTGTAGTCGGTTAAAAAGACACCTAAGCAACGCATTTAGCATTTAAATTTCGGTTACCAAAATTATTTCTAAAGTTTTATCGAACAATAATTTCAAAGCTCTTAAATTAAGTTCCTACTTATTTTCCACTTGGTATGCAAATCTAAAGCCAATTATTGTACGTTTGAAAAGCTTTCAAAAAGATCCATCAACTCATCTATAGGAATATCCTTCCATAAATAAGAGGAGGTTTGAACTAATAACTAGGTACGAACAAACACTTCACGTGACCAAAGTACCATAGAGATGAAATCCAAAAAGGATAATTGTAAAAATCAACATCCTATTTGCGGTAAAGGCTGTATTGTTATCATTCTACATATACATCGCAATAGCGTCCATTATTGCACAACAATTATACATTGTCGTCAATGAGGGTACACACACCGTCGTTACACACGGCCGAAGTGATAATACGATAGATATTTTAGCGCTCATTGTTAATCACCACGAAGAGCAAATGTGACAATTTTTATTTTGCTTTTCGATGTTGAAGCTTATGTTATAAGAGGTAGCGATGAAGTTAGTATATTAAAAAAATATTAAATTTTGAGATGAAATATTCTTTTTCATAGTAGTTTTTGGTCTTCAGTCTGTGGTCTGTGTTAATCCGTTTCTTGAAGAAGCTAGCTTCGTTCGTTGCTTTTACGAGAAGCTTTGAACTAAGTACCCCTATTTCGGCTCTGAATTGATCTACAAAACTTGTTGCATCTAACTTTCTAAGAGTATTGTGTTTCTATCTTGACTTTCTTGTACCTCTCCTACACCTTTGCCTTCACATGCTTCAACAGTCTTCAACGGTCAACATGTTTCTTGCTAGAGAATTAGCCTTAGCATTATAATTGGCAATAGGGTATCACGTACTCGCCTTGGACGAATCTTTTTGTGTGACGGTCTAATACACAACCTTGGTTACTTCTGACAAAACAATTACTGGTAGTTCTGTCATCTCGTCTTGGCATATGAGTGGGCTCCCGTCAATTGTTTAATAGCTAGTGTAGTGATCAAACATTACCTGTCAGAATCGCTGCGTTGTTAACGAAAACAATTTTATTGAGCTGATAATAATTCCGTCTGTGATTCCTATTCGCTCTCCGCGACCTCCTCATTTCGTTCCACACAATCTGTCGTGTCCATCAGAGCCTTTGCTTTTATCCGTCGATTTGCATTGGCCGCGGCGGTTATAATAGGGTTGTTTGCTACAAAAGCACACAGCCACAATGTCATTTAGCGGCGGGCCTCTAACGCGCCCGTCATTTGTCAAATGACGTTATGTAAGGAACTAGATAGCACGCGGGTGTCGTAATATCTACCGGGTTGATTGATATATGAGCAAGGTGAGTAGGTAGATGAGTACAGAAGTTGAACTATATTTAGAGCGTGCCTGTAATCCCAGAAGGTATAGGCATATTATCGATTGTAATTTGTTCCGATGTACCTAGTCGGAGCTATTGTCATTATGCGGGGCACACCTACACCAAGGGGATTCGGGCCAATATCCACCATGCTTGCCCAGTACCGCGAACCTCACATAGCTTTCAAGACTTGTAGGTTTACTCACAACGCGAGTCTTCACCGTTCAGCTAGTGATGATCGTTATTGAATCTTAAATTCGCACATGAAATCCGAAACTTTCACAGGTGCAAAAACCTCCGTACCTTGTTTCTATCGTGAGGGTTTGACCAATGTAGCTGTCACTTGTTTTTTAAACACATACCGCCAAAGTTATAGACGTTCTACAACTTAATTAAACGTCATATAGTACGGCGCAAAGCAAAACTCTTGTGCGCAGTACTATATGACGTTTGATATATGAAGCTATAAAACGTCTATAAATTCACAGGATAGTATATATTTATACTTACTTGTAACTCAACCTGAAACGCAACAGTCGTAAATAGAGTCCCTCATAGCTACGTCAAGATTTCCCTCAACGGCACAAACATTTCTTTATCGCCATATTTGCGATAATTCTTATATCGTCGTCCAATCTTGTTGTACTTCTCACTTATTTTTAACCGACTTCAAAAACGAGGAGGTTCTCAATTCGGTTGTATTTTTTTATAACATACTATAGCTTTCTAAACGATCGAAATACTTAAAGATATCACAAAGCTTGCGACACCAAGCAGAAAGCTAAGCCATGATGTTTAATTTTCCTCAACAAAGAAAACTGCATTTTCGTAAACACTGGTATCTTTATTGTGCTGTTCTGTTGTGAGTAAGTACATAATACGTTTCTATTTAAAGCCGACATGGCATGAGTGCAGGGAGTCTGCTGATGACAACAATAGGAGGGGTTAGGAATCGATCTTAGTTTGGGGCATTTCGGGCATATTTTCTATGTCCAGCCCCCTACATGGTTTACTGAAAAGTATTAAGAGATACGAGTTCATAACTTATTGAACTATGAAAAACGTTGCAAATTTGATTCCTGCATTACAGATCCTGGTCCAACACATCGAAAGTTGCTTTGGACGGGGGGGGGGGGGGGGGAATGGAGTTACCTTCAATTGGGTGTAGTTGTTAAATTAATAAGGGTAAGTAATCATGAGATCAGGAATGCTACTTCGATCGTTTTATAATAACTAAGGGCTTTTAATATGTAGACAAAGTAAAAAGGTCACATTGAAATAAAACTCATTTTAAGGATTTTATCGCATTTATTGTATGTTCTTACGTTCCCCATGTATTGGCTGCTTTACAACAACCATGGTCACGAAAGAACTGAGTTTAATTTCAATGTGTAGCATTCGCGTAAATATGTATAAGAGATCAATGTAAAAATGACACGACGAATTTTCGTAGAATTTCTAACCAATAATGTGTATTGAAATAAAACTAATCTTAAGGATTTTATCGCGGTTTATTTTTTATTTTACGTTCCCGACGTTTCGGTTGCTTTGCAGCAACCATGGTCACGGGAGGAATGAGGTGGTTGACGTCCTAGTGTCATAGTTTGACGGGGGTACCCTCATATTTACGGAACGTAAAATAAAAAATAAACCGCGATAAAATCCTTAAGATTAGTTTTATTTCAATGTGTAGTATTCGCGTAAATATAAGAAATCAATACAATAATGTGTATTTATTCGCCTTTTGTGTGAACGACCACGCAATGAACCATCAGTCTCATTCAGTATATCTCAAAACTAATATAACATACTATACCTACCTAGACCTAGACCTAGACTAGTACTTTATTATTCAAATCATAGAAGACTAAGATTGTGACTCGTAAATGTATGCACTAATTCCACTTAGAATGCCTCTCCTCATAGTACATTTAATATAACGACAAAAACACAGAAAGCGCAAAGCTATTATCTTAATAAGCATCCATTTCAATCGATCTCAGATTGACGTGTACACAAAGGGACACTCCTTACTCCGAGTTGTTCTTATCAGCATCAAGATTACGAGTCCTACTACGCATAATAACGACCATGTATTTGTGTTCCACAGGGGTCCACGGAATTGGTATTCACACGAATGTTTGAGCTCTCGCGGTGATCGTAAGCTGGTTTGGAGGTGCGATTGAATTTGTGATGATCAAACAGGGGTGTGTCTAATACATTTGTGATTGAGGAAGTAATACTGATTAATACTAGAAAATAAAATGAAAATGGAATATAAAATACCGGTGATCTACTCTATTCACTGCCGCCTAAACTTCGTGTGTGTCAATTGCATAAAGATCTTTTAGGCCCTCCTTCCCCTATATTATGCTTTTTATAGGCCACGATGAGTATGCCATGTTGACAAGCTATATCGGCGAAAAGACTTTGACTCATCGTAACTAAAGGAGACCTTTTCAACTCGGGACGAGTCCATTCTAATCTATTGATTTATTATATTTACGCGAATACTACATATTGAAATAAAACAAATTTTAACGATTTTATCGCGTTTGTTTTATGTTTTTTACTTTCCCGACGTTTCGGCTGCTTTACAACCACCATGGTCACAGGACTGCGGTGTTAGACGTCCTAGTGTCATAGTTAGAACTGGGGTACCCTCATATTTAGTTGTTGTCATCATCGGGAACATAACGTGATAAAATTGTTAAAATTTGTTTTCATACAATGAGTCTACTGGTATAAATATAACCGGAGCTATTGAGTCTAGCTCTGAGAGAGCCATTCTACGTGCTCCAAGTGTAACGCGACCTATCTCGAATTCCGTATCTGTACTCAACAAGAAATGACAGCCATCATAGTGCGCGTCGTATCGTTTTAATGGTATTCTTATCGAATGCTACCGTACTTTTTGTTTCACTGCCCTTTGTTGTACAATGGGTTATCGGTTCCATAATGATGATATTACGGCCGGTAATGATTTATTGGGGACAAATGATTCTGAGGCTTCATGTTCCCACGCGGTTTAACATCGACAGATTAGATGTACGAATTGTAACTATATATAGGTATACTAGTTGCGCCCCGCGGTGTTCCCCGCGATTAAAAAGTATGTCCTTTCCAGACTATAATCTATATCTGTGCCAAATTTCATCCAGTTCCGTTCAGCCGTTCTGGCCTGATTGAGTAACAAACATCCATCCAAACTTTCACATTTATAATATTAGTGTGATTGGGTATAGCATGTGTATTGTAAAGTATAAAAAAGAGCATAGCTAAGGTATGATGTTGCCATTCCAAAAAAACTTAAAGAATTAATAAAAAACACCCATTGTACTCATTCGATATATACATAAATGTAATAGATATAAAACAATTTTAAAACACTTCAATTACACCCTGTTATGTAGTTACGTAATAGTTTAAGCAACACAAGATTTAGCGCAACAAGTATTTAAATTTCAAGATTTTGTAGGGCTCCAGATATCGTTTAAAAGCTGCCAAGACAAAGTTTGCTTAACTTAAAACCGGGTTTTTAGCGGGCTTCGGTTCCTAAGCGCTTATTACACTACGCGATTTTCAAGCCTCCTAGATCTTTAGTCATTCGACGACCAGATTGACATATTTGGTTGTGACTCGTTTCTGTACCGACGGCCTCATGTTCAAATTGCAGTAGGAGCAAACTAGTTTCAGGTGCAATTAAGATTAATTGATTATCATTACAAATTTCAATTCATTTGTAATTATAATCAAGTAAGTATATTTATAATTAGTAAGTATACCTACCTACTATACTTGATACTTACACACATTGTAGAATAAAATAAATGAAACTAAGTATATCTGATAAGCCCTATTAACACCTATATTGAATTTTCAATATGAATGAAAATTCTTTTTTCAAAACGCGTCACGTGATTAAATAAATAATAGATAAATATCGCCAGACGAACACACCAACTGTACGGTCCCACACTAAGCAACGCTTGTATTATGGGTACCGTACAATGGACTGATTGCGAACTCAGTATATAATACTTATATAGATATTAAACATCCGAGATTCGGGTACAAAAAACTCGTGCTAATCACACAAAGTTTGTTCCTACCAGGATTCGAACCCAAGACCCGCAGCACAGAAAGCGGCGTCACAACCCACTGAGCTAATCAGGTCGTCGATTTATCTTTCACAGTTTGAATCCGAACGACATTAGGCTGTATTAATTTACTAAAGCTGCTTAATTTACTCCTACTATTATAATTTAGGAATTCCTAAAATCGTGTAGTGTAATATACGTTATAAGCGCTTATTACAGTACACCTTACTTTTACGCAAAATCTTATAAACCTCTAACTCACCTCCAAAAGTTGTGAGTACCTAAATTAAATGGTGGATATTTTTTTAAGCAAGGCAAGGTCACCATTCCATAGCTACATCTAGCCACTCAAGTACCTAACTTCTTAAGTTATAACATCTAAGTTTCATTGTATGATTGCCACGTGTTTACGACATTGCAATTCATACAATACTAATATTAGCACTAATTAATCTCAACCCTCAAAATGCTCGAGGGTCCATTAGACACCGGGACCATATTAATCATTTACACAGAAACCCTTAACATCATAGTCTTAGAGGCTACATTTGATTGCCATGTACATACACTGAGGGTATAATGGGCCGTGTAGTTAATATTAAACGCAAACAAATAGTTAAATATTTTTATGCGATATCGCTCGTAAAAGTTGATTGAAGGGACGTTTAAAGGTTCACTACAATGGGACGAGATATTGGGAACTAAATGTAGTCTGTCCTTTACGGTATGATACACGGCTGGTTGTTTAAATATATAGTGTCTGTGCATCAATAAAGACGCTTCAATGAACGTTTGATCTGATAATTTAAGAACGGGAAAAATGGGAAAAAAAATCGTAAAAAAAACATTTTAACAAAAAAAACCCGTCTTCAAAAAACTAAAAAGCAAAAAATAATCTAATCTTTAAATGTACCTCGTGTAACTAAATCAAATATTTAACGAATGTGAAGTTGGTGGCCATTTGTGGTCTTCTTCTTTACTTCCACTTTAACAAATAATACTTTCTGAATGCAAATGTTTAACTTCTTGATGAAAATACCAAAATCGCTGTAGGTATGCCTATACAATTTGAGGAGTCCTCTCAATTCCTCATGGATCCCATCATCAGAACTATTTTCTTAAAATGAGACCAATCTGTAACCATATTCTATCAAATAAAAAAGAATATTCCAAATCGGTTCATAAATGACGGAGATCTGAGGTAACAAAGATAAAAAAAAATACAACCGAATTAAGAACCTCATCCTTTTTGAAGTCAGTTAAAAAAAACGTAATAGTGGTAGAAATATTAAAATGGCAATAGAAAATATTATTTCGATATCTGTAAATAAGTTTTAACAAAGTGACATGTAAGTACACATCAAAAATCACATTATACCTGCGTAGATAAACCCTCGCTAAAATAAAATGAGTTACACTATGCCAGCATTTACATAAATATTTATAACCAGAAACTGTCAATTCGAATCTATTTGAATTCGAGTTTCACATAAACGTCGCTCGCGTCATAACTAATAAAAAAAAACACGTCACGTTTATAATCAACATGATTTACTTGCCCCTGGAATCGATAGAATGGCCATTGTTACGTCACAAGAGCATGGGAATCTCAATCGGAACTGAGTGTACACTGGCACACAAAACCCACCTGAACCCTTTAACTGGTTTTAAATAATACGTATTTAAAATACATGTGTCCGTCGTTACGTGTACACATTATTGATATTATATGATAGTTTATTTTATTTTCATTGTGTCCGGTCTTAGACAACATTGTTGTCCAGTCCGCGTTTGGGGGGTTGGTGGTGTCGCCAAGATTTCGTCGTTTATTGGGACACTTGAAAAATATAAGCGGCGATATTTTGTCCTGTTAGTTTCATATTGCTGTCAAGCAAGCAACAACTAAATATGAGGGTACCTCAGTTCAAACTATGAGACTAGGACGTCATCCACCTCAGGTCCTCCCGTAGCCATGGTTGCTGTCAAGCAGCCGAAACTTTGGGAACGTAAAATACATAATATAAACGCGATAAAATCCTTAAAATAATTTTATGTCATTGTCAGTTTCATGTTTAAGTCCTATACGTGTTGAGGCCCAAACTGGCCCGATTTCTATCCAAGCATGACAGAGGATAGACACGATATGAACATTTTTGGGCAGCACATTGTTATGAGTATGTGAGAACAATGTAGGAATGGCTAAGCAGACTTTAGCAGCTTGTCATGAAAAAGTACTAGACTGATAATAGAATGAGTAAGTAAAGTTGTTTATCAGTTTGAAATAAAACTCTTAGTTTGAAAACTCTACTAAGGTTCATATTTGATACGTTCTATGTTCAAATAAATAACAAATGGGGACTTTTTGGCGGGAAGTTGAACCGCGAACCGTTGTCAATTATGTTTTATTCTCCAAAAAATGTGCTTCTTTGATAAATAATGTGTAATATCAGCGGGATATTAACCATTGTGTGCTCATAAACGCACGAGTGAAGGAAATTGAAATTATAGCATAGCAAGCTAAGTGTATTGTAATATAGCTCTGTCTCAATCAGAAATCAGATTGGACCGTAACGCATAAAGCAACGAAACACAATAGTGGTTGAGTGTACCTATGGGCGAGCACAGACGAATATAAGTGAATCACATCGTTGCGAGTAAATGAAGCGATACGAGCGACACGATGATCTTTCTCTTTCGATATTTAAATAATATTTTTTTCAGTAACCATAATCTCTGCGTACAACTAAAATGAGAGATGTTACAAGTAGTTTTAACATTTTCCGATTAACAACACAAAATTGAGTCACCCTACTAGAGCTGTCTCCTTATTCGGCAAGGAACGCATCGTGATGCCGCGTCGGTCCCTAACAAAACAAAGTAAGGGATTTTGGTCGACATAGTTAGTGCGGGTCAGCGGGTCCGATGCGATTTTGGACAACTTTTGACGGGACACGTCGACTATTATTATTTATGTTGATTGACAACCCTAGTGACGGGTTTGAGTAACGAAGGGAAAGCGTAAGAAATAAATTTCAATAATTTTTTTAGGAAGTTTGATTAATATTGATTTCTTATATTTACGCGAATACTACACATTGAAATAAAACTAATAGCACCATTGCAAGACCTCAAGACACAGTGAACACTTTTTGCAGAGATCGGACCGCAAACAACAACTAAATATGAGGGTACCCCAGTTTAAACTTGGACACTAGAACACTAGGACGTCAAATACCTCAGTCCTCCCGTGGCCATGGTTGCTGTAAAGCAGCCGAAACGTCGGGAACGTAAAAATATAACATAAACGCGAAAAAATCCATTAGATTAGTTTTATTTTAATTTTGATTAATGTTAGCGTTTCTTATAGGTACCATTCTTTCTTCGCTTACCAATAGAAGGACTGAAAATCTCTAGTATCAGCTTTCCATGGGAACCCCAGCAACACGAGAACTAAACTAAAACTAAAGTAATAAAAAAAAAAAAAAAAAAACTTCGCAAAATATTGCGATCGCAGGGAATAATTTGAAAATTCCAAATGTATTTGTTGGCGCATGGTATCGAATAAATTACTCCAAGAGGACTTAAACGAACATGCCACTAATTATAATTCCAAATTCCAAAAGCAAATAAAGCATTTAATATGCTATATGCACGTTTATTTAATTAATACAAGTGTCGACAACAAAGCGACTCGTGACGTAACCAGTGCGCCACATAATCGCGCTCATTGTGTGGATCTTTCAATAAACGACGCGATGTATTGTTAGCTTAAGATTTCGATCGAGCTCATTAATCGCTGTTGTACGATTGTTTAGCACTTTCGTCTGACGTCATCGGGCAGTTGCACAAAAGTTAATGTATGACTTTGTGAGAAAACTAATAAATAACAGCGTTAAAATAAATTACGAATATATATATAAAATATATGCTTACATGTTATTACCGTGTGGCGTCGGGTCGAACACCACCCAATCTTTGCATGAAGGTCGTAAAAGGCGAATTAATATTATCATGGATAACGTAGAGACTACACATAGCCTTTATTGATTTGCAAACAAACGAATTGTAACCTAGTAACTTTACACTAATGGGTTAGTTTTGAAAGACAACGACTTGAGATACCTCAAATTATTAAGTGTTATAGCAGATGATGCTAGACGTTACCTCTATCTGTTGCTACAAGCGCAGCGCTTAAGGCTATTGCGAAACTTAACAAAGTCGTGTTAGTGACACCGTTTATAACTCAAGAACGGGAGGGCCAATTTTTATGATCTTTGATCTTTTGAACTCGTCTTCGCCATGGGAAAAATCACTAACAAACATTTGATTCTGATACGGTACGAAGTTCGCCGGGACAGCTAGTCTATAGATATAAATTAATAGGACTGTATATATAAGGCAAATGGGCTTTGCCACGAATGCAATACCTACCCTACCTCTAGTGGAATCAAAAGGAATACGTTGCATATCTGTTAAGCTGCTTAACATATTTTTGATTACACTATCGTGATATTATGTCATGTATGCTCCAGTACAATCAAGTACAAAGCTCTAAACCGGAAAAAAGATTATTTAGCATCAAGACTAGCTCATTAATTTCTCACGGTTATTTTAATAGTGACACTGACAGGTGTCCATTATGTCAGTGCATGCTAACGCGATAGATCACTTGCATTACCATAGTTTAATCCTTCAGAGAGCCAGCAGAGGTCCAATATCTGCGTGTCTCTAAGACCATGATACTATTGTAGGTGCATTGTTTTATAAAGCTGGGCCTCCATTAGAGCTGCCTCGTCTTGACCGTGGCTCAGGCTGCGGCAAAATTATCGCATCTCCACTTGAGCAACGTAATCGTAAACGATGCAGTCCTCTGAGTACTAACGTTTAGCGAGAACGCGAGCGTTTGGTTCGCTATAAACCCGCGCGAGGCATCTCTGACCTAGCCTTACATTGGTCCCTTACAACCCTGATTTGAGTATTACTGAGTCAATAGTATGATATTTATAATACAGTATGGAATCACACAGTCGCCGTGTTTGTCTCGCGATGTATTCATATATTTATCCAGCCACCTTCCGAGAACGATCCAGCTTCCAATATTACCCGCGGTCCGATCCAATTTCGTGTGTGCCCACCCCATTAACACACGTCGTTAAGGCATTAGAAAACAAACATGGCTCGGTTGTTCAGTCTTGTTTTGGGCATGTGATAATTGGTCGGATAAAGAATAGAATTAGATCTGGCGGAGTTAACGCTTGTTATAACATTGCTGGCAAGAATTGAGCGAAGAATGTATGGTGAGTAGATGTCCAGTTTTTATGGAATTTTAAACGGAACATGGTGGGTAATATTGTAATCTATACTAATATTATAAATGTGAAAGTTTGGATGGATGGATGGATGGATAGATGGATGGATGGATGTTTGTTACTCTTTCACGCCAGAACGGCTGAACGGATCTGGATGTAATTTGGCACAGAGATAGATTATAGTCTGGAATAGCACATAGGCTACTTTTTATCCCGGTAAAATGTATGGTTCCCGTGGGATAGATGTTTTAATTTTTCATACTTTTTATCGCGGGTAACACCGCCGGGCGCAGCTAGTAATAATATAATTTCGCCAGACGGACACACCAATTATACGGTCCCACACTAAGCAACGCTTGTATTATGGGTACCGTACACTGGACTGGGGGCGAACTCAGTATATAATGCTTATATAGATATGAAACATCTATGACTCGGGTACGAACATTCATGCTCATCACACAAAGATTGTCCCTACCAGGATTCCAACCTGGGACCCACAGCGCAGAAAGCAGGGTCATTACCAACTGCGCTAATCAGGTCATCGTAGGTAGCCGAAATGGTTGGTCTTCGGACTAGCTCGAGCATGAGGTTTTGATAATAGGTTTTCCGAGATAGACTTTACAAAAAGGCTTCTTGAAAGCCATATTTACATGTTGTTCTTAGCTTGAAATAGTTATTGAAATAAGTTAATAGTACACAAGTTATACACATTTACTTCAGGAAAAGTGTCATAAAAAGATCGTAAGGAAGCTATAACAAAATCATAATGTCTATGAAAATAGGTATAGAATGGAATATTTTGACGTTAGTTTAATTTTGCCATCATGATTCTATCGACAAGATGATTGCCTCTGATGGTTTCATACATATTATGTCTATGATCACTTACATGATCCTAGATCCCCCAAGTATAACCAGGAAAATTATACTTTAGTTTTTAGAAAATGTAAATCAAGTGTCTTCTCTCAATTTAACTTCTGATAATAGTAAGTCTACTATAGAGGAACATCATGAAACAGAATATCCGAATCTACAGGAAACTGGAGCGAAACGACCCTCGGGTCCTGTTTAAAAGTGTTAATTTGGTCAAACAATGATCATAAGCCCACTTAGTGCGCCTGCGACGCTTCCCAGAAGGACACACTAGCCAGTTTAACAAAATAAGGGAGGACTTCTGTAGTACGCGCCGGAGGAACGAACAAAGGAGGTGTAGAGAAGTTAATACGTTAATAATTATTGTTCTATTATATTGTTGTACAATAATTAAAATAAATGTGACTCACTTGGTGTCCATATGGCTATTTCAATTAAAATTTTAGTTAACCGATTCATGTCAGACTTATTGTTTTCATCCTCAGAATTTCAATATTTTTTTAAAAGTGCTAACACAGTATATAACCAGACTCTTTTTTGACGACAATCAGTAATTGACTCATTTTCATAAGTCCTATCTATTGCGTGTGACTAACCGGCGAGACCGCATTGAATCTACTTGGCTTGCATTTCTATAACAATGGATTTAATTATTATATAATTTGTTCGAAGTCTTCTCCATTCATTTCTGTAGCATCTAAGAAGCGCTCCTGGCGTAGTCCATTACTTAAACAAACCGGGTGTTGTGTGCAGTGGGCCCACTTTACGCCCACGTGACGTATTTGTCTTTATGTCTTCACGTCAGGAACACTGGCATTATCGAAAGAAAATTGGCTTTGTTGGCTTTGTTGAAGGATACGACAAGCTCAAGTTTTCTATCGCTCTTCTTCTTCTTCTAATTTAAGGGTTAGACCCTTATCGGTGTAGCTGATGAAGCTCTTTCCATCTCTCTCTATCAAGAGCAGCTTCTTTCACCTCCCTATACGACATGACACTGATCCTTTCTTTTATCTTTCTATCGCTATAATATTAAAAAAAAAATTCCTTTAAGGCAACGTGCACAGCTCTTGAGGTCTTGCTCTCTCAGACATGCAGGTCTGTTCATGATATTCAAATATCAACTGAAAATGTGGTTGAACATTAGATTTGCACATACAATTCAGGAATTCCAGAGGTGTTTCGAATGTTATTTGGTATAATCAAGCTGCTAGTTCGACCCCTTTTAAGTGTTTAAAGAGCACACAAAATCATTGGAGTATTCTTTCAAGTATAAAACATAAATATAGAAGCGCTTTCTCTGCATTCGGCCGGTTTATTTCCATACCCGCCATCACAATACCTTTTACCCATAAAAGAGATCTGTGTACACGTTCTAAATTAGATATTTTTTTCCTTGAAAAGGCTTACAGGCATTGCTCGAAGCACATTATAACATTATTTAATCAGTTATTTTTGACAGGAAGCATCGTGTTTACTCGATATTGTATGCGCACCTTGCCCTGATGGGCATGTGGTGGGAAGATGGCTGCCGTTTAGGCTCCTCACAAATATTATGACATTAGTTGGCTGTCATTTCAAGCGTAATATTAGAAGGGCGGTGGTGTAGTGACTTTGAAGCGATGCGTTGCGATACTGAAGCCATACTCATCAAGTATAATAATCTCACACGTTTGCGACCAACTATGTTGGGTCCTCCCACCTATTTCCTTACAACTACAACTGGACCCAGATCTGTTGTATAATCTTCTTGCATAGGGACCAAATGATATTGGCGAAATGTGGTTGCAACATTTTCAACCCTTATAGATATTACAGGTAATGATGATGTGATGGACTTATAATAGGTTCATCTCGTATCCATCTTTATCATCTGCATCGCCTCGCTTTCACGATGGACTCCCCACCGAAACCGTCTCACTATAGCCTCACAATGAGCACTATACCACCACAATGCCCCCTCCTCCCTTACCGTGAAACTAGCTCCGAAATAGGAAATCACGATATTTTCCATTTTTATATGTATACCCAACACATCGCGCCCTGTTTGCGGTAACACGTCGTTTAAATACTTTCTAGGTAGGTTCGTGACGAAAATGATGTTTGGGAGTTAGTGCATGAAGTTTTCCCCTTGATCTCGGAATCGATCGATCGATCGAACGATCTCGGAATTTCTATAAGTTTTTATATATGCACAGACTATTGCTAAACTTAATATTGGATTGAAGTAAGTTTGATAGCTCACAACTTAACTACCATGCGCGGTTTATTACAACCAGGGTTCGTACATCAATTTATAAATGTTTCCGTAGAACCACCCGTTTATAGATAAACGAAAAATATATCCACTCTATATGGAATATAATATCTGCTCCTTCTATAATACTCTACGCAGTATAAAACAGTTTAAAAATAATTGCCACAGTTTAGAGTCATCACCTCCACGTGTTCAGATCGACGCCTTGGTAGATGTATTTTTTTAATTTTTAAGTTGTTATAACTTTGTTTTTATGGCCAGCGCGAGACTCTATTTACTCTCTTTGCTGGATACGATGAGTTTTTTTTTGTTTTGTTAAATACACCGTATTTCTATTTCGACATTTGTTTTTGTCCTCATCACCTCTGCATAACACGGGCCGTCGCTCACGACCACAGACTCAAGTTAAAAATAGCTTTATTATAAGCAATTTTTATATGTATCCCGCGATTCCAATTCCGCACACAGGCTAGCATCAAAACAGCCCTAAATCTCTCGCTCCACCACTAAAAACTTAATTCTCTTCAAAGGTTTACACTTTTATAGGCACTAAAGAGTTGTTAAGAAAGTGAGTCGGCTCCGCTCGTAAACCCTCAGTGTTATGCGCGGCCAGACAATGGCAGATAAATAATGAAACTTATCGATGTTGCGAGCCCTTAACAAACACGGTACAGCTCTGCGGTCGCTTGCGTGTCGGCCTGCGTGTCGGGCTCTAGGGCCATGCGAAGTTTCCCTGGAAATTAAAGTTTCTCAATTTTGGAATTTCGAAATTCAAACTTTTTAAGTTACTCAATAATTTTTATTTACAAATTTTATCGTTTCCCTATATTTTTATTCACATCCCTTTAGTTGGTAATTCTTATTGTAAATAAGGCTTTGTCACGTACTTACTAACTCTTTTAATTGCGCGAAAAACAATTTAATCCTGAATTGTTACAAAAGGAATCTGGGACTATTTTCTGAATATCGAAATTTCAAATTACATTATAGGTACAAGGTATATGTGTTAAACAGTATTTGATTTTTCTCTGAGAACGCTATTCAGAACTGTTCCACCGCGCACTTAGTGCGTAGTGTTATTTAAAAAAAACAAATATTCGACTATTATTTTTGGCAGTGTGACCTGTATAGCCTACCGATGGACCTGTTAAAATATTTTACACTCTTATTGTTACACCTTATATATAATTGCATGATTAGTTCAACATGTCAGTTCGGATGTTAGAAAATCCTGAACGCTGCGAACCCTATTCCCGACATCTTACGCGAAAGTGTATGTGTGTTCATCACTCAATAACGTTCGAAGCTCACAATGTGTGTGAAACTTCGTGTATAGATAACAATGGAGTATATACAACTATTAGACCATAACCTCGCAATGTGTGGACCGATTAGAATAGCAATGTTGTAAGCGACAAATGGCAGGCCTGTTGGTTACTTCATCTGCTATCTCGTGCTAGTAGGAAGGCCGAATTGAATAATAATATCGCCAGACGACCACACCAACTGTACGGTCCCACACTAAGCCACGCTTGTATTATGTGTACCGTACAATGGAAGCCGGCGAACTCAGTATATAATACTCAGATATTAAACATCCACGACTCGGGTATAAACATTCATGCTCACCACAGAAAGCTTGTCCCACCAGGATTCGAACCCTCGGCACAGAATGCAGGGTCACTACCTATTGCAGTACTACTACTACCTAGTACACTAATAAAGTCCAATGCCTATACTCAATCATATCATATGATGAAAGTAATTAGACCAATGATATACAACTAATATAACCTACAAATTATGATTAGAAAAAAATATAAGAAAAAATGTCAGATGTTTTTTCATAATTTGAGCTGGGTGGCTATGTGTTACTGGCATTGTCTTATAGAGTCCATTGTGACACACGACTGTTGTTAAGTTTGTAACCATATGATTCGGTTTTGTTTTATCTAGCGAACTACTAAGTATTTCGGACGAGAATCATATTTTCATGCCGAAAAAGCTCCACGAAAATGACCTTAGTTGCAATCACGAACCATTGCAAGCCCGCCGAATTGAAGCCTATTATCGGATAAATTAATGACTCGGATCGGCGCGCTTCGTTCTATTTACGCGAGGCTATTTATCGCCGTTTAAAGCCATTTAAAGCCGTTTAAGGCTATTTACGGCCACCTGACAGACCAGCCGAGCTTTGAGCCGTGTTTATAAGGCCCTCGTCCGTGGCAAAATACAATGCGTGTATGGATTTATGAAGGCATTGAGTGTTTTTCTTGGTACGATGCCTGGCCAGGTTGTACAGTGTCCGGTTTAGAGTAACTTAAGTTTAACTTTAGTTATTAATTGTTTCTAATATTATTACAGCTGCGCAGTCTTTCCTTTCCTCTTATAATACCAGCCCTTTTTAATGTCCCACTGCTGGGCACGGGCCTCCCCTCAATGCGAGGGGGATTAGTCTATAGACCACCACGCTGGCTCAGTGCGGGTTGGCGGTCTTCACACATCTTTCGAGGGGCTCTCTCAGACATGTAGGTTTCCTCACGATGTTTTCCTTCACCGTTTAGCAAGTGATAATCGTGGTTGAAAATGAGATTCGCACATGAAATCCCAGAGATGCGAGCCGGGGTTTGAACCAGCGATCCTCGTTGCTGAGGCAAGCGTTCTACCAACTTGGCTATCACTGCTTCTTTCCTCTTAATTTAGGTATATTTGTGAGATTCATCCCTTAAAACGGTGTTAATGTCACCCACATCCGCGAACCTGTTACTGGTTTATTGCTTATTAAAGGACGAATTGTTTGTGATTTTTGTCAAAAGCCAAGCATGGAGTCTGTAGATATTCTAGAATGTTTAGCATTAAAAAGTTACACTTATTGTCGATTCTCAAATAATTGTAACTTTAGAAACTGCTAGACAGATAACTTTTATACTCAGAAACATTATTACATAGAAACCTTATTATTAATACTTTATTTAACCGTTGTTTACGTGGTGCTATCGACCATATCTGAATTTTTTGTTTTACCTCAATGGTTTAGTGGAAAATATAAAGCGACGTAGGCATGGGCGGGGATTGTCACAACCGGATTAGTGGTCTGATTTAGGGCCTTTCGAGCTGGGCCTTTGACTCCTAAGTTGCTTGACTTTTTGGTCCTTTGAAGACAATCTCAAATTTAACCCGGGACATTGAAATACCCTTCTATAGACATAATGCTTAGATATTGGAGTTTAGTTTTGGTGATAATTTGTTTGGTATAGGTAGAAAAATCTGGCAAGTTGTATTCCAATGGTCGTTGTATTCCAAAGGCAATTGGGAATATGGGTATATGCTCGTTTATTGGATAACTGACAACTCTACTACATAATCTGCAGCAGTTTGGAATATCATTTCAAATTCGTTTTATCCGATCCGATTAAATCCAAGAGAGATAAGCAGTTGTCACATATCAGCAGTCAGGGATCCGACTGATTTAATATGTCTTCCGTCATCCTATTGAAGGTGATTCACGCTCATTTTTATTTAGAATTGCTAAGGTTGTCTGTTCCACAAAGCCTTATATTCTTCAGAATTGTAATTACCGCTCCGTCCCCACAAAAAGACACACGTTGTGAATCGCTCAGGATCGGGACCTCGTAAGTATATTGAAATATCATGTCGTAAAAGTCTGGCACGGCTCTCGCGCGAGTTAACCGACCGATGCGAGATTGACGTTTGTGACGTATGACTTCATTTGTCTGACTTCGATATAATATTGCCAAGGCAATTTCACACTTGCAACAATATACTACAAACCTTATTGTAATAGTTACAGGATGCTTTTTCATGTGATATTTCGATTCATGAGCTGCAAGAAGATTTGTTGGAAAGAGGTTTTGGTTCGCAGCCTCCTCGACCGCAACGTTATGAGATCTCCTTGGTGAGGAAACAAAGATGCATTCTGGTTGTGATTTAGTGATTTGCATATCGGAAAGGAGTGCTATATTTTCGTGTGGGAAACAATGGTGATGACATAAAACGTCTTGTTTAGTTAAAAAGTTGAACATAGTCAAATTGATCCAAAGTTTGGTGCGGTAACAACACAGAATTATTGGACTTTTCAGACAACACATGGCGTGCGTTACAAGTGAAGCCTAATAAACGTCTAACATGTAAACACACACACATAAAAAAAACTACGTCCAGAACTAAGTAACAGCAGCAAAAAAATTGTTTTGTTATATTCAATATTCAAATAGTATTCTGAAGTTGTTACCGCAGTAAGGTGATTAATTATGCATTCATTTAAAGTTTAATCTTTAAACGAAATTCAACTCTATGTTAAAGCGACGCAGTTTCATTTGTTTTGCAATATTAGAGAGCAATGTGACGTTTGATTATGGTGTTTCGTCGGTAATAAATGTTGAAACTTAGTATTTTTCAGTGGAATTTATATCGACGTGGCACGACATTGCATTTTTGTCACTCAATTGTTTAAAACAAGTGTATTTTAGTGCAGTTTTCGGTTGTTTATTGGGTTGTTAAACTGTTTCAGGGTTCTTTACTTTAGTTACTGATGCTAATATAGAGGAAGCGGTAGGTGAATTGCCATAAAAATAGACTTGACTGCCAAGAAACAGGATCTACATTGGCAAAACTCCAACGTATGGCCCTCGGCGATTCCTGGGAAAAAGCTGATTGCCTTGAACTCATAACGAATCTGATCAAAAGAGAACAATAGGAGGAGTTGGGGGAGAACTATCCACCTCCTCAGGCTGTAAAGCAGGCGATTAACAATAATCTGGTGTGATAGACGGACAGACAGACAGACGGACATAGTCGCACCATAAGTTTTGCGTTTTTGCTACGGAACCCTAATAACAATTATAGGCTGATTGCTACAGAAATGAGAACTCTTACAACACAACGAGGCCCTATAATCGCCTTGGACTGAGCCACTTCCAAACTGTGTTGTAACTTAAAATTTCGTTGCATAAAATCTTGGCGGCATTTGACGTTACCTAGGAATCGAATCCAAGACCAGTAAGGTGACGCCAGTGAAACAGATCTCAAGTGAACACTTCAACAAGTCGTCCAACATCTTGCGCCACAAGTCGCTCAATCTCGATGGCGCCAACAACACGAACTTAGAAGCTCCGATTCACACTGCATGTCGACTATCAGTTTATCATTTAAAACAAGTCTCAGCCTAGGGCTGTCACGAGAAATTCGCGTAAATCGCGACACTCTTCATCTCACCCGAGGTGGTATCCCTGCTGTGAGCTTCGTCAGGATTGATAGGGCAATCTTAGAATACGCATTTGTGTAAGAATGGACGCCCGTTAAGGGTTGGCTTGTCGTTCGTCGTTTTCAAAATTAATACCTACTATCACACCTGTTTTGGCCAAATAAGTGGGCAGAGGTGTGCTTTTTATACACCATTATTTCGCTGATGGCTGATAGTATCGTGAAGAGACCATTGCCATTAAACCACTTTCCATTCCACCCATTCCCCATTTCCCCACCATTTCCCAGCCACTGCTGGGAAAGAGTCTCCCTATTCTCCATACTTCTCGAATCTGGATTATGAGGGCAACTCTTTTGATTGTGGATCCATTTATGCTGTCATCACCTTGCACTTTAGACTTTCAGGAGTCTTTACTGATTACCATTTAGAAACCTCTATCAATGTGTAGAAAGGAATGTATAGTGATTTATGTGTCTGGGGCACAATCAACTCAATAAATAACATGTAAAGCAGTTGTTGTGAGCTAGAAAGAGAGGTGCTACAATTCATAAATTATTGCAACGCATCTCGCCCTTACAACACTACTAAACAAAATGAAACAAATGGATATTTTGCCAAAACTCGGCTTATTTAGTTTTCATATTAGGGGTCAAACCACCACCATATAATAACCCTCTCTGCCCCTTATTTCTGTACTGGAGTGAGGTCTTAAAGGTGTTATTGTGTTTGAGATAGAAGGTCATGATGAATTGGTGATGTTACACCCTAATGTATGATTGCTTAATAATAATACAATGAGCACAATCGTTTTGTATGCGCTCGCGCACCTACTTTTTTGGTGTGTTCGATTTTACACAGAGTAGTTTCGTTGTAGAGATAGCAAGTCGCATTTTAATAGAACGTAGAGTATTTAAAAAAATCAAAATTATAGAAGTAATTTGTAGAAACGTAGAGAGCCCACAAACTTAGTACTTTCTTATTACTACTTAGAAATGGTGTACAAACTGCCACAGGCCGTCAATGCAGTATCTTGTGAGGATCCAACTCGTGACGACACACTGTATTTATTTCTTTAAATACATTTAATTCAATGGGACTCTTTTCTTTTTATGTCTGGCTAGATCGATATTAAAAAAAGACTAAAATATTAGTACATAGAGTGCGCCTCTACCTACCATTTCGGAGAATACAGGCGTGATGGTGCTCTACAACAATATAAGCTCTAGAGTAGAGTCCTATGTTACAGAAACATTAATCGACTCTACTCTACGCAGCTCTACATGAATACACCCCAGCGATTGTCGCTGTCGGTTCGCGTTACGTCACGTGAGGTATTAATTTTACATTCATGACGTCACGCCGCCGCTAGGTACGCTAATCCTCTTCCCATGGACATACGAAAGTAGGGTGTTCAAAAAAAATTAGCGATACTTGCAAATTTTTAGAGTGCACTTTTTAACACCCATATTCTGCTGATGTTATTAGGCACACAAATAGAGCAACAGCTGGCTAGCAGTTTGTTGCTCAGTGTCAGTTTTTTAAATGTAATTTAATTTAATTGTCTGGGAATGTTATCTGTATAAACAATAGTACATATTATAAACTATTTTTGTTACACCTCATATATATAACAAAGTCGTGTGGGTTACACCATTCATAGCTCAAGAACGGGTGGGCCGATTTTATGCTCCTGATTTTTTTTATTTGTCTCCACCCTGATTGGCAGAATGACTATTAAAGCCTGGTAAAAAATCACAAAAAAGTAATAATAAAAATAATTTTCTCATACATTTGATTATCGTGAGCTAGTTTGTTATAAATTTAATTTGACTTTTTTTGCGAACCGTACACAAGACAGTTGCAATCTCCCTTATCTCTCCACCTCTCCACAAACAGCGGCATTCATCCGGCATTGTTGCTAGCGGATACTTTAAAGCGCATCTCTTTTGTTGCAGCTTCGTTTGAGTGACGGCTAAACACAAGTCCCATTGTGCGCCGGCGCAGCAGTCACAAGCATGGTGAAATTAACCATTGAATGATTGTGAAAACTGTGTTTGGGTTCGAATTCTGATGTGTTTACCATGGGATAAGTGAAAAAAATTGACAGATGACTGGTACCAACGAAATTGTTTGCTGCCATACCAAAAGGGATGCTTTGGGATGTATTTTTTAGAAGGTCCACTGACCTCGGAACAACGAATACTTACCATGGTGGTAATCATGGCCCAAATTTATAGACAGTTTTCGTTTATTTACAATTCCACTGTAAGTTGTTTAAAAATCTCAATGCAGACCGTTTGTTTGACTAAGTCTGTGTCACATATTATTTTAACGAGTTTTTTTACCGTAAGTTGTCGTTTCTATAAGATACTCAAATTTCTCTAATATTTGAGACTTTTACTAATAAATCTCAACTGTGATAGCGAACATGATAATGTAATTGTATTAAGTAGAAAATTAGATCTCAGAAACGAACCATATTAAGCGTCCTTTGAAGTCCCATATATTTGAGTTGACTTTGAGTATTAGACAGTCAATGGAATCGTATGATTACAGGGCTCCTCTGCTATCGAAAATCAATCAATACATAAACTAACCACCCACAAACACAGTCATTACCAATTGGTATAAAAAGTACTGAACTCCAACAGCTTCTAACAATACCTGCGCCCTGCATCTACAACAAACAACTAAGAATTGAGACGTCTGTTAGACAACGTCGCTCATTAATTTTCAGAGCCGGTACCGGCGGCGGCGTCAACCCTGGTAGCCGGACAGACAAAAGACGAAGATTCCAATAGAGGGCCATGCTTGGTGACAGTAAGTCAAGTTTGTTTTGAAACTGCAGAAGCATTGTAAACTTAATATGACTAGGATATTCTTCACTTAAATTCTGAAGTTGATTTATCTGAGCCTTCCAACATTTTTGAGCATCCCATCATTTTTTAATATTTAGGTTTAAATATTGTATACATTCTGTACAAGGTTTAACTATAATGGTGTAAAAGGTGTCCATTACTAGGCTAGGGTCACATTCCTGAAATAAATAATCAATCTTTAAATCAAAATTATTACATAACAATTAAACACTAACTTAAACACATATATTTTATACATAACCGTAATCGTTATTAACTACTTGGTAACCCCTTAAAATATTGTACACTGTTTTTTGTTAAACCTAGTATATAAAGATTTAATAGCTTCACACAAGATACCTTTAATAGTTTTTTTTGTTTCAAATTGGCACCGCGTCGGCATTTAATAATTCATTTTATTGAATCCCAAAACCGCAATCCATAATTAATAAAGCAGTATATATGTATGCATCCTGGTTGCAACCCAGATCATGTGATAGGTTCCGTATGAGATTAATTTAATATTGTTACTAGCATCGTTTTAATCTGATCTGAAGTAGAACTACTTCATTAAGTTGGGTATACATAAGTAGGTACCATTTTGTTACTACCTCTACGGTAGCTTTACCCTATATAGAGCCGTCTATATAGCATTTATTAAAGCTTAGAACGCTACAAATACCGTACACTGGATACACCAAAATGACTGAAAAATCCGCCACATTTTTTTCCTCGTAAGCATTTGTGGGAAACCAGACACGTTGAGCAAGATTAAACATCAATGCATCTCACTCCCTCTAACGCAAATACCTATGCATGTGTCCCGTTTACACAGCTGTCATTATCTTTCCATTCCAGTCCGCGATACCTTCAAGCGTGACGTATCCAGAAAGCGCTTCGACTTAGATGTCACTTAGATGTCACTTAGATGTGACTTAGCTCAATGTGCTCCTTAACTAAACACATATAACTCACATTGTCGGCACAAGCCTTCATCTAATTATTATTATTTTGTGTTACCCACAGCAAATTGCAATTCACTTTAATTATATCAGTGAAAAATAAATGTATATTATATATTGTAGCGATTCGTATCGTACGTTAAACATGATTGTGTTGCAATTAATAGTGGCCTTATACGCCGACCAGTATCTGATAAACTGAGGCAATTATTTAAAGACAGTATGAGTAGTGTCTAGTATTAGAGTTTGATATATTTGTTTGGTAATATAATTTAGTTTGACAAAATGGTTTGGCTCAGAGACCAAAGCGAATGTCGCAAGTTTGTAACAATCGGATCGAGAACCTCCTCCTTTTTTAACGTCGATTAAAAATACATATATGTGCTAAGTTTGAGCCTTATAGCTCTTATAATCTAACAGATAGATATGGCAAAACTATTAGGGTTCCCAGACCGCGGAACCATTAAAGGCTGGGAGAGAGGGTTCTCTTTAATCTTATATTTCCATTACTTATAGTACTGTCCACCACCGACAGTGACCCGCCGATTGTAATGACAAAGGATGACGAGCTAAGTCGCGTTACGCTCAGATGCATTGTTGTTTAGACCTTATCTATACTCATCTCAAATGCTAATGACAAGCGGACAATTGGGAAACGCGTGAAAGCCTTCACTTAGGCCAATCAACCACTGTACTAGAGATGCTGCGACTGTTAAGATGAAGATGAACTTGTTTTGAAAGTAAAATGAAATTGTTGTCTAGACACATTTATATTATGTGGGATAGTTGGTTGATTTTTTTCAGTATTCATTATAATAAGAAGCCTATGCTAGTAAGGGTTATGTTTGTATGTTAGTTTCCTATACTTATATAGGAAACTTTTGTGTATAACCTGACCCGATTAGCGCTGATTAGTTGGTTTCTGTGCCGAGGGTCCTGGGATCGAATGCCGGTTGTGACAATCTTTATGTGATGAGCACGAATTTTTAAATTTAAGTAATATATACTGGGTTCGCCCTCAGTCCATTGTACGGTACCCATAATACAAGCATTGCTTAGTGTGGGACAGTATAGTTGGTGTGTTCGTATTATTATATTAAGCATGCTAAGTGTAACAGAGGCTATAAGAAGACCACTCTTTAGTCCTGAATGGAAGATCATGAAAGTAAGATCTTACGGCCATTCCGGGAGGCTGACGATTGCAGACAGGTAGATAAGTATTTTGAATGAAAAGGACCAAACTCTCGAAGGTAGAAGATAAGCAGTATATACACCTAATGATCGTTCTAAATGCTAGAACAGTAATAAAGACGACTTAAATAATTACCACGTAATCCCCCGCCATTAACATAAATGCGTTACCTTAAATTGTCTTAACACAACCAGAACAAACGGAGGGACAAATAACAGAATCATATTATAACACAAAACGGTAGAGCACAATGTGTGTTACTTCTGTTACAGTAGTGGACTTAATCTCTATGTGTTAGGGCTGCCTACATAGAGTGCTGATGGTGAGAGACGCTCGTTTGTCATTCGCTTTTGTTTTTGAAAGCGACTGATGTCTGCAACGTTTTGTAGCGACTGTTTAAGTCATTAGCCGTGTATTGACTTACCACAAAGCTTCCCGATGCTGGGTCGGGCATAAGCCGTGCGTGGCAGCCTTTATTTTGAGCAATCTGATCTACCAGACAAGGCTGTATATATATCTTATTTTTCGTAAAGCAAATGGCTATTAAAAAAAAAAGTTAAAAAATAATAAAAAGTCAAGCCCGCTGAGATTCTTGCCGGATCCTCTTAGTTGAGGTCGCGTTCCGATCGGGTTGTAGAGTTAAGACAAATAAATGTTAATGACGGGGAGGGCAAAACTCCATACGTCACTCGATCGCGGCAAGTAATCGACTTGGTAAGCAAACCCGAGTGCATATTACACACAAAAATCGCTCAATGGCCATCCAAATCAGTTCCAATTGAATCTTCACCCCATAAAACGGATTACCGCTGCGCGTCCCTCGGGACTCGAGGTGTATGGTATTAAGATTTAACTGTTGGCACTGTATGTAGGTTTGTGTTTCATTGCTGCTTAATATAAACAAAATAAACGCTATTATATCTGAAAAAATAGTTTTATTTCAATAACCGTGAATTAGTTTAAAAATATTTTTTATGCCCATACGAAATTCTATCAAATTTGCAAGCACATTAGGTTGCTTTCACATTAGGAGGCTTTTCACAACCACTTGCTCAGTTTTATTGCGTGACTTTTTAAAAACCATGTATTTCTTACCCATACATTGAGTATTGAAATAAATCGAATCTTACGGATTATATTGCGTTTATTACATGTATATGTTTTTTTACGTTCAATGTATCTAAAACTTGCTGATACCACCCTATATTTGAATTCGCTCGCAAATAAGGGGATAGACAAACGTATCGTCGATTATTTATGGTAACTTAAACTATGGTTACACAAACAATATGCTTCGGGCTTCGTTAGGCTCGAGCGGGACTCCGTGGGGAGTCGCGGGGAGTCGCGGGGAGTCGCGGGGCGTCGCAGGGTGAACCGGATTATCGTGGTGGTGCTAACGGGTGCCAAGTTTAATGTAGAATTTTTTTTAAACATAAAGAACCTGAAGTGGTAGTGGGTGGGGCACATAGCTCACAGATCCGATGGGGCATAACGGCCCACAAATGGTGACCACGACCTGAAATACGTAGTGTAGTATGTTTCTTTACAGGTTGATAGAGCCGCCATGAAGCAGGAACCCGCATTTATCGAGTGCTGCAGGACTGTGGGGTATGTAAGTCATTGGGGGTGACCTGTACCCAGTTGGGCCGTCGCGGTCGTCCCGCTGCTGAATAGATGAACGGAAAGGCTTAGGACGTAGCCCAACCATGCCTCGTCATGATATTGACGGCCTGATTAGCGCAGTTGGTAGTAACCCTGCTTTCTGTGCTGAGGGTCCCGGGTTCGAATCCTGGTAGGGACAAACTTTGTGTGATAAGCACGAATGTTTGTACC
The DNA here is from genome assembly GCA_905404115.1 of Pheosia gnoma. Classification (NCBI taxonomy): domain Eukaryota; kingdom Metazoa; phylum Arthropoda; class Insecta; order Lepidoptera; family Notodontidae; genus Pheosia; species Pheosia gnoma. The sequence continues at coordinate 10,940,718 of FR989894.1, read as the reverse complement.
CAAGTTATGGATGCTTAACCTATATATAAGTAATATATACTGGGTCGTCCCTGTCCATTGTACGGTACTAACTTTGCACGTCCTAATCGCAACGCATTTACAATTTTACAAACAATATGGTGCCAATAATAGCACCCTCCACTGTAAAAGATAATCCCCTGTGTAGTGTCGATGTTTAATTTTATTGCGGAATTAATTGCGCGCGATGCACTGTGTGCCAAATAAACGGGCCACGAGCGCTCTGTCTGGTGGGCGGGTGCGCTGTTGAGAGTTCATTGTTCGTAATGAGATTAGGTCTGGGTTATTTTTTTGACAGTATTTGTATTTGTGTTGAGTGGGTGCCGTTGATAGATAAAGCAGCTGTATAGTAAAGTTGCGCGAATAAACTTTTAAGAGACACTACTATGAAGATAAAAAACAAATAATAAACGCGATAAAATCCATAAGATTAGTTATATTCAATATACTATAAAGCTGTTTTTATGTTTACAGAATCCCTATTAATGAGCAAGATTTAAATAATACTTATTCCCTAGAATAATTAGTAAGAGTAAGTCCTATCTCCAAGACAGGTATCAGACTTGTATCTCTATTTATGTCAATTGAAGGGGTTTTAGTCCGACGATACAAATTTCTCCTATTGATCGAGTACAGTATGCCATAGCCAAGTATATATTTAAGAACATGTGCGCAGACTTCACACGCCGTCTCTTGATAACTGGAAATACAAAAACATTTAAAAAAATAGGTACAATCACGCACAAAAATGAAAAATACGTAATGTCATCGTAGATGAAGTGCAAATGAGTCCACTTCAACGGTACGTCTTTGAAAAAAGAATCTTAAAAAAAGAATTCACCAAATAACTCATCAGAACAACAATGCTTCGTTAGCGCACCCTTTAACAAATAATGAATAGCTTCTTGGTACCACAAAGAAATAGATCACTGTACCACCGGTGCCACTCTCACGTTCATGTTTACGTATATAAATCTCTGGCCAAGTACAATTGGAACAAAATGCATGTGTCACCTTGTAATATGTTAATTTATATTTAATATTTGTTGTGTGAATGGGCCGGGGCGCGCGGACTAGTCGTAGGGTTGTTCAATTGCGTTAATCCATTTTATTGCGTGTCACGAGCAGACGGTTTTTAATGTTTAATATGCATACATTGTTAAAGATATGATTTGGTGCCTATTTATATTTATAGATGGATATTGTAAAGTACCTACTAAGTACTCTAAAGTTTTTCTTTTGGTTCGTAATTAAAAGTCACTAGTAGGTGGTAATAGTTTGTTGGTTGGTTTCTGGTTAATGGTATTATGGTTAGAAATGGTAGTACCGCACGCGGTGGTCCAATGTGTACTGCGCTATATTCAGTAAAATCGCATCGTGTGAACGCGCCGAAACTACACTGCTGATGGTACTAAATGGTACAATGACGTACACCGTACTCACGTATGAAATGTACATTAAAAAGTTTGACATTAAAACTTTTCTTCTCGACTGTCACACATAAAACATTTTCCTGGCTCATCCAATGTCGACCACGAATTCCGGTCTCCCTAAATCATGACCAATTGTCCTTTACAAAGCACGTCTATGCAAATGCAATAAAGGCCTAGTCGAGATTAGCGTCGTATGAATCGCCCTAATTAGGAGATTTATATGCAAAGTCTTTTCTGTGGTGCACATTATTAGTTAATAAAAGCCGGTGGGTACGCGGCTTAATGTAATTTTGAGTGCATATTGTAGCGGGTCACTCCCGTTGTCCCAGATTTATGAGCCGCACTGATTTAATATGTGGATGATAACGGATAATATTTATGGCTTGTGGCCATTCCCAGGATAGGCCAACGGTCACAGCGTTATTGTCAAATCAAATTTTAGTATAGTTGGTTTGGCTATTCGAAGACTAAAACGTTTGAGTGTTGTCGTCAGCTGACTATGAAATTATTGAAATAAAACGAATTTTACGGATTTTATCGCGTTTATTTTATGTTTTTACGTTCCCGACGTTTCGGCAGCCATGGTCACGGGAGGAAGTGTTTGACGTCTTAGTATCGTAGTCATAGTTGAACTGGGATACCCTCATATTTAGTTGTTGCTAGCGATCCTATCTACGCAGAAAGTGCTCACAGTGTCTTGAGGTCTTGCAATGGTGCGCTTGGTTTTGCGTCTGGATTTAATTATATTAATTACTGGATCTCAAGTCGGTGGTAGCACCCAGCCTTCCCTACTGAAAATAGGATGTATTTTAATGTCAATGGCCTTTCGTATCATCCTTGGTCGGAATCGGTGTTCTTTTGCGAGGATCTATGGTTGATCAAATCTAATATAATGGTGGGTGCGATCTAGTACATGTTCAGATTGCAGACTTCGTGGAGCGCCGGTGTTCAATGTAACATTCGCGTAAATATAAGAAATAAACATTCCATTACTGTCTTAGTTCCATTACAAGAAAGTTACAAATATCTGGACCGACTATTCCTAAATCCAATATTATTAAACACAAGTCTATGTAACATGCCCTATTTCGTTTGATCGAAAAAAAAAACAAACCTAGATTCTTTTATTTCAATATCTTTGTTGCCATCAAAAGGTGACATTTTCTTTGACATGAACAATGAACGTCCCTGACAGCGACCTATGAACTTCTTCATTGTTTGTCGTTATTGTGTACACGTCAATCAAAGTTCGGTTCCCGGTGGGTCCGGGGCAGATTTTTTGCGCTCACGCATACCTATGCGATGAGACCGGTCTTGGGTCTGAAGATGGGGCAGAGGTCGTTGCAAATTATCCCACCCTAATGTCAATATGGAAAGAGCTTCATCAGCTACACCGACAAGGGTCTAACCCTTAAATTAGAAGAAGAAGAGAGAAGAGATAATGTCAAATCAATGTTTTTTTTTAAAGTTTACTTAGCTTTTATGGTGGTAAGAATACAAAGTTCGTAGGAAGAAAGCAACAAACTGAATTAAAGACTCAGCCGCGAAAGGCCATTGGACTTGAGTGGACAAAAATATTCAATAAATATTATAATGAACCGTTTATAGATACAGTCCATAATAGACTGGGAAGTTTTTGAACTTCGAACCCGATTCAGCCGATATAAAAGTGTTTTCCATAGATGGGGATTTAAATGGTTCGTACGTCAAGTGCGAGATTATTTATAAACCAACGGTTTGGTGTAGAGTTTACGTACATTAGACACATTGTATGGCAAATTGAACAGCGCCTCTAGCGGACAGTATTTAAAACCGTCATTTCTCCATACAATGTGTTTAAATACGTTGACTATGAAGTATACGGATTGCTTACGTATAATGCCGTACATGACTTCCAGATCGGAACTTACATGTGAGTTGGTGTTTCCCTGAAAACAATGCCCCATTTTAATATCTTGCCCCTCATGTCCTGGCACCTATGAGGCCTTGATGGGTGCTATAGTAGCACCCATAAAGGCCTCAAATACAGCAGGTTCGGGGCGAGTCAATTTTCATTTTGACACCGAATTTATTAAACTACACTTTCTGCGTAGATCGGACTGGAAACAATAACTAAATATGAGGGTACCCCAGTTCATACTATGACACTAGAACGTCAAACACCTCAGTCCTTCTTGTGACCATGGTTGCTCTAAAGCAGCCGAAATGTCGCGAACGTAAAAAATACGTAAAATTAGTTTTATTTCAACAAATGTTTTCTCATTTAATCACATGGCAAGCAATGAATCCTGCGCGGTGCGGCCACGGAATCTTTAATTTTAGGTAGCAAACTTATTGTCGCTACACGGAAGTATTTTGAAACCAAAGTCCGATTCCGAACAGCCGCCGAAGCCTTACTGAAAAAAGTTAAGAAAGTTTTCCAGTATTTTTTTTTTCACAACTGCGTTTTAGCGTTCCCCAATGAAATTGACCAATCGTCTGATGCAGGATTGTCCGTCTATCCATATATATTATATATGCCCATGTGACATACTTAAAAAAGTTTTTATTCTATATGTTTTGTTCTTATACGTTATGCATTTGCGCAATTTGGCACAAATTTTAAATAATTGACGGTCTAATAAGAGGATGTTTTATGAAAAAAAATTTATCGAGAGAAACATTAACAAGGTCTCTTGTTTATTATTCTGTGGACATAATAAGCCAAACAAATTCATTAAATAAGTTGTGGATAGGGTTATCCGCACATTGTGAAATAGGCCCATCGTAATATTATAAGGGGACCGATTGAAGAAACAAATATCTAGTAATTAGAATCAATTAAATTTAATAGACTAGTACGGAACCACTGATTTCTATATATAAGATACGGTGCCTACTCGTGTTTTATTTCTCAGTAATTACAGGTAAAAATTTGCGTTCAGAGAGTTTCGCGAGTGGAATAAGTTGCACGTTGTCGGGTTGCCGTCTAGTTCCTGGAACCACGAAATTATACGGCTTCCGTCTTACGGATTAGTTTTACTGCGAAGTTCGAAATTTAAAATAGAAGGTTAAATGGACTAGCCAACCACATCTACACTTGCTGTAGCGACCAATGAACGATCTCCAAAGTGACGCACGTCTACTTTGAGACAACTTGGCCGCCAAATAGACTACAACCATTGGAAAGAGACCGCAAATAGTGACGAAGACAAGTGATAACTCGTATCTTTAAAAATAAATAAATGAATATCGCCAGACGAACACACCAACTGTATGGCCGTAGTATGTATGGCTGTAGTAATACATTTGGTCGGGCCATATTATTATTTATTACAAGTAGGATCTTGTAATAAACAACATCTTACTTAATTTCGGTCAAACCTATCTCGTTGTATAAACACCGATAAATTTAAGTTCCAGTTTATAGTTTCAATATCTCTTCAAAACAAAGCCAGTATAGAATTCTATAGATCCTCACATACCACAGACCATTGAATCTAGACGAAACGAGACACACGTGGTTTTCTCCGATACCCCAGGCCTGTCGGGCGACCTAACCAATACATTTAGATCTGCCAGTTTCAGTGACCCGTCCCTTCTGACGGTTATTTGTCAATGTAATGGGAGGGGGGTGGTGGGTCATGGGATGCTGGTGTGTGCTCGAGTATTTGTCTTTAGGCTTAGATCGGACTGCCTAGTGTATCTGAGACAGGAAATTAGGTTTCCATGTTTGAATGTGGATGGTATGGATGGGGTTATGTTAGAATGTACGAACAATTTAAGTACCTATCGACATATAATATTATATTTATATAATAAAAATGTAACTGATTGCGGCCTGTGCATGGGAGATATATGAGAATAACTATTATCGGGGGCCTTCATCAATGCAATAGAACCCAAAACAATTATTGTTAGATTTTCTGTCTGTTTGTACGCGCTAATCTGCTGTTTTCACTAATTTATTACAATGTGTTGGTTTTACTTCAATCGGTTCATAATTTAAAAAGCTATATCAATTTAAAAACGCGGACGATGTCGCGGGCAACAGCTATCATTATCATTGATATAATTAAGGACTTAACAAAATCCATAGCTCAACTCAATTACGATTGGCCAATTTAAAATGCAGCTTTGGGTTGCAACAAGACCAATGCCTAAAGGTAAAAAATAAGTAATAATTGTTATAAGTTTATGTTAAAAATAAACCACAATGTATTTGACACATGGGCTATCAGCATATTGTGAAATAAGGCCCTGGACCTCGTTTAATTATTTTCCTACTTCTTTAAGGAGTGTTAAATTTCTTCATTCTCTTTCTTCGGATTGTTCTGGATTGTTAATTACAAAATTTCTTATAAATCTGACATCGATTCAGCGTTGCTTACGAGATGAATAGACAAATTTCGCATTCAAAATAAATATTTGTGATACTTAAATGGTGCACTCTAACATACATAGCCCACGCACGAGCCATTCGATATTGGCGAATCATCTTTCGCCGCACGGTTGACTCGGCTATCAGAACAATGTTTTCGGAGCTAGTCGCGCGCCAGATTACCGGGCTCAACTCCAGACTACTCCCAACCGACACGATCGAACGTTGCCGATTTGAATTCAATTCGATATTCGGATCAAATATTCAGTTCGAAATTCAAATCCACAATTCAATTGTGCAATCGTATTAAAGCTGGCAAACAATAATAATAAAATGTATTTTTAAATTGCAATATTTTTGTCTCTGGCCTGTATCATTATAAACTTACCTAGTTCCATGACAAGTTCGAAAATTGAAAAGGCGCTTAAAAAAATGGCGCTTCGACCGCCACCGGTATAGCTAATAACATTTATAATTCGCGTGAAATTATGTATCGCCTGCTAATTATTGTCGGAATAACATGTCAGAACAATAGTGTTGTACCGCCGAGTCATCCTCACAGCGGGGCCTTTTACTTTTTTTCTAAGACTAATGATTATATGTTACAGCAATATAATGTGTCAATTATTATTCTGTACAATGATGTTCAGTTAGAAAATTGCACTTAAGAAGAGCTCATTCTTATTATCTATAAAACAATTAATGTATTTATTGTTGATTAAATAAAATACCAATTAAAGGCCTCTATTTAAAAAATCCTATGCTTCAAATATGAACCTCCATAATAAATTATACATAAATAAATGGCATTATTTATGTATAATTTAATAATCCTACAGATACTTCTTAGACTGCACCAGACATAATGAATATTTATACCTAAGATATAGCTTTATCCCGAGATTTGTTTTACAGCTCGACTATTCTAATTGTATGACACATTTTCTGGATCTAATTACAGGCTATCAAACAGTGAGAATCCAGTTGAATTAGGACCAGTAGTTTTACCGTGACGCTCCAACAAACAGATATTGACAGGAATTAGATTCTTAACTCTAAAACACTTATTCTGGATTCAGAGACGACCAAATAGCTAATTCAATTTTTTAATGCACCTACATAATATAGACACTTATGCAACTGTCTAATAGACACAAAAGTCCAAATTTCCTTTGAATATTTTATGTCGACTCATCATAGACACGTAGAGTTCATATTAAGTTAATTTAACGGAATCGACACGAGTTACCGTGGGTGGGGTGAGCTAATCGGTTTTGTTTCGCGTTGTTATACCTTGTAAACAAAGGTATCAATTATTATTGGACGGAAAAAGCTTGTTTTTTGCTTGAGCCACACGCATGACAGGCGTGATAGTGTATTATTATTTTCTATATTTTATTATTAACATAATTTAACAAATAAGAAACAACTAAGTAGGTGTATAATATTAGCAATCAAATTCTCAATAACCTTAAAATATCACCATAGATGTGAGATTTCATTTATAACGTTAATACCACCTCTAATTTCAAATTTAGAACTAGTGTTGTCCATATCGGCGTAAAACGACACTCGTCGGCAATCAACGTCGCTGCGGGGCGTCCCACGTGGCCGGCGCGACTCGACGCGACTACTGGGGATGTGCGCACTGGCGCGAGAGAATCCTTCGTTGTACTAGTACACCACTAGCATCAACTAAAATCGACTCTAAAACCACTCGTCGAAGGTTCATACCAAAAGACAGGCGACGTTAAAATGTCAAGATGACTGCACACTGTACAGAGTTTTCCGCTAATTATGATGCTAATACCAGCTTCGAGCCCCGCTGAGCTGAATTTTAATTTAATGAAGATTAGTTGTACTCGTGTAAAATATTTGTATAAATTATAATAACTTACTTGATACATTTTAATATAAAATACAGTCATTAAATTAGTTTAATAGCATTTTACCGAAATGGGTACCTATTCGTGTCTATTGTGGATTAGAATAAAAGAAGTTCCCAAATAGATTCTGCAAGTAACGCACCTAATAAACTAACTGATTACTATTTTCCTCATGATAAAAGGGAGCACAATATAAAATAATCTTTTAGTATTAGAGGGGAGCGATAAAGAATGCTATTCACGTTACAATAAAAGCGTCTATCAGTCTCAAGCCTGCCGTTACAACAGAAGCAATCCAGATAATTCTCATTACACACATTTCACTATTCGATGTTTCTAATACACCATTATGTTGGTCAGCGGGAGGTCTCGATTGTGGCAATCGGCGTCTTTGTTGCACATCACTACCGAGTGAACGGATCCCGCCAAAATTCAAATGTCATCGTTCCAATTCGAAATTCAATTACGTGTAATTAATGCGGTGTGTTCCAGGAGCGGAACTGGATCTTTTACCGATTTGAAAACAATGCTTAGAGCATCGTCGGCGGCACAAACGCTATGGAACGCAACTCATGGTTTTTTTTTTCCTTTTTTTTTCTTGCTCGTCGATGATAGCTTATGATGATAAATGTGCCTGGTTGATTCTTTTTTTCGGCGTTGGATATTTTTATGCTATAAATCTCAATTTGGCCAAGTGTTGCAATAATATGTTAAGTTGTGTTCATTAGCATCGTGCCGTTTGTGATGCAAATTGATGTTTAGATTATTTTACGAGATTTTTATAAAAAAATAGCTGAGAATTTAAAGAATAACCTATCGACCGAACCAATATTAAGTTATTCTTTGTTGACTTATGCAATTATTATAATATATCCTAGCGCTGAATATCTTTATGTTATTGTGATTTGACCATGGTTCACCGAAATCTTGTTAAAAATCCGAATATTTGTAAGATAATAAGCACGGTATCCATAGCAACGGTAGCGAGATGCCAGGGAAGTAATTATGCAACATACTCTCACCGAATGGAACTATTTAACAGAAGTTGAGTGTCTACACAATGTCTCATTGTGCGGGACAGGTATAAGCGCGCGTCCCTGGCTAGGTGCACCATGAACACTTGTAATGGTGAGACAGTCCAACATAAGGCTCCACAACACTTGAAGACTGTTTCGTTGAGAAGAGGCAGTGACACAAGCTCAAGCATAACCGGCTGTCAACACCAACTTACTGCAAAGTAATATAATAATAATAATTAATTAGTGAAGGAATTGTAATTTTTTTTTTTTAAGTATTTATTATGTACAAAAAACCTGTATACACTCAAATAAATAATCGCCGCGACACCACACTGTTCAATGCGAAATAGAAAGACGAAACGAAAATATCTGGCTTGCTTTCTATAAGAGAGAGAGAGAGACAAACAGAGAAACATGCGCACGTCGCACGGCTTACAAAAAGTGTCGTTACAACTTTTCGTCTTAATTTTTTCCGTCTAGCCCCCTTTCGCAACGCGCGATAAGGAACTTCGTTCCAATATAGCCAAACGGGCACACAAACTATACGGTCCCACTTGTATTATGGGTACCGTATAATGGACTGGGGGCGAATCTAGTCTATAATACTTATAAAGATATTAAACATCCATGACTCGGGTACAAACATTCATGGTCATCACACAAACTTTTGCCTCTTGCAGGATTTCAGCGCAGTAGACAGGATCACTACCAACTGAGATAATCAGGTCGACGAAAGTTTTCCATTTGTTTAAATATAATTATATTTACAATTGATAGGCTATTGATTGAACTAATAAAATGACCGTAATAGGAGCGATCCAAAGAACTGCCGTGATGATCACGATCCTCAGTCATGAGGGAACGACCGAATAGAATAGGAGCGTAAACGAGTTCCGAATAGCCCGATTGTGAAAAAGGAGCTTATTTTTTTTTAAGGTTGGCTCTTCCGTCTGCCAAAATTAAAACCTCAATAACATTTTAGAGATGATAAAAACAGAGTTAAATTTACTTAACTTATTCTTATCTGTTTTGTAGTTAAAAAATAATGGCTCAATTCAGTACTGTTTCCACGATTTAGCAAGCTGATTCATATCGCAATACTTATGTATATGCTCGATTTAATATTAATTATGCTATTTACTTAAATGAAAACATATTTCAGACATTTGCTTACTACATTTTAAAGTATAACAATCAATGATTATAAATTTTGAAGTGATAGCATGGCATATTGTTTTAAAATTGCTTTTACAAATAGTACTCAGGGGAAATCTCTAAATTTTCTAGCTAGTTAGTCACACTAGCAGGTAGCAGGGGCACGTATTCTAATAATAAGAGTACCGTGGGCGGTATATTATGTTATTTAAAACCAGCCTGGTCCCGTACAAATTATTATAATGCACGAGCTAAACAATCGGGGGTGTGACCGCGCTCCTACCAGCATCCGTTCGACAATAGCGAGGTGTTAAAACTATTGTTCGAACCTTTTTAGTTTGAGTCCGACACATTAATTATGATGGTGTTATGTCACAATGGATGTTTTGAAAGTATAAAGAGATTCCTCGCGTCTTTGTGGTTCGGATGTCACGAGTTTGACTGGCTAGCAAAGGCAGTGATAAAATTAAATTCGATAGCATTCAGGTACTCCTTTCCTGAAGCACAACCAACCACAACGACCATTTGCGGCATTGACTCGGAGAAATAAACGTAGTCGCTCTGCATCAGAATAGCATAGGGCCCTTGAAACTGGCTTCATTCTCAAAATTTGAGGTCATTGCTCGACTTTACGAATGACGACGAATTGACTAAGTTAATTCACCAGCCAACCTCAGTCAACGACCGATACTCAAATATCACTTCAAAGTCGTCATTACTCCCATTACTACTGGATTAATTCATTGAAAACTTTCCAATTATTGTTCGATTATACCACACAGACTAATTGTGCGGTCTCCTGAACAATGCTTGCTAAGGTTTTATGACCTTATGTCAATGAACTGGATGCCAGAGACCCGCCCTTGCTTGGTCAGCCTAAGTTCATATTTTGTGTTTAGTGAAACCCTTATTGGTATTGAGTTAAGGCTATTGTTAGTTGATATTGAAAGTTGTCAATGAGGCTGATGATCGATGGAGTTGAAGGATTTAATGTGAAGTAGGTGATGTAACGGTGCTTGAATGGGCAAACAAATTTCGTACGATATGGATAAGTTTTGTTTCACAAATTGTTCTTGATGTGTTGTTTTTGTTTTGCTATACTTTGGTCGATATAATTGTTTAGTTTAAACCTCTTACAGATTGGCATCGCAAGCCTCTTTCAAGATGGGTCAGAGTTCAGGCTATAGTTTACCACGACAGTGTTACGGAGATTTTTGTCTGTTAAAGATTAATTTAAGCCGTGCGATTTAATAATGATATTATTAAATCGTACGCCTCAAAATAAGAATCAAATGTATGAGAAATAAATTATTTTGATATTAATTTTTTCTGTGAATTTTTCGCATGTTTTAATAGTTATTCTGCTATTCGGAGCGGAGAGAAATTCAAGAGATCAAACATCATAAAAATCATCCCAGCCGTTCTTGAGTTATAAACGGTGTAACACATCTTTATTTTATATATACCTGTAGATGTGCGTAAAACATTACTAGTATTCTCGTTGGCTCCTCAAGTAAAGCTAAAGCTTCTGTGTTAGGAGTGGGCTCACCCATAGTTTAGTAGCCAGAGTAAGAATCGAACCAAAATCCTCTCAGCAACGAGAGTGGCAGACTATTGACAACACGGAGGTTTCCACCGCCTTTATATACCCAGGATAACTCTGTAAATATACTCTAACGTTTATAAATCAAAAGTAATTAATTTAAAACCTACGTTATCAAATACTCAATACATAATACTTTAATTAGCCTTAAAAAAGGCGTATATTAAGACTCCCTCAGCTATAACACCCCACAAGAAAAACCTTTACATTTTTTAAGATGCGCGCACAAAGGTAGGTCGACACTTATCACAACGCGAGCACGTCACACCTGCTCTGAAAGTGCCTTATTACGTGCTGTGCTAGTAGCTTATCAAGCTTTGAGGGTAGAAAGCTGGGTTTTAGAAAAAAAAACATCAAAGGCTGGTGGGAATGTTTTCAGTCGGGGTTTCGCCTTTTTTCAATGGCAATTAGAGTTTTCACCGACGCTGACGCTCGCGCCTTGTGCAATTATGACGTGGAGTAGTTGCAGGTACGTGGATGGAGGTGGGATGGAGATGGCATATAGCTATTCCGGTCCAGTGATCTGCGGCAGCGGCTGTCATAGTAGTGCTCAGTCGGCAGTGTAACGAAAAAAGACAAATAATCGCAGGCAAACAAATCTGATAGGTGGACGCTTACAAAAGTTGAAAATTAAAGAAAAACTTTTAATAAACATGATTAGCACAGTTGTTAGTGGACCCTGCTTTCTATGCCGAGGGTCTTGACTTCGAATCCTGTTAGGGAACAATCTTTGTGTGATGAGCACGAATTTTTGTACCCGAGTCATGGATGTTTAACATCTATATAAGTATTATATACTGAGTTCGCCCTCAGTCCACTGTACGGTACACATAATACAAACGTTGCTTAATGTGGGACCGTATAGTTGGTGTGTTCGTCTGGCGATATCTTATTTATTTATGTACTTACATAAGCAAGCAAAGATGAGATAAGTTGTATACTCCTATAAAAACATAATAATATAGTGCACAAACATAGCAATATTATGGTTTTTACCAACATGAATAAAATTTTCGTTTTATCTATGGTGAAAAACAACTGTTTAAAACGAAAATATGACTTATCGTCACTTTATCGCGGAATATGCGTTGCTTTGGACCTATCCATAACACAAGATTGCCATATCCACAGTGCTCAGTAAGTTTGCTCGCAAATTTCCGTGATCGCAGTTCGCAAAGAGGGTGTCTTAAAATAAAAAAATATTGATATTTAACTGGTAGTGCCGCGGTAATTAAGCTTTTTACTCGTTTAATTTTTTACTCGGTTAACCACAGACTTTTGGTTAGTGCTAATTTATTGTGCCATTAATTAGCGATCGGTTGGTTAGTTTTGATTAAACCAACTAACAAATGGTTGTGCACATAATTATGTTGTCCAGTAAAAACGCAACAATTTCGACTGCTGCAGTAAAAATGCGAAGGCACTGGCAGAAAATGCTAAATTAGTTATGGTAAAATGGTAAAAAAAGTAGAAACCAAAGACCACCATAGATAAGATAAATAGAATTATCAGTATCTATCTATCAGCCGATATACACGTCCACTGCTGGACATAGGCCTCCCCCAACGACTTCCACACATCACGGTCCTCCGCCACTCGCATCCACCGGCTTCCTGCGACGCGTGTGATGTCATCAGTCCACCTTGTGGGGGGCCGTCCTACACTTCGTCTTCCGATTCGTGGTCGCCATTCTAGAACCTTTCTGCCCCAACGGCCATCGGTTCTGCGAGCTATGTGCCCTGCCCACTGCCACTTCAACTTGGCAATTCTTTGAGCTATGTCGGTTACTCCAGTTCGTCTACGGAACTCGTCATTTCTGATTCTATCGCGTAGCGAAACCCCGAGCATAGCTCTCTCCATTGCGCGTTGAGCGACCTTGAGCCTTCTTATGCGGCCCATAGTCAGCGACCACGTCTCGGCACCATATGTCATCACTGGCAGCACACATTGGTTGTAAACCTTTGTCTTCAGACAATTACCAGTATATTTGAATATAACTTAATTAAGAAGGAAGTGAGATAATAAGTAGAAACATTACTAAGGACTCTAACATTTCCAAAATGACTATTTTCTTACAACAGATGAAATACAATTATTAAGCAAACCTATAATTCTAGGGAACGTCAACGTTTTTACTTTCAATTAACATTGCCATAAATAAACTTTTTAAACGATACAATCTCATTAAAAACGTACAATCTAACCATTAACTAATTGGTAAGGCACCGCGTTATACACGCGGGAGGAGACAGACGTCTTTCCAAAAGAACTCCTAATTAAACGAGACACTTCTCAATTTGTTCTGTTATCTTCTACATCAAAGTTCACACCACCAATAACCAACCGATAAACAACCTTACCGCGATAAAAATAGATTATAATTTCACATAGGAAAGGTGTGAGGGATGTTTTAAGAGCTTCGGAGAAGTGACATTGCAACGTCGGCTTCGAACAAAGTAGACTTGAAAAGGCAAATGAGCGTCTTTACAAAGTTACAACGATAAGCGTTTTGGAAGGCGAGAAAGTTGTTAAGTGGTGGAAAAATTACGAGGCTATGGGTAAGTACGGCATTGAAGTACATGAAGATAAAGAGCGTGTGATTATTCATATCTTCTTCAATGTATATATATATATATATAAAACAAAGTCATGTAGTAACACCAATTACGACTCAAGAACGGGCGGGCCGATTTACATGATCTTAGATTTTTTGAATTTGTCTCCACCCTGAATAGCAGAATATCTATAAAACTTCGGAAAATTTCACTAAAGAAATAAATCAATAAAATTAATTTGCTCATACATTTGATTCTGTGGCGGTACAAAGTTCGCCGGGACAGCTAGTCTATACATCTATACATATAAATAAAATTGGAGTGTCTGTTTGTAATATTAAAATAACCGCTTTTTACTAAGTGCATTTGGAATATTTGGATGTATACACGTTACCTATACCGAAACAATTTTTTTTACAATTTTTGTCTGTCTGTCTGTCTGTCTGTCTGTCCGTCTGTCTGTCTGTCTGTCTGTCTGTCTGTCTGTCTGTCTGTCTGTCTGTCTGTTTGTTCCGGCTAATCTCTGAAATGGCTGGACCGATTTTGACGGGACTTTCACTGGCAGATAGCTGATGTAACAAGGAGTAACTTAGGCTACTTTTATTTTAGAAAAAAAAATAGGATCTTACGAAAAAAAATTAAAACCAATGTTGCAGCGCAGCGCCTGATTAAGTTTGATAGCAAAACCCTTCAATGCGTCCCGCGGGCTCAGAATGGGCGAGCAGGCTGTTGTCAACGGTTGTCTTTGTTAAATACCACGCGGACCGAAGTCGCGGGCAACAGCTAGTTATAAATAAAATTATTGACGTAATCAATAATCAATAAACTGAATCAAAAGGTAAACATCCAATTCTTTCTCATTTAGATTTGAAAACACTGCGTAATATAACAGAAACGCAAATGAAGATTGTATTAAGTAATGAATTCAGTAAATGAACCCAATCAGTGCGAACAATTTCAAAATCTTCAACAAATTCGCAAGACTTTTGCTTTCAATTATTTGTTACTCAATATAGTTAAATGTTGCGATTGCTAAAACTCCGACAACTTGCGCCGAAACATTTGAAACATTTAACACAAGAGTTATGTAACATAAAACAAAACACAACGACATTATAGCCCAATGTTGACAACAATGAAACGACGAATAAAGAAATTCCTCTCAATCGAAATTTGGTTGCGTAAGTTGCATAACCTCAAGAGTTTATCACAAAAGTTTTTTACAGAAGTTCAGCTTACAAAAAAAAAAAAAAAAAAAAAAAAATAGTTTTTTATTTACATTAACTAACTTAATCAATTATTAACAAATTTGTTGGAGCACTCCTTTTAAGTATGGCAATACCTGTGTTAGGAGGCCCCGCTCTTCCATACAGGGTTGGCAAATACAAATTAAGTGTTATTAACACATGTGGTAGGTAACTAAAATAATACGCAATAAAATTTAGATTAAAAAATAGAAAATTACAATTAATAAGAGTAAGTGGAGAGTGGCGCAAGTTTGTGTGTGTGTGTGTGTGTGTGTGTATGTGTGTGTGTGTGTGTGTGTGTGTAAGAGTGCACAATTTTGGGTGTAGGAGTATGAGTGCAAGTAGGTGCAACGATTTTATTCCGATGACCAATTAAGATATTATTTCCATAAGGGATTCAGTTTCATCGTAAGTTATATTTTTCAGCCAGTTTGTTAAAGTAAATTTGCAGTCATATTTTTTCATAGGGTAGATTTTTAGTAGTTTGTTAATCTTATTGTAGAGATAAGAAGACTGTTTGTGATATTGATGACGTGCAAAGGAGGTTTTAATTGAATAAGAAGGAGCAACAATATCATATCGCCTACTTTTAAGTCGATTTTGGTTAAATTTTAATGTACTGTGCAGTTTTAGAATAAGAAGTAAGATGTATAATTTCCTTACCGATAGAAGGTTACTAAAATTGTATAATTCTGTGGTAGGGTATCTATAAGGCTTAAAGTACATTACTTTTAAAAGTGATCGTTGAGCTCTCTCAAGATCTAAAAATTTTATTTTTGTGGCACCGCCCCACAAAGGCAATGGTGAAATGGTTTGTAACTTTTTTTTTACTTATTACTCAATTTATAATAAGTAGGCAAGTATTACATGGACTGCGTAATTTAGTTTTGAAGAAAAAAAAACCTTTGGCGACGAATTCAAAGGCATTTTGTAGGACTTTGTTATTTAGCAGGACAGGCTGAGTTTCAAGTTTGTGATTAGGTCATGATGCGTTTGTTTTCACTACAATGGCTTTCCTAACGAAATTATTCTTTGTATCAAGTTGGAGGCTCAAAGATTGACAATGATCGCGGAACAATAAACAAACGAGGAATATAAAGTCACATTTATTATGTACAATGCTTTTGATATCAAGATGGGGGAGTAATAAACATTACGACACGTAAAGCCGCAAAAGATCATACAGAAAATCATTTCTCTCTTACGAAATTCAACTAAACAAATATTTTTTTATTTCATTACATAGTTAAAAATTAGAAAGAAAATAACTGAAATATTTACAAACTAATATAACTTAAAAAGAGTATAGAAAAGCTACAAAAAGTGTAAAAATGGCCCATGCGGTAGCGTGCCCAAGATGCTGGCCGCATTTCCTCGCTGAATAGCCAAAGCTACTCGCTGAGCGAGGAAATACCCAGCCCTTGGGTCGCCGGTTGCGTCGACCAATCTTCTAGAAAGATTTTCTACAAAATTAATAGTGCTTGGACCCCATGGACCCAGGGTCTCGACTCCAAACGGGACAAATATGTCCGGAGCCGAAAATTTATACAAATAAATTGAAATAATTTCAATCACACCAACTAACGAAAGATACCTTAAAATAATAACTATGCCAGTATTACAATCTAATAAAAAATAAAGTACCGACCGACCTATGTGTTCTTACTTCAACAGCCTCTAAAGAAGTGTGCACATAGGTCGTGTTAGTGAGCAAGATGAATAACTGTTATTACACGCGTAACTATACGATGTAACACTGTCCCGAATTCCATACTTACCATCGCTCGATCACTCGCACTTGAGCGATGAATAGGCAATTTACTTCTATGCGATGGCTTCAGGGGCTATATCTTCATTGCTCTCTGAATAAGCCACACCAATCAGTGTATGCCACAGCGCTTTAAAACCCAAACAATAACCATGACTTGACTCCCAACCACAATACAATTGCTGCCTAAAAACTACAAGATTCTTGTCAATCTCCTAAGATATTTCTAACTGAAGAGCAAACGTAAGTTGGTACTAATGTATGAACGCGCCAATTCACAATACCATCTGACAATTGAAAATTTATCGTTTATAAAAACATCAGACACATCACACATAGCATGAATAGAAACATCAATAGTAAAGAGCATCATTTGGCAGCGCGCGCGCAAACCGTACTTACAAACATTGCTTTGCCTCTCCTTCTATCTTCAATGTTCCCTGTCTATTGAATAATAAGGTTTTAATCGACAAGAATATTTACCATACGTATGCAAATAATAAAACATTCTCCTGTAACGACTGATTTATGATGTGGTTCAGACACCCAAGCAACAAAAACTTGCTATCAATAGAACAAGAAACATAAATGAATGCCCGTTACAATACACACTGTAATTGTTTAGACAAAAGCATTAGCCTTGACTTTATTGTGCTCAACTAACAGCCAACGGTCAAATGACTGTAAACCTTAACATAAAGACGTAGAGATAGAAATGAGAGGTGCAGACAAAGATCATAGATCTGTAACAGCCGGTAGAGTTGGAGTTATATCTTTTACCATCAAAGCTTTCGCCGATGGCTCTTCTAAAGTTAATTTTTATGACATCTATACAACAATAGACGTACATTATGAAAGAGAAGACATTCCAAAGTCATGTCAACTATTCTTAACTGTTGTTTTAAGGTCCTTTGGCGCTGCCATTGTGTTAACTTTTGTAATGTTGGTGACTGTACATTATTTGTTCCTTTGTCTCCTACAAAGATGTTTGTGGATATTTAATAATTCTTTCTATAGAATTTGTTTGTGAAATAACGGAGGTCACTGGTGACTAAAATTTCAATCAATGTTGAACTCTAATTTTAATGCGATTTGGTGCATTTTAATAGACAACCTGAAAATACATCGTGCTGTTTCGGAACCGCACTCACTGGCGGGTGTTGTTATAATTCTAGCCAGTAACAATGCGAGTGTTTCTATGAATACAAAACAGATAATTGCAGTTAGTTCTGGAAAATTTTATCGTTAGTCCTCTTTGGACAGTTACTAGACTGCAAAAAATAAGTGCCATTTTAAATCTATGGGGCGGTTTGTCGAGGAAAAATATTGTAGTAACGCAGAAACAAAAAAATGTTAAAAAAAATATACTTATCAACGATCTCAGAACGCGTCCCGTACACACAACTAAAATTGTCGTGGAAACTTGGACTTTTATCGCCCTCCCTACCCACTGCCGATGACAGTTCACCTAATTGATTGTTTTTTTTAATCTTCCCTCCCTCGTCTTCGCGGGAAATTTAAAAATCGAACAGCTTTCACAAGTCCGTTAACAAACTTATGATTGGTTGAACTATTTAAATCGAGAATAGATTGGAAATATGCTAATAAAAAATGATGCGCTGGTATTATTTTAATGCAAAATTGTGTTTCTTTTATATAAAAGGTTTTTTTTTGCTATTAAAGTTACTGTGATAGATCATCGCAAGTGACTAGCAGGTGGTTTATCTTTATTTATATCAACGATTTACCTCACTGTACATTTCTTAAAATAATTCATGGAATAAACACTATTCTCATTACATGTATACACCCAAATTCATAGAAAGTTATAAAACATTTAGCAATAACATTACAAAGCGCTTTTCTCTTAAAAAACTAACTCATATATTTTTAAATAAACTGTGGTTGATTATATCGAAAATATTCAATTCTTCATTATATTTTTCCACAAATACCCTTGACATCCCGGATACAATTTACATTCACGCCCTACACTATCGCTAATTGTACAAAAACATCCCCCCATATCAACAAAACAGGAAAACAAACATAGAAAAACACAAAGAACAGATTAGGGAAGATCCAGATCGTATTTAAGATAAATGAGTATTTTCGCTAAGTACAACATCGGATTTAGATCGGAGACGCGATAAAGGGCAGATGTGTCCCGGCCCTAATGTGACGTCACTAGTAATTCCGAACTAGCTTCGTTTTTTGTGGACGGATCATTGATATATAATTATTCGGTCGGATATAAAAGTATTCAGAATCAGAATATTGTTTATTCATGTAAACCATTCAGTACAGTACTAGTACTATGAAACGTCAAAATTGATACAAAATGCTAAATTACAACCTTACCACCCGTTCGGAATGCCGTTCCTATGGACAAGTACCGGTAAACAACACCATTGCTGCTATAATTATAAGTTCCATAATATGACATGTTAAGAAGCGTTCATTAGGCATTGGGCATTATTTCTGGCAAAAGTAACTCTAAACCTCAGAAGACGAAATAATACAGGGTTGTCGCGAACGACTTATAGAAGCACAATAATCCAAGCCGATTTGTGTAGTACATGATTATGTCTAACATCGTTGAGTATACGCGAATTCGCGTGTACGTACGGAATTCGCTCTTAAAAGAATAACAACACTACATTTGAACGGGTCCGTGCTACAAAGTAGGAAGGTACTAATGATGTTATTAAAAAAATACCTTATTAAAAGATGCTCCAACAACAAATGTGTATTTTGGCTTGCATTTCCACTTAATAGATTTGAGCAAAACTTTGATTTAATTTTAGGTTCAATACAAAGATTTTAGGTAAATATACTTAATTACAATAAGCTTTGAAATTACAATTAAACAAGTCTGTGTAGGACCAAATTATTTTATAAAACCCGCATTTGCAAACAGACATAATTTTGTAAAAAGTTATATTCGTTTATTATCAGCACAATAAAGCAGGAACGCATTTTATAATGGAGCACACAATGCGACCAATGGGATTAAGTCCTTGCCGGTACACTTCACCTGATAGGTAACAATAGGCCCGCCATTTTGGAACAGATTTAAAATTTCGAGCTTAAAATTGGAACACCAAACGCTTTTTAAGTCCGGAGAAAAAAAAACAGCTTAAGAATTCCATAAATTAAATATTTACCTATGAGTTCATGAAAATATCTGCTTAGACAAAAACTTATTAACAGTCAATCGACATGACATACTTATCATTTAGTCATCATGGGTTCCTTTTTTCTTTTTTATGTTGGCAAATGGCTACAAAATAGTGCCATTATTGCCAGTATCAAGTAAAATGTTTCTTCGTTAATTTAAATTTAAGTACCCTTGATGATAATAATGATGATGAAGATTATAATGATGAAATGAATCTCCTACACCTATCAGTAAAGCTGTGGATACTTTACTGAAAATATACCAGACATCCTGGGAGAACTTGAAAGGTCTAGATATACTGTTTTATTCCAATTTCCTTCAATCGTGCACGGTTATGAACACACAATGGTTAATATCCCACTAATATTACACATTATATATACATAAACAAAATTGATAACTTCGCTTTTCAACTTCCCGCCAAAAAGTCCCATACCAAGTATTATCTACAGAACATTCCAATAAAAAAAATTCTGCAATCCATCTATGCAACTTTTCCTGTATACGATGATTGAGTTAGTACATAGTCTAATATCAAGAATTATGTTTGTGCAATAAATAACCAACCAATTTCAATACAATTTATACAATATCAATACACCATTAAATTGTAACATAGCTTTCGCCTTTACCGCTTCAAAGCGCTTTTCTTTAGCACGAAAAGCCGTGACCAAACAAATTATTGAGTCAAACGCTGAATGCGTTCGCTCTATATCCGTCCCTATCCGACCCATCGCGGCATCTTGCTCATGTACACTCGCGCACATCAAGGGTACACGTATAAGCTGCTTATTGTATTTTTATAGTTATTTTGATCGTCACACACAAGGTTTATTGTGTAGATTATCCTATATGAATACAGAATGGGGTACTTATTACATTTATTGTGCGCATGTACACAGCTGATGTTGGACGAAACAATGTGATGTATGTTTGCGAATCGCCGGTATGTACCAACAATTGTTCGAAATTTTTAGTTCCAATAACTCATGTGGCGCGCAATTGTATTGTTCAATCAATTGTTTATTGATGATTAATTATATTAATACAGCTTTGCGTATTGTCATTATTGTTTTTATATTATAATAAATGGCTGAATGGTTCATTAGCATGCCAACTGTGTTACGTAATCATTTAATATAATGTTAAAGATAGGTAAGTATTACACATTTAACATATTTTTTTCGTAATTTATATGCTTACTAGCTGTCCCGGCGAACTTCGTACGTAAGTACCTATGTAAGTACGTAAGTAAGTATAGCTATGAGAAAATCTTATCATCTTTATCATCATTTTTGTAGTGAATTTTGACCATCTTTTACTAGTTATTGTGCTATTCAGGGCGGAGACAAATAAAATAATAATAATCAAAGACCATAAAAATCAGCCCACCCATTCTCTCGAGCTATAAGTGGTGTAGCTAACACGACTTTGTTTAATATATATAGTTTAAGAATTATTGTCGAGATAGCACGATCTTCAATTTTTCATGTCAATGGTTAAAAACTACCTTCTGTGACGTAAAGATTTGTCAGCATTAGTAACTACTGGACCGTCTCTAGAATCTGTCACTCTCACTCTCTCTCCACTTGCACCTATAAAGACAAAAAAAGATAATAGCACACTTCCAGTCCCACCAGTGCTACTCATATAGGACCCAGGCAGGCTAGGACTCTCCCTATGTTTTAGATGAGTACTCACTTATTTCTCTGTTTTATACCTACTTAGTAACCCCCAACTGAATTCCTATTACTTCAAGTACTTATCAAAAGGTAAAGGGTACCCTATGGCTGCCATAAATCGAACACCATAAATGCCAGCATCAACAATACCGAATTAAACGTAAACCCGCACATAAAACTACAAAAAGCAATGGATAACGATACAAATAGAAATATTCTCTTTGCGCGCACACAACTATAGACAATTGGCTCTATAAATCATAGACTTGACAAGAAAACACGTTTCTACAAACATACACATGCAGCCACAAAAGAAAATTCTAAAGGAATATGAACCTTATTTGTAATAGTATAAGATTTGTTGGAAATAATTTTGAGTGTAAGTATACTCGGTATTAGCAACACGCATTGGCCGCCCCGCCGCTTAAAAACGACTTCAATCGAGTTTCGCGTAAATTATGGGACAACCCTAAACAATGCGAAGAAAAAAGCTTCATTCGCTAATGGATTTTGTTCTCAAAAATTAATTTGGGGGTAGCCGACAAAACGGTATAGTGTACGCACCCAATCAGGCGCAACCCTAATGTGTAGGGATGAACGAGACAGAAGGTGTGTTTTGTAGAAAACATTGATACAGTTATTATAGTTATGGGTTTTATTATTACATATTAGTATTTTGAATGCTATTTAGGTATATTTTTTTACGATTTTTTTTTTAAATTATTTTTAGGGATAAGCCTAAAAATTCGCACAAATGGTCGTACGCAAAGGTGCACTACAGTGTACTCATATTTTTACCCGTAGTTAGATCAAATGTAATAGGGCACGAGCCTGTTGCCATTATATCGGGACACACTCCTCGATATGAGAAGGATATAAGCCATAGCATAGCCATAGGCTTATATCCTAAGTATAATCCTAAAAGTTCACCCAACCCCATTGGGCCCCAAGTCTGCTAACACAATCGATTCATAATCGAACAGCAACCGCATAGTAACTGTCACTTTTGACAGATATCTCATACAATATCTCTCTAAAGTGACAGTTACTATGCGGTTGCTGTTCGATTATGAATCGATTGTGTTAGCAGACTTGGGGCCCTGGGCTAGTGAGCCTAGTGCGGTTGGGTGAACTTTACACGTCTTTTGACAGACCTGCAGGTTCCCTTCACCATAACATACCATAGACATTATTATAATAATAAAATCTAGATTCTAAATACAATTTAAGCATCTATATAAAGGTACCTAACACAGTGAAAAACAGTTTTCATTTAACAATAACGAAAATGCATTTAAGGTCCAAATTAACAGAGCGTTGGCATTGATTTTTACTTACCCTACCACCAGCCCTACCTCAGGCAGGGGCGACAAAACTTAGATCTCCGGGTTACAGGGTGAAGTGGCATTGTTTCACAGCCCTAGCCCCAGCTAACTTTTTAATTTATTAACGTAAAGGGTTGCTACTCGTAAAAATTACTTTTATTGTTCGTAACGACGTCTCAGCCTACGTGATAACAATATCGTTATAATACTACTTTAATAAAAGGTGTCACATGACTATTTTTAGTGAGCTACTTTGTGTTACATGTTTGTTCGTTAGTTGGGGTCTATATATGTTGGTCGTGTTATAAATGTTACTCCACGTGTGGTACAAAGTCAAGTGTTATTATTAAGTTTATGTTCCGCTAAAGGTTGAGACAACGACTCTTACAATGTACAGAACCCGTTTCTTTAAATTAAAAGAATGATTTAGTGAACTGGTAATATTTTCTAGTGGCGCATGGAGAATAGGTCATGAATTTAAATTAGGATTTCCTATTGTCATAAGCGATATACACTTACATTGTATGTGTACTTATATTTTTGCACTAAGTATTAAAACTTAAACCACTATTTAATTTAATTAACATATTTCTCAATCTTAAATCCTAGTTCCAATTGTATTCAACACCATTTCCAACAAAAAATAAAAAAGAAGTAAGTAAATAAAGTCGAACCACAAACCCCTTCACAATCTATAAGTTGTTCCGGTGTGAATTGTAATCGCAAACTTGGTAAACTAAATTCGACTTGATATTCAAAGGCGGCGCTAGGGAGGGGACACATTATCGACATCGCGACACCACTCCTCGGAGGCCCAGTGTTGATTCTATCAAAAATCTACTCGAAAATCTTGCATTTCGCGTTATGTTCGGTATATTCGACATTTTTCACAAAGGGTACATGGAAATAAATGTACCTAAATAGGTATTATTAAATAATAATAATGTCGCCAGACGAACACACTAACTGTACGGTCCCATAAAATCAACGTTTGTGTATACCGGTATGGATACCGTTTCGAACCGTTAACGAGTCATCTTCGTGTCCAGTCGGGAGATTTCGGAAAAAAAAACTTCTTTGTCTTTGTACTGTGATTACGACGTACGCACATATTATTTTAAAACGGTAAATATCTAGTAGTAGCGTTCGCACATTTTGTACAGACGTTGAGTATAAGTAAGTTTATTTTTTTTAGAATAATAAAATTATTATAAAAAAGTAACATCATGTGTATTGAATCCATTCGCATTAGCGCGAGTCACCGAGCGGTCCCGAACGCAAACCTCTATTCTGGATAAGGTCACGTCGATGTAGAATATATTTTTCTATGCAGATATATAGGCGTATACTTGTGCGGGCATATAACACCTGCATATACCTTTATGGACCCTACCCTTGTACTCGATACAGTAAATATCAAAATGATAATAAAGGTTTTTACAGCTAAAGTGTCCTGTGAGAAAGTAGAATTAGGTACTTCTAAAAGTACAAGTATATTTTAACATTATAATTATTAGCTATATACCTACTGGGAGCCTTTTTTTTTGCTGGAGAGATAAAAAAAATAATCTAGAGAGGATATATAAAACGATCGAAGCTGTAAAAGAATGTAAGAATCCCATTTTAACCACCAAAATCAATAAGTAAATCGACCCCTATAAACAATTGCATATCCAAATGTCCAAAAATCCCATCATCAACACAACAGTTTTCCCATGAGAGGTCCCATATTTTGAAACGAATAGGCCGTTCCCGATTGTAAGAAAAACTTCGCCTCCCATGTAAATAACGAAAGCATTGTACCCATCCAGATTATCCCGACCTCTGATCCTGGAAGGATCGAATGTAGCTGCATTCACTGGAGTAAGCCACGGTACTGAGGTAGGTTTCCAGTTATGCTGGCAGCGGTACATTACGGTCGTCTGTGGTCGATATTTTATTCCTGCTTGTTAAATCTCATTGTCGCTGTGAGATTTTTACTTGTATACTTTGTGGGGAAGGTTATTTTATTTGAATACGTTGGGAACCTTATGCTGGAAGTTTAGATTATGTTTTAGTTTTGCGTTTCTAAATAAGTACTAGAAAATTTTAGCACAGTAAAACAGTAATGCATTCCGAAATGTATGGGTATCAGATACTTTTTCATGGGGTTGATCTTTTATCGTATCGACGGCAAAATATGTTCAGGCTAGCCACGAACAACATTTTTAGTAGTGGCCATGCGCGTGCAAGTGATAGGACAATGTTTGCGGGGAAATTAGAAATCTGAGCTTTGAATCCCGAATCATGTATAAAGTATCTTCAACGAACTCCAAATCAAACATATAGTAGCTCATATCCTGGTGGATGGGTCTCAAAATGTCAGTGGCTATGTCAATGGAGTCAACACACTTACGAAGCATTTTTGGACTCCCCAAACCTTTGAGGAACTTGGGTATAATATTGTGCATACGGTTTCGTGCGTTTTTGATTCTTAATTCTCCTAAAAATTATAGATACAATTTTATTTGTGTACCTATTACAGATACCACGCTTGCAGCTGACTACTCAGTTGTATTAAGATACTAGCCGTCCCGGCGTACTTCATACCGCCTCAGAGTCACATGTATGGGAAAATCTATACATCTATACATATAAATAAAATTGGAGTGTCTGTTTGTAATATTAAAATAACCGCTTTTTACTAAGTGCATTTGGATGTCTACACGTTACCTATACCGAAACAACAATTTTTATAAATTTTGTCTGTCTGTCTGTTTGTTGCGGCTAATCTCTGAAATGGCTGGACCGATTTTGACGGGACTTTCACTGGCAGATAGCTGATATAACTAGGAGTAACTTAGGCTACTTTTATTTTAGAAAAAAAAATAGGATCTCACGAAAAAAAATTAAAACCAATGTTGCAGCGCAGCGCCTGATTAAGTTTGATAGCAACAACCTGCAATGCGTCCCGCGGGCTCAGAACACGCGAGCAGGCTGTTGTAAACGGTTGTCTTTCTTAAATACCACGCGAACGAAGTCGCGGGCAACAGCTAGTCTAAAATATATGAAGGCGGCGGCAGAGACAAATTATAAAAAATCAAAGATCATAAAAATCGGCCCACCCGTTCTAGAATTAAATGTTATAAATAACATGACTTTGTTTTATTTAATAAGATTGAAGTCCTACTTGCTATTGGAGATGAAATTATCTTTCTCTTTTATTATTTGGCGTTTGTGTTAAAGTAATTTGTAGTATTTGTAAATCATTTTGACAATCACTCCTTACGTTCTAAACACCGGAAGTTCAAACATACTGTATGTCTAGCTAATAAATTACTATATAGCCATTAACAATAGTAAAACTGTTCAACATATTACACAACTTATTGGTCAAATAGATCGAGCACACCTTGATTCTGCGCGCACGCACCTATTGTGCGCCTAATTGTTGAGGATTTATTGTGTGTGGGGGACAAATGGTACACCTGCCGGGATTGTCAATGGACGGGCAATGTTGCAAGGATTTAGAAATCAGACCAGATTAATGCAAATAAATGTAATGTTTGCCAATAAAATACACCTAAGTCTACAACTTACTGTCAAAGTTTTAAGAGTATGTGGTATTAAATAAATTTTGTAAGGTCGTTAATTATTGATTTCTTATATTTACGCGAATACTACACGTTGAAATAAAACACGTACTACACGTTGAAAAAATAATTTAACGATTGAAATAAAACTTATTTAAAATAGGTTTTATTTCAATCGTTAAATTATTCAAACTGAGGCCATATTGGTTTTTTTATTATGTAAGTAAAGATTTGCGAAGATAAACATTGTAGCAAAATAAATGGAGTAATAATCTTGATTTACGATAGCCCTCTTTAGATGTTACCATACTTTCCAAAGAGAAAATTAAAACCAATATTGATTTTAAAGACAATATCTTTAACAAAGACCCTTTGACGGTTATACATTATTCTAACAAAGACGCTTTACATTATATTTGTTCGCTTTTTAAATACCAGTCTTTAGTAACAATATAACAATTTGTGGGTAGAATTGCAACCCGCTGTGACGCCCGCATCAGCGATGTCGCCACAGAATCGAACCGAAACTAAGCGGAAGCCACCCTTTTGTACAACCCACAATACACTGAACACTTTGTTTTTGTATAACAGAGAAGCATATCCCCAAATTTATAGGAAACAATCGTTGTATAGTATCCCGCAGATCAATACGTAATGACCAGGAAAGGTGCAAACATATTGGAACGTTTTGCTGATGTTTATAATAATTTGAACTTTATTACGAAGCATCAAGAAGCAATTCGAAAGTAAAGGACATGTAATAACTTTGGCAGGACTCAAAACGTTAGAACATATTTTGAAATAGATTTAAGATAAAAAGAACCTTGTAGCTTCATGTTAATGTACAAAGTCCAAGAGCAGATAAAATTATCGTCGCGAGCAATGTTTAGTGTATTTATTGTTATTTTTTCACTTGTAAAGGATCATTACGGGCGCATTGTTGGATAATTTCACGCGTTTGGCGACACTGCAGGCGATTTTGATGCGAATTTAGCGGGAATTTCTTTATGAAAGGTTTGTATGGGTGTTGGTTGGCGTTTTCGGTCACGGTTTGGTTCTACAGTGGCTTTTTGTGGCTGTAAGACGTGTACAAAGGTGTGGAGAGGATGGTGTCGCCGCGGGAGCTGTTTTGGGGCCACTGTTATTACTGGTTGATTAGGAAGTGTTTCTGATTATGCTCTTTATATGTCCTTAAGATTTATTTCTACATCACGATTGTTTATATGTTCAACACTAGGAAACTTTCATCATCGCAAATTTTATTAGAGCACATTATAAATTTATAAGCTTTAGAAATCGTCATAATTGCCTTAAAATAACGAGAATATACTATATTTGTGATTGGGTCTTTGGCCTATCGCCGGATCACATGTTCTTAATTCTGCTATTGAATGGTTTAGAATATTTGAAAATTTACTTTTAGTAGCGTTAGTTAAGTAAAGTTATTTTTTTACTATGTAGATTTAAACTGCATTACTATCAGTAATCTACTTTCTGACGTCTTGTTTATTATACGTCTCATCTACAGCATCTAACAAACATTTTTATGCTTCATCCAACCAATCATTTTGCCCCATTAGACTCTTATCTCAGCATAGACACACATAATGGCCAATAGCGACCATTTTATTGTCCTAAACTAAAATACTACCCTCCTACACGCTCACACAACCACATGCACCGATACACACATGCAAGTGTATGTGTTCAGATCATATCGCGCGCGCGCAGGCGACGATGCGTCTGAGCGCCGCGGCTTAGGAATGCGGTCCGGGAACCTAGGGGAGACGGGGTAACGTCTCCCATTCGCTGAGATTACTTGTCACACTACAATAAACTAACTACTTATAAATATAAGTTAGAGTGTATACGTAAGTATCCTCAGTTTTGTTTCCTTATTTAAAGATTTGTTCAGTAAATTAAATTGAGGAGACTTTATATATGTCTGTTTTTGTCCTGCAATAGTCCACTTCTGGTGGGCACCCTTAAATTGGGTAGCTTTATCTTGTAATGACTGCATCCAAATAACAGAAATATATATTATTACATTGAGGTAAACTGGCTCAATTTATTTATTTCAAATCAAATCAAATCGTAATCATTTGAAATAATATTTAAGTACTTATTAGATGACTCAAATTTTAAATTCATATAAACATAAAAGTATTTACTATACATTTGATGGTAATTGAACGTAGGTGACAGCAAATATGGCATAATTTTGGATACATGCTGGTGTTTTATTTTTTTTCATCGATATCGATAATGTGTCTTGAACAGATCGTTTATCAAGGCATTATTTTATCACTAGTGTGTGTAATACTTGGCATTTAAAAAAAATCTTTATACATATTATGATCAATCTTTACAATAAATAGTTTAAAAAATGTGACGATCTGAAATCGATAAAAAATATTTTTGATATTTTTTTTTGCTATTATGGTAAAAACATTCAATAAAGCCAATCAATTGGAACTAGAAACGTAGCATACATAAAGACAATCGGGGAGGCTTCTTTCATATATAATGCCTTTATTTATTTATTTTGCCAAAGTCAGTTTATATTATGTGCTTTTTGTGAAATACATAATAACATGTCGAAATATGTTCTCAATATTTTTATCGATACTCCGATAACATGATCATCACTATCGAACACCGTCGCATTATAATTCCACTAGTCCATAACCAACATGGCGACCCAAAAAATCTCC
The DNA here is from genome assembly GCA_905404115.1 of Pheosia gnoma. Taxonomy (NCBI): domain Eukaryota; kingdom Metazoa; phylum Arthropoda; class Insecta; order Lepidoptera; family Notodontidae; genus Pheosia; species Pheosia gnoma. The sequence goes on along the minus strand of FR989894.1, from coordinate 10,911,200 downwards.
CTAATTAAATTATAATTTAAACGTGGGACCTTGTCCGCTGGGTTGGTTAAGAATGTATGCATCATGTTCTTATAAGCATAGTTATAAGTAAATTATCTGCTTTGTGGCGATGCTCAGATGACAAAATGGCGGCCCACTATCCTATGTTACGGCTTTAATCTCGAATTGTGCCACAAACTGTGTTTGTATAGCTTAACTAATAATTATTAGGGATCCGTACGAGAAAAAGATATAAAAATACATTAAACGTGTAAGTGTGTAGTTAGGGACCTAATTTAAATAGCGACGTTTCGGATGATATATATTTATTGTTGGCTAAACCGCTAAGTCTAATATAGTGAAAAAACCTGCATGTATGAGCGACCCCAACTAGTTTATTTTCTTATACCAGAACATAAAACTAATTAGTAATCAACTTTTTTTTTAATGATACGAAACCACCAAAAAATAGCGCAAGTTTACTCTTAACCACTTTTAATATAATAAGAACTTTATGCTTACTTTTCTACCAACAGAATAGGCTATGATCACCAGCCCACTCGTCCAAAGACTCGAATAATAACATTATCATGAGAACCACAACTTTCAATCCATAAACAAACCTTACAAGCTAGATTTTGAACCATACTGAACCTTAAATCACCCAATATAAAGGTGCAACATGTAAAATTCGACTGTAAACTTATGCTGGTGTATTAGAGTTCATTTTTAAGCGTCTTTGTCGTTTGATCACCGGTCTAAAGTGCCACAATGCCTGTATAGATGCATTCAACCTTTTTTGGTAACTGTTCACCTTATAAAACCTTCGTGTAGTCGACAAGAAAAAGAAAATTCGAATAAAAAACGTTCGAATTTTAAAAAAGATAAGACATTTAATGAAAATGTTGGGCTCAAGGTAGCCTACCTATTTAAAAATAGCGGTTTAAACACACAAGGATCATCCGCCTATACTACATTCGAACACTTTCATATTTGTTAGGTTAATAATACATGTAAGAAAAACGTTATGCCTTTTTAGAGATGTACCACAAAAACATACCGATTAGATTAATCTGTGTCACTTCGGCGGTAAACCAAAAGACGAATATAAAGAGAATCGATAAAACACATTTTTTTCCACGAAACAATACGACGGCTAAATCGAGGCATAGTATCGATACACAATTGTTTTGGAAATAAAATCGATTGTCATATCGATCGTATCGGAGTCGTCTCACGACCGAACGGTCGGGTGTCACAATCGATGGTTGCGATCGACGCAAAATATTTACGAAAATATCATAAAGACACGCGGGGCTGGTCGGGCGGTGTGACTTTTGATCTCGTTAGGTGGGAGTTTCACTGATGCGATTGGTTAATAAAATTTGTGAAATTCGATCCACAATAAGATCAGAATCCAAGGATTCCGTCATTTCTCACTTTTACAGTTTATTGAACCGCATCCCTCCCACCATACTCTATGATACTAACCATAGTAGAAAACTGATCAATCAAAAATCAAAAGTGCAACAAACTTATCGAAATTCCAACTGTCCGACGCTACAAGTCTGTGCACCAGAACCACACATCTCTGTATCCGTGATAGCGTTGATAAGGAGAGCGCTTAAGATTCACTTATTGTTCCGATCGCGCGGCTTTTAAGATGCGTCTGATAGCGCGCCCTGATGTTGACAAAAGAGCTCGCGGGTGGACCGCGCTTTGTCATTATTTAGGGGTCCGTTGATTTATTAGCGATTAATAATTTAAAATGGAATAGAGTTGGGTAATGTTTTCAATTCGACAGTGAACAGGTACCTTCTCGGCATGTATGCTCCATCGTAGATCAAATACTTGCCTATAATGTAATAAAAAAAAAGTCGTTGACCATCGAGTTCAGTGACGTGCATTGGAGCTCTATGGCACATGGTATGCCAGCAATAGAATGATTATGATTATTATTATTTCAGTAGAGTTATAAATGTTTCATTCACCGCGTTTTTTTCGTAGAATAGGAAATTCTGTTAATCTAATAAAAACAATATTCTAATAATATAAAATACAAAGAATTTCGGCAAAATAAATCAAAGTCAAATCATTTATTTCGTATAGGCCTACGGGGGCACTCACAAATTATTATTAAAAAAAATTTCTTAACTCTACAACTGGATCGGAACGCAACCTCAACAGAAGATTCGGCGAGAAACTAAGCGGGCTTGTAATTTTTTTTAACAACCATGTGTATATAAAAAAAATCTCTAATGTGTTGCCATGCGAGGCGCACACACGCTACACTTTAACATCACATAAATTACATTACATACTCTACACCCAAATCAGACGATTGAGACATTATTAATTGCAACCTTGAAACGGCCTACAAAAAATAAGTTCTACAGAACCACGGATCAACATCGCGTGTCACACTTGCCCTCCATCTTTGTCTTACAGAGACGTCATTATATCGTGACGCGGTAATAAGTCACCGGCCGCACTCATTTTTATGAATAATCGCCGAACAACCTGATTTATACGTGTTTGCCTTTTGTTATACTCCGTTTTACCTTGTGCCGTGTGAGGCTGGAGACGGCAATCGGTTGGAGTTCGAGAGCCGTGTTTAGTTTGGTTTTATTCGAAATCTGTTTAATTGGACTGCTCATGTACAGTGGTGTACAGAAAAAATCACTGGAGTTTATGTTGCACCACTTTAACAAAATTGTATTCATTCTTTGTAATTTAAATAAATAAAACAATAAAATATAATGTATCTCTGGTTCGGATTCCGGTAGGAGTAAACTTTATGAGCACAACAAGTATGGTGCTAAGTAATTCATCGGTGTTTTATGTTTGTACAGCGTGATAAAAAAAGGGTATACTAAACCTTTAAAATCTATGACACTTTAGATCATACATAACAAATCACAATTGCATCTTGTTGGGTACACAATTTTAATAAAAAAAAATCAACATTTGCCAAATTGCGACTGCACTTAATAGTAACAATTAAAGCGCTAAAGCAGCGCAAGTTCAAGCATTTGTATCACTTTCTGAATCACTTGCATAAGTATAATATTTATATCGTTGTCTAGTGCCCAAGATACAGGAAATCCTATTTTGGGGCTATTTTAATAAGTGTTAAGAGTACCAACAAAGTATTTTGAAGCATAGATAAGTGGTCACTGTTGATCAGCCGCTGCAGTGACCGATCAGTTATTACAACAGCTTGGCTATGGGGTCTAGTGAGGGTTTAGAAAGCTAATAAGAACCACTGAAGATAAGACGTGGTATGATACAATGCAGATAACAGTTATATCCCGAAGAAGTCACAACCCTCAGTGTCGAGGCATGAATAAGCATTTGAAAAAAAATCTTCTTCTTCTCAGATGTTCGATTTATTTGGTATGTATCATTCAGTATCCGCTAATCCCCAATATCTAACATATTACCGAGAAACCGCGACCAATAAATCGTTTATTAGCTGACATAAAAACGACAACCCTTTTCAAGAATTCTTTTTTATTATTTTAAAGCCAAAACTAACCGCTTGACGCCCTTGAAGCCTAATAACTGCGTGCTAAAATATAATATTAAACATTATAATAATTAATACTCAAACATGGCGGATTCCTAGACTTGTAAAATTTACAAGATAGTGTTTTTTTGACAGGCCTTTTTAAATTTCGAAGCGACGTATTCTGGAGTCCTATGATGAAATGTGTAGAATATACAATCACATAGAATGTGCAATATCTGATGGAAATTAATTCAGCATATCCTTAATTAACTTGTAGGTTACTATTACAGCACAGCTAGTAGGTATATAAGAATATGACACATATACCTACTTAAAAAGGAGTTTTCCACAACCGTTCGAGAGGCTAGAAATTTTACAGATACCTATACAGTTCCATTCAAAAGTAATGAAACATATTTAATTTGAAAAAAGAACGAAAAATAAATGATGTTTTTTTTTTAAATTTTATATATTCCACTAACAACAATAACACAGTTCCAATACGGCCATTCGAATTAAGAAGTTATTATTCTGACGACCTACAGTGATACGGTATGCAAAGAATGTCGGAACATCTGACCAACAATAAATTAATTTGTAAATTAAATATTTTATAATGAGCGTGAAACGTTGCGGTCAGAGGGTATTATAGAATAGGACCGTTAAAATGTGGATTAGTGATACACTTTTGTATAGTAGGTAGATAGTGCTGGTACCTGCCTGCCTACCTATCAGAACCCTGCGGTTTCACTTTTAAAGCGTTTGATATGCCAACCAGCAAAAATTAGCCAATCAAGCAGGATTCGTCATTCAAATTGAATCATTAAAATATCGTGGCTTCAGCGAATTTTGATTGCACTTTAATAAATATAAAAGGCACTTAGTAGGTATTCTGTGATGAGTGATCATCGATGAATAGTGATGGAATTCCGGCCAAAATGCATATTTTTTTTTTAAAGTAACATGTTACCGTTTCTTAATCCAAGAGTTATATAATTTGTAGTTATAAGGTTTAATAGGTATTTGGATGTTGAAACATTCAATTCAACGTTTATTCGTTCGCATTGAGTCAAGTGAACAGTGGCTGTTTCCATAGCGATCAGCAAATAACCGGTATTGTGGAATTAATTATGAGAACTATCCCGCCCACCGATCTTAATGAAATTAATCGAACTCAAATTAAGCGTTACAATTTCTGATACTTATTACGGATTCGAATTAAAATTCGAATAGTTGAGTGGCTTCGGGGGTCTACTTTCGTTCCATTGAAATAATCGAAGATGCTGAGACTATTTGTAGTGTGGCTTGAAATTTAGTTTTAATAATTTTTCGATTGCAAATTATATAATTTGGCAATTGTGCCTCGCACTTTTTCAAGGTTCCAGACAGAAGAGAAATAGGAGAAGTAGTAGAGTAAGAATTGGAGTTTGAAATCAAAAAATATTTATTAGCCCCCCAATGATTTGATATGTTAATATGAGAAGGCATATAAATATGGTTATTCTACAAATCGTCGTGACGTTTGTAAACCGTGAGTTCCATGTCATCATAGTCCTACCGCAGTAGCCCCTCAATGTCGTAAGGATGATAAACACTAATTGGTGTACTATATACATCGTAAACAGGTAGGAGGCGCGATGATCGTGCATTGAGAAACCTTAATTAAAACCACTTTACGGCCACAATAAAAATGTTCGAATGATATATTGGTTATATGCAGTATATAGCATTAGAATTGACATGTTAAAATAATTATACATGTCATTTTTTTTTATGAATATGTCTGTAGTGCAGTATCTATATATAGGTGGGGTATATTGAAGGGCCAGGAGAATGGTGAGTCAAGATTGTAACTAGTTGGGTGTCAGAGAACGGAAGAAGACACCGCGGAAGGTCAAAACAGCAATGGCGCGATACCTTGACGGCTTTGAGAGGGATTGGAGTAAAATACCTAGGGTCCGAGATTGATGGAGAATAGTAGTAGATGAGACCACTGCCCAGTTGAATGATCTGGGTTAAACAAAAATGGTCCTAGTGGTATAATTTAAAAGTTAAATAATACATGTCACCTGCATACTATGCACCACTTGCCAAAAGTAATATGTTTCGCAGGATAAACTATGCCTTCAACATACTCCTTACTAGGGATGCATAGGTCATATTATAATCATGATAAACCTTTTCAATCTTAATAAGTATCCCAATTAGAAACAGACTTCTTCTTGAGACGAAAGGGAGCTGGCATACAGTTAAAACTAGTCTTCGCACAGGCACCTTCGGGCTTCGGAGGACATGTTAAATTGGGTGGTCTGGTTATTATTTTTTAACATATATAACTAGCGAATATACCCTAAACTTACTGGTAGTTCCTTTCTTTGAATTTGGGAGCGCTGAGTGCCTAGTCAGAGTAATGCTCGTAGACTGTAAGTCCATCCAAATACAATACCACAAGCCTACGAAATAATTAGTCGAGTCTATCGAACTCGCAGCTCTACATACGTTCAGAACGGTCAACACCGCCCGGTAGCCCGTCATTAGGCGGGCCGCGAACTTACGACACCAATTAAATTGCTCCGTATATATCATCGGTCGCACGTCCGTCTGTCCGTACGTTTTATTGTTGCCCCACAGTAGCCACTATAAACATGCAAAGCGATTGTTATTCTGATGGGTCGTAAAAGTGTACTTTCGAGATGACGAAATGGATACAGGGAAAAGAAGGTTGGATTTGATTTACTTAGTTAGGTCAGGGAAATTACATTCATTAACATATGTTAATTTATATAAGACATATATGATAATGAGGGGGTCATAGCCTAGTTGGGTTAAAATGCCAAATATATCGACTCAGGGCTCGGCTGGAATTAAAACATCTGCTTTGCTATTCTGGAATGTTCATTTGTGAAATCGCTTGTGAATACGCGATCAATTTGGCATTCCTTAATGAGTGAGTTCTATACTAGCGCCACTTGGTGACGACGGAAGAGATAAGAATTACAAGGTTTGAGGATTTCGTTGTTTTTCAATAGGATTTGGTATTATTAAAGATTTGTACGACTTGTGCGTGAATATTCGAACGCTAACCATATACTTTATAGTATACATATTTAGATATTTTGCATGGAGAATTGAAAGATTGAAATACTGTCCGTTAGAGGCGCTGTTCAATTCTCCATACAAAATGTCTAAATACACGATTACTTGCTAATTGTATATATTAGCGGCACGCCAAATTAAACCGCACGAGGGCGGTAATTTTACAGAATTTTTAAGGATTCGATTTGACTCGACTCGGCGCATCTGTGCTTAGAATTGACATACCTATTCCGTTACTCCCTCGGTCTTCTAAAACTTCAAATAATATTAAAAACCTCATTAAATCAAGAGCAATCCTATTCTAAAGTTAAGACACTCACTAAAGCTGAGCGCACACTCGCGATAATGCCGCCCCATTTGCGACACAATGACTTGTTACAAGATAGGATCGTTCAATTAACATTCCGAGATGGCTTCCGGCTGCGCAGGAGTGACGTAAATGTCAAAATGCCATTTTTGTGCCAGCTCAATGTGTATCGTGAGAATGTGGAATGGGGTTTTGGATTGGAATAATAACTGATTAATAATAACATTGATTTCTTATATTTACGCGAATACTACACATTGAAATAAAACTAATTTTTAGGATACGACCTCAAGCAACAATTAAATATGGGGGTACCCCGTCTCAAACTATGACACCAGGACGTCAACCACCTCAGTCCTCCCGTGACCATAGTTGCTGTAAAGCAGCCGAAACGTCGGGACCGTACAAACAAAATATAAACGCGATAAAATCCTAAAAATGATATTGCTTTATGCGATAGCAATTTTGGTAGAACACTTCGGGAACAAGGTGTGCGGGTTCAAAGCTTGGATCTCATCTCTGGTAATGACGACATGATTAGTTTTACAGTACATATTTAAGAATTAGAATTGATTATATAAAGTAACCTATAAGAGTTGCACATATTTGAACAGATAACTACTAGAGCTAGGATTTTTGTTTGTAGATATTTGTATTTTTGTTTATATAAGGTTTAACAATAATATTTTAAGGGTTTAATAACTAGATGATAACAATGACGATTATGTATTAAATATATGTGTATACAGTGTTTGATTGTTCTGTGAGAAAGCGAGCATGTGCCGATACATCGCGGAGTTAGTATGTAGTGTAATTTTTTAACTTTAAAATAATATGTTTTTTTTTATATTTTTTTCTTCGTGATAACTTTACTCATAAACTTAGTAACACAGCTGGCCTGGCTACCGTGCTGCCGAATGACGTCACAAAGCCGAGCGGACCCTAAAACAAGCCGCTAATATGTCCCTGTCCACCACCAAGAGTTATTCTCACACCGCATCATTAAGGGGCCAGGCGTAAAATTATGTGTTTTTGATGTTTCGCGTTAAGGAATGTGCACACACACGGAAAAAATGAGATAAAGTAATTTGTTATAGGATAATGGGTATGGAAACATCTGCTGATACCCAAACTAAGTTACTATGTTTGAGGTCATCCAAGGGTCATAGGCATAGCATGATAATAATATCGCAGACGATCACCAATTGTACGGTCCCAAGCTAATTAACGCTTGGATTATGAGTACCATTCAATGTACTGGTTACGATCCCAGTATAAATCATAATTTTCAGACTAGGGTACAAAGAATTGTGCTCATCTCACATAGATGGCCTTTAACGGTATTCGAATCCATGACCTGACATGATAGTACTTGAAATGTTGCTGACCGCAAAGGTCCTGTTTGCGCAGGCGCTATAAAACCCATAGAAATATTAAGAAGAACGAACAACGCTGACTGCTTTTGTGTAGCTTTGCGCTGAATGCTCCTCGTTACCTATGCACTGAATGCTCGTCTGTGCCTTTGCGCTGAATGCTCGTCTGTAACTTTGCGCTAAGTGCTCTGCTTTACCTTTGCGCTGAATGCTCTTCTGTTCCTTTGCGCTAAATGCTGTTTATTATCTTTTGGCTCTAAGGTAACAATTAGGAAGTTCATCTCCAATTACGTATGGCAGAGAAGTCCGAAGAACGTAATGGCAATACCTAACAAAATAATAAAAAGTTAACTTTTATAATATCGAAATCCGCGCAGATATACTGCGGCTACCATAACCAATCATACAAAACACATTTTTATTAACACAAGTGGTCAGTATACATCGTTCCTAAGAGCGGTGCGCGCGCGCAGCGGGGTGGCTCCATCTACCCGTAGTCGCATAAATTCGACATTTGTCACGGTATTAACACTTAAAAAGGGTTTTTATCATGTCACCCTTGTATCCGGTAATCGTACCTACCTTCATGTTATGAATATTGTTGCTTTTTTAAATATAGCCTTTTGTTGTTTGCCGTGAAAAATACTTGATAAAAAGCCTTTTGGTCTTTGTTGATTGGAGTAGCTTAGTTTTTTTTTCAAGTCGGTATAGCACCTCATGTAAGTACAAAATGTCTAAATACGGTAGACTATAAAGTATATGGTTAGCTTACGAATAATCTCGCACTCTGACATTACTACGTTTATAAGCGCTCTGAACATTTTCATATGACTAATTTAATTAATCATTTTTAGTGTGCACCATCATTAAAATAAATGATATCAATACAAAGCCTGTATGATTTATCGAAATCGGGTAAACTGTACAATTACCGTCCATCTGTACTTACAAATAAAAATAATCCAATTTCCACGCCAGCAAACAAGTGATATAAAGCATGGTACATACAATATCAACACAATGCAATGTATGGACGCGTTAAAAATGGGCGAAAAAAAACTATCGATTCGAGTAAAGAGCGATTGTTGTGCAAACTCGCGATTTGATACGGTTAAATGGGGCGTCGTAAGAGCGGCGTCATTTACCCGCGCTTGTGAACCATGCTTAATGACTTAGAACTAATAGAACAGCAGCACCCGCAAAGTAAATACAACTATATTTTTAGTGTAACAGAGTAACAATTAAATCGATCGAAAATTATAATATTGAAAAAATTTTTTTTATGAAAATCATACTTTCGTATAAAAACAAACCGAACGTTTTGTATTTTTTTTTCACTAAAAATATCGGCTCCATTGATCGATTATTATTTTGGATTCGAAGTCGGCGCTTTGCGTCAATCCACTCATGCGCACGTAAGTAGGGTATTTATGAAAATAGATCATAATAGTTTCAGGATACGATATGATATTTCCGTTTTTAGAGTGGCGGCACCTTTAGAAATATAATTATTCATTTCCTCTGCAGTTATTATTGATAATCGGTTTAAGAGGTTGCAATTATCTTTTTAAATGATTATAATGTTGGATATGCTGCCACGTTGAAATCGAAAGGCAAAGCCAGCTACAATAAGCTACACTTATTATTTTATAACTATTCCTATACAAAGGGATACATTATCTCAATACCTCCGAAACACACTACGAAAACAAAGGTCGAACAATTTTAATTACCAAAAATATTTCAAACAACAAAACAAAAAAAAAACAACAAATAAATCCGTCTATTAAGTTTCATAACACCCATTTTATTGAGATACGATCGTACTACTATAGATACGGCGTATATACGCGTAATCAAAAGGAATGCGCCGCCATCCACATAACAAAAAACATATGTATCCAACGAATAAAAACAAAATAGCATTAAGTAGGCACAAGAAAAAAAAGTTCATTGAGTAAGCCTTTGGACATCACTAGTTGAAATTTCTCACTTCAGCCGAACAAAATTCAACCCTATCGAACGACGGAATGAGATTCGAATTCAATACTTTAAATTTCGAATTCGAATTTTAAAAGTGAGACCCAAACAGCGGCACCGTTGAGGCCGGTGCACCTGTTAAAAACCGAACGTCTTTAAATCCTTTACATATTTTTGTAACGCATTCTTTCGAACACATTCTTTGTGTTTATTTTAAAAATGATTTTTTAAAGGAGGGCAGGATGATAAATAACGTTTCTGTTATTTGATTAAAATGACGCGGCAGTTTGGCGGTGCCACAATGCAGAGAGGTGGGCTTCCGAACTGTGGGCCGACAATGAGTGCAATCATTTATTTCTCCACTGATTTCTGTATTGATGCCGTGATGATATGCCGTCTGTTTATATGAAATGGTACAATAATGCTTCATAATGAATCGACTCGCGTTTAACTTTCTAAAAGCTGGACTGTATGTCCATTTGAGTACTTATTTTCGTAAATTAAGCCGTAAATATAATAACTTTTGGGGTCGAGTCACCTTCGTCCGTAGGAGAATTAAATACCCTCGAGATACCCTACACGTGACCCTGGGTGGTGCCAACTAGGTGACAACTCTACTGGTGGTAGGCTTCGGCCGTGGTTAGTCACCACCCACTGAACAAAGCCAAGTCGCCAAGCGGCCTAGCCGTGTTCCGGCATGATGTTCGGTGTTGCCATTCATGGATGGCGGGTCAGATCAGCTGCGCTGCATGTGCCTAGTGAATGTAGCGTCTCGATCTACTGCCGCCTTCCTACCTAGGCAAGTATGCTCCATCGTAGATCTCATCGTCACTTACCATCAGGTGAGATCGAGATCAAATACTTGCCTATATTGTAATAAAAAAAAAAAAAACTTTATTCTTTGCACTCACTTTTATAAATAACATACTTCAAAACGAATTCCTTACGTTTTACGCGTCCATTACTCACCTCGTAAACAATAACCAAACGATACTCGCATCCGAAACATCCTCCATCCTCCTCATCTCGGCGTCGATATGTCTGGCTTGTTCAGAAACCAGTTCTGGCCGCAGTTCAATTGTATCCGCTCTATGCGCGCCGCTATTTGATGTCCCTTTTTTGTTGAAGCCCGCTTTTAGCTATGACTTGTTTGGCTATCAATGATCGGAGATCTTGTTAGATATTTGGTAGCTTTCGAGTTATTGAGATGGAGAGATGAGTCCACTTCTGAGCTGAAAACAAAGATGTACTGTAGTAAGATTATATCCTTCTTAAAAGCTGTAGTCTGAGGGCATGTTTTATTATTTGTTGATAAATTGTCTGACAGATACACTTTACTACAAAATAATGCATTTAGTAGCTTATAACAATGATATACGTATTAAGTATAATGATTCCTGTAATGTTATACAAGGAGATTGTAAGTTCAGTTACTAAGTTACTCACCAGTTGTTTATTACTTTATCAAGTTATAATGCCTGTCATAAATAATAATGGAGGCAGCCTTCATTTATATTTTATCCACCGAACCAAAACTTCCAACAATCGGACAGAGAAGTAAGAAATAAAATATTGACGCATTCATTACTGAACCCATTGACCTATTGCAACAGCTTTCAGATTTAAAATAAAAGTAATTATCTACTAAACATATACTTAGGCCAGGGAACAACAAAACACCGAGTCATCCACTCGAAAAAAGCGTTTTCAAAATAATAGGCCGAGCAGCGCTTCATATACTAAGTAATTACCGACAGTGAATCCGAACAACCAATTTTTAGGTCGACAATTTATCTGACATACTAAACGTCGAATTTAAATAACGTATCTTTCATCGCGGCCGTCAACAAACATTCGTGATGCAACCGACCAAGACTTTGATTCGTCAACATAAAGATTATTTTGGTTCATTTGAATGATATTTCGAATGTTGTCAGCTACTTTACAAGTGAAGTTTTTTTCGACCAAAGACCATTAAACAGTAATGAGTGGACTATGAAGTGGTACTTTGTGTACCACGTGCCACTCACCGGCAGCGGCCCAAAGAAACCAACTACCGTTCGTTTTAATACAATAGTTAAAAATAATTATACAATTAATGTGTTGGATTGTAAACGTGAAGTGTATTTAATGATACTTGAGACAGTCCGTGTAATTGGAAGTCAAGACTTATGTGAAAGAAATATTAATTTAACTGATGAGGGTTAGCGCAAGAATAATAACTCTTTAAAAGTTGATGTTAAGTTGGTTGAAGTTGTATTAAATGAAAAATATAAAAATATTTGCTGTGCGTGTATACATGAAGGTCGTAGAACAGTGAGTCTTGATATGGATCGCCCTATGTTCAAAGTAGTAAGTATCAATTTTAAACAAACGGATAATTCAATCATCCAAAACATAAAATAGGACGTTAGACCCTATTTTGTAAACCCTATTTCCAACGTCAAAAGAATCAAAGTTAAATTCCAAATTAAAATCCCATTCAATTCTCATTGTTATCTGACCACGATCGTAATAAGACAAGAGGAGCTAATTCTATAAAAGCAAAGGGTGTTATACAATAGATAAACGATAATGCCGAACAACTATACATTTTCACTTAACATAATAAAGATACAACTGATAATAACCTTTATGCAGAGGGCATAGAAGATAACAACATTAACACGCCACTCAAATAAGCATTGATAGCGAAAATAATTCCGTATGTTTTGAGATATAGGATCAGTTAATTTTTCCAGTCTAATGCCTTCGCTGAATAAGTGTGTTATAGTTTCACACCAGGGGTGTTTGATTTTGGGTATATTCTCACGGTATATGCCTCATATTTTTTATATATTTCTCACTTCGCACTGCAAGGTAGTCTGGTAGTATTGAATTATTTTCAAATCCTCCTAAACCAAAGCCTGTAGGTGTTAAATTATTGAAAAGGTGAATACTATCGCCTGCATGTCCTGATGAGAGGTGAATTCCTCTTTAAAATGTAATAGCTCCGTACAATATGGATCATTACAAAATTATATACACTAGGTACGGAGAAACATACACAACAGGCACCGTCATAATTGGTGATGTTTATATAACAGAAGCCATTCACAAATGTACAGAAGCCGAAAGGAGATTTAAACAAACATACCTACGTTAGAATTTCTTTGCATGGCCGTCTGTACAAAGAGAGCGTCAAGTGGCCAGCCCGACCAGCCACTACAATGGTGGCCAGGTTGTGAAGAAACTAAATATTATCACGCACAGCTTGACTCGACCCGAGGTTGTCGCAAACAATGCCCCCGAAGATGAATAGGCACAGTTGAACGCTGATGATAATGTCCCAGCTTTTGTTTCAGACGGCCCTACCGATGGCGAGCTCCAAATTGCCCAATTACCTTTTTAGTTCACGGCCTTAACATCTGCGCTAAGAAAATTGGACGGCCCGAGGCTACAGGGTTCGTTAGCGTACAGAGACAATTCCAGTTTTGCGAATTCCGATGGGCACAATACGTCTCCGACAATTCCTTTTCGACAACAATAGAGTTATTGTCATAAAATAGCCAATAGGTAGGTACGAAAATGACGGGTTGCGAGCGGCTTTGTGCGTACCGAACTTTCAGCTATTATGACGGATTCTTTGTCCGGGGATATCCTCGGGGAGACGCGAGACAAGGCCCACAATGCCACCGTGAAACGTATTTATAAACGTTATGATATGAATGGATAATATGCGAGACGCCATTGTGTTATTGTGCCGCGACAATGCTGCCAAATCGAGGCCTTGAATTTGTACAATTATGAGATTAGACACTCGACAGGCGAGGATGCTGCTTCCACACCAGATGGTATAAGAATTGACCCTTGTGTGACCTAAGCGTCGTGCGATGGATAGTCGAACGGACGTCGAAATTACAATGATAATATACAGCAAATTTATCATTGTATTGAAGAATGTCTGTACATGATGCGTGAGAATACTACTTGTCCATTTATGGTAACTCAAATTAATCATGTTAAAGAACAGCAATCTCTCGTTGAAAACATTATACAGTCTCCAAATCATCAAACATTACGAAAAAGTATCTAAGTATAGTTCGGTTTTCAAGTTAACTTTTTAATAATGACGCGCCATCGTGCCATCCACAGTCGTGCTTAAACATAGCATGACTAAAGAAATAGATTCAAAACTCGAAGCCCGCCAAAAACAAAGTCAAAAACATAGGTAAGTAAAATACCACGGCCGCGGCGAGCGGCCATTGTGCTGAGAATGGAATAAAGAATAAAAGATAAAAAGAAAAAGGTAAAAAAAGGAATTGTGTCGTTTCTGTTTGAACAATGCAGCTTGTCACCGGCAGCCATGCTGGATCGGAGGCGCGTGAGTCTGACAGACGGCGGATCGGTTTTCAAATATAGAAATCAGTGATTTTAGGTCGGTGTGTTGAATTTCTAATGCTCGTTTATCTGTACCCGACTTAATTCCACACATTTTCTAAAATTTATAGAGTGAAGAAGAAAAAATATTGTTAATGAATAATTAATAATGGCTTTCTGTTCACTCACTACACTACTGTTTTGTAAACATATTACTGACTGATACTGAAACATAACCTCCCTACGAACTATATGCCTCACTAGAGATCTGATGTGACTATTTCTAATCCTTGCCTAATCGATAGTGAAATGTATCTTCACTTTCATACGAAATCTGAACTTTATCACAAGTTCTCAAATTATTTGTGTATAAGTTTTAAATTATAAAAACTTCATTTGAAGCATTATAATAAGTATTTGCTTTGATGTTTGCGCAAAAGTTTTTTTAATTATCAGTGAAATTAGTTGTTGTATGAAATCATTTTCGAGCGTCTCAAACTAATTCACAAAAAGTATTTGATAAATCTTTTGAGAGCAAAAAATGCTTCACAAAAGTATTTTCGCCAATTTCGATTCGTCCATTCGCTACATATAACTTTTTTCATACATGTTTTTGTCTGCGGTTTTGCTTACATAATAATAATGATTTCTCTGTTTGTATGATAAAGCATAGGTACTCATAGGCAAATTGTTTTATTTTAAATCTGGATTTAAACCTGACGTAAATCTTACATAACAATAAAAAAAGCGAACCAAAACACCTGATATGCATTTTTTTCTATACAATTTGAATTTAGGAATTACCTATTACATACAATTCTGATAATTTAAGAAATATTTATTTTTCTTTATATAAAATACATACATAAAAGAATGATGGCCATTTTTACTGACATAAAAAGTATACAGCTTTTACAGAACACTATTAATCAAAATATTTTTTTTAAATCATAATCTTTGTCCTTTAAACAATTTGTGTGCTATGCAGAAGCAATTATAATCATACAAATGTTTTGATGAAAATAATATATTTTATCATATTTATTTTCTAGGTATATACAAACAGATAATTTTAAAATATTATTCTTACTATATACATATTGGAATTCTAGTTTTTTTGGCCAATTACTTTTGAAGACAGAATCACAATGTAGTGTCACGCTGTAGCTTTTTATCGTTTTATTAAAAACTCATTTTTAAATGTAAAATCAGTTTCGCTCGAATAAATAAAACGATGAACGTGATTCACGAATTTAAAGATTACGTGTTACGACACTTTGATAAAAAAAAAAAGTACATATCGACAAGTAGTTGTAACCATATTTTCGGGTTTTTTTATGTCAATTTGATTAATATCTACATTTAAAGTATTTAGGAATAAAATTTGTTTAGTTATTTTTATGTAGGTATATGTTTGTACCGTGATGGGATTGACCTTTTAGGGTTTGCCATGTTAGCGGGAACATAAACAATCAAACACGTTAGGTATGCAACTTTCCTATGGCTTAGATACACCTATGTGTACTTTATGTTGCTTACCATAAAGGTATGATGGATACGCGATGCATGATAAGATTTTTTTATAGACAAGTGTATATTAGATTTCAAAATCTAGATCTTATTCAATGCAAGTTATAGTTGCAAGTTGCATATCAATTTCAAAACCACGAGAAAAAAACAATCATCTCAAACATCACGCAAAAAAATCAATTTCTAGCAGCATTCGATACAATGAATGCATAATTTTCTCACAGTAGCTTCTTATACCTACCTAAAATAACAGCGAACATTGTGCCGCCATATTGAATTTTTGGATTGCGTGCGCATTCCTTTGTTACTTTTTTTTTCTATCAACGACAAAAGAGTTTCGATACGTCGTCGCATCGTCATGAATGGGTTTACGGTGTTTTTTTTTAATTTTCTGACACCTGAATCTCGGATGCATCCCTTTGGGTAAAATGCTGATCAATTTTATTCCTTTTGTTGTTAGGTTTGAAGAGGTGTTGCCCGGATGCGAGTGTTCGTTCTCGAACAGGAATATCATTTTACTATCGAATCATTAACGTCAGATAATAGCTTTTTTATTACCGAATACATTTTGAAAATCAGTAATCTAAGACACCAACGCAATGGTCATAAAAGTTATGACCATTTATGAATCGTCGTCAACAATTTCAACTTTAGCTGACAACAAATAAAATTGACATGAATTAATTATTATTTTACGCAATGTTATTGACAATATATCTCCTCGTAACAGAATAGTCGGTGCTGCAAGAATTGGAGCTATTCCCTTAGAATAAAGTCATATTTGAGGTAATGTTTTTTTTTTTTAAATTACATTATAGGCAAGTATTTGATCTCGATCTCACCTGATGGTAAGTGACGATGAGATCTACGATGGAGCATACTTGCCTAGGTAGGAAGGCGGCAGTAGATAGAGACGCTACATTCACTAGGCACATGCAGCGCAACTGATTTGACCCGCCATCCATGATGTTAATATAAATCTTCCTTTTGGGTCAGATGGTACAACAGAAGTAGCAAGACAGCATGTGATATTAATTGTAAACTAGCTGTCCCGGCGAACTTAATACTGCCTCAGAATCAGATGTATGAGAAAATGAATTATATTTATTGTTAATTTATTGGTGAAATTTTCCACATGTTTTAATTGTTATTCTGACATTCGGGGCGGAGACAAAAGAAAAAAAACGGAAGTTATAAATTGTGTAACTAACACGCCTTTTTTAAATGTATACATATACATTTATGTTCTATAATCTTTAGTTCTCATTCAACGATATTCTAAAACAGTTCTCGGTCAAAAAATATTTAGTTTCAATTTTTTTTATAAAAAAAAAAACTGAAACAACATATTCAACCCTTCACACTTCAACCTATAATTTAAATTACTTCTTAACAACGAAATCATTAAAAACATTTTGGTTGCTTCAAAATTTTAAAAATCCGTATTACGCCCATCTTTCTCATGACTGGTCTCATTGTGCTTCTTAAGTTGAGACTTGGTTCTGCCGAAGCCCTAATCTTCGCAGCGTGAAGGTACGGCCCATCTGAGTAGTATTTTGGGGTAGAAATGGGGGACTCCCCGCTGATGTCCTGCAAAAGAGATTTTGTTATACATTATTAGATGAATTGGAGTTTAATTTATCGTTGTAAGTGTGTGAATATATTAGGTTTTTTTTAATTTAATATTAATATTGATGCAGTTATAAATGTTAATAGAAAGTGATATTGCAAACAACCTAAATCATTCGGTTTTTTTAAATTAAGGCTAATGCACTTTTTACCGGTAGCCTGGTTTTTTCATTGAAATGAAAAAATAAATAAATAAGGAAACGCGAAAGGGTCATTTAAATAATTAAATAACGCGATATAAGTAATAATAACGCTTCTATAGCAAAGTGTGTTGATATCATTTTGGATTGCAATACAGTCGAGAGCCAGGTTTACTCATGTTTTGTTATTAAACTGATTGTCATTTAATTACCTTATAAATCTATATAGGTATATAAAACAAAGTCGTGTTAGCTACACTCTACATTTATATATCATGAACGGTTGGTTTTTATAATCTTTGTTGAATCCGTCTCCGAACAGCAGAATAACTAAACATGGAAAAAACACTAAAATAAATGATAAAAAGGGAAATTGATTTTTTCATACATTTGATTCTAAGGCGGTACGACGTTTGCTGGGACGCTACTTAACTTGTAAAATAAATTAAATAAAATCATGAACTATAGACATATCTAACACTTTCTTAACTCAAGCCTCAGATTCTTTAAAGGTACATAAATAATGTGAGCGATGACTAAAATATTTTTTTTTATTAGCTACGCCCGTCGTTTATCTATGCTGTACTTACCCTATATTTACGAGTACTTTGCTCTCACGCATAACTAAGTTCCCTACAACACTGGCCTAAATATATAAGTGTGAACATGTTCTAGACCTCTTATTCCATATATTGTTACAAGGTCCTCGACTCCCGCCCCTCCCACCACCGCAGGGCGCTCGCCACCTTCTCATGAGAAGCAGCGCCGGCGAGGCGTGGTTGTCACGCTGGGCGGCCCGCCCATGCCTGCAACTAAGGAAATTTGTTCGCACGATCACGTATGGAAGCTAAATTGTTATTTTTGTTATGTTTCTTGGGTATTGACTTTAGTAATAAGGCCAATACAGCCATGCGATTAACATTCTTATGATCTAACACACAGAATTCACAAACGAAATGATGATGAGAGGTCAATGTTGGATGGTGCAATTAAGATAGAGCTCGCAGTACCTATGTTTTGGCTGTTGTTGTATAAACAATTTTAAAATATTTATAGATTTAATTTATTTTTTTAATAGTCTTCTGTTTGCTTGTGGTCACATATTACACTCCAAATTGTCGATATCAGTACACCATATATTATATAACTTATATAAAGTAGGATTAAAAGTTTTTATAAATTTGAATCTCACAAATATTAAAGTTTGATTAACCAAAACATTCTGATTATGAAGCCATAAAATAAACTAAATTCTATGACACAACTCATAATCCATCGTAAAATGACAATCCAACACAAGTAATCTGGCTAATGCCGTCACACTGACACATACAACCCATTCAAATGCCGATACAAAACTCATACACATTTAAAAATTATACACCCCTTTGGCCGAACGCCATCAAATTACCATACAGCATAATTAGATGTATTATAATGCAGTTTGCACGGTGGGCAGTTATTTTTAATTTACAAAATAGACAAAATGGGACACAGAGATGGGCACAATACAGCTTGTTTACATTGTACATGAATGTATAATTAATAATGAAATATTGCTTAGTTCATGAGAAAATGAGCGCAGTGGAGTTTACATTAAGCGGGGGGATAATTTTTGTGGGTTTCCTTAAAATATGTAGGACACTTGACAGGGGAAGTCAGATTTTAAACACATTTTAATAGAAGGTATGAAGGGTTGCATGACAAAAAACCCCTCAGATATTAGGTTTTTTTTCTGTGTGTGTTCGTATGTAGTGTTCGCTGCGTATGCGCCGTTGATGTTGCGTGCCGCTTGTGCCGCGTTGCTGCCACGACGGTACTCATATTCCATAATTACTCGATTTTTTAACGTATCCATAATAAAGAAAAATATTCAAATGCGATGAAAACATAATGCGAAACAATAAACAAATTACTAATTTTGAAAAAGAATTGCATGTTTTTAAAATAAAATTAATTTGAATTTAGAATTCTTAGCCAGAAAAAAATTATTTTGATTTGAACTGGCCAGTACTGCAGAACGGGATATTTATTGGTAATGGGTTTTATTTTAAGACCTATTATATCTACAGTTTTATATTCCGTTTCTAAAGAAGAATACCCTGTCCTTACCTATACCGTTTGTCTAGTATCCCGGGTCTACTCTAACCATAGACAAACTACATTGTCTCCACAAAACACATACAACTAAGTTAACATCGAAACAAAACTACAGAATCGTTTATAAATCCTAATACGTCAAAGCTTCACGCTTTTGCACTTACAATCTAAACAGCGCGGCGAGATCCTGAGTTATGCACCACCGGCGCAGGCGCATACAATGCGTGATCAATAACAATTTGAGAACGTGACCTGATACTGATTTGTTGAATCTTTGAGGAGAAAAGTATACGTAGACATGAAGTAATCGGCATGCAGATAGTGGGTTCTTCTTTTTGGTCAACTCTACCAGTCAACTCTATTTGTCTATTTGTGAACCAATATCAACCGTGACCGGACCACGGATCCTGTAAAGTTCTCAAAAGATATTGATTTCTTATATTTAAAAAAAAATAAAAAATAAATATTTTATTGATAAATCAGCTACGCACAGAAAATTAAAATAAGATAAAATACTTAATACTTAATTGAAATGTTAAAATATAATGAATTAATAAAATTACATAAAATGTTTGTTTCCCGCCGTGCGTAGCTGCAACCAACAAGGTCTGCTCTCAGCACTAAGTTGAGGCTTCCGAGGAGCGCCTCAACGCTGGTTTTAATTTAAGCGAATATTGCACATTGAAATAAACCTATTCTCCCGTCCTCCCGTGACCATGGTTGCTGTAAATAAACCTATTCTCCCGTCCTCCCGTGACCACGGTTGCTGTAAAGCCGCCGAAACATCAGGAAAGTAAAAACATAAAATAAACGCGATATAATTCGAAAAAATAGTTTTATTTCAATGTGTGTAATATTCGCGTAAATATAAGAAACCAATAAAATTTCAAAATTAATAGGTGTAACAAAAATAGTGTAAAATATTTTAACACATGAATCGGTGAGTTATAAACTTAGATCACGATGATGTATCAAATAATTGTGTAAATAATCATTGTTTTTTTTAAATTAGGCAACCCTGTAGCCTTGGTTGTGCGCTCAGTACAGGGTGACATTTTAAATGTCTAATAATTAGATTCTTCTGTTGGCCCTGTTCAAATATTGTAC
Source organism: Pheosia gnoma (assembly GCA_905404115.1). Classification (NCBI taxonomy): domain Eukaryota; kingdom Metazoa; phylum Arthropoda; class Insecta; order Lepidoptera; family Notodontidae; genus Pheosia; species Pheosia gnoma. Next base: position 10,890,089 of record FR989894.1, on the reverse strand, counting down.
GCTATTATTGGTATACCTTATATACCATAAAATCTCAGTGTGCTTGCTACATGATAGCCAATGACCTCGTGAGGCGTGGGACCTTAAAAAGGTTTAAGCGTTAACAACAAAAGCTTGCAAGACGTCTATCCGACACCATGTGCCCATTATTTGAGAAACTCTATCATCTTTAATTGAAATCCCTTTCTTAACACTAACACAATCCTTTTAGCTTATAACCCGCTCAAAGTGGCAGCATAATAACGTATATTCTCTGCGAAATACCATAAATATTTGCTTTACTGTCAATATTATTTATGTCCAAGACATTAATTGCCAGGGTTGTCACATATATCAGCCGCTGTGGTTCAGTCAACGCGCTTTTCACATCATGAACTTGCGCGCACTGTCACCCCTATGTTAATGTGCGCGCGTCTTTAGATATTGAAATTTAATTCTATATCAGGAGATATATAATCTTAAAAGTAAAGTCTAGCTCATGGTATGGTAGAATGTATTCAGTGAATTACTACAAGTCGCTAAATAAACAGAAACATAATAAAACTAAATTAAATCAAAAAATAAGTTAAGTAAATTAAAATGTTCAACTAATTTAGACATAACAAAAAAAGAATGTTAATATAAAACCTAACAACCTGTCTGTGCCACACAGTTTTTTATTTTATCTTTTTCCAAATATTTTTTTTAACTGGCCAGTATGATTATAATACCGAAATTGTACAAATAATTCTACACATTTTTCCAACCAGAATTAACAACCAATTTTTCTCCGTTTATAACTTTATATTCGTTCCAATATGAACTGTACCGCCGTACCGGGTATCACCACGCGATCGCCCCAGGTACGTCGGTAAATCAGGATTAGCCGGGAACTCCAACGAGACTCATTTGTGCGTTATTTATAAATAAAATCCACGGTACGCCGCGACAAGGTCACATCGCGCAGACACATGGACGTTTCGTTCGAATTTCAAACATTTTGAAGTGTCCGCTCAAAATATTTATTTCTGGTATTTACCTATTATAGTACAAAACTAGCTGTCCTGGCGAACTTTGGTCACAATGAATTATCTTTATCATTATTTTTAGGGACTTTTTAACATGATTTAATAGTTATTCTGCTATTCGGGGCGGAGGCAAAATAAAAAATCAAGCATCAAATAAAATCGGCCCACCCCTCATGAGTTAAAATAAATAGTGTAACTAACACGACTTTGTATATATATTTAAAGATTAAAAAGAGTTGATATATTGTTAGTAGGTCTTCACCATATAAATGTTTACATCTAGAATATTAAAATAATTTATATTTGAAAAGCAGTGATAGCCAAGTTGGTAGAACGCTTGCCTCGGTAACGAGGATTGCAGGTTCAAACCCCGGCTCGCACCTCTGGGATTTTTCATGTGCGAATCTCATTTTCAACCAAGATTATCACTTGCTAAACGGTGAAGGAAAACATCGTGAGGAAACCTGCATGTCTGAGAGAACCCCTCGAAAGATGTGTGAAGTCTGCCAACCCGCACTGGGCCAGCGTGGTGGACTATGGCCTAAACCCCCCTCGCATTGAGGGGAGGCCCGTGCCCAGTAGTGGGACATAAAAAAGGGCTGGAATTATTATTATTATTGTTATATTTTTTTATAATCTAACGAACCCAAACTCGGTGGATCTATTGGATTCCCTCATTAAATTCCAAACATCAATAATTCATCATCAGACCCTGGATAAGTCACCATGGATGACTAAATACCTTCTAAATACCAATCGAAATGAATCATTCCATTCATGCAAGGACACAATACATTAATATAATATTTAAAAAAATGTAAGCTTATATGCTTTGGGAGCCTCTCGATTAAAAATAATGTTTAAAAAATAATACAAAAAAAAAATATTTTACACGCGATAAATGAACTTTGTTTTCATACAAGATCATTGAAATTAAGCCAACAGATTGGGCCCTAAGCTATAAGCGATTCACAATAAAGCATATGGCGTTAACATAACACAGAAACATTACAATTGTTTATTGTAAATGCAAATTGCTGTATCAACTATTGTCCAGACCTGTTGTCGCTTAAAATACAAGCGAAGAGCGATTATCAACCGCTTACCGCTACGCCTTTTCTTTGAACAAAATTTGGATACCAAGTGCGATATTATTCGTAAGCTAACCGTATATATACTTCATAGTATACGTATTAAGACACACGGGAGAATTGAATGTTTTAAATACCATCCGCTAGAGGCGCTGATTAATTTGCCATACAATGTGTACCGAAATACATAAATTTTACAGTTAGTTTACGAATAATCTCGCACTTGACGTACTGAAGCAAAGTAGAATACCTAATTTAGAAATGTAAAATATTCAATACTATGGATTGGTAGTTTATTTAATAGTTGTGTGCAATTGTTAAATTTAAAATAAGATATTCTGATAATTTTTTGGTTATAACCAAATTATCCAAGTAATATTGATCAATTAAAGTAAGTAAACTTGACTTATTTATTTGTAGCTTGTATATTGACAAAAAAACATTTTCGTGTATACAATTAAAAATTATTTGATTTGACCTCGCTATTAATGATAGCCTATCTATAAGATTTATAACTTGTACCACAACCTCGTAATGCCCTGGAGCAGTACACATGGCTCACAACACGCATAATTCCTCTTTTCCATGAACAATGGCTATTGCAATGGAATTTATTTCACTACTGATTGTTTCAAGTGATGGTAATATTATTATTAAATTTATAGAGGTGTAAGAAACACAGTTTATATAGATGATGAAATGTTGACATGTGTACACTGCGTGTTTTAACGTCCTACTGCTGAACCTGGTGTCCCAACGAGCAGTGGAGTGCAGCATAATTAGGTTTACAAAGGATGGACCGCGTCCAAAACACCACCTTGCGCCTCACTTCTCGAATTACTGACGTGGGATTGGGCCGGCCAGGCTGCACGTATGGAGTACTTATTTACATTTTAAGATTTTCTAAGTGATGACAGCTTTCGTTGCTTACTTTAACTTGCAAAAGCGTGTATTAAAAATTTAAATTTATATATTGAGAGATTGTTAACAAAACAAAAAAAAACAATTTCATTCATACAAATATCTTTCTTACACACAACGGAGTTCCCGAAATCTTAATACAGTGCATTTCGAAATTTCATGCCCATTGTCGGGCTAATGTCCGAAATGTCGGAGCATTCGGACCACTGGGCCCACGGTTTGCGCATGTCTGCCCCCGTTTACGTGGTTGTCGGCGGGTGCATCGTCGATTCGCTTGAATCGACACATTGGCGACCGTCAAGTCGTTTCGGAAAATGCCACCCTGTAACTGGCACTAATTTGTCCAGAGCCGTATTTGGTTACTAATTTGTACCTATTTAAATGAAGTTGCCTATAAAAGTTTTATAGTACGTCAATTACGTATACAATTTTAGAGGTTGTAAATGTTAGTGTTATTTTTTATTATTTTTGAGTTAGTTTATTAGGTACATAATTCTGATGTTAATGCTGATTTTTTTTTTATGTATAAATAAAATGTTGGAACACAACATAAGAAAGGAAACTAAGAAGCAATAATTTTTAACCGACTTTAAAAAAATGAAGAGGTTCTCAATTCGATTTTTTTAAGGATTATCATCACCATATCTGATAGCAATATGTTTTAAATCTTAACGAAAACAAATCTGTACATTTTTCATGAATTTATCTTATATTACGTAATTTGTGTCAGATTTCACATTCCAATAACAGTAGAACAAAATAATTAGGCACCATATTAATATAATATCTTTAGGCTGAGCAATGGCAAAGGCCCAGTAGGGAAGACTTAGAAAATATGTTCTTATATCGTATTAATAAACTCACAGATTCCGTCTCTGTACACCAAGGTGCAACCCGTTGCAAAAACAGTCAGAATTGTCCAAAAATTGTAAACGGCGACCCATTGTCCGCGCACACCCGCCACAATGAAGCACAATGCCCATCCTTAGCCACTCTTTATTTGCAACAATACCACTTTTACTAACAAAAACAACGTGTTTGCAACACAACAATCGCAACGGTTCTAATGTTTCGTTCGAAATTCGAATTTAAAATTTTACACACAAAAATGAAATTCGAATTTTAGAATTTGTGTGGTTGTGCTACTTTCGGTGTTAGTCGTCGGGTATCGCATGTTTGCTATAGTTGTCATTGTTACCTACACCCATCGTGCGATTGTTCGGATGCCATTGTTGAATAGGATCAATGAGAAAAACATTTTAATATTACGAAATTATAAAAGTCTTCCGTGAATGATCCGCCATCGAGATGAGTGGAGTCGCTTCATATTCTTAAATTGATAGCCATGTTGATAGACCGCTCGCCTCGGTAACGGGCGTCGCAGGTTCAAACCGCGGCTCGCACCTCTGGGATTTCTTGATTTCATGTTTGAATCTCATTTTTAACCATGATTATCACTCGCTCGTGCTTCGGAAAGCATGTTAAGCCATCGGTCCTGCGTTTGATCTCACTCCGGTCGTGTCGAATTGCCGTCGAATCGGACTATGAGAGAAAGGGAAGAGAGAGAGGAGAGAGGGAAGAGTGCACTTGTGCTTGTGCACTATAATCTCTCACGCAGATGGCTAGTCTGCGTTGAAATTAGCCGCCGTGACCGAAATTCGGTCAGGAGGACTATTATTATTAGTCTTAAATTATCGATATCATACCTACAGAGTACTTTTTAATTACAATTATTTTGTCACATATTTATTTCGTTGTGTATTTTTATTATTTATTCTCTCATAATATATTCTTATATTTGTACTTGCCTATGGTAGCTCATAAGTTTTTTTTTGTTGTTCACTACGTTTTCGTGAGAAATGTTAAGACCATTTAACTATCGGATAAATAAATGAATTATTATATCAACCAAAATTAAAAACTCAAAAACTACTCTACGCATCCCCCTGTCTCACCCACGCCTACGATTTATTGCAATCCGAAACTGTCCCCACATGCCTTTCATACAACACCTCATACTTCATACAAACTATCACGGCACGACACATCCGGACCATACAATCATACAATATCGGTTGCATTACTTTTATGTCGATTGTGTATCGCTCAACACTTTGTTACCATTTTAATTGTTGATCTTATTTAACATAATTTCAAAGCAGTCTCTTCTTTATATTGATATAACTAAAGACTATTTCTGAGCGCAATAGGTTTTAATCACTCTCTGGTCTTTCCAGTGATTGTGCAATTGAGATATCAACAGCCGGAAGTTGAGTGGTTGAATTATGTCTTCTATGTTCGAAATTAGTGATCGATCTTACCACAGGATGTAGCACAGTAGAAGATCTGCCAAGATGATGATATTATCCTTAACAAAAATTTGTTCGCATTTACATGCTTACGTGCATTCCATATCAAAAGTAAAACAATGTTTCTTATATTTACGCGAATACTACACATTCAAATAAAACTAATTTTATCGCATTTATTTTATGTTTTACGTTCCCGACGTTTCGGCTGCTTTACAGCAACCATGGTCACGGAAGGAGTGAGGTGGTTGACGTCCTAGTTTTTTTATTTCAAAGGTCCCTCATGTATAATATATGAGGTAGCCAAGAACGTTACTTGGGTAACTAAGTTTAAAATGTTTACGTCGTGACGAAACCTGCATGTCTGAAGAACCCCTCGAAAAACGTGATAAGTCCGCTAGGCCGCACTGGGCCAGCGTGGTGGACTATGGTCTTATCCCTTCGGATTGATTGGAGGCCCGTGTCCAACGGTGGGATAACGCGCTGGTAATATTAATACAGGATGATTCAGGAAGAGTATACAAAGCCTTGAGCCTGCGCAGGTTCAAAGCTTAATATACCTTTTCTGAATCACACTGTATACATATTACATATTGTCATGTTCGTGGCCTCTACCAACAACCAAGCACTCAAGAAATATCTCTACAATGACCATTTCATTTTAAGCGGTTTCAGACAATAATATCGCTTAGAACATCATACATCGTTTGGGCAGTTCTAATCTGAACTAATCCTTCCTCAATATTGTCCGGCACTCTGCAATCTAAAGCATATAGAGAAAACGCTACCGTCACTCGTAATCTGTTTCATTGACAAATATTTACAACTGCAAGCTTAGTGTGGGACAATACATGATAAGACCATTCCTTTATCGTTCATTCATAGGGTCTCATTCATGTATGTCCAGTACTAGTTTGCCGCCTGTAATCTCAGTATTGTTGTAAAGCTCATTCATATATATTATGCGTTTGGTCAGCATTATCTGTTTTCGGAAATCTGTTCTGTGCGGAGCTTTGTTTTCGTGATAACAGGAACTTGGAAGTTTCTTTTATTGGATCTATCATGTTACGCCATTTATAGTTTTAGATCTTAAGGCATCTTCAGCTATACTTGTCCATATTTCTTGATCTATGAGAGATATTGTGGCTTTCATTTGAATTGGTAGCCTCGATTTTTACTTTATTTTTTATTTTAGTACGTATCTGTGTTAAGCATTTTTTGGGAAACTATCTTTTTTCATACAAACATCTTCAAAGATGCAACTTAAGAATTTAAATTAATTGCTCCTTGTAGTTACCGATACTTAAGCATCGATGTTGAATTTTATTAGAGCATGACAGCTGTTGTCACACGGTTTGTGCTATTAATTCATGCTTTTGCTCCTTGAAAACAACTATGTAAGAACTGTTCATAGAACTGCATGCACTCATTTTCAGTTCTAGGAATAGTTAAATGGGCTAACCATTTCAAAAGTATCAAGTGATACATTAATAGACACTCGAACTATTGATCGAATTCATTATAATATCCCGTTACACTTATTTCACATTGAATTAGAGAATTCATTCATTATTCCTTAATCTCCTTTCACGGAACATCTTTCCAATATCAGCATAAGCTTAAAAATCCAAAGTATCTGGCAATAATATATCAAACTCTATGTTAACCTCTGCTAGTTTCAACTTTATGGTTTTCAATGTAAAGTTAGAATTGCTATACCAAATTTTATTTGGTTGGTAGATTATTTTAGATCTGACGCCGATTGTCAGTAGCTTCAAGGAGTACGGCGGTACCCATTCATTTGACGGTCACAGCAGACAGACGGGCACCGGGATAATCCATATTGTTATCTGCAGTTTCATTAACATCCCTCGGAGGATTTTTTACATCGACATCCATTCTATCTTTGTGTCATTTCAAGTGCAAACAATGTATTGTGTACAAAGTAGGATTTGGGAAGTCCGATTGAGATCGTTTTTCCTTCACCATCGCTTTGAAGTACCGGTTAGCAAAATTTTGCACGGATATAGTCCTACCACTCAGCAATATGCTGTAGATATATAATATAATAAAAGGTGTTGCAAACATTTTAAGTGTTTACTTAGATTTTAATGAAAATGTTAACACTCTAAACTTGCTTAAAATATTTCATACTATTTTTTACACCTTATACAGCAATATTGCTTCCCTATGTATTATAATGAGCCTTAACTTCATTGACTTCACGCAATATTCTCATCGGTTGCTTAGAATATAAAAAAAAAACAATCCATTACCATAAATCTTCGCAGTTTTAAGTATCAATTGTATAAAATGCAGTAATGAAAAAGAAGACTTGCAAAAATACAACACAAATGAATCAAAACGTTGCAAACACAATCTAATAAAGCTTCCTTCAATGACAATGCCATCCTAACTAAATCCTCCAGTGTGGCCGGATGAGTGCCTTTTCATATGACACCATTTGGAGTTGCCCACGCGTGAACATTATCTAGTACAGCGATAAAATTAATTGATTAAGCCCTGCATCACAGGGTTGCCACGGTGAGATTTTTCGATTGATATGTTCTTATTAAAATCGTTGCTCAGTATTTTGCTGTGATTACGTGGATATTATTACGTGGATAGTACGTGGATATTGCAGCAAAAGATTTGAAATGAAATTAATTTTACGGATTTTATCGCGTTTATTTTATGTTTTAACATCCCGACGTTTCGGCTGCTATATGGTCTATCATGGTCCCGGGAGGACTGAGGTGGTTGACGTCCTAGTGTCATATTTTGAACTGAAGACCCCTCTGATGAAATCCGTAAAGTTAATTTTATTTCAATGTGTAGTATTCGCGTAAATATAAGAAATGAATAAGCAAATCATTTGTCTAGTAGTCTTAATTAATAGTCAATGAGCAAGGCAAGGTGAGAAAAAAATACAACGCCCCTTAATTTGCATTTAAGAGCGTTTCAATATCAGGTCCATTTAGGGTATAAATTAACTTGTTAAGGTTATCTTTCATTTGACATACATATTTTTAACGAGGTGACAGCCCTGGTCTAGTTGTTAGCCACAACAAAGTGCATTACACACATGATGTGAGGACAATACTGGCCGGGTACCGAGTCCCGGATTATCCGGAGCACGGTGCGTCCCAATTTTTCGCCCGTGAGAATAAGTAGCTCTAGCAGAAAACTATTTGGTTGTAATGAATTAGAATCATATAAATGATAGGTGATAGGAAAATATAATGTACTAGCTGCGCCCCGCGGTGTTACCCGCGATTGAAAAGTTAAGTTTAAAAAAAACACGGTTCCTGTATGCTATCCCATAGGAACCGTGCATTTTCCGGGATAATAAATAGCCTATGTAATTTTCTGACCCCTAAACTTCCACTATTAATGCAAAAAATCATGTCAATCCTTTGCTCTATGAAAAATTAAAACAAATCTATCACACGGGAACCATACATTTTACCGGGATAAAAAGTAACCTATGGGCTATTCCAAACTATAATCTATCTCTGTGCCAAATTTCATCCAGATCCGTTCAGCCGTGATTAATGGATTTCATGTGCGAATCTCATTTTCAACCACGATTATCATTTGCTAAACGGTGAAGGACAACATCGCGAGGAAGCCTGCATATCTGTGAGAACCCCTGAAAGATGTGTGAAGTCCGCCAATTCGCACTGGGCCAGCATGGTGGAGTATGGCCTAATCCCCCTCGCATTGAAGGGAGGCCCTTGCCCAACAGTGGGACAGTAAAAAGGGCTGGTATTATTATATTACCATTGTAAACTCTATATAACCTTCGGTCTTAAAATGCACAAAATATAAGAATATAGTGCATAATCATATATATGTATGTATATATAACATGGATCAAGTAGTTCATTTTGATATTTGAACGCAATTTATAATCATAGTTTCCGATAGCTTCTAACATTGTAACTTTGATCATATAATGATTTAAGAACTGTGACATGAATAATTTAATGCCCCTTAGGTAATTGAAAGACGAAGGTGCTTCTAAATATTTTAATACATGTTCTTTTATGGAGTATAAAATGAATTAATCGATCAATCACGATTACTCAACTACCGACGATGACATCATTTCGTTCCTCATATTACAAGGATTTCCGCCATTGCGCTCCACTCTTATGTAGCCGTCTTCACCCCACTTCGTACCCCAGGAGTTTTTAATGATCCAGTACGGTTTCTTTCCCTCTGAAACCAAGAATGATAAAAAACACAACTCATATGAAAGCTATTTTTAACCGACTTCAAAAAAAGGAGGAGGTTCTCAATTCGGTTGTATTTTTTTTAATTATGTATAGATATTTTAAATTGTAACCACGAATAGAAAGCATGGTGGAGCCATGGGATATTGAAAAAATAAGGTTTAATAATTCTATGGGATACAATGCAATATAGACGCGAATACTACACATTTAAATAAAACTAATCTCACGGATTACGGGAACGTAAAACACATAGAATGAACGCGATAAAATCCGTAAGATTAGTTTTATTTCAATGAAAGAGTAAAATTTAAATAAATGGTAGGTGTAAAAAGAAAGTTTTTTTTAATAAAATCCAACCTTATAAATAGATAGGGCAACATTGTACGAAATCTACCTACCTAGCATATACTCTAGACGACAGGGGTAAACCTAGTTACTTCTCAGATATGACAGTGAAAACATCTCAGGGAACCGAACTAAGATAAATGTATACTGGAGGCCTCAGCAAAGATTGTATGGACATCTATAGACTGCCATGCGTACTGCGTGTACTGTGTGTGTTTAAACATGTTTTACTGTGCGTGGAGAGCTAATACTTAATCAGTTTTTTTCATGAAATCAGCACGTAGCAATAATGGCTCGTTTGCATAAGTGACTAAAGTGCATAAGTGTTTTTTTTGGCGGGAAACAGAAAAGTCATGGCGTCGGTTATGTTTTAATTTCTAAAACTAGTGTTCCTGGGAATTATAGTGAGTTATATAAGTGGAATATTAACCATTATGGGTTCGGTGAAGTGCACAAGTGGAGGTAATTGAAACAGAGTGATGAAACTTGGCTTTTCAGTTTCTCGCAAAAAATCCATGAAAAACCTTTCAGTAAAGTATCCATCACTTTACTGATTGAGGGATGGGGGGGTATTTTACTTGGGCATAGCCTTTGGGCCTGTGCATATGCTCTAAAACATAAATAATTTATATTACTTCACACTGGCAAAATACCTATGGTGATGCCAAATTAAAAAAAAAAGTGCATAAATGACAAACATACAACCAAGAGCGTTGAGCGAATCATGTAAATAACCCACAGCGAGCGCACTCACCGACTCCATAGCCGACCAAAAGGACACCGTGGTCGATACCTCCTTGATTGCAGGTTTCAGCGGTCATTATTCCCCCCGTATAAGTCTGCATGGCTTCTGCTTGGACAGCTGTAAAAAAATATAAATAATAACAATTTCGCACGACGAACACTTCAACTGTACCTAATAATAATAATAATTCCAGCCCTTTTTTTAATGTCCCACTGCTGGGCACGGGCCTCCCCTCAATGCGAGGGAGATTAGGCCATAGTCCACCACGCTAGCCCAGTGCGGATTGGCGGACTTCACACATCTTTCGAGGGGGTTCTCTCAGACATGCAGGTTTCCTCACGATGTTTTCCTTGACCGTTTTAGCAAGTGATAATCATGGTTGAAAATGAGATTCGCACTTGAAAAATCCCAGAGGTGCGAGCCGGGGTTTGAACCTGCAATCCTCGTTACCGAGGCAAGCGTTCTACCAACTTGGCTATCACTGCCTACTGTACTGTACCTAAAGCATGATCTTTTTTGGCGTAGCGTTTCGATAAGGCAAGCGTCTTCCATCCCTTTCACACCACTGATTTCATAAATAAGTATGACAGTGACAGCATGTTTTCTCGTGACGTCTTACTATTACATTAGAAGTTCCTGCTTACCCTACTGGTCGGTCGGTCTGGGGGCAATCACAATATATAATACTTAAACAGATTTTAAACGTCTCGGATTAGAAACCAGGACCCTTGGTACAGAAAGCAGGGTCACTAACAACTGTGCTAATCGAATCGTTAAACAATACTTCTAACCACCGTGTTTGTGGGATTTCAGAAATTCAGATTGAGAATCGTGTTTTTTCACCATGAATTGTTGTCAATTGCAAAAAATATTTTTGACAATCCGAGGACCACCTTGAGTCATGACTCACCTACACTCATCAACGGTTTGAGGTTCATCCAATTGAATAATATCAAGAGGGATAGTAAATAACTTTACAATGTGTTACATTGATCTAGCAAGTCCTATTTATATAATAGTGTGTTTTAAACATTATTATCGTTACACATTGCCAATTTTAGTTTTTTTTTTCAAATTCATCGCTTTCGGGTAATGTTTTGACTGATTTTGATGTAAGGGTATGGTCCTAGCTAAGGTCATGGTACAGAATATTATTTATCTTGGAAAAAGGATGAGTTTACCGAAGGATAACCAAAATCTACTAGGCGTATTTGAATGAATCTCGACATTGTGATACCTCATAATAAGCTCAACATATCTGTGGTATTTGGCCCGGGAGATGGAAAAGCTATCGAAGCATATAAAGAAACTTGAAAGTTCAGAAGATACTGAGCCTTCTTGTAAGAATAACATATAACCATCTCTCTTTCACCCTCAGAACCACGTAAATGTTTCAGAATCTTCTGGTTAACAGTTTTCAGTTTGAAGAATTAAATTGAGGACTTACCAATAGCGAGGGGTCCGTTCTTGTATAACAATTGTTTCAACACAATTTCGTCAGAGATGTTATATGTGCTGCAGCCGACAACTTTCGCCTTAACACGGTCCGCTTTGAAATTACACTTTTCATCGAACCCTATGTACGGATAGTCTTGCTCACCTTCTATGCCACCTTTTTCCATGACTGACCTATTAACAATTATAGTCGATTTAAACTAATGAAAACCTAAACCAAGCGCACAATTGCAAGACCTAAAGACATTGTGAGTACTTTCTGCATAGATCGGACCGCAAACAACAACAAAATATGAAGGTACCCCAGTTCTAACTATGACACTAGGACGTCAAACACCACAGTCCTCCCGTCACAATGGTTGCTGTACAGCAGCTGAAACGTCGGAAATTTAAAAACATAAAATAAACGCGATAAAATCTGTAAAATAAGATTCATTTCAATGTTAATATAAGAAATCAAGATGAGTCAAAGTAGATTCTGATGTAGGATTTACATCCATTGATAATGAATTAGGGTTGCCTGATTGATGTCTAACTTCTCGTCTAAGGCCTCTCAGCTTTTTCGCCACAACATGCTTCAATATATAGCTTTGGATAAGTCGTCTCCACATAGGTGTGTAAAGCTTTCCACAAGTATTTTATCGATGAATTCAATTATTAATTACAACTTGTATTATATAATCTGTAAGCGCAACGAGTATTTGAATCGAACCGTTCGGTTGCGTAGTCCTAACCAATCTTCGATATGGTTATTAGAAGTGGCTCTGAAAGCATATCTATAAGCATTATTCTAATCGAATCTATTCGGCTACTTTTGGAATAGTTCTAATTTGACCCACACGTCGTCATGCCACCGTTATTTGTAATAAGCACGTACAGGTTATATATAAGTAAGTACCTATTTCGCTGCGAAATCAAAAACTTCATCTACTCCTCAGTGCTGCCCTCAGATTACAGCGCTACCTAAAGTCAGATCTATCTTAAAGCTTGACTTACTCGAATGCAAATGGCATTACGCCACCCGAGCAGCCATGACTCTGCGTATCACAGTCGACAAGCTGTTGCTCAGAGAACTCTTGCAAGTTGCCATGCTTGAACGCGTACTGACTCTCGATGTTGCCTGTGCACGACAAACATCAATTTTCAGTACAAAATTGTTCAAATAAATGTAGTAGAAACGAGTGTACAATTCTCTTACTGAAAAAATATAACTAAAATACTTTAACATGCAAAAACAAGGCCACTTCCCAGATTAATGGACCCAATGGACGGACGGTGCATTGCACATGCTGGGCATATGCTTCTTCCAATGACATCCATGCATTGCGGTCTTATGCGACTTACATCTACCTGCTTCATGCGACGCGTTTGATGGCATCGACTTTACCACGTGGAGGCCGTCCTACACTGCATCTTCCAGCTTGTGGCTGCCATTTTAAATCGTTAATTCGGCCATGGGATCTGATGTACAATAATTCCCACCCCATGCTTATACAACTGATATAGATATGTAAGTCTACTTCGTATTCCTGATTACATTCCATATTCCTGATTCCATCACGTGGCGAACTTCTCGTAATATGAATACCGATCCTAATGTATTTCTGACAGTCTGTGGTACGTTAGTAATACCTATACGCGTCTGCTTTTACTTTTTTAACTGCATCTGTCAATGGGATGAACATGAATTTGGGTTCATAAATATTATAATAATTTTAGGGGCAGATCAATTACCTACAGCGCTGAAAGCCCAACAACTTCCACAAACTTTTTGATCTTTGACTCTCGTGACGATGTTACGATCCCGCCAGTCGTGCGATTCTGGTGCAATGACTGGTGGGATGTCACCATCAGTCTTTCGGACGCACGATCCCGCTAGCTCTTCAGGTACTATTAAACCTGTGTACATGCTGCGGAACTCATCAGGAGTCAAGTCCGTAAACTGAGTTATTCCTGAAACAAAAAAAAAATACATAAAAAAAAACCAAGGAAAATGAAAAACTATTTTCTATAAGACTATAAATATAAATATCATATCTATACATACAGTTAAATTTAGCGACGCTCGAAAAGAACAAGGCTGCACTGAGAAACAAATTACATACTCCGAGAGCCTCCCTACCTACGTGTATGCTGCCGATATGAGAAGAAGGAAGCATTTTAAATGATAATAATATCGCCATACGAGCACACCAACTATACGGTCCCACACTAAGCAACGCTTGTATTATGGGTACCGTACAATGGACTGAGGGCGAACTCAGACTCATGTCTCGGGTACAAACATTTATGCTCATCACATCAAGCTTGTCCCTACCAGGATTCAAACCCGGGACCCTTGGCGGAGCAGGGTCACTATCAACTACGCTAATCAGGTCGTCAGAAAAGCGATGAGAGGCCATAGATGGCCCCTCACTGCATTTCTTGTCTATAAAACACACACAATACTTTAGGCACCTATTTGTAAAACATAAACCACAGAACTAAAATGGCGCCCGGTTTTTATTTTCGCGCCCCGCTTGAAATAGAGGCACAGATAACAAATCCATACAAAAACTAATATTAAAAATATAATTAATTGAACATTTTTGTAATTATACCCCAAATTGATGTTAATTTAATGACAAAAGTAAACAATTTGTATAGATAAAATGTAAACTTATCACATTTTAACTAATAATGTTTTGAATTACAAATATTGTAAACAATTTTAGACATGAAACGTATTTACCAGAATTTAAAAAAAAAATTAAAACATTATGGAGGAACCTAAAATCGGTGTGATAAGAGCCACTTTACGAGCAAGTGTGTTGAAAAGATAGCTATTATGATAAACTCACAAATATTGCTAGCATTTTGAAAGCATAAGAAAATGAGTACTTTACCGAATGTAGCGCCGGAACTTCTGTTATTCATTTGATTGACTAGATTCAGGTTCTTTTTGAAGATCTCAAACCGCATCATCATCTCGTCAACATTGCTGTAACGCTTATCGAACTTATGCATAAAGGCTTGGAAGTGGTCGAAGGCGAACTCCTGGGAGTAATAAGTGGCAAGAGAGACGGACGCCATTGCGCACCATCCCAGCAATACACTCACAAACATTGTGAAGTCGGTTCGTTGCTACGAATACTCATTACCAAGTCTGCTAGCCGTTTTTATATAATTTTAACTCCAAGAAATATTTCACAAACATTTAGGAAGGCGGTCATTTGTTTTATGGGCATTTTTCTTGAAATAATTATCGGAATATAGATTAGCGTTTTAATGGTTCTCCAAACATTTGCGTCATAAAAAAGAAAATGTTATCTAATGCAGTTACTTGTAGCAGCGAATAACTTGTCAATGCAAAGGTTAAAAATAATATTATGTTGCTGTACATTTGATTGATTCGTTTATGTTACTTAGTGTAGATCTTATTACAAGGGACTCACAGGATTTGTTTGAACTGTATTTTTGCGATTGTTGTTTGAATTTGCTGGATAAGACCTGATCGTAAAAATTGTACAACCGAAAAGTCTAAAATCTAGTGTGTATTACATTTAACCTGTCTCTTTTCAGGTAATTAACGAAAAATTGGAATAAATTCGTCCCCGCCGTGCTCTACCTATAGGTTTTTTGCTTGAGGAAATCTTGCCTTAGATAATGCCATTAAATTCCCTGCCACTGAGGAGTTATATGTATACTGTATATTTAACCTGATAGACCCGGAGCTGAAGTTGTTACATTAACTTTGTCAGAATGAAATCGACCTCAGTCTTGTGAAATTGAATGAATAAATATCACATATTATGCAGGCCGGTTCTATTCATCATCATGTTTATTAACCTTCTTTTTTTCGCTTCTTCCATAAGGATTTGTTCACGGCTCCGCCTGTGCATCTATTGATTTCGTTCTGCACCACGACCCCAATGGTTATAGAGTGAAAATAGTATAAAACCTTTTTTGGTAGCCTATGGTTAGCCATTTCACCAGAGGTGGTGGGCCGTGAGTTTGTAAACATGGAAAAGTGTAATATCAGATTAAAAAAATACCTTGGCAACTATGTGTGACTAAATTGTTCTACAAGACCGATTAAATAAACCCAAATTCAATGTGTCCACTTGAATTCCTGATCGAATTCAAAATACAGATGTTTTTACCGTGGCATAGTGATGTTGCTTGTTCAGTCCCTGCTGTCTCGTGACACAGATTAGCTGAATGGAATTACGGCTATAGTCTTTTTAACTTTTGTTTTTAAGGTACGGTGTTACATCTTTTAAAGGTCACTTCTTTTGTTTCACATCCCTGCTGCTTGTTAGCCACAACAAGCACTTTGCTGTGGCTAACAAGCAGCAGGGATGTGAAACAAAAGAAGTGTTTGCTTTGTTCGCTTTCTCCTTCGAAGGCTTGGATCTTAATACTTACGTATCTCATAATCTTTCTAAAATATTCACATTTAAAATGTTTTTTTTTTTGCTACGTAACATGCTCACGAATCGTTTTCTGTACGTGGACTTAATCATAAAAATACTTCAAATAAACATATCAAAGATAAAACAACATAATTTCTTGGCAGTCGTATTAGTAACTTCGTCTCAGTATCAGCTCAGTGCTCCACTGAACAATGTTGGTGATATTAATAAGCATACTAGCAGCCTGCGGAGGAGTATTTGCGAGTATTCCACTGAGTATCGATGACGAAGACTCATTCGAGCTCTTTATTCGTGAATACGGTCGTGACTATACTACTACGAATGAGAGACTAAAGAGGTTTAATATATTCAAGAAGAATGTGATGGAAGCCATCCGCAAAAACGAAGGAGTCAATGATCATATTTTTGGTACACTTTATCGCCATCTCTTTTTGAATTATTCACTCTTCTTCGGCTCGATGGGTCGTCTTATATAGTTCTTTTATCAGTTCTGATACAAATTTAAAAGATTTCCATTTTTGTAATTTTACCACATGACGCGCCCCAAATGAAGCAGTATTATTTACTTTTTATTCCGTCAAAATGAAGACTATCTTATCGTTTTATGGATGGTCAAAATTAGAATACCTTCTAAGGCCCTCGTACCAGAGGAACCCTGTATTGATAACAAAACTTTAATTACAGGCATAACTCAATTCATGGATCTGACCAGAGACGAGTTCACCTCTATGTACGGATGCTGGCATAAACAATCTAAAGATGATGATGACTTATGCAAGTACCACACTGACAAGGATATACCAACAGTAGATGCGCCAGAGTCGTTCGACTGGCGTGACCATAATGCGGTCACTAGGATCAAGGATCAAGAGTTATGTGGATCATGTTGGGCGTTCAGTACCGTTGGTGAGTGTTGTGATGTCCAAGATATGAATAAATGAAAAGTTTCTAAAACTCTGACTATTAATATATCTTTAGGAAATTGAAATTATATAACACTAGCTGTTACCCGCGACTTCGTCCGCGTGGTATTTAAGAAAGACACAACCGTTGGCAACAGCCTGCTCGCGCTTTCTGAGGTCCTATTTTTTTTCTAAAATAAGAGTAGCCTAAGTTACTCCTACATCAGCTATCTGCCAGTGAAAGTCCCGTCAAAATCGGTTCAGCCATTTCAGAGATTAGCCGGAACAAACACACAGACAGACAGACAAAAATTGTAAAAAATGGTGTTTTGGTATAGGTACCGTGTATACATCCAAATGCACTTAGTAAAAAGCGGTTATTTTAATATTACAAACAGACACTCCAATTTTATTTATTTGTATAGATTTAACTTTATACTTGTACCTTAAATAGTGTACCGAGCTCCAAGATACAGACATTGTCTAGTTTAGAGCTCACCAATACTTTTGTTGTTGTAAATGTTACTTGGAAATAAACTATTCTTATTCTTATCTGTTGGGGCAGGTAATGTAGAGGCTATGTACGCTATAAAGTACAATAAGCTAATAGAGTTCTCTGAACAGCAACTGGTGGACTGTGATACTAAGTCGCATGGCTGTGTTGGCGGAAACATGAGACTTGCGCTCAGGTAATGAAGGTATACTTTAGGAAAACACAGCATAATTACTGAAATGTTATTATCTTGATTTAAGTATGGACCTTTTTCACTAATGTGCTAATATACCCTATCCATAACTTATTTGATAGAATTTATTCGAGCCATCTGTCTCATTATAAAACTAGCGATAAGTCTTATGAATATAACAATACAAATAATGGCGCCCATTGGCAGAATCAAATTGTACCTAGACTCAATAGAAACAGATCAAGTCGAGAGTGAACAGGTACCTTCTCGGCAAGTATGCTTTATCGTAGATCTCATCATCACTTACCATCAGGTGAGATCGAGATCAAATACTTGCCTATAACTTAATAAAAAAAAATGATATTAATAAAATATGTGTGCATTCTTCAAACACACAAAATTATTAAAATCTTCCCTTTACTGCTTTATTTCTAAGTCTACCTAAATGATTCAATTAACGGGCGTTACATTCATTCCCTAGATTTATAGAAATTTATATTTGGCATTACGAACATTTCAAACTTCTTTAAATTTGGTCGTTAGCCTATTGATCTTAATGACTATGAATTTTGCACGTGTTGCCGTGATTTTCCACAGCTATCTCATGAAGGGTGGTGGAGCCGAGACCGAAGCCGACTATCCTTATGGAGGGCACACGAGTTCATGCCATTTCAATAAGAGCAAAGTAAAAGTACAAGTTACAGGTTGCAACAATTACAATTTAACCTCCCAGGAAAAGCTCAAGCAATTGTTATATCAAAATGGTCCCTTGACTATTGGTAAGATTATAAAAAGTCCTTATTAGGTTAGGTCTGATAAAAGCAGGTCATCCTTAGCTAAAGCCACTAAGGGTCAATGTTGCTTATATTTTGATGACAGATTGTGTGTGAATACAGGCACTACAGTACTTATTAGAAAAACTATTTTAAGAATTATTTCAGATCGTCGGAGTAATCATTATTAAAACTTCGACCCATTTGTAATAATAATACCAGCCCTTTTTAATGTCCACTACTGGGCACGGGCCTCGCCTCAATACGAGGGTGGATCAGGCCATAGTCCACCACGCTGGGCCAGTGCGGGTTGGCGGACTTCACACGTCTTTCGAGGGGTTCTTTCTGATATGCAGGTTTCCTCACGATGTTTTCCTTCACCGTTTAGTAAGTGATAATCGTGGTTGAAAATGAGATTCACACATGAAGAAATCCCAGAGGTGCGAGTCGGGGTTTGAACCTGCGATCCTCGTTTCCGAGGCAAGCGTACTACTAATATCGGTACTGCTATCAGTGCATTTGTAAGAGACCAGAGAAATTGTTCAGTTCTTTTTCTTTTTACAGCCCTGGATGGAGCACACTTCTCTTTTTACGAAAAAGGGATATTGCCTGCCCGGGAGTGCAAATCCGAAGACTTGAGCCACGCTGTGACCTTAGTGGGATATGGAGTGGGTATGTCGTTACCGTATTCAGTTACAGGGAACACTCCATCGATACAACCATAATATGATCTATGACAGAAAATGTACTAAAAAGGAAAAACCTTGGGGAAGATTCAAAATGCGCATTATTCCTTTAAATCTTCAGTCGAGTGTGACAGAAACTTCAGTCTAAAGGACGTTATTTTAGTTGTGCCAGCAAAATAACAAAAGCAAATATTAATGTTCCTTGAATTCTTTCAGAAAATGGTACAAAATATTGGATCATCAAAAACTGTTGGGGCGATGGATTTGGTGAGAAGGGCTACGCGAGGATTGAACGCGGCGAGGGCACCAATGCTTGCGGAATCATGAATGACGATGGAACAAATACTGCTATTATGTAGCAGTAATTTTAGGATATACAACAATAATGCCGTGCTGTAATGTTATAAATGATAAAATAACAAAACAAATGTAATTAGTAGTAATTACATTTGTTTTGTTTTTTTACTATCATCCTCTTACTCTGTTGTTTTATTATGTGTAGGAAAAATATATGTTCATTAAATACATTTTGTAAATGTAAAATTAATTACTGCCTTCATGTCAAACTTTCGCTATACTTAATTCATATTGGTTATGATATTCAAAACGTCTTTCCGATAGCAACCTCTATTTGTCAAGAAAGTCTAATTTGGTTATCTTCCATTTCTCGTCTCTATATAAACGATCTGCTTAAAATCGTGGGAAAACAAAAGTGTCCCATTTACTATTTCAATGGGGTAAATTTAAGAAGCAAGGTTACGTAAAATTGTTCTTATATGATACTTTGTTCAATTATAAGGACAGGTGATAAAATACAACTGGGTGTTTGGATACAACTAAAGCTAAGAATATTCAGAGAACTCTCAATATTGCAGCTACTGTGTAAAGTCAGCCAAGAAATTCCTTTATCACCTTAAGGTCGAATATCATTTGCACTACGTAGGATGAAAAGGTATATTTTCGTCATTTGTTATTAATTTGAACATGGAACATTCCAAATATCAGCCATCGTGAAGTTTGCACAAACTAGGAGTTATTTTCAAAACTGATAAACCTCATTCATGGTTGACCTTACATGACGTACTCTCGCCATTCTCCTACTCAGGATTTTTGCTATATTGATGTGATCGTATGGCGTTAAAATTAGAAAAATACTTATAGAAATTTCCAACGCGAGATTAATATAGGTATTGCACGAGTAAACACAAGCTGCCGAACTGAAACGGCTATGAAAACCCTTTATGAAAAAGAGAAAACGAACCATAAATCCCTATTGTAATATGAGCCAATCAAGACAACATTATTAATAAATCTTGCCTTAGATAATGCGGCACGGAATCCATGCTATACATACATGATAGTATTGATCTTATAAACAGCTGAATAGCTCAAAAGGTGTGCATCACCCTTCAAAAAGCTATACATTTTTATTAAACTGACGACAAATTGCCGTCTGCATTTCACGAATTCCTCAAATAAAATAGCCATTAAATATAAAAAACAAAGATAAAATAGCATACATTCCTGATAGCCGAATGGATATAAGTAGCTTCATGTTAGTATCAGCTCAGTGCTCAGCTGAACAATGCTGGTGATATTAGCAAGTATACTGGCGGCGTGCGCAGGAGTCTTAGCGGATATTCCGCTAAGTCTCGACGTCGAGGAGTCGTTCAAGCACTTCATCCGCAAACATGACCGCAACTATGTTTCTGAACAAGAGAAGCAAGAGAGGTTTCAAGTATTCAAGAGAAACGTGGAGGACGCCATTCGCAAGAACGAGGAACATAATGATGAAATATTCGGTAACGTTTTAAGGATTTACAGCCAAGAAATTGTTGAGATTGGTTTATTAAATTTGGTTTTAAGTTCTTTGGGCCGGGGGTTATCGCACAGTATCCATGTGTCTGTTCCAGGACAACGTTGAACAATTATTTTTTGGTAATTTACACTGGTCTTGGTACCAATGGGACATCCCCAATGCATTGTATCAGAATCAGAATATTATACTTAGTGTGATGAGCACGAATGTTTGTACCCGAGTCATGGATGTTTAATATCTAGTATATATACTGGGTTCGCCCTCAGTCCATGTTACGGTACCCATAATACAAGCGGTGCTTAGTGTGGGACCGTATAGTTGGTGTGTTCGTCTGGCGATATTTATTATTTACTTACACAAGTAAACCGTTCGGAATGCCGTTCGTATGGAGAAGAACGGCCAAGAATATCTATGGTTGCTCTTATAATATACTAGCGGCGCCCCGCAGTGTTACCGCGGGATTAAAGGTAGCCTATGTGCTATTCCAGACTATAATCTTTCTCTGTGCCAAATTTCATCCAGATCCGTTCAGCCGTTCTGGCGTGATTGAGTAACAAACATCCATCCATCCAGACTTTCACATTTATAATATTAGTGTGATATTTTTGAGTAGTAAGTACATTGTCATGGGTACATGAAAACGATGTTGGAACGATTTCAAAACTTTTGTTAACATTCTTAATTACAGGAATTACGCAGTTCATGGATCTGACCGCAGACGAGTTCACCTCTACCTACGGATGCTGGAAAAGTAATCGATTTTCCTTCTTCTGCAATGACCTCACTGACAAGGATATACCATCTGTAGCTGCGCCAGAGTCGTTCGACTGGCGTGACCATAATGCGGTCACTAGGATCAAGGATCAAAAGCGTTGTGGATCATGCTGGGCGTTCAGTGCAGTTGGTGAGTGTTGTGATCCTACCAGCCTATCAGTCTTCTACAGAATACATTTCGGAGAGTGTGCGACGGAATTACACGAATTAATTCCCCCATCTCCATTGTATCGTCGGTCGACAAGACGCACGGACAAGTGTCATCCGTAGACTGTGGACATTCCTTCGGTACGTACTACGTTTTGCTTCTACTTTCATCGTGCGAACTGCCAAGGAATGGAACACGCAACAATTTGTTCCCCGTTGACTATAATCCGGGTGTTTTCAAGTCGAGAGTGAACAGGTACCTTCTAGGCAAGTATCCTCCATCGTAGATCTCATCGTCACTTACCATCAGGTGAGATCAAATACTTGCCTATATCGTAATAAAAATAAATAAATAAAAAAGATGCCAGGCTCACAAATATGTCGACAGTCGATAAAAACAGACTGTTTATGTAAAATGTTTCGGCAGGTAATGTGGAGGGGTTAAACGCTATAAAGAATAAAGAGCTGATAGAGCTATCTGAACAAGAGCTGGTGGACTGTGATATTACGTCGGGAGGCTGTAGAGGTGGAGACATGCGAAGTGCGCTCAGGTAGGTTAATTTCCTTTACTGCTTAACCTATTAGCCCACATATTTTCAAGTCGAGAGTGAACAGGTACCTTCTAGGCAAGTATGCTCCATCATAGATCTCATCGTCACTTACCATCAGGTGAGATCGAGATTGATTTCTTATATTTACGCGAATACTACACATTTAAATAACACTACTTTTACAGATTTTATCGCGTGTATATTATCTTTTTATCTTCCTGACGTTTCGGCCGCTTTACAGCAACCATGGTCACGGGAGGACTGAATACATGACATAATATACACGCGATAAAATCTATAAAATTCGTTTATTTCAACCTATTAACCGTTAAAACAGTATAATGACAAAATTATCATTATTAATTGCGTTTTTATTGCTCGAAATCATTATTGAAATGTGTAATGTTTCAAGTGTAAGAGCAGTTACTTAAACAAAGTATTTAAAATAAAGATAGCTAAGAAGCTATCTTTATTTTAGTACATAATAATGTACTGATTGCCACGTTTCTTTTTCAGTTTTTTCATGCTGGCTGGGGGAGCGATGAGTGAGGCCGCATATCCTTATATGGCAAAAGATGGTGAAAACTGTCTTTTCGATATGCACAAAGTAAAAGTCGCCGTCAAAAATTGCAGCTCGTACAATCTACTCTCACAGGAGAAGCTCAAGCAATTGTTGTATCAAAATGGTCCCTTGACTATTGGTAAGTTGGATAGTTATTAACATAATGTGGCGACCTCTTCAACCTCGCCACAAGCTACAAAGATGGAGCTGCAGACGACTTTCGTTACAATTGACAATTCTCCATATAATCCTGAAACGCGCTATGAATTTTTTCGTAGCACGCAACATATATACAAGATCCCGACGATAGTCGTTGTAGCATAGCGGCCACCCCGCCAGGCATACCACCCGCCCGGCTGGTTGTGTTCTTATATTACAGGCTGATTGTGTTCTTATATTATCGTGTCGTACCATCGACTGGTGACATGCCCTAATGGAAACATACAGGCACTGCAATTGCGATACTATTATACAGGGAATCAGTTTTTAAGAATTACTAGACGATCACTGTAATGAATAATACTAATTTAGACCTTAATCAGCAATGTAAATCAAAACTCGATACGGCCGAGCGCGCTCCTATATCAGCTGTTGCACTCTCTAGTCGGCTATTGCGCGGAGCGTTGCGTTGTGATCGCGGTGTTTACAATACATTAATTATTAGATTTCTTTAATTTGAGTAAAAGCAGGGTTTTTATACTATGTCACTTACACTCTGTATACGCCCCTTAAATACACACAGGTCTGGATGCCACGTCTTTACAGAGTTACAAAAAGAGCATATTACCAGCATCGAAATGCCATTTCGTAAAAATCAACCACGGTCTGGTCCTAGTGGGATATGGAATAGGTAAGTAACCCTATATTCAGTCCGAGGTAGGAGTTTCGAAATATGATGATGATGTATACGTATGATCAGAAACATACAGAAGATGCTGTGCCAGAAAAATCTCGGGAGATGCAATAAGTATCGTATAGTATAAAATCACCAGACGAGCAGACTAATTCTGTGGGTCCAAACTAAGCAACGCTTGTAGTATGGGTACCGTACAATAGGCTATGGACGGTTCCAGTTTACATACTTATGTAGATATTAAATATCCATGACTCGGATAGAAACATTTTGTGCTCGAGGCACAAAGTTTGCCTCTACCAGGTATTGAATCCGGGACCGGTACAAGAAGTGAAGTGTGTCAATCGGGTCGCGGTAAAAATTAATTTAGTTTATAATAATAATAATACGAGCGCTTTTAATGTCCCCCTGTTGGGCAAGGGCCTCCCCTCAATGTGAGGGCGATTAGGCCATAGTCCACGCTGGCCCAGTGCGGGTTGGCGGACTTCACACGTCTTTTCAGGGTTTCTCTCAGACATGCAGGTTTCCTCGCGTTGTTTTCCTTCACCGTTTAGCAAGTGATTATCATGTTTGGAAATGAAATCGCAGAAATCTCAGAGGTGCGATCCGGGGTTCGATCCTCGTTACCGAGGCAAGTTCCGTTCTACCAACTTGGCTATCACTGCTTGCTGCATTTAGTTTATATTCTTTTAAATAAGGAATACACTACAATTGTATTTAATAGCGTACAAGACAAGCTTATGTCCAACGGTGGACTAATTATAAGCCTACAAAAGGCACCTTACTGTAGCTATACTACGTAATGTAAGAATCGGGAATTGTATATATTAAAATTCCTCAATCTATTTCAGAAAACGGCACTAAATATTGGCTAATCAAGAACTCGTGGGGCGAAAAATTTGGTGAGAAGGGGTACGTGAGGATTGAACGCGGAGAGAACACCAACGCTTGCGGCATCATGAACGATAGTGGAACTAATACTGCTATTCTGTAGCTATTCTACAGCTGTTCTATAGCTATATCATTATCTTCTAGAATCTAATACAGTGAAATCATAATAATCATATAAATTCTTTGTTTTATATCTAAGTGGTGACATTCCCTTTTATGGTCCTCCTCGTCTGCTATAATATTAGTAGCAGCCAAAGAAAACCTACTAAATTAATAAATTTGGTAAATGCAATATGGATTTATTTCAATTCCTACAGTCCTATGGATGCTCCTAAGTCTGTAAAGTAACGGATATGTTGTGAATAAGAAATAGATAAAATCATAAACATTGTTTTATTACAGTAGTTGATAGTAACGTTGATTATGGATCTTGACTGTAATCAATCATATTGATTTCTTATATCTATGCGAATATTATGCATTGAAATAAAACTACTTATTCGGATTTCATCGCTTTTATTTTATGTTCTTACGTTCCCGCTGCTTTACAGCAACCGTGGTCTCGGAACGACTTAGGAGTTAGACGTCCTAGTGTCATAGTTTGAACTGGGGTACCCTCATATTTTGTTGTTGTTTGCGGTCCGTCTATGCAGAAAGTTCTCACAGTATCTTGAGGTCTTGCAATGGTGCGCTTGGTTATGGATTTAATTAATAATTGCGATAAAATCCGAAAAAATAGTTTTTATTGCAATGTGTAACCAATCAATGAAGTGAACCTGCTATCTGTCTATTGAGGCTATCCATAGGCAACATACCTAAACAGTGTTCGGAATGTTTTTTAATGCACGACTCGGGCATCTGTCGTACCCCTAAGTAGATAACGAAATGCCTTTTGATAAGGCCACCTAGCATTCCTTCTTAACATTTTTCATGCACTACATACCACTTAACTAGTATATAGTAGCTAATATAATATAAGGAAATTATTTTTTTATCTTTACAAATATTTCTGTATCATCTATAATCGGAAATCAGGACAACCGTAAACCAACTAGAATAACCGACATAGCTCAAAGAATTTCCAAGTCGAAGTGGCAGTGGACGGCACATAGCTCTAAGAACCGATGACCGTTGGGGCAGAAAGGTTCTACAATGGCGACCACGAGCTGGAATACGTACGTGGCACGGCCCCCCACAAGGTGGACTGATGATATCACACGTGTCGCGGGAAGCCGGTGGATGCGAGTGGCGAAGGACTGTGATGTGAGGGAGGCCCATGTCCAGCAGTGGACGTCTATCAGCTGATGGATGGATGGATGGAAGGGGTATAGAATATTCTGATTCTTTTAGTCTCGAAATATCTACGTACTATTAGAATCCAAAATAATTATTTCATCACTTAAGCCATTCGAATTATCAAATAGAACCACCATTATACCGGCACAAAGTTTAATTTAACATCACAATGCGTTTTCAGTCGCCATTATTGGCCGAATACTGTCCAAAGAACCCGCCTCTACTGTCATTTCATTTGATATTTCCATTAAATTTCAATTTTCGAACTCATCTTGGGTAACAATGGCAAATTCGACAATGGGCAAAGTTGCTACCGTTATAGGTACCTATATTATATACTTGGTCTGTTACTTTTCAGGTCAGATTCCACGAAACCATCTTGGATTTATAAAAGATCGATAAATATAGTTTTTTTTATTTACTCGATTACTACACATTAAGATAAAACAAATTTTACAGATTTTATCGCGTTTATGTTATGTTTTTTACGTTCCCAACGTTTCGGCTGCTTCATCAAAAATGTATTGTTCGCATCTAGTAGATAATAAGCGAGACTCAAGGCGTACCTAACAATACGTCTAGGTGTAAAGATTATTTCCAAAACTTGCCCGAACAAAAATCAAACCCGCAATAGCACCTAGAAGCACTATAGACGCTGTGTTTATATAGTCTATTAGTTATTAAGTGCCGTTTGATTCCTGTAAAAATATAACATTATGCACTTCATTGGATAAATCGGCAGTTTGTATACATTTTTTTAATTAAGTAATTTCACAATTTTAATTGGGTTTCCCTATTCATTGAAGCATCATGCGGTAACCACTATTGTCACCATGTATAGTATGACCATATATGTCGTCAATGTAATGTGAAAGTTACTAAGAAAAGCGCAAATTTCACGCCAGCTTATCGTGTAAGTCCGAAATTCTCAGGAAAGAGATTGTTCGTTCATTGAAGGTTTTTTTAGAATCGTTGCTCCGCCCAGTCGCCTATTGTCCGCAGTGAAGGCGGTGGATACAAATTCCCTTATATCTTTTTAGAGATCCACGTGAATTTAGAAAATATAAATTAGGTACATTGCTTTTTCGTAGAAATAATTGAGAATGATATCTCACTAATATTATAAATATGAAATTTTGGATGGATGGATGTTTGTTACTCAATCACGCCAGAACAGCTGAACGGATCTGGATGAAATTTGGCACATAGATAGGTTATAGTCTGTAATAGCACATAGGCTACTTTTTATTCCGGTAAAATGTATGGTTCCTGTGGGATAGATTTGTTTAAATTTGATTCTGAGGCCGTACGAAGTTCACCGAGACAGCTAGTTTACCTATATTACCACTGCGACACACTATTAGATTTGTTATGTATCATACACGTATCTAGCATATTAGCTATCTCATACACGCCAATATGCTAAAAAAATATGTAGAAGAAAAGCATACCTACAATCCCATTCATTAGATAGTACCAGCTCTATCATGTCACACCTTGTTTTATTTTGGATGACTGAACCCACTAACTGTAAATCTACTCCTGCAGTACAGGATCACCAAAAACCTATTTAATTTTCAGTATTTATACGGAACCATAATTTCATCGACAACACGTATCACTTTACCATATTTTTTTAATTCCACAATGAAGTGTCATTGTTCGTATTTGTATATTAATGCACACACGACAAAATTGGTACAGATAAATAATGCTATGGTTTTTTTTTCAACCATTTGTTAGCCATGAATGGTCGGTTCCAGAGTGTCTGGCGCGGCCGCCATGTTGGTGTAAAGGATGCGTTCATTCATCATTTCGGACGCGTTCAAAAAATGTCCTTTTATATTAATGGGCTCATTTTTGTCCTTCGTATTTTTGGGAATCAATGACTATAAGTATAATAAATTTAGGTTGTTTTTTTTTTAGTATATATATCAAAGCCAAAAGTTTTGGTCAAAGCATCTTAGTATCATTTGGGGGAACTTCATACTCGTTCGAATGATACCGGGATAAAAGTTATCCGAAGTACTCCTGTTACTGCCGTATATAGGATAATTCAGAACTGGTATACTAACTTATAAATATGCTCTTTTTAGCGCATTTGTAATCATTAATTAAAGTCAGAATTTCGATATGTCAACATCACATTGTTTACGCGCCAAAGAAGACCAAGTTCCAGACTTAGTATACTCTATGTGAATCAACCTGTATAACTCAAACTGATATTACATTGTCTGATCACATAACTGACAAAAAAAGAGGCTTCAATATTATAGTGTTATAGTGAACAGCCGGGGTGTGAACCTGCACCTCTCCGTATTATTATCCGCATCCGGCACCCACCCACTCGACACGTATGTTTAACCTTGCTATTGTTGATGTAATGTAATATTGTAATCGTGCGCCTGATTATATCGGATCTATAGAAAGCCTTTGATGGCTAAGACCATCGCGTTTGTAAATTAGATTTACCTACATCATGCAGTAAATAAAGTAAATAGTAAGATATTGATTTTTTATATTTACGCGAATACTACACATTGAAATAAAACTTATTATACAGATTTTATCGCGAAACATAAAATAAACGCGAAAAATACTTTAAGGGTTTAACAAGTAGATGATAACGATCACGTTTATGTATAAAATATATGTGTTTGATTTTTCTGTGAGTAAGCAAGACAGTTCAGACCCACAGCACACTTAGTAGGTGTGTTATTTTTAAAATTTCAAATTATTTGATTGTTGTTTTCGAGAATGTGACCCTCATAGCCTACCAAAGGACCCCTTACAATATTTTACACTATTATTATTAAGCCGATGTTTAAAAGTTTATTTTTATGCCGGAGGTTTATTGATTTTTTAAGTAGGTTATACGAAATAGTCGAAAATCAATTGGGAAAAGATTACTCAACTGACTTCCAAGTAAATAATCTCAAAAATACTACCATAAGGTACCTAAAATAACTAACAATCCATGTGATTATATAGGTCAAGAAGTCAATCCTTATGGATGTTTGTACCGAACAATCTATCCTACTACGGGCTACAGAGCGACCCTTACGACTTAGTTCCTTAAGCCCACAACAATTGGGAGTTAAATGCACAATGGGCACCCACGTTCCTTGTACAAACCTGTCGAACAAGTAACATTGAATTTTTTCAAAACCTGCTCCTTCCCTGTCACATTTCCCACCTCTCTTTCGTACATCATAGTATAAGAAAGAGATGGATATGGAACTCGTTTTCTAATCTTGGCTGCGGGCAGTTTGGTTAGGATCGGACACGGTCCGACGCCTGCTCCAAGGGGGTGAGCAGACGTTGATAAATATGATGAGCACCCTATCGTGGCCGTTGTTTTCTTAAATAAACTTGATTTATAATGGATACAAAGAGTTATTATAAAGAATTATAAGGATGGCAAGTTTGCCACCAAAATGCCTTAGTACAAAGTGATGACCATGAAGGACTTAAAATAATAATAAAGCCGTACTTATTCCCATTAGAAAAGCTATAAAACCTAATTAAACAATGCCTTAATTATGTAGTCCTTTCTGGGATTATTTGATCTTAATAGTTAATACGTAAGTATATGTAGGTAAAACACGACAAGTAAAATAAACAAAAGACTTTTTGTTTAATGTTCCAATAAATATTTGTATATAGAATTGATGTCCATTACATTTTATATAAATAATGCGTCATGCATACCGTTGAAGCTAATAAACTTCAACATACTACCTAAAATGATTCGCATGACCAATTAAAAGATACATTCGAAAACCGCAATAAAGATACAAACGACATAATTGCTACACAAAAAAAAACAGCCTTTGATGTTTACACCTTTACAATCGGTCCACTGACGAAAGCGGCCGGACACCAAAGCTACACAAATTCAAGCACACTTATCCTAAAAGAAATTTGTTCCACAAATACCCCATAGATTTTCCATACACATCAAAAGGCTATGGGAAAAGCACTTGGCTTTAAACGGTGCTTCGGTGCTTTGATTCGTTTTCAATGGGGCTTATTATGTGGAGGATTATTCGTGTGTTGTTAGTACTAAATTGATCGTTTTGATTGTGAATCTTAGGAACCAGTCGGTGATTGAAATAACATGGACGATAGAAGTTAATAACACGACTTGTAGTTTCACATTAAATTTACACTGCAAAATTGTAGCTTCTGCATTTCCACGTAACTTTGCTGCTTTATCACCCCTTGCTGCTATTCTTCTGTCTTAAAGTACCCACATGTACTAGCTTGCTGAATATTTGGAGGTAAAACGTAGTTTTGATATAACTTGCACTATCATTTTGTCTGCTATCTACTTGATGTCTTGATGCGAACCTTTTCAAACCCCTAGTTCTACAAAGGGCAATTTAATTAAATATATCAAGATAGACATTCATTTGTTCGATAATATCAACCAAACAGCGCCATATGTCGCGTGACGCCACACTGTACTCACTCTGTTAAATTTGTAATTTGATTTGATTACGATTATGTTACCATTACTTTCGAACTATTTTGTAGCAACAGTTGTGAGGTCAAAAGGCCAGGCAGGAACGGTGAGCATAATAAATGATCCATCAAGTGTAATTTAACATCTACATTCAAGACTAAGTACGTATAGAGAAATTCTTTATAGGTGTGCTTTAAAAGTTTCATAATTTTGATCATGTTTTCCTAAATTTATGTACCTAGTAGGAGTTATGAGAGAAAATAAGATAGACAATAAGTAAGAGCCTCTTTAGCAATGTGCCAATTATCCCTATCTGCAACTTGGTTGACAGAATTTATATAGGTCATCTGTCAAATAGGTCGTGGATACACTTTATCAGCACACTGTGAAACAGGCTCTTATTATCCTTGATCTTGTAAAAGGGATAACATTACCTCTAACCACTCCATACCATACACACATGTTGAATTTAAACCGATTCCTACAACTATCATAAGTTATTTCAATTGTTAATTAATATCTACTGTAACTGAATACGAATCAAAATTTCATTGCATTGAAGATAATACAGATATTTTCTCGTTTCGAGTCTTAAGGCGCTTTGAAATGTTTTTGTCCATTACAGGCTTAGCAAGACTAATGAACATTATCAATAAAACTCTTAGCTATCTTGTACTAAAACCATGTATTGGAAAAGCTTCCATAATCCATTGTACGGGGCCTTTCTACTTATAACAATTCAATTATTAATAATCATAGTAAATAAAAAAAAGGTTCGAGAATTTAGTTCCATTCCTGGTGCCATTCTGTCTGCTGTGCCAGACGTCCCGGCACCTACCTGAGCTCACATCCCTGTGCCATCTCGTTCTTTCATTGGAGGTATGCGTGGGATGAAGAAAGACAACGGTATATCATTCCTTTCATTTGAATGGGAAGGTGAAAAAAACATGGCTCGCGTACGATTCTGTTTGTTCTAGCCGCCACAACTGACCCACATCATTATAAAGTGTTATCTCAGATGAGGAATATATTTTTAATGCTGTTTTTTTTCATTTTTAAATGTGTGAGGAATGATATTTTTAAATATAGTGTAGTATATGTTTGGTTTTGAGAGGTTTTTGGTATATTACACATACGATTTAGACTTACAATTTTGTTAGTTTTCTGTTGATTTACAATGATATTAAGAAGCAATTTACTTCTAAAAATGTTTTGTAATACCATTGTAAATTGATTCATGATAACTGTGTATATACATGTTGAGGGTAGATAAGTCTATAGAATGCGAACTTCAAAACGTTCAAAAATATTGATGCTAAGGTATATAACAGAATACGTTAGAACTTACATTAATATTTGTGTTTATACTTAAATAGCACTCAAGAGGATAATTTATTTTATTCATGAACGCAGTTTCCACCTATTATTTTATTTTAAATTCAGATGAATTTAAATGATTCGTGGTTATATATGTGCGTTATAGCTTAGACGAATAAAAAAAAATGATTTTGATTAGTTTTAAAGACTAACTTAAATGCTTCATATTTAACTGGGTACATACTGTTACTTTAATACTTTTATGTACGAATCGAACAAAAATATCTAAAGCTTTTCAATATACTATGTCCACACCAGCGCCCGCGCATCGCAAAGTGATCGAACTCCGTTTTATTAAAGGTTTTATTAATGTACGAGTGTGGTGCGCCCGCGCCGGCCGCGGAGGCATTTTTATATCCCTGCCTCGCTCCCGAATAGCTCGCCGTGACGTGGGAACCGTCCAGGTGACTGTTCATTTTGAATCGTGTTTTTAAATCGCCATATTTGTGTTATTTCAAACGTATATCTACGTTGTATTGCCAAGTCAAGACACATGAATCGTCTAATTGAAATATACATTCCATAGACGTTCTTTTTTTAAATATATTTAGGGACTGAAAATTTGAGGTACGATTTCAAATCGATCGTTCATTGCTTGGATTATTTTATATAGTTTTGAAAATTAATGAACATTTTGTGAATCCTATCGGAGTCAATTTGGAAGAAATACAATTGCGGTTAACCAATAAAAAGCGTTACAACCTAATGTATATTTAGTTAAGTACTTGTTTCACATCTTTGGTTGGTATCTATCTACTAAAACGTGTCTTATACTAGCCATCAAAAGCCCTGTCTCCAAGAATGACACAGCCAAAATTCCCCTACTTCTATAAGTACCCGCGCAAAACTATACACAACCGGCTACCACCGGCCCCTGGCCCCTTCGGACCCAGCTCCACCTGCTGTCACCGTTGAGGTCTAAGCCACGTTTCCCATAAAATAAGATTTAAAACACGGCCCATAAATAAGTTTCATCATATTATTTATTATTGTCACAATGCAGCAATTTAATTAGGTACGGTTAGTGTGCCCGCCTTTAATCGCATTGTGGCACCACCCTAATGAGTTTTGTCGGGGAATTGTAAATCATTTCATGATTGTAGTTTGTAAGAATTGAACAACAGTGGAGGAAACTCGATGGCAGTTCAATAATCTGATAAACATGAAATCCTTAGTGAAGTAAAGCCTTCTTCAACTGTCATGATTGCATGTCTAAACAGGTACCACACGTTTCTATCCGATTTTAATTATCGGATGTGTATTGCCATAATTTAGGGCGTCCGATTGCCCTACACATTGTCCAATTTCATCCGATAATAGGGCGTCCGATTGCACTACACATTGTCCATTTTCATCCGATAATTAGGATAGGTTTCTTCCGATAATTAGGATAGGATCGAAAGTTGTGGAGACTGTCTCACCCAGAGTTTTTGACTTAATGAGGTTGAAATTATTATTGATGTCATTTCACAATCATTCATCACAATTAAGTAACGGCAACTCCAATTGTAATATATTAATGATAAAGACCTTTTAATCTACACGCAAACTCAGTTTCTCGGCACTCAATAATATTAGACAATAATAGCACTTTCTATATAGGAAATCTGACATACCACTCTCGAGCTTTGTAGCGTTTAACTGTTAGTTTTAACATAATACAACTTTAAAACATTTATGAAAGTGTTAAAAATGCAAAATCTTAAGTAGTAAGTATATATATATAAGTATATATATATATACTACCTAAAAGTTAGCCTACAGTGAAAACTATCGTCCGACGAGCCATATTTAAAATTCGACGAGCTACCAATTATACGGGATGTATAATGATGATGCAAGATATAAACTTATAGCGATGTTTGATGAACAGGATATCTAAGGCATAGGTATTAGGTAAGAGAAAAACTAACTGAAATTTCTTATAGCCTTTGACTTAAAGCTAGAACTCTTAGTAAGTTTCATTTAAGATTATTGTAGGTGTACTGTACACAAAAAATGAAGTTATGGAAGATAAAAATCTTTTCCTAATTATCTTTAAATTCTCGATGTAGGTACCTACTACCTAGCTTTTTAAGTGGAACGCACAATAAGTATTCATAGCTTAAACTTCACTTACGGCAATGACTTAAACCTTAAATCATATTCTCTCGCCTTTTTAAGTAAGATATAGCTTTCCGATTGGGATTCCAATTCAACTTCACTTACGCGCTTATAGACGAATAATCATTAGCTACTCAAATATTTAAGTCCCACTTAACATGTTGGACACGTCATTATTTTTGATTATTGTGTATATTATAACAACTAGAAAAAGTTGAGTTGCATTACAAAAGTCTAGAAATAATGGTAAAAAAAATTAAATTATACATTTTAATGAAATTCCTACATGAATTCCGCTCTCGCTTACATTTTAAAATTGAATATTAAAAAAACAAATCTCCGTCGTCAACATCGCACCGCTGTATTTATGATTCAAGCTAATAAAGTATCAGTTGTTTATGATTTCCAAAAAATATGGATTAAGTGTGAGTTGTTGGGCCTTTCCACGTCTTCCGTTTATCCAACCAACCAACTTTATAGCGTTAAAATTTAAGTTTAAAATTTCTTGTAGCTTCTCGATCAGGATTTTGCAATTTATTTTACGATACAGTTGAAAGAATTATGATCATTAATAGTGTTTAGTGAAAGGCATTGGTGTTTTACTTAATTGGACGCACTGTGAGATAACTCTGCTTCATTTCCTGAAGCTGTCAAAAACTCTTATAAGTTTATCGAACCGGATAAACTCATGTATGAAATTAGTAATGAAAATGTAATTGAGTAAAAAAATAAATTTAATAAAATGTATATTTGTATGGTATTATTGACGAAACTAGAATGGTTTAAGCTTAGATTACATGGAGTTTTGTTCCTGTTAGAAAGTCAGAAATAATTCCATCTTAGTTTCCAACTAGAAAGATAACGTGGTCATAATTACCTACTCCCCATAATGCCATGTGCAAATTATTTGATGTGATATTATGAAATGATAAGTACTCAACGAAGTAATTATGATTAGTATAGGAACACTATATGTAGACAGAGGGTACAATTAAGACTGACTTACGCGGAGTTGCTGTGATTTTCCAAAGCTTTTACATTTTCTTGTTCAAAAACTTCAAAATATTGAAATAAAACTAATTTTACAGTTATTACTTATAGTATTATATAATGTGTTCGCCCCCAGTCCATTGTACGGTACCCATAATACAACCGTTGCTTAGTGCGGGACCGTATAGTTGGTGTGTTCGTCTGGCGATATTTATTCTCATTATTCACAATGGGGAGCAACTTTATGTTACGTCGACAGTACATTATGGGTACATTTGAAACAGACGCATTAATGTTTGGATGTTTATCTGATCGCAATATCAACGTTCACGTGACCCGGAGGCCGCGTTTTGGCGGCATTTTCATTTATTTAAACTTTATAATCGATTTTTATGGGAAATACTGGAGTTTAAAATGAAAGAACTATATTGTTGGAATTATATTATGAATAATTTATGATAGTTTTTCAAACACCGTCAGATAGCCTGCCTACTCTCACTTTTATCTGACAGCAAAAGCAGGAGCAGAACAAAACATCCGACAACTATATCTTCCACACGATTTATTAAATTTGACATAAAGCTACGCCCACTTTAACCCTAAACATGTTACAAATTTAGCAAACGTAACCCCTTTACAGAAATCGCATTTATTATATCCGTCCCTTTTCAACGTTGATGGCTAAAAAGAGACACGCATATGACCCTCTGAGGCAATAAAGTTGTCAGCGAACACTCGCAAATTTGACGTTTATTGCAAAATTATACATGAACACTTCCTATTAGCTGTTTTGTCGATCGCTATTGATTCCATAATGTAGGATTTACTTTTTCTGTGCTCCGATGTTTATTTTTTATTGATTTGTTTAACTTGACTCTCACGTTTAAGTCAATAAGTCAATAGTTTACAGTACACACAATTATATGATTAATTATTTATAACTCATTGACTGTCCCGGCAAGCTTCGTACCGCCTCAGAATTAATTGCATGAGACAATGAATTATCTTTATTTATTTTTTGTGACTTTTTCCCATGTTTTAATAGTTATTCTGCTATTCGGACGGAGACAAATTAAAAAAAAACAATCGTCATGAAAATCGGCCCACCCGATTTCGAGTTATAAATGGTGTAACTAACACGACTTTGCTTTATTTACATATAGATATATAGATTATTGTGACTACTGGGTTGTAATTATGCCAAATAGGTAGATATACCCATTATCAATGATCTTGAGTATATTATGCTAAAATTGAATTCAAATATAAATTAATGCATGTAGATAATAAATTATACTCACTTGTAACATAATGACATGGCTTGCGTAAATAAGTTCCGTGATTTTGTCGCACACCAACTTTTAAGGAAGTGCTATATTAATAATATCATGCGCAGATTAGCTGCGGTCGTGTTAATAAACTCATTTAAACAGCTCTTAAGCAGCTTTCGGTTCGTCACATCAATTCTACTTAATAACAGTGAAAGTGTGGTCTCTCATTTTTTAATCTATATCTACACGAGTTATATGAGAAAAACTATTATTGGGCGCCTTTATCAACGCAATACAACTCAAAACAATGATTGTTAGAATGTTTGTCTGTTGATCTGTTTGTCTGTGCGTTTGTGCGCGCTAATCTCAGAAACGGCTTGACCGATTTGAGTGCGGTTTTCACGAATGTATGTATGTAAGCTTCAATTATTTTTTAACAAATACACCATAATTTCAAATTAGGGAGCTATATTATTATGTGTACCTTATGTTAAAGTGAGTATGGTATATATTTACAAACTTTCGTAAAGTCAGTGGCCAGTCCTTTATTGAAATATAATCAGAATCAGAATATTTTTTATTCATGTAAACCATTTAGTACAGTACTTAGGATTCGTCAAAATAGTTACAAAATGCTAAGCTACAACTTTACTACCCGTTTGGAATGACGTTCCTATGGAGAAAAACGGGCAAGAAACTTCATGGTTGCAGCTTTTTTTAAAAGAGCCATTACATTTGTGAGCAATTTGTATGAAACATTATTATATAATATAGCAAACAGAGTGAAACAGCGCCTAATTTGTATGAAAATTTTAAATTTATATATTCAAAATTATTCATTACTTTTTTGTGACTGGCTGGTCTAGTATACATTGGCTTAAGAGAGCATCATAATAATCAACACTTTGATATATATTAGTAGTTATATTATAAATATTTATAATCATCACTTCATGTATAAGGTGTAACAATAATAGTGTAAAATATTGTAACAGGGCCAACAGTCGGTTATAAAGATAACATTCCCAAAGAAATAAATCAAATTATGAGATATTTAAAAAATGAAACCCTGTACTGAGCGCACGGCCAAATGCTCCAGGATCGCCTTATTTTAAAAAAAATACTCAATTATTTTATACATTAAGATGATCGGTATAATTGACTGATTCATTTGTTAAAATATTTTACACTATTTTTGTTAAACCTTATATATAGTGTGTAACAAAAATAGTGTAAAATATTTTTAGGGGTTCATCGGTAGGCTATCAAAGATACATTACCGAAAAAAATAATTAAATTGTTTGAAATTTTAAAAATAACTAAATACTAAGTCCGCCATTAAACTGTCTGGCTTGCTTTTTCACAGAAAAGTCGAATAGTGTATACACATATATAAAATATATTATACGTAAACGTGATCGTTATAACCTACTTGTTAAACCTTAAACTGTAGCTCATTTATAAATTATTCAAAAGAAACTGATTCTAAAACAATCCGATTAAAAACTTTCACAAAAAATGTTGATAATATTAAATCTAATTTATATTAATAAAATGCAATATATACGTTTAAAATTGGGTAAAATAAGTAGCGGACATTTTTATATTCATACAGATATTAATATGATGTCCGCGTCTTAAAACTATTCAGAATAAATTAATGGACCTGCTTTTTATTGAACTTGTTTTTTTTTAGTCTGTTGACTAGAAACGATCGAGAAGTCAAATTAGCGATTGTTGTTCTATAAAAATAAATCTTACTTAGAATGCAAAAATATATGTATATTAGCATAAAACAAATGAGGTCTACTTCGTTTGTTTACAATGTTATTGTACTCAGCAGTGCAGATAGCCAAGTTGGTAGAACGCTCGCCTCGGTAACGAGGGTCGCAGATTCAATCCCGGCTCGCACCTCTAGGATATCTGGATTTCATGTGCGAATCTCTTTTTCAACCATGATTATCACTCGATCGTGCCTCGGAGAGCCGTCCGTCCTGCGCCTGATCTTTCACCGGTCGTGTCGGATTGCCGTCCCATCGGACTGTGAGAGTGAGAAAGAGAGAGTGCACATGTACTTGCGCATACACTCCTGCGCAGATGGCTAGTCTCTGATGGAAATTCGGTCAGGAGGACTATTATCGTACTCAACAAACGACATAAAATGTAAGCCGATATTCGATGTTGATCATATAAAATATTTTAATGTTTACGCCTATCGTAGTGTTTTAGTTGAATAACTAAATAATCGTATAAGTGATCCTCATTTGCCATTAAATAATAACCAACTAGCAACTAAAGATGGCTTATATGACTACACAATGATTATAAGCTGCTGTAACGAGCCTAAGATTTACATCGAATTAATGAGTATGGTGGCATCGGGACAGTTTAGTGAGGGCCCTGTGTGAGTCTTAAATTATTATTATTTTAGACTCGTCTTTTATTTGATTAGACTCGCACCATTTTGGAAGTGTTTTTTGTTAAGTTTTGGTTTGAATGTTAGTAGCAAGAGGGATTCGACACGGTTGGATTTACCATGCAACAGAGAGATATAAAGCTATTCGAAAAAAATAGAGTTGATGTGCATCTTAAGTCTACCCATTGGTTTATCAAAACAATATATTTTTAGATTTACACATAAGAGAAAGAGAATCCTATTATTTCCTGCAAATCGTGAAGTTGATGAAGTAGAATAGTGCTTTTTTTTTAAGAATCTATCCAATCAAAGACAGATGACACAATTGTGCTTCACAGAGGTACTGTCACCAACAAAATCCCAGAAAAAATACCCCCAATTGTCCTGAATTTACTGTTCTTGTCTTATCACAATAGTGCTGTGCCCCAATCGAGAACATATTAAATTTAAAACCCTTTTAAATAGAATCGAATATTTATTGCGTTTTTTTTTCAAGAAATCGATTCAATTCGCAATGTAATGCTCCAGATAACGACAATTGAGCGAAAAAATAGGTAAGGGTGCGATGGGTAACTTGAGGTCATACTTGCTCACACCCCTGTACTTCCTGTGCGGAGCTGTAGGGCTGTCGCGAACGAACCTATGATAATAAATCATCATATAATAATATAATATCGCCAGACGAACACACCAACTATAAGGTCCCACACTGAGCAACGCTTGTATTATGGGTACCGTACAATGGACTGAGGGCGAACTCAGTATAATACTTATGTAGAATGTAGATATTAAACATCCATGACTCAGGCACGGAATATTCATGCTCATCACACAAAGCTTGTCCCTACCAGGCTTCGAACCCGGGACCCTCGGCGCAGAAGGTAATTTTTTGATAGATAACCATGGCGATAATCACTAGTTGTAGATCGAAATTATTCTTTTTTCTTATAATTAAAGATCTGTTTATTTTCATCAATAAGTATCTAAAACGATGTTTTATAATCCAAAATTAATTTATTTCCTCGTTTTACGACCTTCATGCATATTAGAATTATTAATTTATTAGTGAAAACGGTTCATCTAATAACCAGGCCTGTTACTTTGAATAAAGTTCTCAATTGTAAAACTAATCAAACTTTTGATATGTTTTTTATAAAAGAGAATGTCGATAAATATAAATATCAATTGTCATTAAAATTATTTATTTCTGTGAGAAGAGATATTTTATTATTTCATTTTAATAAAGCAATAAAAACTATACCTAAAAATAAAAAGTTGCCATATTTTTTTTATTTTCGCGTCAGCCATATAAGACACTATAATATTTTCCCGTGGCTCCACCCATCCATAGAGTTTGTTCTTCAACTCTGTCTTCGTTTGTGATAACATATATTTTGAGTCTAATACAAGCTATATATAATCTACTGTTGAAATTGGTTCGGTAATGCTCAACTCTCTCTCAACAAACACTCAGTTACATTATAATTGCATCAGTATCACAATAAAATAAAGTTTTAAAAATATTGTCCTACCGTTGCCAACCCTAAAGCAATGCGCGTAGGCATTCAAAAGCTGAAATAAGTAAGTGAATACGGACAACAATCGTACGACAGGTCATAGGGCGTGCAGTTCCGTGAGAATGTGCGATACACAATAAATGTGCGAGACAAAGCGAGACTTCCGAGACATCGTAACGAACCGATGACAGCCGGATCAACGATACAGAATACTTTATTGATTGTTGATTTGTTTTTTTTTATACAAGCGATCCGTTGAAAGAGTAATATCGATGTGTTATAAAATGAGAAGATTAAATAAAAATATTGTTTTTGTATTTTATTATGTAGATAATATTTTAGATATAATTAAGTATATTACATGTATTGACGATTAGTTTTAATTACGTAATTAATTGGTGTTTTAATATTGTAATTTATTGATA
The DNA here is from genome assembly GCA_905404115.1 of Pheosia gnoma. Classification (NCBI taxonomy): domain Eukaryota; kingdom Metazoa; phylum Arthropoda; class Insecta; order Lepidoptera; family Notodontidae; genus Pheosia; species Pheosia gnoma. The sequence continues at coordinate 10,849,053 of FR989894.1, read as the reverse complement.
AGAATTAACACAGTTTTAGCCAATAAAATCTTAGGGAATTCGACTTGTTTGGATTTTTGGCTAGACATAGCTATGGTAGGGGTGGATCCAGGCTTTCGCTACGAGGAAGGGGTGGGGGGGGGGGGTTACACTTATAACAGTTCCGTTTGGAGGGCCACTTTGTGTGATTTTATCTGACTTTCAGAAGAAAATAATTCGTCTCAATAAAATGCTTCAGTCTTGAGCCAGGGAGGGGGGAATTGCACCACCCATTACCCCCCTATGCGACCCTAAGTTCTGGCTCCTTAGTTTATATGATGATTCTGAACATGGCTACTATATTTGTTATATTATGGAGTAAGTAACCATTGAATTTCTTGCCGGCTCTTCCTAGAGATTCTTCCTAGAGATTCTTCCTAGAGATTCTGATTACTAATATGAGACACTCAACGTCATAAGTGCTTTTATGTTGTAAATTAATAAAAAAAAAGATTTTATGTTTTTTCCTAACGGCCTGACAGTTACTTTCCCAACAAGTTTAACAGTTAAAATTAACAAATATCATGTTGTTAACCAAAAGACATGTACTCCTATATCCTCTATTACCCGAATTCATTTCTCGTCGCCCCAAAGACCACATCCTTTCGACTATTTATTTTTAAAATTAATACGATTTTAAACCTCAGAACTACCGACCGAGTCCTCAACACTATTGTAGTGACTAAACTAAACTAAATAACAATCTATAATATCTACTCACCCACTTCCGTTCGAGGAGTAATACTAATCATTATACAATGAGTGTTCCCGGTACACAGCCCTTAAGCCTTTCCGAAAGAGACTAAACCGCAATGAATACTAAACCTTATGTTGAGAGATTTAAAATTGAATATTGTCCCTTACGTATAGAGATTACTGTATCAAGCGATTCACATTTATTTTGAACTGTAAGATGCATGAAAATAGAGTTTAATTTCAATTGTGAGTACTCAAGATCAAAGATACTGATGCTTCCGTTCTTTTTCAGGAGTTTCTTTTTTTTATAACCGTTTGGATTAAGGTTATGTTTACATTAAGTATCGAGTAATTTACAATTGATTTTAGTTAATAGAGACGTGGTGGTTATGTAAGGGTTGGTGGAATTACTGGTTTGTGGGTACAGTAGATACAGGATGGTTCTAAATTTAAATACCAACGTGTAAAATAAAAAATAAATTGTTTACTGAGATAACGACCTGATTAGCTCAGTTGATAGTGACCCTGTCTTCTGCGCCGAGGGTCTTGGTCTTGGTCTTGGTCCGAGTTGGAGAGCCGTAATGAGTTTTATAGTGAGGAAAATTATATTATTCTGGAATGTTCGGCTATTTAAGACAGAAACAGCATTTTTCTTACCATCCACAAAGATGTGTCTACATGCTCGGACGATAACATGTAACACCATGTACCTTATCAAAGCTGCCGATACAAACAATACCCATGGGAATACTTCACCAAAATTGGACATCGATAATCCTTAGACTATTCGCAACACAGCTCGCACATAGTAAACTCAACCTTAATACAAAATGATAGAGACTATAACAGCCGCAAAGTGTGGTTAGTAAGAATATAATAACAGAATTACACGTTGCGGTCGAAAAAAAAACGACACAGAATAATCAACTCTATATGTTGGTATTGAGAGTATGTATTTTTGTATACCTGTACAATTGAAAACCAGTAATCCATTCCCGCAAATCTGCGTTCTGAATTAGATTGTTATCTCTTATCCGGTTCAAACCGGTTCATTGTGACTCATTTAGTAGAATTACGCGGTAAATAAACTCGAAATTAGCAAAGGAAGCACATGTTTTCGTATTTTTTTCAATGAATCAAGTACTTTGCCTAGTTAATCTTTTCTTTAATTGTGCGTGTGTTGTATCATCTGCTCCCAGGAGTGGTATTAACCGCTCTACGCTAATCCTACCTTAATTCCATTATAACTGCTCTATATATTTTCCAGATTACGGTTCGAATTCCCGTTCATTAACAGTTTCAATGCAGATTTAATCTTCCGTTTGTGATTCTTCAAAATGGCGTTTCATGTTAAAAGTGGTCGGTAATGAATTGGGTTCTTAACTTCATTCTTCGTCTCACTAGTTGTAAGACGACAGATGGTTTCTGTCCTAAGATCTTGAATCTTGGGAACTTGGGAGAGGGTCTTCATCTATACAGGTCCATTCAGAAATGGTATACTAACCTTAAAATGTTTAATTTAGCGCATTTTTTTTTATTTATACATACATTATAGGCAAGTATTTGATCTCGATCTCACCTGATGGTAAGTGACGATGAGATCTACGATGTAGCATACTTGCCTAGGTAGGAAGGCGGCAGTAGATAGAGACGCTACATTCACTAGGCACATGCAGCGCAACTGATCTGACCCGCCATCCATGTATGGCAACACCGAACATCATGCCGGAACACGGCTAGGCCGCTTGGCGACATGGCTTTGTTCAGTGGGTGGTGACTAGCCACGGCCGAAGCCTACCACCAGTAGAGTTGTCACCTGGTTGGCATCACCCAGGGTCACGTGTAGGGTATCTCGAGGGTACTTAATTCTCCTACGGACGAAGGTGACTCGACCCCATTTGTTATCCTTATGTGAAGTTAGAATTTCGACAAGTCAATTTAAAAAAGGGAATATTATTACCTACCAAGTGGCAATTACGATTTGCGTGTTTACGCAAATCGTAATTGCGAAACGTCTATGTTAAAAAAAATGTTTATTTTTTTTAACATTGACGTTTCGAAATTCTCATTGGATAATTCACATATTGATTGCAAGTGCACTAAGAAAAACGCAAGTTTATGGCTTACTAAACTTATTTTAATGAACATTTTCTCTAAAATATTCCGATTGACCTCCTAAAATGTGCACTATTTTTAATAGGTTCTAAATAAAGTTAGTTACGTATCATTTACAATGTTTTTTTACGTAATATGAGTGTCAATTCTGTAGTTACACATGAACTTTAAAAATACACTTACTGTTTATATTTATTTTTATCTTCTGGGACTAATGGGCGTATAACCAACTGTTAATTCCAGGCAGGATTGAACTACCTGACAGTTTTATATTTGAACTCAACAAACATACTATACAATCCCAATAAAAAAACGATATTTTTTTCGAACGTTTTCGGCCTAAATGACAACTTACAAGTTACTATCTAGCGGCATCTTATGTCATTAAAATGATACAGATTACAAGTTGTAGTCTGGGAACTGAGGCTGCAAATAAGAGCTCATAAACCCCATTAACGGTGTAGTTTATATTTTCTTCCTGGCAGCCCTAGGTGAAGGTCAGATGTAAGTTTTGTAATCTACGCTCGAGTAAGCATTAAATATTCCACGAAATTCAAGGGTTTCCACGTTACTTTAGAAACATAAAATTCTTGTGAATTTCGCGGGCACAGCTCAAGTCGTATATATATATATAGCTATAGAATTCGGTGAACTAATTTGTGCGCCCAGTCTACCTATAGTGTGTCATTTTTTTAATGTCTAGTAATCTGATTTATTTCTTTGGGAATGTTATTTTTATAACCTACTGTTGGCCCTGTTAAAATATTGTACACTATTATTGTTACATTTTATTTATACCTAGTAATAAAAATATTCATCTTATATCTACATAATGATTCAGAAAGGGATACTAAACCTCGAATCTGGTCTACTATAACGCATTTGTTAACATTATGTAATGTCAGAATTTAAATATGGCAATCACATTTCCGTAGTCAAACGCGTAAATTTCCTCGAAAATTCACTAATTATAGAGAATTTTAAGTTAAAATTAGACTAAGAGAATGCTGCTCAGAATTGACACCTACCTATTGAAATAAAACTAATTTTACGGATTTTATCGCGTTTATTTTATGTTTTTTACTTTCCCGACGTTTCGGCTGCTTTACAGCAACCATGGTCACGGGAGGACTGAGGTGGTTGACGTCCTAGTGTTATAGTTTGACTAGGGTACCCTCTGGGGTATGGAGTTGAGATGGTCTAGGAAAGCTGTTACTGTGTCAGATGGTAATATTGTGAAAGTATCGTCTACGTACTACTTGTAGAATCTTGGGGTCACAGTTGAAGTACGAAGGGCTTTCTCCTCAAATATAGTAATCGATATGTTAAAACTGTGATTGAAATAAAACTAATTATACGGATTTTATCGCGTTTATTTTATGTTCTCGACGTTCACGACGTTTACGCCGCTTTACAGCGTATAATTAGTTTTATTTCAATGTGTAGTATTCGCGTAGGTAGATATACGAAATCAAAACTGTTTTTTTTTTTTTTTTGTTTTTTTTTTTTATGTTCGTCGTGAGCTGTGACATGAGAATCACTGAGACGTCAGTGTTTGTCATTTATTTGACTAAACATTGCAGGTTTCCCGCGTGTTGACATTTTATGGTGGATTTAACACACATTTTAAATTCATTGCGATCGGTATCATTGCACCTAAACAAATAGCGGATAAGTACATTTTGATCTCAATTTATTTCCCAAGCGTTTTTAACTTTATAACTAGCAGCATAAGGTTCATGTTTGTGCTCAGAGATAATACAGAAAAGGTTTCATCATTTTCATTTATTACTGTGTGATTTTCTGTGGTCTAAGTGATAAGACTTAAATGTTGAGTGTAATATAACATTACAATGGAGGATTTATAATATTTACTTTGTACATATTATAGTTGTAGGTATTTGGCTTTTACCAAACGGTAATTTAACTTAAGCTCATATGCCTCTTTGTCGTCAGCAATATGGGTCTACGCCTTTACTACTAGGTATTTCGGTGTTACTGTTAAATAAACTCGTTTGTGAGTTTGCAAGTTTAACTGAACATCACGCAAAAACAGTTAGAGGAATTTGGATGAAATTTGATACAGAGGTTGTAGTCTGGAATAATATTATTAGTAAGCCTAGTCACTCAATTAGTTTCAACTATGGCTTGAGTGTAGGCCGCTTGACTCGCTGCACGTATTCGATTCCCGCCTGCGAAAATTTTGGAAAACATTTTATAATAGAGGCTAGGTGTTACTGGATTTGCTCTTAATCCTTTGAACGCTACCCAAAATATTATCGATTAAAAATGGTGTGTTCATTGGTGAGATATTTATTTAACATAATAAGATGAGTGATGTATGTGAAGTCAGAATTTCGATATGTCGATATTAAAAATAAAAATTGCTTCCAACACAGCATTTTTTTTTTAAATTGCAATTTCAAGGCTTAGTATACCCGCTCTGAATCAGCCTGTATAGCCACGCTTTAGCTCATACTTTGCACCACAATCGTCCACATTTGCGACTGGCAAAGTACGAAATGATCAACCGAGATTAAGGCGCAAATCTTCCGCTCGACAGCGTGTCAATGCGCATCTCGATTGAGGGGAGAACATTCATTGTGTCGCGCAAAAAGTTTGACGGTTTTATATGGTGGGTACTTTGCACTGTAATTGAATTAGCCATGGTAGGTACCTAATGTACCAGTGCCAGTAAGTAGGTACTTAGGTAGTTATATATCTTAAAACAACTCACTTGTATGCGATGAAGATTTATTTAAGGGTTAGCAGTGATACCACCACCAGACCCATATTTTGCCGATGGTACCTTTTTGGGCCATAGTAATTATACCCTCCGGGAGGAGGGTAGACCGGGCCTTATCCATATATACCTAACTTAACAAGGCTTTCAGAAGACATAACAATCCCAGACCTGATGTTATAATCCCACAGCTATTTAAATAACAATATATCAGTTGCAATTGGATCAATCGTTCCCAACAATCGACCAATCTCACATTTTTGCATAAGAAAACTCCTATCAATCAAAATTTTGAATTTCGAACGACTTCAACTGTCGCTCCCGTTCACGCCCGTTTATGCACAAAGGAACCATCGAGGTGCCTGTATCGATATTAAATACCATTCGATTTTAATTTATATAGAAAAAAAATATTTGCATGAAAATATCGATATAGCGGATTTGTTCGATACACAATGCGTGACAAATACGTGGAATGGTATCCGTTTTGTGCCTACAACAGTATTAGCATATGTGCATCGGATAGTCAGTACAGCGATATGCTAATGATACTTTATTGTGATCGGTGTGGTGAATCGCTTACGTTCAAATTGTTTGTTGTTGCGCGATTTCATGGAAAATCTGATAGCATTATATTTGACATAATGCCATGTATCATGAATTTCTTAAGCTTTTATTTAACATCAATATATTGAGAATTCCAGTGTTATTTTTTAATCCGTATAATTTTGATTACGGCTTGTTATGTAGGTACCTATATATAATAATAAGACAAAGTAATTGATGTAAGTACCTATTACATACATTTAAAAAGGTTTATTATTTTTATCAGTGCAGTTGCCTATACAGGTACTAAGCACCTACATAATTATTTATTACACGAAATTTTGAGATCCAATGTTGTAAGAAGTTTAAATATTATATCGTTTTTTGAATAAGTATACCTAAGTAATAATTTCCAGAATTATAGAGGCAGGTAGACCTACATTTTATCATACGGAACGTTTAACGTTAACTAAGATCTAGATCTTCATCCAGATGATAATAAATTGAATGAAGACGGTAGACAGAAATTTCACGGCCCAATAAAACTGTGAACATTTACCAAATGAATATTATTAGGTACTTTTTTACAACCATTATCATTTAAAGAGATTTCAGTAATGGACCATTTGCCTATTACTACATTAAGTATGTATTTATATCACTTTGCCAATAAACGAATTTGTAACGGTCTGTCGAGTTCCGTTGTGGATCCGACGGTGTAATTTACATCACAGTAGCCGAGCAATAAAAATAACAAAGCTATACCTGCATTTACACATGTTACGAAATCTGCATTACATCGAGCCCTAGTCATATGCAAAAATCATTTATCGACATTTAAAATTCCTTTATCAGTGGCACATGTACGCAGCGTCGCGAATCAATGAATGGATTTTTTACTGCCAATAAAATTTGTATGTACTTAATTTGCGTATGTCGCTTTGTAGACCGCACATTGTGCGCGACACGTCAGTCCATCACCGCCCTTGGGGCGCGACCCGCTGCCCTCGTGTCGCCAACATTTCACACAACGTTACAATTCAATTATCGAACGCTTCCATTGTGCTGTATTCATAATTCTAAATGGCCTTCCATTTTTCGGTGGCCATGTCGATTTTGTCACAATTCCTCATTTGAATTTGAAATAAACAAATGACGTTTTTGGACGATTTTCGGATAGTGAGTTCGTATATGGGATATATTGGTATCGCTTACGAATTTGCATGTAAGTATTGTATTGATATTGGATCATATCTTAGATGATAGACATATGCTAATTCCCATAGAATATTTACAATATCGTTAGCCGTTGAAGTTATTGCCTCCTTGCAGTTCGATGGAATGTTATTCTTTAATTTAGCGTCTGTTATGATTTCTATTGATGTGAAAATTTTCATTATTGAACGAACCGATTCTTGAACTAGAAAGGATATTCTAACGGTCGTTTGCCTTCGCAATCGATATGCCTATTTAAAAAAAATATATTCAGTTGCAAATTTATGCATACTTACAAAAACTGAAGTTTTAACACAGAATATCTACATATTGAATATTTAAAGCATTTTAAGGATAGATAAAAAGGATAGGTCGTTTAAATAGAATTTGTATGGGTTTGTATCAAGTAGAGGATTTTATTATTTTGATATATTTAGTTAAAAAAATAATTTTAAAATGGCTAAATCGTGATTCTCGGTAGAAACCTCAGTACTTTTGAATTGTAACTGTGGGTACATTTTCCATTTGTAACAACTATAAATATATTATATCGCCAGACGAACTCACCAACTATACGGTATATATAGATACTAAACATAATTCGGGTACAAAAATTCGTGTTCATCACACAAGGTTTGCCCCTACCAGGATTCGAACCCGGGACCCTAGGTGCAGTAAGGTCACTAGCAACTGCGCTAATCAGGTCTTCAAACACGTTGTGGCTATAATAACAGCTCAGGGCTTAGAGGTGCGTGAAGATTTACTAGCGCTGTGGGGAAAATTTACTAGTTCTGTGGGGAAAAATCTAGTGATGTGGGGAAAATTTCTCTTTGGAACGATACAAAACCACGTATTATAGGTACGCAAGGTACGTCATAAATTACTATACGTAGGTACTATGTGTTGATTGATTGATTTCGTGCTTTTGACCAAAGCGTTTTAATAATTAATATCAACAAAGAAGTCTTATTCAAACGAGTCATTCTTTCCATTGCAAGTGAAAGTGAATGGAGGTTTGAATAAACTTTAATGTTTTCTAGGTGTTGTTGGTATGGGTAGGTCAACCATGGATAGAGGTAAAATCAAGTGAGTTACCTATCTATGTAGGTAGGTAGGTAGGTATATGTTTATGATTTATTTAAGTTTTTTGTTTATAAATAGCAGATTCAATTTTTTATATTTCCTTATCATAGGTAAGATTTGTTGTTGGCAAATATTTTCTCCAATTTTAAAATGAAGATACTTATTTTGAAATTAAAAAATATTTGAAATTTTATCTTATCTGTAAGTAGTATTGAATAATACCTAAAAAGTAGGTTAAAACAATTTATTTCTCATAGATATCTACCTAGTAAAAAGTCATGGATTAGTTATTAATAATTGATTTTATTTTTTACCTCTGCTGTATCTGATAAGGTAGGTCAGGTACCAATAGAAAATGTACTTACATTTTTTATTTAAGCCCAATCTTTTATTATAAAATTTTATAAAAATCCAAGTATATAAAATAATACTAAGTGGCGATCGAGTATCTCATGTGAAACGACGAGACGTCCTCAGTCCTGTCATACGAATGTATTCTTATTTTTATTTCATACCAACTTATCATAAACAAAAAGACAACGCATCAAACAGAGCGAGACCACATCGCACCACGCGCGCGCAACCAATTTGCATTGTAAGCTCGGCTAGTAAACGTTTAAAATTCTTATTTCGAACTGTTGGTCTCGTTCTGCATAATAACATCCGTAAGGCAATGGCAGCTGCTTGGCCAATCACATCTCTCGGCGCGTACTCGTGGGCGTATTGGAGCGCGCCGATTGGTCGACCCGTTCGGGTTTATCACTCGATTTGTTCGTAGTGCCGTCGCCGCAGTCGCGCCGCGCGATTGTCGATTGTCGCCATTGTGTCGAGCGAACGACGGACGCGCGGAGCTCGTGAACGTTTGATTCGCAACACGCGATTCGATAACGCTAATCGAAATAATCGATCGTGCAGCAGTTGTCAATGAAACAGTTGTAAATTGATATTTTGTTATATTATTAAATACTTTTGTATCGTGTGTGTGTGCACTGTGCCGGCGGGACTTGTTTGAAACGTGAAGGTAAACCATCAATCTGGATCTTGAGTTGCACCAACGTGCCAGCGGCCACTTCATGAGGTGAGTAAATAGTGTTACTATATATTTAAAAAACTTTTTCCCGCCCGGAATCTCGATTCAATTCGAACCGATCCGATCGGCGCCGTACAGTTCGATGAACTCGTGAAACAAATCGATTTGTTTTGCCGATTGTTCCACGCTCGAACGTAGTTACTTTTTACTACTTTTAGTGAGTACCTACCTAGGTATTTTATGAACACCTACGATTATTTATTCTAACTACAAAGCTGAGGTTCAATGTCGAAGCGATGACATTTGTATTGTTTAGTAGGTATTAATTTATTATATTTACGCGAACACTGCAATTTGAAATTAAACTAATTTTACGGATTTTATGGCGTTTATTTTATGTTTATGCCGCCACCCGCCATTATATCACATTTCCTAGCAAAATAACACCGATTCCAACAACCCAATTTCAATAGGAAAGATGGCTGGGTGCTACCACCGCCTTGGGAAACAGTAATTAACATAATTCAATCCAAAACCAAGCCATTGCAAGACCTCAATGTATTGTGAGCACTATCTGCGTAGATCGGACGGCAAGCAACAACTAAATATGAGAGTACCCCAGTTCAAACTGTGACACTAGGACGTCAAACACCTCAGTCCTCCCGCGACCAAGGTTGCTGTAAAGCAGCCACGTCGGGAACGTAAAAAACATAAAATAAACGCGATATAATCTGTAACATTAGTTTTCTTTCAATATTGGCAGGTAGTTAGGAAAATAAAACCTATTTTGTTTATTAGCAACCTCATGTATACATATCATGATTATTGTTGAACGGAATATCTGATTGTTATTGTTTTAGGTAACACGGAGCCATCGTTTTATTGTCTGAATATGGATAAACACCTTTCTACCTACCTCTTGGTAGGTACCTAGGACAATAATTAATCTTAGGTTTCACATAAGGTAAGTATACTTTAACCTACTAATCTTACGAGAAGGTAATTTTCTTACAAGAATCTTAAAAGGCAGGTAGGCAAGGAAAAATACTTGTAACTTTTTTCTGGTCTATACGTAGGTATCTAGGTACCACTTACGAGGGAACTTACATATAAGGTACCTACTTAGAGCCTCCTAGATCTACAATTTTGTAGATTCTATTTAGTTTATACTTATAAGATGAATCTTCTTCGCTATTTCAAGTTGTTCTTTTTTCATCTCGCAATGAACTCAACCAATAGTTTAGGTATAAAGATTAGTAGTACTTAGTACCTAGGTACCGACCGACGGATGGGTGATCATACTTATTACCTAGATCTGATGACCTGATTAGCGCAGCTGGTAGTGGCCCTGCTGTCTGCGCCGAGGGTTCCGGGTTCGAATCCTGGTAGGGACAAACTTTGTGTGATGAGCACCTGTACCTGAACCTTTCTTTCTTGTTCTTTGTACATACTGAGTTCGGACTCCGTCCATTGTACGGTACCCATAATACAAGCGTTGCTTAGTGTGGGACCGTATAGTTGGTGTGTTCGTCTGGCGATATTATTATCGATAACTAATTGGATGATACCTTTGACTCCCATTTCGGTGCAAATTGTTTTATTCATACTGACTATTCATAATTCCCCACACTGAGCCATGCATAAGAAGATTAAAAATCTTCTAGAACCGGTCTACTTATGCGGGTACGTCATTACTTAAGTAGGTATTTTGATAGCTTGGAATGGGCAATTAAATAAATATATATCGCCAGACGAACACACCAACTATACGGTACCACAATAAGCAACGCTTGTATTATGGGTAGGGTAGACTGGGTACGGTTGTGCCAGGGTACGGTTGTGACAATCGCAATATTAGCGAAACTATAAGGAATACCGGGGAGGGTGTACGGGGGGCAAGGAGCGCCATGCGTGTCTGAACGTGTTTCTCAGTATTGCGTTAGTCAACGCGCGGCGTTGGGGTTAACAGAGGTCCTCATTACTTTTTAACACTCAAAAGTAAGTATTTTTATTCAATGTCTTTTAATGATTGTTGTTATATGTGTACAGATACCGTAATGAGTGTTCTTTTTCATTATTAGTTAAACTTTAGTGGTTAAATAGCAGTGCTTACTTTGTACGTACATTATTTTATATTGCCATAGTAATCGTTTTTTTGCGAATGAATGCTTTGGGTACGGTTGTGACATATTTTTTGGGTACCGTTGTGACAAAATTAAAATTCCTTTTTTTGGCTTTTAGATGCCAAGAAAACGTTTGAGGAAGACGGAAAGAGGCCAATGTGACATAGGAAAATATGAAGAAGCTTATATAGAAGTATAAGAAGAATATACGCCTGAAAAAGAGGCAGTAAGGCAAGAATATGAAGAAAGAGAAAAACGTTTGAAGGCTAAACAGGTGAAGAAAAATCTTAACGAACTAAAAGGAAAAAATAAAGGAAAAGGAAGAAACAAAGCGAAGAAACGGAATACATCACCACCGTCATCAGATGAAGAAGAGTATTTTTGTCTGGTGTGTGTAGGCGCATATTCTGACAGTAGGCCTGGCGAAAAATGGATAAAGTGCCAAGGAAAATGTGATCTCTGGTCCCACTTAGAGTGCACAGATGGTAGTCGCCATTATATATGTCATAATTGTGATGACTCTGACTAGATCGTCAAATATGTTTTTGTTCAGATTTAAAATTTAAAATGAAAATTTCTTCTATTGTTTTTATTTTGTATGTTGATACTTACATTAATGTTTCATATTTTTATAGAAGTTGATTGAAGTTGTAGAAGTGATATAGCATTTATTAGTGGTTTAGTTTTTATTTTGACAATTGTTACCTCAAAAAAAATTAAGTTAGCTTTTTGGACTGATTGTAATTTAAGACTGATTAAAGTATGAGTATAATATTAAATGTTCTTGTGTAACAAACGTAGAAGAATGGATATTTCGTGCAATAAAAGTGATTGTTGAACTATTTCGTGTATTTTTGAACCTGTCACTACCGACCCCAAGTACTGTCACAACCGCCCCTGGGGTGTGGTCGGTTGTGACATTTTCTTTTTTTTTTCTAACCTGCTCCTGTAGGTTAACCATAATACTTAGAAGTACAAGTTTAGTATTTATACGTAGGCAAATGTACTCTTCACAATAAATAAAATCTTTTGTATAGCTAACTGCCATACTAACAAAATTGTTGGCCCTCAAATGAAAACTGTCACAAACGTACCCAGTCTACCCTACCTTACAACGATCTAGGGCGAACTCAGTATATAATACTTATATAGATAATAAACATCCATGACTCGAGTACAAATATTCATGCTTATCACACAAAGCTTGTCCCTACCAGGATTCGAACCCGGGACCTGCAGCACAGAAAGCAGGGTCACTTCTCACTGAGCTAATCAGTTCGTCAATCGACCCATTATAGCTCAATTCTTTTTAATTTAAACCATACTTTTACACTTGGTTTTTATAATTCAACCCGCAAGTCCATAGCTGAGTACGTCACAAACCGCATTCAGATTAGAATGATATTCCATACACAAAACTGGTAGTCAGTTGTAAAACCAATTAGGCCCACTGATGGGCTAATGAGCACAATCGGCTGGGCCTTTATTGAAGATGTTGTAAAGCGTTTACATTTATAAATTTACAATCATCTTTGTGAACGGCCAATTTTATGTGTTATTCACCTTAAAGAGTGACGTCAGTGGGCAGCTTTATATTTCGTACACAGGATGAACACACTAGGCTGTATATTCCCACTTTTTAACAAAAAAAAAACTTTTAAAATGGCCTTACCCGGTCAACGGTAGGCACTTTGCCCATGTCAAGTAACAAATAATTCAATACAATACAAATTGTAGGCCTAATCCGTAAACTAGGCCTAATAAACCCCGCTAACCCTATAGATAAATATGTATATTCCACCAAAATTAGACAATAAAAATTCAAACAAACACATTTTTCATAAAATAAAACAGAATTGATAACCTTTCTTTCGAACTACCCCCAAAGAGTCCCGTAGTCGAAGTTATTCCATTGAAGTATAACGCAACTAGGGTAGATATAGGTATATACCTAATTAAGTATTGACATGAACCTACTAATAAGTAACTATGCAAATCGTTAAATAAGTAGGTAGGTATTAGGGCAGTAATGGGTAGTCTCAATTAAGATTGGCAAAACAAGAAGAATCTAACTCATAGATCGATTTTAAATTGTCAAATATTTTAGTTCGAATGAATTTTTATAATGGTACCATTATATAATTCTAGTTGTCCCAGCGAACTTCGTACCGGATCAGAATCAAATGAATGAGGAAATTAATTACCTTCATTGTTATTTTTTTTTGTGAATTTTGGCCATGTTTTAATAGTTACTCTGCTATTTTCTGGCCGGAGACAAATTCAAAAATATCAGCCCCCCCCCCCCCTTTCTTGAGTTATAAATGGTGTGACTAACACGACGTTGTTTTATATAATAGGATATATTTATTTCGATACCACGACAAATAACAATCAATATATATATAATTTAATTAAATAAATTACATTCTTAATGGCTTAGATTCAGATCAAAAGCGTGTTGACCTATAGATACACAAGAATAAACCACTACGAATACTAATAATAAAAGTTTTATATATATAGAATATCCCCCGAATTTATAAACGTGTTATAACTTTGTCAAACGTTATACAGTACTGCACACAAGAGTTTTGCATTGCGCAATATATGATGTTTGAAAAAGCTATAAAACGTATGTAATTCGGGGGTAAATGTTTCATAAAGTACCTACATCAAACGAAGAAATAATAAAGTCAAACACAGAATTGCTTGTACTACAAAAATCGGCTTGTTTTTGTACTTTAATATGTTTTTCGTGACGTCTATATTATTTCGTTGTCTATGAAAAGAACCTACTAATATATTTCTGACAGAAATTATGTCGGTCGGGTGATTATGATTTTGGAGATAGGGCTCGCTTTTAGACCAACAAGTCCGTCCCAATCTGCGCGTGCGCAATAATTTCTTTGTGACGTGCTGAACGTGATGCATTGCGCTTAAAGAATCTTCCTTTTAACCCTTCCAACTTTAATAATCACCTCGTTACATTAGCGCTCGTCGGTTACATTACAACCCGTCCGTTCCTGTGTTCTCGCCGCCACTGTAAACAATCGATCATGGCTGCGTTTGCGCACTGAATTAGCATCTCTCGGCGCGAGACGATTTCACTCACTGACAAATTGTTGTTTGAGACAAAAGAATTGACGGTGCAAGTGTAAGTGCATTAAAATTCATTTTCAGGAAAATATTTCGACAAGGGGAGACACGTGTTATAACTAGTCTTTGCTCTTTAAAATTCCGTAAATTTTCAGTCGACGAGTCGCAGTCAAAATTCACAAATGTTTATAAAAATCGTTATAAAGTTATTTTTGATATGAACATACCTAATTCGATCGAATTTGACTGACAATTTTGTTAGAGATCACAATGTTTGTTAGGTATATGAAATAGTTCCCTGATGTCTGAAAGAGAACGATATAGAGAATACAAGAAAGAAACGAATACAGAACAGTATGAACAATACTAGTACTACTTAGATGTGAAAATTCGTGTGTTTGTACTGAAAATATACTTCTGATAAGACACCTAGAATGTGGTACATATTGATAGTGGTATCATATCCCATTTGACATTACCGTCCGTCAGTGCGTAGCGTCAGTGAAAAATCTAATACCTACCTAATGGCTATATAGCATAGAATATTAAAAATAAGTATAGTAGCTACTTTTACCCAGAGTAAGTATTAGCTTGCAGCAGTATGGTCCTATCTGTTCTATTTTATTTATAGCTGTGTGCCGTTTCTTGAGCACCAGATATTGTGCTCTGTTAAGGATTTACCGGATTATCTCAGTCGATAGTAACCCTGCCTTCTGTGTCCATGATCTGGGCTTGAATGTCGGTTGGGGCAAAGCCTTTGTGCAGAGCACGAATGAGAAAGAACCTGAGACATTGATGTCTAATATCTTGAAGTAGGTATTAATAGTTTGGCGCTAGATCACTGTGTGTAATAGTGTTTAAAAATGATTTAGTTAAAGTGCAAAATTATGTTTAAGATGAGACCAAAAATCTCACGGAACCTTCGACATACACTCCACATCGTATGGACCCAACATTTTTCGAGCATCCGAGCGAAAACACCAAGTTTCGTCGTCCCCCCGATAATTGCTTGGACAAAGTAAGCTCTGTTTGCATCGGCGATGTCTTTCGACCTCTAAGTAGTTACAGTAGCATATTTAGTTAGGCTAGTGCGTAACTGGCCAGTGTTTGAGCGTCAGCGATGGATGAAATGTTGTGAAGTTTATAATAAATCACCTGAATTCTTCTGATAATTGCCATAGAGCCATTAAACGTCCAGATTCGCCCTATCTGACGGGTCAGACTTTGACTTTTGTCTGTCCGATGCTTAAGGTTCGTGTCTGGGTTACGCTGAACTTTGGACCTCTCGGATAAGGAATTCAATAAGATTCTAAGTCGTGACGCTCTTGTCAGAGCGGTCGTGGTCGTCATGTTTTGGTTTTGGGACTGGTGTTGCTTGCCTCACGAAGTCTCGCCATCTCTCCCTATTGGATGCCATCCTGGTGTATTTATGCAGGGGGCCACCAATGGCAGACTTAATCTGGTCGGTCCATCGCATGGGCGACCTTCCACGTGGTCTGGTGCCTTCCACTCTGCCTTGTATAACTAACCGCTCTATGGAGTCATTTTCTCGCCTTGAGACGTGTCCAAAGAAATTAAGGATGCGAGTCTGTACAAGCGTGGATAAACGCTGTCTGATGCCGAGTTCTTGGAGCACAGATATATTGGTGCGAAACTCAGTCCAGGATATTCCAAGTAACCTTCTCCAGCACCACATTTCTAGAGCGTCTATCTTCTTTTTCTCCACTTCTCGCAGGGTCCACAGGGCGGGTCAGATCAGTTGCGCTGCATGTGCCTAATGAATGTAGCGTCTCTATCTACTGCCGCCTTCCTACCTAGGCAAGTATGCTCCATCGTAGATCTCATCGTCACTTACCATCAGGTGAGATCGAGATCAAATACTTGCCTATAATGAAAAAAAAAAAAAAAACAAGCGTTTGCAATAAAGATCTTATAGGACGTTGGGAATCTGGTTATAAGATTTTTCAGTATGACATAGGTATGGTATGGTGAATAGATTGCCTGTATTTTTTTGTTGTTGCACGACTTCAAAGCTCAAGATGATTCTAAACAAAACGAGTCTACCAAGAAAAGATTGTGACTAAGATCAAACCTGATGATCCGTTGATAATCACTGGATCAGTTTTTGTGTCCCATTTCTTTGTACCTACATCACGGTTGTCGAAACCGTTGACCTTGGTAGTATTTTTGGATTACGTTAAGATTGTTTGTTTAATCCTGAATAGGTGTTGCGTGATTCTTAAGTGGGGCGTAGGTGCGCCTACGCACAGATTTATTTTCTACAGTTTCTATTGGAGATTGCAAAATTGAGTTTTGGTTTAGGGTTGTGTGGCCGCCAAGTTGTGATTCTGAATTTGAACTTTTCAGTAGTGTAAACCATATCATGGCTTAGCAAAGTACCTGTTTACATTGTGAGAATAGGTACCTAGAGAACCTACAGTACATCGACAACCTACAACTATATTAAAACACTTAAATCCCCAGCCCGCCCCAGCCCCAGCATTCAGATTGCCATTCTTACGGAGATGAAGAGTAAGAAACTACATAGTTACCATTCTTGACACAAAATACTATATGTACCTACATCCATATATCCAGTAATTATTTTACAGAACGTGACCTCTGCAAAATACCTTTATCCCTCAGTTCAATTTGTGTTTTTTTTTTCAAAGTAGGTAAGATATAAGTTATCAAAATGTCATAGCAAATTGGCTGAGTAAACAGGTCAGGTACGCTGTAGTAGTTTATACAGATTATTTTTCGTATCCTTTATCGGAATTTACTGTCTCACTCACACCCTATGCCACTGATACTGCGATTGTCGACAAATGTTTGGACAAAACTTCACAGGCTACCGTCAAATCGTTACGTGGCTGTTGCTGGAATCTGCGCCCGCGCCGGCGGCGTCTCGGCGGCTTATTGTTTATAAAACTAACCGTGGAAATAACTCGCTAGGAGACAAGATAAATGCGAGAATAGAGTCGTTGTTAGAACTATTTAAATTGTTTTGTACTTAGCACTGTACATAAAACCTTTTCACTCTATATGTAACTAGCTTGTGGCCGCAGCTCCACCCGCGGGACCTCGATGAAAAAGCCCATAGCACTCAGGGATAATGTAGCTGTCTATTAGTGAAAGATTTTTTGGAATCGGACCAGTGATAATAATACCAGCCCTTTTAATGTCCCTCTGTTGGGCACAGGCCTCCCCTCAAAATGAGGGGATTAGGCCATAGTCCACCACACTGGCCCAGTGCGGGATGGCGGACTTCACACGTCTTTCGAGGGGTTCTCTCAGTTTCGAGGCGTTGTCTCATGTTTTCCTTCACCGTTTAGAAAGTGATCATCATGGCTGAAAATGAGATTCGCACATGAAATCCAGAAATCCCAGAGGTACAAGCCGGGGTTTGAACCTGCCATCCTCATTACCGAGCCAAGCGTTCTACCAACTTGGCTATCACTGCTATTGGGCCAGTATTTCCGGAGAATACCCTCTATATATCCAAACATACGAACTCACATACTTAATACCTCTTTATAACATCAGTATACCAATAGATAGAGCTATCGTATACTTTCCTAGTTAATATTAGGAATAGAGGTAGCTGTTGTGGTGGTGCATGGACTAACTTAATCTCTGCATTATGCACCAGCAATGAATACTTAATTTATTCAAAAAATGTAAACAACATATACAGATTAATATTTAATAGGTATAGCTTCAGCCGAAACGAGAAAATAATATAGGCTCTATTATTTAATTAATTCTCTGTCTGGGATGAATCTTCCATATACTGTGTGATGGATAACGTGTCTGTATAATTCGTTATATCAGTGCTCGATAGACGTCGCTAATCTAAACTTATAGCTCGCGGTGTTAAGATGTTTTGGTCTCTCTAGACATCATATTTATAATAAGCAATATATCTACATACCCCACATACCCTAGTGTTTTATTACATGGTAAAACTAGAGGTAGGACACCTTGGGACCTATACCGGCGTTGTACAGTGTCTATAAAGCTACATTAAAAAAAATATTACTGCACATAATCCCTCAATCAAGTTATAATGAAAATGTCCCATTTTTTTTTTAAACTATGCCAACAATCCTTCTAAAACGTTAATTGCTGTTAGAACCATTCTATATTGCCCTAATAGACCTCTAACAGAGCGTTCAGAGTTAAAGAACAACACGCCACGACAAACAGACGGCCGGAACGGTTGCCAGGTGACAAATATTGACACATACCGTACGCACGCCCCCTTTTTGACCCAAATAGGACCTTCCTAGAAGACGACATGAGTTTTGTCAAAGTTTTGTGTAACGATGTGAATAACTTTGATCGTTAATCCCAGATTGGAATTTAATTAGATGTTACTATGGCAACATGTATCGTTACGAAATTTAAAAAAAATAACGAGTAAGTGCAAGATGTTTATTTGGAAAGAAAGCATTGTTGTGCGGGCGTTATTAATGACAATTATAATTCTGTAACTGGATTGAGTATAGGTATGCATTGTAGATACCTATTTAAGAAAAATGGTTCGGGTCTATTAAATATTTTTAAATTATTTGTCAGTTTGTTTCAGCATCACGGCAGAATTGCCAGACCGATTTTAATGGGGTTTTTATAACTGGTTAGCGTATGTTTAGCCTCGAAGGTTAGAGCACAAATTATTACGCTAGGAGAATTGGGCGTCGGGCAAAGCCGCCGGCAAACGCTAGTTATTGACAAAGAGTCTGAATATACGCTTTCAGATTTTTTTGTTGTGCATCCACAAATAAAAACTGAATGCCTAAATTACATTATCATATAAATATGCTATCCTAGATCTATCTCATAGAAAAACATATAATGTACCTAATATATACCTACAAGCAGTTGCTGAAGACATCACAGATAACTCGTTATATTGTCTATAAACTACTAGGTCTATGTGTGAGTGGCTACACACATACACGCCCAGCCCTCCAACGCTAGGGTGACAATCTATTACTTATGCAATCCATACGTTTTCCACTTTGTCAGTGCGTTATAAATGATCCCCTCCCCCGTACCAGGGGATCATGTTTGTGGTTATAATACGTTAATATTCCATAAACGTATACCAGAATCGATTTGTATCGTTTTGTTTTGTGTGCACATTGGTAGGTGGTACGGGTAATTAATGTTTTAAGTTCTATTTTGCGGTTTATTTGTTCAAATTAAGATATTGGATGTAGTATACTTATTGATTTCAGCATATTGGCGGTGAAACATTGTTATTTTTCAATATTTTTTTGAAAAACAAGCTATTGCATTTTTTTTGTAGTTTTAGTTGTTGTATTACTATAAATATGTTGCCATAAATATATATGCCACTGAATGTCTCGTCGAGAACGTAAAAAAATTCAACATTTTTCATTTTCCTTCACAAAAAACGAAACACACCAAAGGAAAATAACAACCAATAAGTCGTTAAAACGAGGGATCTGGCCAATCAGATGCATGCTTTTTAAAATCATCCCCGTGTCATAAGCGGCCAATTTATCAAACGCCCCCCCTCAATATTAATATTTTCCACATTTTGGGCACGGTAATTGTCGCCGCCATATTGAAATTTGTCGATTGTTATGCACGTGGTGATCGTGTGTAGGGGCACTAACAATGCAAGATACTTGCCGGGTAGATGGTTTTAAGATTAATTTGTTACTGTGTAACCTTTATTAGGTTTTTGGTTCTGTGTTTACTAGAGTTAGTTGGTACTATCTTACACTTATAATAATAATAATAACAGCCCTTTTTAACATCCCACTGTAGGGTTGGGTTGAGATTAGGCCATGGTCCACTACGCTTGCCCATTGCGGGTTGGCAGACTTCACACCTCTTTAGCGGGAATCACTCAGACATGCAGGATTCCTCACCAGTTTTCCTTCAACGTTTTGAGCAAGTGATAATCATGGTTGAAAATGAGATTCACACATGGAATCTTATAGGTGCGAGCCGGAGTTTGAACCTGCAATCCTCATTACCGAGGCAAGCGTTCTACCCAATTGGCAATTTTACACTTACTTATTAGAAACTCGACTTGCTTGAATGCTAATTTGCAATTTATCTAGATAATTTATTTATTCCGGTGCTAACAGCCTCAATTCTATCGATAAAAAACTGTCGCAGCCAATTAAATGTAGTATAGATTTGTTAATTACATTTGTCATGCTTGATGTATATACCTATACACACACATAATAATAGTTAGGTATCGCAAACATACGAAATAGACATTTCAATGTATGTTCCACACTTATACTAAACACACACTGGGCACACAATATATATTATCACAAAAGTATCAAACCAGAATGTGTTTGGAATCTATTGCATATTTGTACCAACTCAGGTACCTACATTAATTTAATATAGACAGAATTATAAGTCTACTTTTTGTACCATTCATGAACGGTACAAACTGATCCTATCGTTCAGCGAACTAAACAATGGTTCAGTGATTAAGACTGAATTATTTATAGCGAGACGTGTCATGATAGATGAAGTGTTACCGTAAATTAATGTAGGAAAATGACCCAGACTGAATTGTAATAATTAATGCGCGAATCACAAATATTATTAAGACACAAGGTACAACGTTTAGAGGGAGCCAGAGGAAAAAGTTTTCACTGATTCAGAACATCTTGATTGGTTTAACAACTCCGTTGTGTTCATTTCCCCTCAGTGCCGCTGGTGCGATGTGCGACCGGTCCGGCTTCGGAACATCCATGGGCCACTTCGCCATGGGGCCTATGTCTGCCATGGGCGCCATGGGGACCATGGGCTCAATCTCCGCCATGAACGGACCCGGCCAGCCGAAGAAATCCCCAGAGGAACACATCAAGAGACCCATGAACGCCTTCATGGTGTGGTCCAGGCTGCAGAGGCGGAAGATCGCGCAGGACAATCCGAAAATGCATAATTCAGAGATTTCGAAAAGATTAGGTGAGTTATTGATTGTAATTATTTTATATTGCAGGATAATGAATTAAACCATTATGCCTAGTCGTACAGAAAACGTTCCTAGCCGCGCTGTGAACTCAGAGTAGTCCGGGAAAATTACTTAATATAGTAGCACTACACTTGTCAACATTTTTTATTGAAATACTATAATATATTTTTATTTACTAATGATCTCATTATTTTTTAAGATGATACAAGATATTTTCAGCCCCACTGTTCACACTTGCTTAATTTCTTTACCTAACATTGTGTTTGTTTGTACGTTTACGTCATATGTTGACGTAGCTGACGCAAATCGAAAACCGATAGTTGTAAAGCCAAATAAAAAAGAATAAAAATATACCTGTCTAAATAGGCATTGAATCAGTGGCCTGTTTACATTATTTTTTATATTGTCTATATGAATGTGTGGTGTTTAGTGTCCTAGGTTTATTATTTAATATGTATGTCTGCTTTTATATTAGATCTCTGTTCTCTCAGACATGCAGGTTTCCTCGCGATGTTTTCCTTCACCGTTTAGCATGTGATAAGCATGGTTGAAAATGTGATTCGTACATGAAATCCAGACATCCCAGAGGTGCGAGCCGGGGTTTGAACCTGCGATCCTCGTTACCAAGGCAAGCGTTCTACCAACTTGGCTATCACTGCTTATAAAATTAAATTAAGTAATATAAATATAATTAGAAATTAATAATAAATATCACCAGATGAACACACCGACTATACTGACCCACACTAAACTACGCTTTTATTGTGGGTACTGCAATGGACTGGTGGCCAACTCAGTATATATTACTTATATAGATATTAAACATCCATGACTTGGGTACAAACTTTCGTGCTCATCACATAAAGTTTGTCCCTACCATGATTCGAACCCGGGCGCAACGGAAAGCAGGGTCACTACCAACTGCGCTAACCAGGTCGTCCAAAAAAATTATATTAGCATTATAAGTTAGTAGGTAGGTACTTATAACACAAAAGAAAAAAAGAGACAAGTAATTATTAACGAGATAAGTAAGATCTACGTAAGTAAGTAGTAAGTAGAGTTTACACAAGGGTCGATTGAAGTGTGCTCAAAAAACTCAAAAAGTCTCATAGATTCCGAGATCAGTTAATGTTGATCCAGGGTGAATAATTAGTCATTTCACCTCATCCGTTGTCATCACTAAAACTCAACTAGATAAGCTCTCAAATATAGAATGTAGATATACTCAAATTATTACGCCAAATTCGATCTCAGAGCATCCATTGTTCCACAATCTATTGAAACCGGAGTCCTCAACTAAATTACAATTATGCAAAGATGGCGTCTCCGTGTCTACCTCAAAAGGGCTCATTTTGATTGCAAATTGATCATTCAGGTGTCTGGGATTTATTGAATCGATTTAATATTAATTCAGTTAATAATCATTTAAAGTAGAACCCACACGGAACTATGAACTGTCCTGCCAAGTTGCTTTAGAATCAGGGTGGGCTTTTTATAGACTATTAACTCGTACATCAACTCCCGAAGTGTTTTTTAAACAAAATCCGGGTTGCTATATTATGAGAAACAAAACAAATATCAATTAACCCTGTATACGTGTTAGCAGACATAATATTTTAACCAGTAAGTTTATCAACCATGGTGTGCATGGTAATTCGAAATGCCATGTAAAAATTGACAGCACATTAATCACGTTAAAAATACAAGTATATAAAAATATCCACGCGAATGTAACTTATGTTAACTACCTACCTATATTTTATTGTAAAACCAATATTTTTAAAAATCTTATAATACGTACAAGATACTTAAACGTATGAGAAATTTAAAAAAATACCACGTTCTAAAAAAGAAAATATAAAAATAATGCGCAATCAACGAACAGAAGCTCCACAGCGGGGTATTCTCGAAAATAATCAACGGCTCAAATGTAAGCGCGGGGGTTTGGATTCGAAATTTAAAAATGAAACAAGATAGTACGAGAAAAATTCGCGCCATGAGGGTTCCGAACAGTTAGGTGGTCGAACATAAACACAGAATACATTATTGCTTGCTAGAAATGCTAATGGATTTTATTTTATGAACAACTAGCCGGGGCAGCTTGTTGTTGCGAACTTCGTAGCGCCTCAGAATCCCATGTATGAGAAATGAAATCTTTATTATATTTTTAGTGAATTTTCCCATGTGTTAATAGTTATTCGGCTATTTGGGACGGAGACGAATTTAAAAAATCAAAGATCATAAATATCAGCCGTTATAAGCCTTTGTTTCAAAGCTAAGAGATTTATATTTCATTCTGTTATACGCAACCCTAAAAATAAGGACAGTAGGACACGAGCGGAAAGGTAACACGAAAAACTCGGCCTCAGCCATCGGCCATTCTGCCGCTGACGGCGGCGGGGGAAACGACATTTTCTATTTTTTTCCAGTTTTTTTTTTAGTAGCTCTATGCACCGGTGTGTTCTGTGCATGGGCTTAGATAGTTTTTAGATCGTTGAAATCGACTTTTAAATAGTGTAAGATTATCTGATAATATGGATTTTTTGGGTTGGATGGGTTAAACTTGTTAATGTTGTATCTGAAATCGGAATTGCTTTTAATTAATTTCTTAATTATTATCATTCCCACAAAAAAATTGCAAAAATTGTTTTTTTTAATATTAAATACTATGAACTTTATTAATACTATTTATTTACAAATCAATCTCAATGGCGCCATTAATCCTCTTGCAACGTAACACATAATTCAATAATTATTTTTCTTTTTCCGAGCCATAGGGCGACAATGCTTTACTTAAAAGTACTGCCTTTGCCCCGCACAAACAGACATACATTATTCATACAGCGTATTTTGAGCACTGAATAAGTACGCTATGTTTGTTCCGAAAACATTCTAATCATGGGGAAGAGGAATTAAGGGGAATTGATTTTCTGCTTAGTTCCTGTTTTGTGATGTCTTGAGTTTTGGATCTTCCCGATTTAGTTTTGTATTTGATATTTGCCTACATTATTTAGCATGATTTCATTTATCTAATGTTATGTATTAGCGACCTTAAAGTTGTGGACACGCTATTTTCATGTTACCACCCATTTTTGTTTATAATGTAGATATTTATCCATCTTTAACTTAAAACCTTATCTTAGTCCGCTAAGTAAAGGTTGGAGCACATTTATCTAGTTGGTCCATAGATGTAGAATAAAAATTAATGGTTTAATTATAATAATTACCATCACTCCTAATTTCAGACCCTCCTGTAATTACCTAAAACAAAATATTAGATTACAAACATTGAACTAACCATCTGTGCTTCCAACCTGTTCCCTCATCGGATCTATTGTTTACCGATCGGCGCTAATAAATAGGTGTACAATGCGCGTTTTGTTCGGAAAATCAATCGAAACGTCGCCGTACACATGTCGATGAACGAGACAATGGTTTCGACTTTTTTATGTCAGAGTGACATAGTGATGATGAAGTGGGAACACAAAACAGTTTGGAACAACATGTTGGTTTTAAATTGCACTGACTTTTGTCGCTTGCTTGGTCAAGTACAGAGATAATTATTTGTTGAGATATCAAGGCTTACATCAAAATCAAATCTAGAAAGCAGTGTATGAGGTTCTTGCCGTAGACTAGTCGTTACTCAGTAAATAAACCATTTGTTTACCTTTTGCTAAAATCAGCAGTCAGTTGCTTGCTGAATTTGTTAGGTATGAGATGACGAGAAACTTCATTCGATTCTTCCAAACATCACATAATTCCACTATTATCCATAGACAGCACACACAGACACACATTTAAATGTAAGCCACTCAGCTCACTTTGTCCGGAGGTTACGATTGGATGGAATCATTTCACGTCGTCTGGCAAATTTTGAAAATAATCTTTTGATAATTTGTCTTGATCTAAGTGTTCCTGGTATCGACCTCAGTCCTTTGTAGAATTTACATAATATAAGCATTACTTGACTTGGGACAATACAATAGATATTTTAGTTTAGCAATATTGATTAATTAATTATTTTTAATATTTAAAATTTTGTTTGATTTGCAATAGTTTATAAATTCATTTATTCTACGTTGCATAAAGCTATATTCAATAGTATTTTCGCGTTGCCAACATAAGCCCGCACCGCTCGACATTCTTAACGTCCGTGTGTCACATATGTTTGTTTTCACCGTTGTCTGTAGAGGGCGTTATACGTTGAGCAACCCGGTTAATATTAATTAAGATAGGGGTGTGGCGTGGGGTGCGACTAGCGTAAGATGTGGGATAGTGTTCGTGTTAATTTATAATAGATTCTGTTGTTGGTGGGGTTTTAATTACCGGATAACGTGTAGTGTTGCTTGCTTTTTGATTGCTAGAATGTCATGGTCGGGTGGATTGATGACTTGCCTTGAATCTTCGGCGTACAATTTGAGAATCGGAATCAGAATCAGAACATTTTTTATTCATGTAAACCATTAAGTACAGAACTTATGAATCGTCAAAATAGTTACAAAATGCCAAGCTACAACATCCACCCGTTCGGAATGCCGTTCCTATGGAGAAGAACGGGCAAGAAACTCCATGGTTGCTCTTTTTAAAAAGATCCGTTACATTTTTCAGCAGTACATTGTTATGGATATGTGAGGTAATATGTAAAACCTTTAATATTTCATCGGCGGCCACTGTATACAAGATGTAACAAAAATAGTTGTAAAATATGTTAAGGGGCCTCTACAAGTAGGTCGTATCGATCACCTTTATGTATAAAATATATGTGCTAACAGTGTTTGATTTTTCTCTGGGAAAGCGAACCAGTACCGTTTCACCACGCACTTAGTTCGTAGTGTTATTTGTAAAATTTCGTTTATTTACAATTTTGTTCGGGAATGTTACGTTTATAGCCTATCGGTGGACTTGCTAAAATATTTTTCAGCTGGCCTTAATGGATGAATATAGTATGTGTACCGAGTGTGTGGCAAGTCCGAATAAAAAAAAAGGTTTTCTAACCCCAATTCTATCCTAAAAGCTAGGCGATTAATTCTAAATCGTTTGATATTCCTATCCAATACATGAGAATTGAATTGCAACATGAACTGCCCCACAGAAATCCAATTGCCTTTACAGGACAGGAATAAAATATCAAACGCTCTATGCGTTATCTGTTTTCCCTTGTCATCTATTTAATATACCTATTATAACCACTAAATAAGAGACAGATGCTCGAACATTACATAACAACACATGCTTAATAAGTATCTAATTTACTCCAATTTTCCTCGCTCCAACCCGTAGGCGTATCGCTACTTTAAAACATTTTTTACTATGAATTCGGCTTTTTTACCAACGCATCCAGTTTTTTACACAAACAGATGCAGTAATTACTGATACTGGATGCTATTGGGTATCTTTAGAGGAGCCACCACCAATGGTAACACCGAGACTAATTTTGAAAGAGTGCTTTCAAGAGGCTTTTTTGATGGGACGGTAGTCACAAATGATGTATAATGATTGTGTGGCTCTGAATTAATGGACTATAGCGGTGTAAATTCTAATAGAATGACTTTCGTTTGAGGCATTCTCATTGTGCATATCAATTTCGTGTGCTTTTTTGTTGATGATTTCTTGATTATGAAACTGCTTTATGAATACAACCTCAACTCAACATGTCCAAGCAATAATTAACCTCCCAATTCAGCTGTTTTTTTTTGTTAATGGCAGAAAGAGTTAAAACTATAGCTCATCTAATAGGAAGTGCATGTATGCGGCCATGGGACTTGTCTCGTAAGCGGTATCCCACATCAAATTTTCGTGAAAATTGTTTGAATAATGTTAAGAATACATCTTATCTGACACCCTACATAGATTTCAGTCATGAAAGTTGTGGTACTGAACAACAAATCAGATTCTTAAGGCATTCTTCTGAAAGCTTTAACAATCGCTTAAATTTCCTGTCAGTCTCTGTATCCAGACTTCAAATCGTTTTTGTACCCATCACATGTAGCTAGACAGCTCATAAACATGTATATCCCAAACACATTATATACTGTAAGTACATATACATAAGTCAAACGGGACGCTTATCTCGCCTCGCCAGGCGTCGCGTACCGAGGGTGCACGCAACAAAAATACTGTTGCCGCCTTATTGTCGCCTGTTGTTGGCGGTTGTTGGCTGTTGTCTGTTCCCAACAGGCTGTTGTTTTAATTACTAGCAGTTTTTTGTGAAAAGAAATGACTTGGTAGGGGGTCTACATAATGTGAAAGCTGGGCGAATGCATGAAATGCTGTTTTGGTACGTGTTTTGTCTAGGTATTAAAATTGTACCTATGTTGAAATAAAACTTTACAGCAACCATGGTCATGGGAGGGCGGAATGTCCACCCGTGACTACGGTTGCTGTAAAGCAGCCGAAACGCCGGGAGCGTAAATATAAAATAAACGTGACAAAATCTGTAATATTAGTTTTATTTCAATGTGCAGTATTCGTGTAAATATAAGAAATCAATGTTAATTGTATTTACACTGTTTTTTATTCGATCAAATTGATGATAACTTCACTCGCTTGCCTGGTATTATAATAGTTATGTGATTTTTTCCGCACCTACATGACCAGCCTATGGTACAAATATTTCTACCTAATGAACTAACCCGTTACCGTTAATTTGGTACGTACAAAAGAATATATGTACTACACACGAATGCGCAACCATTTTACTTGTCTATATATATCAGTAAATTATTCACAAAAGCCTTACGTCAGCCGACACGTCCATTATCATGGCTGAAGTAAAAGAAAATCTATTAACTTTTAATAAAATCATGACCCAAATAACGTTTCTTACCATTCCAATTTTACGGACGAAAGGGTGGCGGGTGCTCCTTCGCCACGTCTTTGTGAGGCCCCCCCCACCCCCCACCGCCGGGCCCTCACCCCCTTTCCACCATTGTCGTATCGCACACAAGCTTTCAGAGTAATGAAGAGCATTTTCGTCCGATTCCGAACACAATAGACGCTTTAATACGACGTAGAGAGGAAACTCCTTTGTGCCAGTACGGTATTGTGCCTAACATGTGTGTTTCGTGCCCGTTTTGTTTTTTGTTTTGTTTGTGCTACGATTGTTGGCGACAATGACGGAGTATGTTATGTAAAAGATCTTGTCTTCGGTGTGTGCGATGTTTGATGTTTTTATTTGCATATGGGAGGTATGGATGTAGGTAAATGATTTTTTTTTTTTAAATGAAAAAACGATTTATGAGTGGCATCTTTGTTTTTATTCATCAATAAATGGATGCCTATGGATTCCTCAAGCGCATTCCTATTCATGTACCATTTCAGTAACGTGACGTCATCCATCCCTCTCACACCACAGATATCATATATAAGTATGACAGTAACAGCATGCTTTCTCCGTTCCTGCTTCTATTGAATCTAGTCATGTTCAAATCAAATAGCAGCAACTTGATACATTGATACCATATTTCGTCAATTATTTTATTCTTCATCTCCCAATTAGAAAAGATCATCAAATATATTTTTATACCCACATCACTACAAGTAGGTAACTTTATCCTTTTTCAAGCCGGCTTCTATAAAACAATCCAACCCAATACCTAATTCCACAACCGGACAATAATTGTTCAGTGTTGCCATCATTTGCCATTGTTTTGCGTAACGAACGCCGCGCTGTAGGAAATAATTATTGTGCAGTGGCAACACTTGGTTGTATCGACACGTGTCTTTTGTCGCTTCGATTGTTAGCAGTGTTGTTAATTAAAAGCAATACCTGCGGGGCTCACAGAGTGAAACATAAAACGTGTATTTTTTAATTTTCTTTGTTGAATATTACAGAGGAGTAGGTACTTCAGTTCAAATTAATTTGTGTTCCCTTTTTTAGAGTTTTTTTAAATAATCTCTGCCTTTTCTTTCTTTTTATTTCGTCGAGGTTTAATTTCCGACCTATACCCCGATTGCCTACTGCCCTTCAAGATCCTACTAGTAGGCCCATCAGTGGCCTAATGCCTGGTTTGCATGAGGACAATACGCAAGTTAGTAAGTAGCAAATTCTCGTGTAATCAGTTAGGCATGTTCAAGTAGACAAGTAGGCAAATGTGCGGAATAGATTTTCATACATTTCCAAGTTGTCAATTTTTACTTAGCAACTTGTGAGAGTCCTGTAACTGCTAATAAAACACACACCACACTTGTAACTGATAATAATACAATACATACTATTTGCAAATACAATCGATACAAAAGTTTGTAGCAGGCCTGTCGAAAAGACTTTCGCACACGAATACCGCGTGTTAAACTGACAGACAGACAAGCGGTGAATGCAGAGACGACGCTAATTTGCATTTGTTGGAGACAAAGCCACAGAACGCATTGTCAGTTTTCTTTTTGAGGGTACTCTGTGATGCGTTCTGTATTTTGTAGTGCTGTGAAGTAAGCCGTGTTATTCAGTTAAAGGCTGTTTAAGTTTCAGACTCGCTACAGTCCCTTTTTTTTAATTAGTAGCACTAAATGAAAACTGAGTGAGCGTACTTGAACTGATACGATGTAGAAATCTATACATATAAATAAAATTGGAGTGTCTGTTTGTAATATTGAAATAACCGCTTTTTACTAAGTGCATTTGGATGTATACACGTTACCTATACCGAAACAACATTTTTTTAAATTTTTGTCTGTCTGTCTGTCTCTTTGTTCCGGCTAATCTCTGAAATGGCTGGACCGATTTTGACGGGACTTTCACTGGCAGATAGCTGATGTAACAAGGAGTAACTTAGGCTACTTTTATTTTAGAAAAAAAAAATTGATCTCACGAAAAAAAATTAAAACCAATGTTGCAGCGCAGCGCCTGATTAAGTTTGATAGCAACAACCTGCAATGCGTCCCGCGGGCTCAGAATTGGCGAGCAGGCTGTTGTCAACGGTTGTCTTTGTTAAATACCACACGGACGAAGTCGCGGGTAACAGCTAGTAAAAAATATTACTTAACTTTTTCTTTTTTCATAAAACTTTTTTTAATATGCCACTGTTGTGTTGGGCACGGGCCTCCAATCAATGCAAGGAGGATCATGTCCTAGGCCATAGTTCACCACGCTGGCCCAGTGCGGGTTGGCGGTCTTTCGAAGGGTTCTCTCAGACATGCAGGTTTCCTTACGACGTTTTTTTTCATGGATAAAAATGAGATTCGCACATGTAATCAGAAATCCCAGATATTCGAGCCGGGGTTTGAACCTGAAATCCTTGGTACCGAGGCAAGCGCTCTACAATCTTGGGCATTACTGCTTATATTATGAGGATTTATTTAGGAAAAAAATACATGTGAACTCTTCCTAACATTTGTGTCACTACTGTACACTCAAATGTTTCTTGGCAACCGTGTACATCGCTCGTTATGAACTGGTGTATATTTGCAATCTGTTTGTTTAGCGTCCATTGTATACTGCGCAACGTTTGTTTTTCGCTTCGACACATGCAAATGAGTATTATTGTAATTAGCTAATATTGAATGTAGGTTTTGCTGAAAGGAATTGTCAGTTGTACAAATAAAACGTTGTGGCTTAAAAATGTACATATCTATCTATGGGTTGTGTATAAACATTACTTTTATGGTATAAAGATTGTACATAAAAGCTATGGTTCTTTTGCTATGCCTATTTGGACTAGAGCATATCACGCAACTTCTTCTTCTTCTGTTAAACTTGTTCCTTACGAAATGTTTGCTTAACTGACTTCGTTCCATACGGCATATAGGGAACATAACTCTCATTAATAGTTTTAGTGGTTCAGGTTTTACCGCTATCCCAATTAGATGACGGTATGGGGTAAATGGAAAATAATCTTTACTGTAAAATATAGCTAAAACATCTTATTGATTTCTTATATTAACGCGAATACTATACATTTAAATAAAACTAAACCTACCGCTTTTATCGCGTTTATTATACGTTTTCTACGTTCCCGACGTTTCGGCTGCTTTACAGCAACCATGGTCACGGGAGGACCGGTGGACGGGAGGAAACGTAGGGAACGTAAAAAACGTATAATAAACGCGATAAATTCCGTAAGATTAGTTTTATTTTAAGCATCTTATTTATTTTCGCTGTAAATTTATCCAGTCATTTTGAAAGTGCCTAGCACTACCGACATTATCTTAAATACAGGAATGACAGTATCACATCTATTCCATTTATTCTTATTGGCTAAAACCTAAATCAAGCAAATCCTTCAAATTAACATATAATATAACATACAATATAGCCAGACGAAGGCAACGCTTATGGGTACCGTACAATGGACTGGCGGCGAACCCAGTATATAATACTTTTATAGATATTAAACATCTATGAGTCGGGTGCAAAGACTCGTGCTCATCACGCAAAGTTTGTTCCTACCATGATTCGAACCCGGAGCCTTCGGCACAGGAAGCAGAGACACTACCCACTGAGCTAATCAGATCGTCAATCCTTAAACCGAACTCGCCAAAACATCGTACGCCATCACCCTGCGACCTCACATTGTCCTATACGTAACACATTATTGTTATACTCAATCCAACAATAGATGGATTGTTACGTATATAGACTGAACTTATGGAAGTCTGATTGATTCAGAACTTCACAAATGTAGCGTTACCCGATAACAAAGGGGTTTTGTATCAATCGTCGCTTTGTTAAAGTTAGCTGAACTTTGGTTATTCAATTTAGATTCAGTGCTAGCTATACATTAATTAAGCTTTATCATATGAAGATACAATACCTACAATTTGATTTCATTTTCTGTTCCAATATTGATCTGTCGTTTTTGAAGTTAATTTTGAAGACCTAAGCTTTATAAGTTTTGATCAATCTGAAATGAAAGAACATTTTTGTGTGACTTTCCTTTTAAAAGGATAGTCGGAAAAATCAACATCTTTTCCCGTTCCAATCCTGAAATTATTGAAATACATTAGTCTTTTGTAGGATTGTCGTTACCAAGCACACGATCCTATCATCCGCTGCCACAATAGACTCACCACCCCTAAAGTATCGACAGAATAATGACGAACTGGGAAAAACTTCTGTTACGGAATGAAAAGCGCAAATTCGTCATTAGACGGCGCTTTCCGTCATTGTTGCGTCTGTCTCATTCCCCCACGACGAGCGTGAATGCCGTGTGAGCGAGACAACCGACGGTCCTCGGAGCCGGATTGTTCCTTTCTATGTTAGCGACATTGTTTTCGCTTTTATACCCGTCTGAATTGGGATTGTCTTGTCTGTTTGAATGGCCGATGGCGCCCCTCCACGGTGCATGAATACAGCCTTCTATAAATGGGGGGAGACAAAGGGTTGGTCTCTTGAATCGGCTGGGAGACAGGTCGTTCGTGCCTTCGATTATATTGTATCGATTCAATGCCATTGTCTTAGCAATGAAGGATGGTTAGGGCAAATTACTTTTCAGTTTTGTGTTTTCATTTTTGTTTATTATTTTTACATGGATTCGTCTTGCAACGATTGAATATTAATGCATGAGTTTTCTTTGCATTATACCTGTTTAGCCAAGTATACAATTTTAACCATAGATATCTTTGTTTTTTACATCTCATAGATATAAGGTCTTTGCCAGAAAAAAATAAATCAATTTTTTTGTGTAAAGAAGGTCTAGATTATCTGCTCATCCTTGTGTAATTATTATAAAACAAGCCTGTATTATTGATAATAACCTTCTTAAGGATTTTCAAAGGCAATTATCAAGGCCCGTTCCCAAATTGTATACATTCCCTTGTTTATAGTCTTTAATATCATGAGCATGGTCTCGGACGGACGCTAATGGCAACATTAAACACTCGTCAATTGACCAATAAACGACAATGTTACTGGCGATGCAGTATGTGAACATTTGAATATAGAATAGCTGCCATAATTGTGTATAGTATAAGCATGTTTAGTGAGATATTAATAGTGATAAAGAAAACGTTAATGACAATATTTCTGTGCTTATAAATGTGTGATTCTCGGACGAAGCAATGAATGAGATGGAGGGTCGTGAACATACATATTGAAGCACAAGAAACTAAGACGATTTTGTGCACTTGGTATACCTACACGCGAACAGCACTACCTATTATTTTTTACACACCGAAACCTGCTTATGAGAGGTGTAATTTACACTTATATTGGTGTGTACAATAATAGTGTAAAATATTTTGACAGGGCCAACAGTAGGTTATAAAGATAACACTGCCAAAGAAATAAATCAACCTGGTTTCTTTACTCAGCGCTTGGCAAATGTTACTGGGTCGAGTTTTTTTTTGTAAACATATGTTTTATGCACATATATTTTATACATCAACGTGATCCATAGAACTTACTGATTCATCTGTTAGAATATTTTACACTATTTTTGTGACACTTTATATAGAAAATTGTACTGATTTGTTTTGTGCGAATTATTTTGTGGCAGTACGATTTTTTATCATCCTCGACTCTCTTTTCCAGGTGCGGAATGGAAACTGCTCTCAGAAGACGAGAAGCGACCATTCATTGACGAGGCTAAGCGCATCCGAGCCATGCACATGAAGGAACACCCGGACTACAAGTACAGACCTCGGAGGAAACCCAAGACCTTGAGGAAGGAGGGCTACCCTTACTCGATACCGTACCCCAGTGTGCCGATGGACGCTTTGAGAGCTGGTAAGTGCTTATTGTTAATCATTTTGTAAAGGAAACTTATCTTGGGGAAGTTGCCGATGTTGATGTGTCTAGGTGTTGTTCTAATTGGCAAAAGATCGTACAAGTTAAAGATGCGATTCCGTCGCACCTCGAGATTAGAATCAGAATCAGAATATTTTTTATTTATGTAAAGTGTACATTAATAAAAAATATACTTATTCATGTAAAGTTTACATAAATAATATGACGACGACCTAATTAGCTCAGTGGGTAGTGATCCTGCTTTCTGTGCTGCGGGTCCCGGTTTTGAATCCTGGTACGGACAAACTTTGTGTGATTAGCAGGAATGTTTGTACCCGAGTCATGGATGTTTATTATCTATATAAGTATTATATACTGAGTTCGCTCTCAGTCCACTGTACGGTACCCATAATAAAAACGTTGCTTAGTGTGGGACCGTATAGTTGGAGTATTCGTCTGGCGCTATTTATATTTAATAACTATCTATCTAATCCACACATCATATATCTTCAATCACGTATGACAGTATTTCATTCGCTTAATAAAACCTGAAATTGCGATGGGATCTTTCATTATCAAACTATGGTGCACCATCGATTCGACATGGATTTTTTTATAAACAATTCCTCTCTCGAGCACAAAAGTGGTAGTACAAATAGCGACATAGTGGGCTGGCAGCACAAAGGGCCGGTTGCGGCGGACGTTATCGTGGCATTCAGTGGATGTCATCGAATCCGCTAGTCGGAATGGGATTACACAATATTGGTGGGGCCCGTTTGGTTTGGTGATAGTTGAGTGTTTAGTTGCGCTAGCTCGACTATACTTGGGAGCAATGAATACTGGTCAGCAAATAAACCTTAATACCTCTGAAACTATAAGGTATAATTTAAATAAACAGTATTACAAACACTATTTAATAATACCTAATCAAAAAATAAATTAAGGACTTATGGGTTGCTGTAATATAGGTAATGTCATCAGAATAGAAAAATAAGATGTTTTTGGTAATCAAACAACAATCAAAATAAATTCAATGATGTCATACTGCTCTTTTTATTTCTTATTTTATATTCATTACTAATGTGGTAATTATATGTCCATTACGCCCGGAAATTCTCACAAGATATCCAGGTTTACATCGGTGACCCGGATTCGTTGCTTCCTAGTGTATTTAGCTATAAATTTCATAGCCCGCTAATAAGAGTCTTATAATTTTGTCACTTCTTAAAGGTATTGTAGCTGATCGATTTTAACATTTTCAAAATACATGATCAGACTCAAGCGTTTTCAAGTTTTCCTGTAAGGACGTCACACGTGAACCATGGTTATATCTATATACTATACAAATAAATGAAATTGGAGTGTCTGTTTGTAATATTAAAATAACCGCTTTTTACTAAGTTCATTTGGATGTATACACGGTACATACACCAAAACATTTTTTTTGATATTTTTTCTGTCCCTCTGTTTCGTCCGCCTAATCTCTGAAATGGATGGACCGATTTTAACGGGACTTTCACTGGCAGATAGCTGATATAACAAGGAGTCACTTAGGCTACTTTTATTTTAGAAAAACTTTTTTGTTAAATACCACGCGGACGAAGTCGCGGGTAACAGCTAGTGTGTAATAAAATTGTCGATAACACATTTACCACCGTTCAAATTGCTAAAGTTATGGGTACCAAGACAATAAATTTCCAAGTGAATCGAGCTGTTGTGACAGTACTGGCTCCATCTACTAAACCACACTAAACGGTGCCCGTGGGTCAGTCGCCTTGCTTTGCCACAACAAAAACGCACGCCCACCGTCACGAGTTTTTCGTCGTGACTACGAAAATAAAATCACCGGAGAGACGCACATTTTTAAACGTAAACTATTGAAAAAATACATGTTTTTTTTTTGATTCTCTATAGGTATCAGAAATTAGATGGGTACATAAAAGTTATTTTATACTGTTGTACTATTTACCGAAACGTTTAATAGTGAACGTAAATTTTGATATTTATTGCTACGGGCACTAAAGTCGGTTTATTAAAACTTTCTCGCGTGGGTATAAATGCTATATCTACCTATGTAACTTCTGTTTTATGTAGCTTAGCGAGTAATTAGCTACATACAGTGAAACACATTTCAACGTTTTGCTCATGGGCTTTTTAGTCGACTCGGATCGACGAACTTTATTTATTCTTCTTTGTTTGACTCGGACGACTTCAATACAAGCAAATAATCTATTGTTCGAATATCTACCACAGCATAATTTCATTGAGGTACTATGTATCGGTCTGTTTCAGTCGAAGAGAGACAGAGAGTTCCCTGTACTCTCTTTCTTGGTACAATATATAGAAAAAAAACGTAGCTACACGAAGGTTACAGCATGTGTAAAACAAATTCGTAAAGTAAGTAACTATAGTACAGATGATTTGAATCCACACATATAAATAATGAAACACTCAAACATGCACTGAACGAACACCCTAAATAACGCGAGGAACACATCAACAAAGCGCTTACATAAGAGATTGAGCGCCCGCCGAGCGCTTGACAAAAGATTTCCAAATATGAAAAGCGAAAATGGAACGCATAGTTTAAGCCGTCTTCGCTGCTTTTGACAGTTGACAGTTTTCACTGTCAATGTGGCATAACAATAGAGGTTAGTTGGGGGTGCGTCGGGCGTCCGCTTGGGGTTGCACTATTGACACGCGATTAAAACTATTGAAAGATTTCGCTTTTTAAAACGATGTTATTGAATTTTTAAAGGGTTGTTTTGTGGTTTTAGATTCGATATTCTCAGGATTATTATAATGATTTGGGGTGACACTAATTTTAATTTCGTCTTATTACTATCTAAGCCAATAAAAAAAATACAATTCAATTTCGGTTCGAACGTGTAGTATTATAGAATAATATAAGTATTCTTACTGCTAGGCATAGTCCTCCCCTTATTGCGAGAGGGATTATACATATAAAAAGATTACTCTTGTGCCAAATTCTCACTTAAGCACAGAAGAAGTGTTGAAAAATATTATACAACATGTATCACTGACTTATATTTCAATACAAAAATACAATTCAAACCGGCATTATGTACTAGCCTATATGTAAATAACCGAGTTGCATCATTTTTCAATTTAATTACAAGTAGCCGTCAGCGTTGCGGTCGCAAACTAAATGTGGGCGGAGTCGACACGTGTGTCCCGACCCTTAGTTAAGGGTTGTGCCACACTTGGCACTAACATGGCTTTTAAGTTAATTGCCGCCGTGGATTTATGTTACGAAATAAAACGGGGGGTGAATAATTAGAATTACTTTCGCGAAATGTTTTTAATGGATTTTGTTGAAATTTTAATTAGTGTTTTTTATATTAATTGCTCACTTGAATTAAAACTTGCGATTTAAATTAATTAACCTTTAGAGTATAATTTTACACACGTTGGTCTCGTTCGAGCTTATACAAATATATATAACAGTGCTCAGTGGTTTAACTTAGGCGTTTAACGTCGTGATAGGGCCAGTACCAAATCATATAAGTGCCGACCTAACTATAGGTCCCTAACGTATCCATAATACCTAGTTACCTGCAGAAAAGTAGGAACTTACTTATAACATGATTTTTATTGGAATGGAATTGGAAACTGTTTCGATTCGAATTCCACGTTCTTTTTACAAAAGAATGCAAACATTAGGAAAAACAAATTATTTTAATATTATTTATAAGCCGCATTAGTATTCCGATTGGCAAATACCATTTGCGTCTTTAAAAAAAACAAGCCATCCTGCTTCTCCGCAATAAGAAAACATCCACTTAAATCGTATAAATAGGCCGGCTACACACGCGACGGGCACGTGATGGCCAGAACGACCAAACATTAGGGTCAGCTAAGGGCGAGTGCACACGCGCCGGTAACGCCCACGGACGGGTAATTCTACACATAACATTTTGGGTAATTATATATACTGCGATAAATGGTAACTTCAAGTTCCATAGAGAGATGACTGAATTTGCACCAAGAATTATATATAAGACATAACAATAGTAGAATAAAATATTTTAACAGGGTCAACAGTAGGCTATAAAGATACCATTTCCAAAGAAATAAATCAAATTATTAGGCGTTTAAAAAAATACACCCCATACTGAGCGCACGGCCAAAAGCTACTGGATCACCTACCTTGAAAATAACACAACAAACATCATTTACACAATTATTTTATATATCAACGTGATCTATATAACTTACTAATTCTCTATTAATATAAAATACACTATTTATGTTACAATTAATATAGTTAGAATTCGTCGCAAGCGCAGCCTGTCGATAGATAAGCCTGCGATTAATATTGAGTTTTTGCTTAATTTTAAAATTTATAATCATACAATTTATGATTTACGATTACTACTAATAATGAAATAATATTATCTACACAAACAATTACAAAAAAAATAAAGATTCCGATCAGAAAAAGACAAACAAAAACCTGCAGGCCCGTGACGTCAATGTTATTATAAGCTCGTGTTCGACAGAGAAAAAGTAGATTCCAATTTTACCCAACTACTTTATTTTTCCAAACATTAAATCGTGAATACTTGTGTATACATATAGTTACTTACTTAACTAAACTTACTTAAAATATACCTACTCAAATGCACATTGTACTAACTCAAATACATAAGGAAATAGAAGCTATTGAAAAATGTAAAACCAGCATAACATTATAAAGATCCATTTTAAGTAAGTGGATACAGTTGTTTTAGGGCACACATAAAATAACACACAAAATTACGTAATTAGGTAATTAAAATATTCCTTTACATAATATGTAACACGTGTCTAGGTACATTGTGTTTATATTTGGTACAATGTGAGGATGAAGTCTCAGTGATAGCGGGTTTATAAGCGTGAGCGGACAACGAATTTAATGTACCTATTTTTACTCAAGTTGATTCAGCTAAGCACATGCATTGTTCACCACCCTAGCCTGATATACAGGTGATTCAAAAAGGGTTTACTTACCTTTAAACATGCGCTTCTTTAGGTATTTGTAATTGAAAAAACGCTCTCAAAAAATTACAAATGTCATTTAGTTGGGAACAAAATTACTTGTAGAAATATCTTGGCATAAATCCTGATAATTATATTAAATGTTTCTACTATCGAGAAAATGTATGTGGCGCTTATAAAGAAATGAAATGTTTGTGACGCCATTCATAGCCGTCTTCAGCTCTTGTACTCATTTTGAGTATTTTTGTATTTCCACAACTGACTAATTAAAATATTTCTAGAGTACTTCTTGCTAGGATTGATTTCGTTAAAGTCCCGTAAATAAACTTACATCCCCGCTAAGATTATGACCCCGCCCTTTCAGTATTTATTCAGTAGATTCCAACGTGTGTCCAATAATTCGTGTGTTCTGTACGGATCACCATTGTCGTCGACTGTACCGCAAGAGCGGCGGAATGAATTATTTCATTATGAACTGGGATTGTACAATCGGATTGAAAATTCGTTTTGCAAATATTCATTAATTATCATCTACATTAAGGCAAAGTATTTAGTCTATGATCTTCTAACAACAGCAACTCACACACGACCGATCGATTCTGCTAACACAATTGACTCGCAATGGTACAACAGTGACATTGTTATAGTTACTTTTGACATGTTGAGTATGCAATCACTGGGAACTAAGTAACGATGCCACTGTTAATTTGCCATTAGTAAGTTGGTTCATTTCCCAGCACGCTTTTCAGTTCCATCAGTTTGAATTGAGATTCGTTCGCGCTATTCTACCATCCAATCAATTTTGCTTTTAATTTATAGAATATTTAAATAATACTACAATTTGATTTTAGTCAACGTTTTATAGGTTCTTTGCGTTTTTTCTCAAAACCAATTTTTTTCACTTACGTTGGTTTGGCGATTGTACGGCAGTAGGTATTACTTAGTATTGACGACAGAAACTATACTTTGGCGGAAAAGGGAAGATCTTCCAGCCAGGCGGGTGGTATGCCTAGCGGGGCGGCCGCTATGCCCCAACCGTTCTTGTCGGGATCTTGTATATATGTTACGTGCTCCGAAAACTCTCATAGCGCGTTGCAGCATTGTATGTAGAATTTTCAATTGTTCGTAATGTCGTCTGCAGCGCCATCTGTGTAGCTTGTAGCGCTGTTGAAGAGGTCGCTACATTACTATGCAACCTATATTAGAGATGGCTTCTGAATCGCCACGTTACCGCAGCCTTCACAAACCTTCGTCCTATCGTCTGTGCAAGCTAACTTGGCCGAATTGACACAGGTGCAGTTCATTATGGCGTCTGATAATAGCGCCATTGTATTACGCTTGTTTGTTGATACGACAGTATGCAAGGGCGCGTCCACTGTTTCATGTTATTTTAATAGTATTTA
This sequence comes from Pheosia gnoma, assembly GCA_905404115.1. Classification (NCBI taxonomy): domain Eukaryota; kingdom Metazoa; phylum Arthropoda; class Insecta; order Lepidoptera; family Notodontidae; genus Pheosia; species Pheosia gnoma. The sequence goes on along the minus strand of FR989894.1, from coordinate 10,808,341 downwards.
TTTATATACTAGCTGTCCCGGCGAACTTCGTACCGCCTCCGAATCAAATGTACGAGAAAAAGATAATCAATTTTTCCCATGTTTTAATAGTTATTCTGCTATTCGGGGCGGAGAAAAAAAATTAAGATCATAAATATTGGCCCACCCGTTCTTGAGTTATAAATGGTGTAACTGATAGTACTGAAACTAGTACATATTGATTGTACTGAAAACGTACTGAGTGAAATGCTTTGATACTGATACTTTGGTTACCAGGACTCTATTAACAATTTCTACAGTAGAGTTCATTCCTTAATTTCGGTACCGTTTGGTAAAAATAATGAGAGTTATTGTGTGTTTCTTAGTTTTTATATAAACATATGAAATAATACTTTGCCTCCCTGAAGTATGATAATAAAAACACAATCAATAAGAGTGTAGGTAACATTCGATTTTTAAGTCGATTGTATTAACAGCCTAGCGTTCAATTCGAAACATCAGCTTTCTCTATAAAAATCGATTCGAATCTTGCTCACATAATCGTACGAGCATAGTAATGGTATGTAACGCTCGCGTGATTAAAAAAAAATCTCAAGAAATTTGAATTCCGAACAAAACTAATCCATTGTACACACACTCCTACGCACGTGACGAAATTGTATTGTAAATAATTTCTGACAAGCGTTGCTCCTCAAATTATTGTAACAACTGAAACTGACATACTTAAAGCATGTTGCGGTGGAATTAGTTCATTGTCTCAACGCCCATGCAATATTATATACCTATTGTAAAGCCATATTAAATATTCGTTCTCATGCAAATTGTAGACACACAATGGTGGTTTTACAAAGGATTTGCGTATTGGTTACATGTTTTCAGTTTCATTGTTTTATAGCCGTTAATAATGCTAATGATTCTCGTCAATTGTTTTGTGAAAATGTGAAATTTATTTGGTTACAAAGCTATTAAAGATCGATTGTGAGTCGTGAAGCCGAATTTTTGAACACATTTGTGCCAATTATCTTGTCTAAAATGACAACGTAACATGTAATAGTCCACCATGCTGGCCCAGTGCTTCGGACTTCACACTTCTTTTGAGTAAATCTCTTAGACATGCAGGCTTCCTCACGAAGTTTTTATTCACCGTTCAGCAGGTGATAAACATGGTTGGGATAAGACCTTACCGTCTCTTTGATAGAATTTTCGGTTGCGATAAACATTTTAAACTACAAAGACCACCCATCGTTTTCTCGTTCGTTGCAACTCACAAAAACATGTAACTCACAAACTGTATTTTCTTGTTGATTTGTGCCGAACATTCTTAATTAGAACTGTGAACAGTTTTTGCAGCTAAAGCAAAGGGAAGCTCGCGTTTTCGTTGAAGATTATATTTTTTGCCAGTGTTGGGTACGAAAACTTTTCATTTGATGTTGTGTTTTCCTTATTGTAACCGCCTGTGCCAATGCCCCAATACCGAGAATTCTGGAAATATGTGATGTCTGCTTTCTGTGCTGAGTGCTGAGCTTTGTGTAATCAATATCTATACAATTATTATACACTGGAGTCGCCATCAGTATATTGTACGGAACCCATAATACAACCGTTGCTTCGGTTGGGACCGTACTGTTTGTGTGAAAAAGTGTAGAAAAATTTGAATCTTGCGGTAGCGTGCCCAAGATGCTTGCCGCATTTCCTCGCTGAATAGCCAAGCTACTCGCTTAGCGAGGAAATGCCCAGCCCTTGTGTTGCCGGTTGCGTCGACCAATCTTCTTGATACATTTTGTACAAAATCTATGGCGCTTGGACCCCCTGTGAATTGAATCACTATCCATATTTTCAGGCCATGGTCCAGTAAGACTCATAGTAGTTATAGTGAGGTATATCTACGTTGTATTCCACTTCTTGACGTGCTTCTCTGACCAATGAAGGTTCGCAATCAGCTTTGTATACTTCCATTCATCCCTCGCCAAAACAAGAAAGTGTGGGTAGCATTTGCAACGTAGTTAGTTAAACTATTTCTATATTGTACAATAGAAATACGTATCTAATTACCTCCATGTGACCTCTTACGATACGATGTCCGAAATACCCCAGTATGGGACCGGTCCGGTCGTGACCCCACGGGATGGGTACCTTTGACGTGTCAGAAGTCAAATGTGGGTAGCACAGGGTTAGTTGAGATACATTCTGGGAAAACTTTAACGCTTTATGGATACAATTATAGAAGGACAATCTATTGGGTCTGCCAACTTACCGTATTGTCGCCTTACTATAAACAGCACGACAAGTGCGAGCTAACTGTATACTATAAGTGTACCGTATTTAGACTTTTTGTATGGAGAATTGAAAAGCGCCTCTAGCGGACTGTGTTTAAAACTTTCAATTCTCCATACAAAATGTCTACATGCGGTAGACTATAAAGTATACGGTTAGCTCACGAATACTCCCGCAGTTGACGTACTGAAGTATAATCGAACCGAGTGACACTGGAAATCCATTTAAGTGCTTTACTTTCTTGTCTATCCTGTATACACACATAGAACTTATCAAGTCCATGTTATGAATATAAGCCACAGTATACCAGCCTTCGTATCTTTTATCATTTCGTTCTCCTGTTCTTCAGTACTATCCTGACGTTAACAGGTTCTATTTGATTCCATAGAATATAAAAATCCAGTAGAGCAAGTTATCAAAAATATGATTTCACCCCTCGACCACTAAAAGCCACTGATGCTAATCCATACTTACATAATCCAATAAATTGCTTATTCATGATTAGCATATTATGTACCAGCAGTTTGTTACCGAACGGAAGTGTCCAATCGCGTGCGTCGCCGGAAGCCCCTCCCCCCACCAAACTGCTTCCGGTCACGTGACTTCATTTACATCACAGTCGATGGCGGCCCGTCGGGGAACGCAGACGTGTGGAGCGAGAAATTTTTGTTTATGGCTACAGGAAATGACATGCCGATTAGTTTTTATTGTTGAAATATTTTTTTTCTTTTATCTTAGCTATGATAATCGCTGGATTATAAAACTTTGTCTATATCACTACTTATTGACTTCTTAGCTATTTCTTTACAATAAGCTAGTGATTATTTTTTTTTGGTATTTAGCCTTACATACAGGAATCCGAAAAACATAATATTAATAATACCAGCCCCTTTTTAATGTCCTACTGCTGGGCACGGGCATCCCTTAAATGCGAGAGGGATTATTAGGCCACAGTCTACCACGCTAGCCCAGTGCGGGTTGGCGGACTTCACACATCTTTCGAGGGGTTCTCTCAGACATGCAGGTTTCCTCACGAAGTTTTTTCCTTCACCGTTTAGCGAGTGATAATCGTGGTTGAAAATGAGATTCACACATGAAATCCAGAAAATCCTAGAGGAGCGATCCGGGGTTTGAACATGCGATCCTCGTTACCGAGGTAAGATGTTCTACCAACTTGGCTATCACTGCTTTTTACCTGCTATGCCGAAAAACATAACTCCATTTAAAACAACAAAATGTAACACAAATATCTAATTTAACAACGGAACCTTCACGACGCGCGTCTCACTCGCACTTGTACATCCTAGCTTTTTATTCCAAGCAATCACAAGTATGAATAAGCAGCGCGGATGAATTGCGAAATCCCGTTTAATCCATCAATTCGACCACGGTTTGTTAGGCTGCGCTCGGGTCGGGGTTCTGTCTCGTGCTATGAACTGGCGGAAATTTTCGCCTGTCATCTGTTACGATCGCTCTACAAAACGAGCGATCGGGGCTCGAGTGGGTGTAACTGATTTTTATGGTTCGGTCCAACTTGTTTTGGGTAATTATTGTAATTTATAGTTTATTTTGCATCCCCCTTGACCTTTTATACCTCTGATTATACAGGCTGATTCAGAAAGGGAATACTGACCACGAAACCTGCACTTGTTTAGCGCATTTTTAAACATTATGAGCAGTCAGAATTTGGAACTGTCAATTAAAAAAAAATATATCCCACTAATATTATAAATGTGAATGTTTGGATGGATGGATGGATGGGTGGCTGTTTGTTACTCAATCACGCCAGAACGGCTGAACGGATCTGGATGAAATTTGGCACAGGGATAGATTATAGTCTCGAATAGCACATAGGCTACTTTTTATCCCGGTAAAATGTAAACGCGGGTAAAACCGCGGGGCAGCTAGTGTATCATTAATTTCTCAATTCTGACATTACATAATGATTACAAATGCGCTAGAACGCGCAGGTTCAAAGCATAGTATACCCTTTCTGAAGCATTTAAAGTGTTATAATAACAAGTAGCTCTTTTAATATCCCACTACTGGAAACGGGCCTCCCCTTAAAGCGAGGGGGATTTATTCCATAGTCCACCACGCCCGCAGATTCGCGGACTGGCTCACTTTGCAACGTCGTGTTTGTTGACTGTTTAATGACACAAGGCTACACTCAGACAACCAGATGCTAAAAATTACCCATACATTTTGCAAACGACTAGAATTACAATAATATAAATATACAATTTATTATATTATTTTGTTAGTAAAAACGTTTTCAAAAATGCCGCTAGTATGGAACGTCCGAAGCGGTTGGCGGCTCCCTTTGAACAGCTAAAGCTTTTGTGTGACAGTATAATGATTATATCAGTAATAATTACTTTTCACTGTCAAGTAACAAAGGATCTACCTACTGTGTACTGTAGGTATATATTACGTGCACACATCCCAAAATATTTCGAGATCATTTTTATTATTTTATACCGGTTGTACACTATAACTTTTGTGAGGTGTATTTATTTTATAATAATCATATCGCCCGACGAATACTCTTACTGCACGGCCCACACTAAGCAAAGCTTGTATTATGGGTACCGTACAAAGGACTGAGGGCGAACCCAGCATATAATACTTATATAGATACTAAACATCCCTGACTCGGGTACAAACATTCGTGTTCATCACACAAAGTTTGTCCCTATCAAGGTGCGAACCCGGGACCCCCACAGAAAGCAGCTATACCCAAAGTGATTGCAAGTTTTGTCACAACGTAATAAACTAATAAGAATACAACTGACAACACATTTGTCTTCTGTGATTTAACCCTGCCGATGCGAACCGCCTACCGCGTCGGTCAGACGAAACAAATCCGCAAAAATATTGTTCGAAATTCAAAAACTTATTCCGAATTATAGCACCTGTAATTCGGTACCATTCATATCGGTCCGAACCCATAGTCCTCATCCCAAATAGCCATTATGTTCATGTAAATATAGAACGCGTATTATGTCCGGGGATCGTTTTGGAAGGTCGGACATCGGGCTAAATGGGTTTTTCGTACAGGTTTCCTTTTGAATGGTCCCTGCGTTTTTTTTTACCTTTGTATTTGAATGTGTTAAATTTCATGGAAAAATGGTTATTTTCCGTACGGACACGTGACAGGGTGATTTATAGACTGACCGGTAAGTAGATTGGATAAGGCTTTGGAGAAAACCGGCTTTTTTTTTTTCGTATGGACTAAGGATGTCCAAAATTAGCTCAGAAAATAATAGCCTTCAAGTGAGCCTTTTCTTACATTACTTAGTCATGAAATATTTATTTATGAACACGTGGTTTTTCATCTTGTCTCAGGGCATTGGGTGGCCGATACGATTAATTTTCATCAGGTTGATCGTATGTACTTATCAGATCAGATTCAAATCGTGTCCGGCTAATAGACCGACATAAGGCAGAGCAGTCTTTTTATTTTTGTTCCTAGATAGACACCGTCTAATAAGTCTTGGGAAATGATAATAAAAAGAGCAGGACAGAACTATGCGAAAAAACAGGCCGCTGCAAGGTCTTGTATCTACATCGAGTCGTATGTGAGGGCTGATATAAATAAGTGGGTACTTACAAAGTTCAGCCAAAGAGGTCTTGCCTTTCTATTCAACTGTACCTACTTGTGTATTTTTTTACAAAGCATTTATGAACGTAGTTGTACACAAATACATAAAACATATTTTTTAAGTTGTCAGTACAGCGTGCAAAAGTGCTCACAAAAAAAATTGCTTATTTTAACCCTTTTAACCTTTGGAACGTCAATTTTCGAACTTCTAAATTCAAATCCCAACAAAAAAAGTTGTACTATACAAACTCTTTGGGGAAATACGTCTGTCTTAATTAAAATTAGCCATTTGATTACAATTTCTGTGTTGCATTTAAGCGGTTTCTGCAGTAAGCCTTAGGTCGGGGTTAATTGAGTTTTTGTTCGTATTGTGCGCCGGTCGCTTCGATCGATGGCGCGCTATTTTAGGGTTAATAACAGGTGCAGTCGCCTTTGAAGTATTCGTACGGGTTCCATACGACCACAAAGCGAAATAAGGGTTAAAGTGTATGAAAACTTATTTTCTTTTAATCATTGTCATTGTCACAAGAGATTGTTTTTATTTTAAATATTAAAAAAAAAAACATTATGACTAATTTAGTTACACATTGACTAATAATATAAGTGGGATATTAACCATTGTACGTTCATAAGCGTGCACGAGTGAAGGAAATTGAAATAAAATAGTATAACTTGACTTTTCAAGTTCATCCAAGATGTGTGAAAAAAATTCAGTAAAGTATCCCCAGCTCCCCAGCTTTAATGATAGGGTTAAGGAATTTATTGTATCATCATTATCATCAGAAGTACTTAAGTACATTTTATAAGAACGCTAAAGATTGTTTACACGACACTGGCAAAAAGGTAAAATTTTGTAGCACATTGCCAACTTAAAAAAACGACATCTTACATACCAATGAGTGGCAGCCATCTTTAAGTTAAGTCATTTCACTAATCTGTGATGATAAAAACGATGCATTTGTAACTGCGACAGAGATTATGGTGCATAAGTTGCATTGGTTACATATTATTATAAATACTCTATATCTGCTTAAGTGGCACCAAAGCATGTACTTATTTGTATATTGGTACTTACTCCGATCATAAAAATCAAAGATAATTGCGTCAACAGACTTTTTAAAGTCTTTGGTCTTGTTGGTTACCCGTGGTCCGTGAAGTATGAAGTAGGTAGGTACCTACACAAAACATTTTTGGAACAACCTGTATTGGGTCTGGATGTTTCAAAAATTCACTCCTAATCCATTCTGTTTATTAATAATAATATTAAGATCATCCCAGTCAAGGATAGTCTCAACTCAATATTCAAGTATTATATCCATTTCTCATTGAAAAACTTCAGTAAAATCCCATCGGCCTCCCGCCAATACCAGGACACCAGACACCCACAAGAGATGACAGGGAATTTAATTATAAATATAATAAAAAAAAATCTCGATCGTCCCTTTCAAAAAACCTTATTGCTCGAAAATAAACAGCCGAACGAATTTGCACCCTATATCCTTAGCGAAAAGAATCTTCGGGCGGTTGTCGAATGGTAAATAGGCTGGTTATCGTGGTTCATAATATATTGTAGATTCGACTGACGTCACCACAATGAGGGTGTCTCATAATATATTTTTTATTTAAATTCTATATTTTGAATTTCGAATATTTTACGCGGGACATGAAGTGTATTCCGATTTGCGTGTAATAGCATTACGAGTGGTTACCAACTTGACGTTCTAATTTCAACGTTCGTAATAATTTTGGCGCGAAATTTGACATTTCTATACATACATATCATAGCGTCATTGATATGATTTGGACGTGAATTGCAGACGATTTATCACCAACGATCGGTGGAGCTCTAACCAAGAATTAAATCGATTAGGGATATGGATTTATTTTTATACGATATTTACATAGGAGTGAAAAATTCTAGTCCATTATCAATCGTAAGTTAAACATCCATGTTATATAATCATCCAGATAGCACAGAAACGCGAGAGACAAGCGAAACCTTTGTTATGTGAAATTAAAAATAATATCACAATAAATATTCCTATTTATAGCGTCGTCAATCAATCTATAATCATTTTAAAGTTGTAAACATTAAACAATTCACTACGTACAGACGTGTAAACTACTCTACTAAGGCGTATTTAATAAACACCTCTAAGGAACTGACCACGGGTTAATAGTACTCGAGGGCGGGATTATTCGTAGCACAATGAAGTAATTAATTGGTGCTCGAATCAGAGTTCCCGCTGCCATTATGAGTGTTGTCGGCCGTTCTGAATGGAGAACTGTCCATTACGAAGGCCACTTGGACCGCGGTGTGAATTAGACGTTGCGTAGTTGGGATTCTAGAGCGGATTTGAATTTAGAACGGCAACTACTTTATGTGATTCCAATTTCAAATTGGAATGGTACCACGGACCTCTTTATTTTATTTCTTATTCGAATCAAGAACAGAAATTTGCATTTGGAAAAAGTCTTACTGGCTGTATTGGTGATTTTTTTTTGGTAATATTAAAAACAATTCTACACTTCACTTCTAAACGTCTATTAACTGAACTGCAAGTGTAGTATTAGATAGGAACATACTCAAGTAAATCTTATCATTTCAACAGGTATGGCCGGAGGTGGTATGGGACAAGCCATGGGCGGTTACTACGGTGCGGCGTACGGACCGCTCGGAGCCAGTATGGCGGCAGCGGCCGCGGCGGCAGCCCAGCAGACGGCCATATCAGCAGCTTTGCAGCCTAATGCCCAGGTATGTTTTACAAATTATTAGAATAAAACTGGGAGTCAGACTAGATACCTATATGATTTGTACTAGTAAGCGTTTTTATGTTTATATACCAGTCCAAGTTTTTAGCTCTCTGACACTGTCTAACGTCTGAGCAAGTAGTAGTGTCTTCTAAAATACCGTCTGAAATTAAATGTTAGCAGTTTTATATTAGAGCTATATTATCAAACAACAAAATAGCCGTACGTACAATCGGCTCTCAAATAATCCTCGCACCCAGCAACAGCAATCAGCGCGACGATAATTGCCGAAAATAGCCGAGAATCACCGAATTAACAACACTTCGATAATGATCGTATCAAAGACAGATCGCGGAAGGGCCGTGAAATCTCAACGGGTTTAGGGACCGTCCCTTACATCGTTAAGGCCGTGAAATGAATGGCGCGGAGAAATTTTAACTACAAAATCATTTTAGTCCACCCTTAAAATATCTTACAAATGCTGACGCATCGTTATTACGAACCGTAAATAATTGTTTTAACGGATTTCCGAGTTTCGCCACTAATTAGGGGTTTTAAAATAATTAACAAGCGTTTAATAAAATGTTGGAATTGATGAGAAGTTTCGAATGCGCAAATGAATACATCAAAGGTATTGCAAAACGCTGATACATGGTCAATTTAACGGATTTCTATAAATCTCTATAAATTAGGGTTCTAGGAAAAAAAACTAATAAGCGTTTAATACAATTTCAGGATTGATGAACTAGGGATATATATTTCAGGTAGATATTCAAACATATACATCAAAGAACATCTTGTGAAGTGCTGATGCATCGCCAATTTGGAACGTGTTAATCGTTTTAACCGATTTTCGATATTGGTCACTTACTAATTAGGGTACTACTATTAAAAAACTAATGTAGATACGGTTCACCTAATTAAAAACTCGATTGTAGTAGGTAGTAGAAACTAAATACCCGTCAAATCCATTATCCCTAGAAAAAACTCATTCAGATCAACACATTACGTGGTTAGCACTCATTGGTTAGGCTTAATACACACAGCGCGACAAAAGTCGCAGCATTTTGTCTTAAGTATGACGCAATTTCATTAAAAAAAAAACATTGTACAGTGAACATCAAAAGTTCTTTTAGTAGCCTGTGGTTTTGTTTTAAGCAGATCAAAGACTTTGCCTTAAAGTTATATACGTTGGAAGTTCGGGTAAAAAGTAAGTTTAAAACATCAGACGACATGAATAATACGGTTGTTGACTATTTTTGGATTTAGATAAGGAATTTCAATTTGATAATGACAACTACATTTGAACCATTACATGCTTTAATGCCACAAGGCATGTTTGGCTAACTAGTATTCAAATGTGGGCTACAAGTTGATTGTAGAGCAATCGGAGCTGGTTTTCAAATATTCTTATCAATGAATATGTATGTCTCTTGATATAGTAGTCGCTATCAGATTCAGATTCTGAACAAAGCAATGTCAAGTATTGCGTTGCACTTTGTAGATATTAAAAATAAAAAATAATATTCCACAACCAAATTAGTTTATCTATACTAATCTATACTTCTATACTAATATTATAAATGTGAAAGTTTGGATGGATGGATGGATGGATGGATGTTTGTTACTCTTTCACGCCAGAACGGCTGAACGGATCTGGATGAAATTTGGCACAGAGATAGATTGTAGTTTGGAATAGCACATATGCTACTTTTTATCCCGGTAAAATGTATGGTTCCCGTGGGATAGATTTGTTTACATTTTTCATAGAATACCAATAAATTCATTTTCTCATACATTTGATTCTGAGGTGGTACGAAGTTCGCCGGGACAGCTAGTTAATTAATAAAACGAATAATGTGTACATTAAAGATTTGCGAGCCGTTGTCAAGTAAGCCGTTGATAACGAGGCATTGACAATTTAAGTGTTTAATGATATAGAAATAAAAAAAAAATCGCAACGAAAATCTGTCCGTACTCTTCAGCCTTCCGCCCCTCCCGGCTCGCTCTCTCGGGACCTCTCCCTTCGATTTAAAAACTCCTCCATCTTCCCCTCATCTATTTGACGTTTAATCTCGTGAATGTGACGTCGATGTGTTTAACACGAGTTTAGGCAGTTGGAGAGGGCGTGATTTTGACGATTTTGTTTTCTGGTTTATTGGATTATATTTGAGGGGATTGTATTATAATTCGGGGGGTAAATGAGAGCCTAGAGCTATTTTATTCTATATGCTCTTAGTCATAGGTTTTAGAATCCAGTTTAGACTGTATGAATCTGAAACTCACAAAACAGAGAAAGAACCGAAATTCTTTGTAAAAACTATAGTTTTATTATATAATTCATTTGTGTCTCGTCATTAATGTCCCATTATAAGGCTCTTTATTGTAGCGGTCTTGACGGATCAGTTGTCATCATCTCGTGGAGTAGTTAGAGGCAAATGTGACTCTATTGGGCCCTGGAAGGGTCTAGGCATGTTCTAAAATGTTGTAGGATAGTGGGGTAGTGCTCTTTCTCTTTTGAACACGCACTGACATATGGCGGTGACGTCACGGCCCGGTAGCTTTTAGCCGTTTTGGATTTTTTGTTTGATTTCGTTACTACATAGTTTAAATAGTATTCTTTAGATTTTTTTCAAAAATAAAATCAATTACTTTATGCAACATAATTAATTTATGCAATAAAATAACAATATGCAAATATGCAATCAAATTATATCACAGTTTTAGTCCATATCAAGTCACGATTTACAATCAAAGTTGGATCATATCTACATCGCCTCATATAACAGTTAATGGCTTTTAGCCAACTAGTCTGTGAACCTGTATAAGGCCCATACAACAATTCTTTGGTTGATAACGAAAGCAATCTGATTGGAACCGTACCTAAGAAAATGGCTGGTGGTATATCGAAAAACCGGTTTAAAGCCATTCAAATAATCTTTGTCTAACTGTGTACTTATAATATATCGTTTTAAATATTGGTTATTAGTCTAGACGAGCGACAGTTCAAATAATATCTGGTTAGAATATCTGAAATTGTTGGTAATTTAAAACTTATTCGGTTAACTATAACTGAAACCGGTGTTTTAGTTATCAATTACAATGGTTATTACCGAAATGGCGGGGTACTTTCTCGTCATTGCTACAAATTAAAATTGATGAACAAATAAGCAAGATTACTCGTCAGTGTTACAAATTAAAATTGATGTGCCTAATAATGAGAGAAATAAGCAAACAGTTACCAATGTCTCAATAAGTGGTAATAAAAAAATAATAATTTTCCAAATCGGTTCATAAATGACGGAGATCTGAGGTACCTAACAAACATAAAATAAATACAACCGAATCGAGAACCTCCTCCTTTTTAAAGTCGATAAAAATGGTTACATTCGAATTGTGAATAGTGTAAATAGAAATACTATCACGCCTGTTATATACGAAAAGATATTCAGAGATGTTTTAATATACAACCACCCAGTAGCGTTGTAGTCACAACATTACTACCTTGTTCAATCTCCTGTCCCATTTTCTTACATCGTCGGCTTCTTAAAAAGTATATTAAAAAAAGCAAACTATTATTCACACCCGCCTAATCATATTCCCAAACTGTGACAAAACATTTAATTAACCGCCCCGAGCATCGGCGGTCTTTTCTACCCCCTTTGTGATATTAATAGAGGTAGCATATGATGAGAAGGCGTTTTCACAGATTAGCGTGTCGAATCGACCCCGCCGGTAGGAAACAATATAATCAGCTACTATTGAAGTGTTAACACGTATGTGCCGAGTTTACCTGTGTTGTATTAAAAATGGTGATTGGGCGGTTTTCGACCCGCTAGGGCTGGCGAGAATAGAAAGTTGTCGATACTCTTTTTAAGAATTTAACTAGTGTTCTTGGGGAATTCTGCTTTGTGAGTCCAGAAGTGGCGAATGCGATTTCGATCTTGATTCCTTGGTTTGTAGCACGGGTCTTGCATATTTTATGTTTTCCTACCCACAGACTGGTGTATAAGTATCAACAATCAAGTGCTTATAAGAATAGGGCCAACTAGTTTAATACCATACGTGTTGACATACCATTGTGGTATTCAACTAGGTATATGACAGTCTCTTTAATCTGGCAATCAGCCTCCAGATCATTTTCTTCCATTTTTTTTCTTTTGAATTATTTCCCGGGACTTGTTGACGGTCAAGCCGTCTTCATTGAACTCCACTATAGATTCTGAAATACTCACACCACCCTCCTAACCAATGGAAGTATTCCCGATACCTGGCTTTAGGCTCATAACATTGGTAAACCTTATGGGTAGGTACCATTGGAGAAATTTGAGTGTAAAACAAATGGTATCTCTATGCGAACCATAGTTACGCTTAGTTTTTACGCAACTCGCAACAACCGCACCAGTTGGCAACCCTAATTATATCCTGCTACCTTTCGGGTATCTTTAACGAACCATTGTAGTTTCAGCGCTCGATTATATTGATCGATGGTTTATCTATGGGTTAATATGGGTTGCTTTCACGGTTGCCGCGCGGTTGTCCGCTCATTAGCGAGACTGATACGGTGTAAAATCAGTTTCGAGGTTACAAATTCGCTAGTTGCCTACGAGTTTTTTTTACGAAAAACAGTTGAAGACGAATTTTCGCTAGGGATGTGATGAGATCGATTATTTTTAACGATAGCAAGGAATCAGGTATGACATTCAGCATTTTAATCATACTAAACATATCCGTTACTGTTACAAAACGTGTGTAATTATAATAAAAGCAGGTACTCTCTGTGCATATACAAGAATATTGTGTTAAGGTACTTGCATTCCGCACGCCGCTGCTACAAAGCTTCAGAGACAGGTGACAAAATGTCGCGGCGACGCGGGCAGGTGTCGCCTGGCAACAGCGACGCTACCCATTTAAATTATTGGATTTGGGTCATTTCGCCCCGCAGTTTGTTGGACCCGCGCGCCAAAAGGACCCACTAAAATAATTTTGTATTTGTAGAGTGTCTATTCGGCCAGCGGGTCCAACTAACTCGAGCTGAAATGACCCATACCCTATTATTTTGTTTATGTGAGCTACACAGACACTCAAATTGTCACAAATGTCGCGATGTAAATCTGAATCTGTCCCTGTCTTCGTCGCCTGCGCATATCGTAGTGCCTGGAATATATAAACTCCAACTGCAACCTTTTTACGAATATACTTAAGCACGTCCATTGACGCAATACTAATCATTCGTACAAACTTCGTTCTCCCGATCATAGAATCTGCAAAAAAAAAAACTAACATAATCGTTTACAATGGATAGAATTACTTGCGCTGTCACAGTTTTCGCGTCGAAAAATATACGTCATGGTGTAAAGGCGGAGAGACCGGTCGTATATAAATGCTCGTAATAAAATAGCCGAGCGGCGCGGGCGCAGTAAACCCTCGAGATGATGTCTCTGCGTCGTACTAATCCTGATTTAGCGCGCTAGCTGTGAATGCTGGCCGTATGTTATGCGTTAACAGAGGGTAGGTATGGCTGAGTAAGACGGCGAGCTTGTGTGTAGACATGTTGGGATGTTTTATGAGCCCTCTTAAATAAATACCCTTTTAACTAATAAATCTGTACCTGGAAACTGGTAACTAATAAATAACCAACATGTTGCTGAAAATTCTTAAAGGTTCTATGTCAATTGTAATAAAATTAAAAAAAAACGGTTTACTATGCCAATGTTTCTTTGCGAGAAATAAATGTATGTTTATAGAATAGTACGCAGATTAATAGATCACATTTAAGTATGAAGCCATAATAAGCAGAATGTGGAAAATGTCGTGCTGCAATGAAGTTATGTTATCAATCAGAAAATCAAGAAACATATCGCCTTTATTATATAAATAAAACTCCACTTAGCTTTGTTCGATGAAACATTTATCTGTGTGTATCGCTTCCAACCAATATTTTCCTCACAATATTGTGTGTCGGGCTTTACTTCATTAAACATTTAAAAATCGAAGCTTTATTCGATACCATTGTTGAGAATGATTTGTGCGTCTGACCGTATAAAATTCAACAGTACAATAACATTTCACACAATTCTCAACTTAAACGTTTCGAAGTAAAGTAGCAATTGAATTGGTGCATAAAAGAAAATAGTTTTATTAAATTTTCATTGAAATTATGTTATACTTCACTAATTCTCACTGAAGATAGATTATAAGTTACAATGAGCTTATACTTAAATTATACTTATCGTATTTGTTGATGTGTAAATATTGAGTAACGATTGGATTTATGGTTTGTTTACTAGGTATTTAATATTAGATTTATGATCGTAAAAAATTATCTCTATATTCGATGTCTATGCACAACTGAGTTAAGTCGGATTTTTCTCGTTTTTTAATTCATTATCCGTGTACACATTGCCCTACGAAATAAATAATGGTATTATCTTTAGGTATCAAATATTTTTTGATTGGAATGGATTTCGGAATGTTTTAAAAATAACAAAATAATGTCTTATTAGCTTAGCAATAAGATACTGTTTAGTAAATAGCAGTCACATGTAATCATACAATCTAATCATTATTTAATGCACCACCAATCTGACGACTGTCGGGCATTTTCTATTGGTTGGCCTGGGTCACGTCGGGGCACCCCGTATATTCTTTCTTTCTTTCTATGGACAGTAGCTGTAGAAAAAATAAAATATCCTCGGGTGTCCGATAAATACACGCGGCTGCGCACACAGTAAAAAAAACGATCAGAATCTCTCAACAGTAACCCGAACCCATCGACCAACTGAGCAGTCGAAATAATCCATTACTTTTTGTCCACAGGTCGGATCATCAATGGAAATATCGAAATACTCGCTGGAAGCTGAAAAGTACCGTAGTTACGGTATGTACCATGACCCGTCTCGGGGATATCTGGACTCCGCGGCCCTCTCCAAGGCCTACATGTACATGGACCAACAGCAGCAGAGGTCATACCCTATGGACATCAGCAAGATGTACTCCGAGGCCTCGGCCGCAGCCATGGCGGGCCTCGGCTCAGTCAACTCCGCGCCGTCGAGCTTATCCCCGAGGTCTCCAGCAGAATCTCCAGACATGACCCCCAAAGCCCAGGACAGGACTGAAGGCAGTTCATCTTCGGGGTCGAACCCGTCGCCTTCGTTAACTTACTACCAGGGGTCGTCGAGTATCCTGATGCCCCAGTACCCTGGTCAGTATACGCAGAGTACTCAAGGCGGCCCCGAGTTCCGGAGGCCACTGACTGTTATATTTTGACCTGAAACCTAGTTTGTTATATTGTTGTTTATTTATTTAAGTTGTTTAGCGTTTGGACTGCGGATGCTTTTTTAATTCTGTGAAGGCGTTCGTTAATTGTTTGAGAAAATCATTTTACAGATAATTTATAAAAATCGACATTTATATCGGTGCGATGTAACTACAATGATTGTTTTTTGTTTAATCAAAGGGTATACTTACTCGAAAAAAAAGAAGTTTAAAGTTGTTTAAACTTCATTTTTAATTCGATAATTGATAAAACTTATTTCAATTAATAAATATTTTTGATAAAATATTTAATTTCAACGTCCTGGTGCTGGACTTTTTTTTTATAATTTGTATCTTATATCTTTTGTGGTCCAAAGTTCCTTCTTGATTTTCCTCTTGTAGAAATTATTATATACCTACCTGAATAGGTACGTATATTAATGTAAGTTTCAATGTTATTTTGTACATTGTATATAATAAGTTAAGTCTTTATCGATACATAACTTTTGCACTAGCTTACGTTATATTTTGTGTACTTAGCTGGATGTGAAAAATAATTTTAGAAAAAAAAATAGACATTATCTAAGAAATTCAGGAATGTACAAACTTAGACTATCATTAAAGAGTTTTAATTATACACACAAATTAATAAGTTAGCCACACCAGATTTATAATGCGTTCTGTCGAAGAAATCAGCAATTTTAAAGCAATTTGGTGTTGACTGTATCTGCGAAAGAAGTACACTGAGCAAATGTACCTATTTAAAATTTGTATATAAATTCACTAGCGATTGCAGTTACGTAATGACGCCATTCAAGAATAAATATTGATTAAGAAAATACGTGTATTAAAAATAAAACGGTGATGCTATTATGATAATCTGAATAGTCCAAATTGAACTACAACGACTTTGGATAGAGCTGTAAATATTATAACAGAATATTGTTAATTTTATTACTTATAGCTGTTGCCCACGTCTTGATATCGATATTTTTTTAATTAAAAAAACTTATTAAAATATGAAATAAAACAAATATTACATGTTAAGTGAATCTTACCACAATACGTTAGTGAAAACCGCACCCAAATCGATGAAGCCGTTGCTGAGATTAGCGCGTACAAACGCACAGACAAACAGACAAAAATTCTAACAATCATTGTTTTGGGTTCTATTGCGTTGATAAAGGCCCCCAACAACAGTTTTTCTCATATATCTTCCATGTACAGACGGCGACCAGTTACATTTTTATTGTATGTATAGACTAGATGATAATTAGGTGAGTGTCATTTTGTAAAATAATGATGACTAAAATTTGGAAATCGGTTTTATTATTATAAGGTTTTGAGACAATTTTGATTGAACTTCTTCATAATATACATTCCATTACTTTAAGTCAGATCTGGACTTAAGTAGAGAAAAAAATACCACCTAAATAAACTTAAATATAGTTTTTGCAACAGATTACTTTCAACTGTGTGCTAGATTGAGCTATAGCTATTGCAATTGCGAAGACAATTGCATTTACATAATGGCTCTTTCAATTTAAACTTAGATACAATCTCTTAAGTAATCTTAATGTTTAGTTATTTTTAATGTGTTGTTAAAACTATAGCTGTCTACGAGTTATGTGTAAATTGTCAGCCATTTTTAATAATTTAATGCGCCCATTGTGGGCCCTACGAATGTGCATTTATCGTGTTGCCATATGAACAAGTAATTTCATTCAATAATAATTGTCCGAATAAACGAGTAGGTACCTACATTTTAAATAATAATGTTAGCTGTTGTAATTTATGAGAGATGATAAGGTTTATTTGTATTATTGTTGTAAATTTTGAAGTCGATTGTATATCTCGAATAAAAATTATTATGCATAATTAAAAAGTAATTAGAAAAAATCTATTATTGTATTTCATTTTACGTACACCGTGAAACCGAAAAATAAACGGTTTTCTTCTCGGTAGGTTATGGATATTTATATAAATACAGCACTCAAGTGTTAGATATACGTTGATGATTAACTTAGGAAAGAAACCTTCAAATATGTTAAGAGGGCAATCAGTGAGTGTACTTACTTAAAAAAAACTAGGTATAGGAATACTATAGGATGGAACTCAATTTCGCGAGCGGCCATTGTACCTTAAATATTCACGATATTTATAGCAAACATTATTCGATTTTTAACGTTATTTTTAAATATATTAGAAGGTTTTTTTTAAATTAAAATTGGTATCAATATTGTTAAGATAATTTCTCTCCCGGTTCAGTACTAAACTGCCAAATAGAAGGGCTAACACGTAGGTCAAGACAAAACCCACTTTGAAATATTTTTCACCGAATCGCTCTCTCGCTTTCGTAATTCAAACGAAGGATAGAGACAAAATCTATTTATCTCACATTCTATCTTGTCACAGCCGCAGCCGGCTGTGCCACGAGTGCTGCACAGCGGGTTAGTAAAAGACTTAATTGATTTTTAAATTACCACATCACTATAACTACACTTCACCATAAATAAATATATCATTTTTTTGACACCACTAAACATATTTATTCAATAATTATCACCGCTCAATGAAGCTTAAAAAAATCACTGAAATAATAAACGAACCTAAATTACCAATTTATTTAGTTAGCAACCAAAACGGTATACCTTTGAATTGTGTACCCTATTTTGATAAGGTTAAGACCGGCTTCAAAATAAATTATGATATTATGAGTGATAATATACCTAAATAAAGATTCGAAGTGCACCCTCAATGTTTTTAAATAAAACATGCGCGTTGGAGAGATATCATTGCGCTGGGGCGCAAGGGGTGATTTGGCATAAAATAAACAACTGGGCTGCCCTTTGTGCAGTAAAATACGCTGTAATAACAAAACCAATGGTACCCTCCGTGATTGGAAGGTGAACACGTACAGGATGATCCAAAATTAGTAAGTACTTTATAGGTATACAAATCATCAATCATTCAAATCGCAATCATTTAATGTAATTGACATAGGTCAATTACATTAATCAATCATTTAATGTAATTGACCTATGTCAATTACATTAAATGATTGCGTACCCGAATACTTATGAAAAGCATAATTATAAGAAATGTGTTTATTCCGAACCAATGCACAACTTAGTCTGTGTGAACTATATTTTGTATTATCCCACGGAGAAATAGTTTTTATTTCCCGGGATAGAAATAGTTTTAAAAATGTACGTCGCGTAGAAGCTATAACACCATGCCAAGTTTCATCAAAATCTGTAACGCAGTTTCCCGTGCTGTATAAATAAACAGTCTGATAAAAATTCTACACACCGACACTGTCTAATATAATCTACATCTTGTATGTTTAATCATACCTACTTAACAACACAAAGTCCAGTTATTATACTTACTTAAAAAAATCTACAAATATTATTTATGACGTCTCAATAACTTTATATATATTTAGTACTAGCTGTTACCCGCGACTTCGTCCGCGTGGTATTTAACAAAAAGCGGACGAAGTCGCGGGTAACAGCTAGTCTAAAATAAAAGTAGCCTAAGTTACTCCTTGTTACATCAGCTATCTGCCAGTGAAAGTCCCATCAAAATCGGTCCATCCATTTCAGAGATTAGCCGGAACAAACAGACAGACAAACAAAAATTGTATACATCCAAATGCACTTAGTAAAAAGCGGTTATTTTAATATTACAAACAGACACTCCAATTTTATTTATTTGTATAGATTTTAAGAGATCTAAAAAATTACAACAGCCTGTATACGATCACTTATGCCCTGCCTACACCATTACGACAAAACGGGGCAGAACAAACAATTACGTCCAATGCAGTGCCACCTTCAATTGTTTTTATTATAAACAAAATGAAAACTAATAAATACACGGGAACTCACTCTATTCATTATTTATGGGTTTATTAAAATCACATACACTTTGAGGATCTAGACGTTACCTATGGTGACTAACCATACTAACTAATTATGTATATACTAACCTTTTTGATAAAGGTTAGTAATAATAGTGTAGAATATTTTAAGGGGTCCATCGGTAGGCTGTAAAGGTCACATTCCCGAAAAACAGATCAAATTATTTGAAATAATAAAAATAACACAACGTAGGCACTAAGTGCGCGGTGAAACTGTACTTTATTGCTTTCTCACAGAAAAATCAAACACTGTGTTATACAGTATTTGATTTTTGTGTGTTTGAGTGTTTGTATATATTGTGTATAAACGTAATCGTTATCACCTACTTGTTATCCCCTTAAAATATGTTGTATTTGTTAAATCTTCTATACAAAAAAGCCAGGCAGTTCAGTAAACTGCTTAGAAATAAAAGTTCATAGTACGCCCCCTGTATAAAAAAAAGCAATGGAGAGGTGATCTATGTAGTATACCTACAACTAATTGTAATTATGTTTTAAATGAAATAGGCGGATAGTTACTTTAATCTCTACACGTGAGTTCCTCTTCAAATAATAACTTGTAACATCACTTCGGTAAGGTGTCAATTATCTAACTGCTCCAAGGTTTTCAGTGGAAAACAGTAATTATACTGAATTACAGGTAATTATGCAATAATAACACGTTTTACAGCGAAAATCAAATGCCAATGAAAATGTTGATTTGAATAATAAATACGAACACACGACGAGACATTCGTAACAGTAGTAATATATATTTTCCATGCGACTTTGTTTATGGGAGTTGGAATTTTCAATAATCTTTATCTATTGGGTGCTTATAGGTACGTCATGCAAATAACACAAAGTTTGTATTAAAGCTTATGTAGTAATTATATGAAGACTTTTATTTATAATTCTTCTTAGTTTCATTTTATTTACAATCTTATTTAATTTAACCGTCGCGTCCTCCTGTACGTCTTGTCGTCGTTCGTCGTGTGTCTCCCTCTCCCTCTTACTTATCCACCAGTCCCTTTCACATCTAGTGCGTTCCTTTTCACTACATACTCCATACGTTCCGTTTCATATCATGCGGCTTACGTTCCTTTACACAAACATTCCCACATTTATGTAAGACGCAATTTGACTAATGCTTACGTATTTTCAAGGAACTTTACAATTTTCTTGTCACTGCTCGGACCCGTGTGGTCAAAAGTCAATTTATAGAACAATACACTGACCACACACGCTTTCTTTTGTCAATTTTGACAGCTCTGACACGTCGTCGGCCGGCACGTGGCGGCGCGTGCGATTTTAAACTTATCGGATTTTGACAGATATCTGTCAAAACGTGTGAGTGTTTTGATTGGTGGGTGACGCGGCGTGAAAGTATATTTTGAACCTCTTAGGTACTTACTTATTTTAGGAGAATGCTTATAGGAGAATAATAAAACACATAGAGTAACCACGTGAGAAGTAAGTAGAAAGTACAGCACACCTCTCTACACCCATGCCTTTTTGGGGGGCCCACCTAAAGAGCGGCGAGGGACCACCTGCCAATAGTAATTAGATAAAAGCTGATTATAGCAGGTGTCCGCAACCCTTTCAATAGTCCTATCCCATGTCCATCCAAACATCAATCCCTAGTCCAAATTATCTCTCTATATTCCTGTTCCTCCGTCTGCTGAGGTCAATTCGCTATTTATGCTATCATTTGCAGCAGTTGACCCCAGTAGGCTATCATAACATTTAAATTCTCAAAAATGGTATCTACGTGTTGGATCCATGCCCCGTGCAAGCCTTCCAAAGATCCGATTATAGCCCGTGTGGAGAGAGAAATATAACACAAATTTCATTCGCCTACAAATATGACGCTTTATGATAATAGGTACATACCTAATATCCTTCAAGTTGAAAAAATAACCTACACAAACAAAATAATGCATCATATAATATCTATAGGATTTTTTATTAACTATCAAACAGGGAACGTCAAAAAAAAATACGCATTGTGCTCGCATCTCTCCAGATTTTTTTCTTAAAGAACAATGCCACACGTCAATAGCCCGCAATATCACTCATAATCAATATCACAATCGAGGAGGGGCAATCTTGGAGGTATAAGGGAGGTTTAAAGTCCTCGGAGGGTGCGGCACAAAAGGTGTTTTTCATACAGTGACAGGCGTAGGTACGTACCGGGCTGACAGCAGCTAAATTATGTGTTTACCCAAACAAACTTGGCGGTATCGTATCGAAGTTTCTGATTTATATAGATTTATTGATTGTTTAAAATATGCGATGTGTTTTCTGGGAGATTGCGGACACTGGTAGGATTAGTTGACGTTTTGTATGGGACTGTATTTAGGTATATACAGTGTGATTCGAAAAGGTTATACTAAACTGTGTGCTTCTTAAGCGGATTTGTATTCATTACGCGAAGTCAGAATTGATGTGTTGACTTCTATACATACAAATAAATAAAATTGGAGTGTCTGTTTGTAATATTAAAATAACCGCATTTTACTAAGTGCATTTGGATGTATACACGGTACATATACCAAAACAACATTTTTTACAATGTTTGTCTGTCTGTCTGTCTGTTTGTTCCGGTGAATCTCTGAAATGGCTGGACCGATTTTGACGGGACTTACACTGGCAGATAGCTGATGTAACATCAAATATAGTTAATATTAAGGTTAATTTTATTTTACAAAAACTTTTTTGTTAAATACACGCGAAGTCGCGGGTAACAGCTAGTTATAAATCAGTTTTGTTCCCCACAAGTGTCAATTGCGATTTGTGTGAACATTGTTTTCTAATTATCTCTCGGAATCTTTCTGTATAGGGTGATACAGAAACGGTGTACTAAACCTGATACATGAACGACTTTAGGGCATTGGTAAACACCATGTGAAGACGTCCTATGATCAAAAATGAGCTTCAGAAGCGCAAGTCCATGGCTTAGTATGCCATTTCTGAATCGCACCGTATACAAATTATGTTATAAAGCCAGTAAACATAATCATTTCATTTATAAAGCTTATTTTGTCCATATAATCCATCATGAATTTATAATTGAAACACATTCGAACGCAACAATGGGACATCACATTGTATATATTAGAAGTACTATCGCGTACAGTCACTCGCATTGTGGTGTAAGCAGATTGATATCTGGGCCCATACAATGGTATTTAATTACGAGATGTGTGATCACGCCTACCGCTTGGGGTGGTTAGGAAATGTTCTGTTATCTTTTTGGGGTTTTATTTTGACAGCTTTTTTAAGCGAGTGTACAAAGAATATTTTTTAAAGAATTGACGGGGATATTATTTTCAAATTCACCAATTTTGGAAATATTGTCTGTCCCTCAGACTGTCTGTTTGGTCTGTTCGCGTATAACTCAAACAATATTGGACAGATTTTGATAAAAATTGGCATAGTGATAGCTTAAAATGTGAGTCATGGTGTAGGATACATTTAATCCCGTTAAAGTTATGGGTTCGCATGGTATAACGATAAAGCTGTTACTCAAATCCACTAAGCTGATTTTAATGAAATTTGGTACGATGATTGCTTATAGTATTTTTTTGTCTTTGTAAATGAAACGGTTCCGCGGAATGGTCAAACACTGTAGGCACCATTTATCGCTCAAAATTCACGAGATGGATTTTACAGAACTAAGCAAAAGTGATCTTTAAATATCTGACCAAAAACGTGTGAGGAACAAGGAAATCTTTACTCATCAGTAAGATTCAAAGTTCCAGTTTCATGGTTCCAAATATTAAAATCTTAACTCACATAGATAAACATATCTAGATCAAGAAAATACCTATCAACCGATACGAACACAGGATAAGCAGGAACTTCTAATCGTACTGGAAATGTCATCAAGAAACATGCTGTCTCTGTCATACCGATTTATAAAATCTGTGGTGTGATAGGAATGGAAGACGCTTACGTTACCGAAAAAGATCCTCTTTGAGCCACAGTTCGACACTAAAGACGCAAGTTAAGTCTTACTCATACGTTAAACATACAATATTGAGTCTATGAAGCCTGCACTAGTAAGGCGACTCGGATTCACCTGACAAAGCAACGCCCTGCGCGGCTCGGTGGGGACACCCACCCGAGTATAGTGACCATGATGAAGGGGAAAGTTGGGACTATTTCAGTGCATTTTTAGCGCACGGATTGTCATTCTATTTTCTACATAGGTAATAACAGTCGTTACGGACGTCTAGAAATTTCAAATTCATCAAAACAAAACTTATAGTAATAATATCGCCAGACTAACACATTAACTATACGGTCCCACACTAAGCAACGCTTGTATTATGGGTACCGTACAATGGACTGGGGCTGAACCCAGTATTTATTACTTATATAGATATCCATGACTTGGGTACAAACATTCGTGCTCTTCACACAAAGTGTGTCCCTACTAGGATTCGAACCCGGGACCCTCGTCACAGAAAGCAGGGTCACTACCGACTGCGCTAATCAGGCCGTCAAATCTATATAAATATTAATTATATTAATATATATATATTTAAATTATATTTTTAAATATCGAATACGTATAAGTACGTCTTTATGATGTCGTGATGTCTTTATGGTTCAGCTACACCTGTGACTTAGTGCGCTAATTAGTGCCTTAATAATGTCACTAAGCAGATGTGGCCAACGTTTAATACATCAATTTACTAACATTACGAGCTTTTGGAAGATTTACATTAATGTAGCCAAGCGCTTAACGTGGTTTTTAATGGCATTATCATATAGGACAAAAGTTTACCCAGATGTATAGCCGTACTATAAGAGAATATCCCAAACCCCTGCAAGATGATGGTCACCGTGTGTCCCGGGCGGCCGGGGACGTGACGTCTGGGCACAATGCCGCTGCGTAATAATATAATGGGCGTCGACGCCACTTGCTATTAATTAAATTTAAAATTTTCATTGCCCCGCGGGAGCGCCGCGCCACTTGCTTCCACGTCCGAATCATTTATATTCATTATCATTTTTACATACCTATACGCAACCAGAGACTAACCAGAATCAGAATCAAAATATTTTTATTCACGTAGACCATTAAGTACAGTACTTATGAATCGTCAAAAGTTACAAAATACTATGCTACTACTTTACCACTCGTTCGGAATGCCGTTCCTATGGAGAAGAACGGGCAAGAAACTCCATTGTTGCTTGTTGCTTGCATGGTTATTAAACATTATTAATCAGAGAAACACAATTTATGGAAAATCAAACAAAATTGTCAACTTTACGGTTCAACTTCCCGCCAAAAAGTCCCAGCAAATTATAATTCTTAATCTTACTTTTTTAAAATAATTTTCAACGTCACACTAATTTTATTAATGTACAAAAATATTTCCATTCGTAATTTAAATTGATACAAGCTATTAATCTTCGTTCCAAAAAAAAAATACTACCAATCGTTTACATGAATGGCTGCGTTTATAGGTTAAGGAAAAAAAAATATACGGCGGTGTCGGGTGTACCATAGAGGTGCATTGACAAGCTAACTGGCAACCGTTTGGCCAATCATTGGGTGCAACATTATAACAAAACACCTGCCTCTTTATAGTCGCAATACTGCCTATAAATAGTTGTAGAAAAAACATACTTTTGAAAGGAAAGGAAGTGATAAAAAGCCTTCAGAAATTGACACTATAAAACACCTTCAACTTGACTTTATTTTTTTTATTTCATTCATAAATGGAAGATGGGTTCTGTTTACGATTTGCGTTCGAATTTTGAAACCGGAGAAGGCGCGGAATAGTTTGATAATATTGTCTTCTGCCCGCGGGTACGTTCGCGGTACCTCGTGAAACATAGCATATAGCACTCAGGACTAATGCAGTTTCAAATTAGGTAGTGCACGAATGTTCAGAATCCGATCAGTAGATCTCCTCATCCCGTACAAACTTAATTACAATGTCACATCATTGCATAACACTAGCTTATGCCCGCGGCACCCTGGAGTAGGTAATATATATCGAATAGCGAAATATTTTTTTAGAATCATATCAATAATTCCGTAAATTACCCCTACATCCATACTGACAAAGCAACAAACTTTATACCTGTTTATAATATTGGTATAGATTAGTAGTTATAGACTAATCGTTGGTCGACGTCCGCGCGCGATAAAAAATCTTCATTGATCGCTCGGGATGGTGGCAAGGAATGCCCGGCTCCCATGGTATTTTTTATGGTGTGTTCGTCCGTAACTAAATGTCCTTGTGGGATGGTTCTATGACTCAGCGGTTACATTTAGTAAGTAGGTGCTATTATATATTTTAACTCCCAAATTTAGACATTTTATAATTTTTCAAACATCATATAGTACTGCGCACATTGAGATTTGCTTTGCGCGGTACTATATGACGTTTGATAAAGTTATAAAACGTCTATAAATTTGGGGGTCACAATATAAAGTTGTTAATTGAAAGCAGTGATAGGAAAGTTGGTTGAACGCTTGCCTCGGTAACGAGGATCGCAGGTTAAAACCCCGACTCGAACCACTGGGATTTCTGGATTTCATGTGCGAATCTCGTTTTCAACTACGATTATCACTTGCTAAACGGTGAAGGAAAACATCGTGAGGAAACACAACTTTCGAGGAGTTCTCTCAGATATGCACTGAGAGAACTCCTCGAAAGTTGTGTGAAATCCGCCAACCCGCACTGGGCCAGCATGGTGGACTATGACCTAATTCCCCTCGCATTGGGGTAGCCTCGTGCCTAACAGTGGGACATTAAAAGGTCTAGGTGTGAGCCGGCATTTGCACCTGCGATCCTCGTTACCAAGGCTACCAACTTGGCTAGGTTAGGGCAAGGGTATGATAAAAAGGCTATATTTATCCGTCTTCTCAATTTAAACATTTCCCTCCAAGATATAACAATTGAACATAAATAAAAATAACAGAATATTTATTTTTTAATAATCTCAATTGCCAATTAGGCCCGGCGTCGCGCTATTGTCAAGGCAGAAACTTTGATTGGCTCCGAACCTCTGGCACAGAGGCCAATTATATCGAATACAGGCCAATTCAACGCTACCAAGTTTTATTGTGGCCTGCAGAGCCCGGCGTCACAGCCAGGCCGGGGCTCAATGGGCCAATAATTAAAACCGCACTGGAGACCGGCTTCTTCGTTGGAGAGATGGCGATTTTTAATTAATTTCCTATTTGTTTTACTTTGTAGTTTATTGTGAGTTCAGAATTTGTGATTAGGAATGTTTGCTTGAATGGTTTAGAATCGGGTTTGCGTGATGAGAAGCTATGATCATTACTCCATATTATACAGGTTGAATATATGAAAATATTGACACAATTCTTCGAGATTCGAATTATTTAAGGCGCAAATTTCATGAGTAAGATTTTTTTTTTGTAATTATACCACCGGTTACCAATTTTTTTTAAATACAACACAATTAACAACTTTAAAAAATGACCAAACAAGTAGTTTTATTATCACTCTATGAACTAAACATTAACTACAATACGAGTACCAAGATATAATAAATTCACGGATAATACTGTACTGTACTGTACTGTAACTGTACAGTTAAGTTGTAAGATATAGTTCCTTAAAGTATTAATCCCTTTATGTCCGTAGCCGGACTTCATTCACCTTAGAGGCAAGTCTCAAGAGAGCGAGATGGAGTGGGTACTTAATTTGAGATAAATTAGATATTCGTGTACAAGTATTTTTATTATTGTTTTTTTTTTAAATGTGATAAATTAAAGCTTGTGATCCAATTAACCTGGACCTACTCTTTATTTTTATTTCTTATTGTCACGTTCACAGACATCATATAATATTCAGACAACACACGGCTTGCGCTACAAGTGAAGCCGTAAAATACTGGTCTAACTTGTCAGCACACGCACTAATGCGCTGATATAAAAAAAGCTATGTCCAGAACTTTTTAGTCTATGACCGGAGTCCGAACCATTTTCTAGGCAAACTATTTGTGTGTGGCAACATTTACCACTTCGCTATTGGCAACATTACGTCTGAACTAAATCAGTCTGTGCATACTTCGAGATAACCTAACGCCGGTTTTCATGATGCAAGTACCTTGTATGCTCTTGCATACCAGCACTTTTATACCTACAGTTTACTGCATGCAAGAACATTGAAATAAAAGCATTTTTTTGGATTTTATTGCGTTTATTTTATATTTTTGGACGTCGAAACGTCGGGAACGTGAAAACATAACTCGCGATAAAAACCGAAAAAAAATGTTTTATTTCAATAGTATGTAATTTTATTTCGACTTGCATGTTCACGTATTCGCGTAAATATAAGAAATCAGTACACAACTACTATATCTCTAACCCAGCACACTATATTTAAAAACTAACAACATGCAAAAGACAAAACGCGACCCTTATCCTGATTTTAAACTGAAAACAATCGATATATATCGACCACGACACTCATAATCGATAAAAAGGTGTAGTGTCGTCGCATAGGACCCATTCACACGTGACAATAGATCCATACACCCCATACAAACCCCACTGTACCCCCATAGTATTCGCCCGTGATGCGCTCACTTGCTTTATCATGTGATATTAGTTGAATTGAATATATACCCCCCTTGTTACTGAAAGGGTTTATAAGGAAATCGCAGAATATGACGTCATAGCTACCATGCTGTACGGACTGGGTTTGAATCTTGGTCGGAGTAAGCTTTGTGAGATGAACAGAAATGTTTGTAACCGAGTCGTGGTTGTTTTACGTCTATAAAAGAATTTATATTCTTACTGAGATCGTCTCCAAGTTATTGCACGGTACCCATTGTTACCTATAATACTATTTATAGAGGTGTAAATTTAATAGTGTAAAATATTTTAACAGGCCCAACAGTAGGTCATAAAGATAACATTCCCAAAGAAATAAATCAAATTATTAGATATTAAAAAAAATGACGCCCTGTACCGAGCGCACGGCCAAACGCTACTGGGTCGTCCTGTTTAAAAAAATATATTAAAAATAATTTATATAATTATTTTATACATCAACGTGATCCATATAGCATACTGCACTTATACCTTATATAAGCGTTGTTTAGTTTAGTCCCGCAGTTCGTATCTTCATCTCGTAATGTAATAACTTAATAGCATTGCTATGGTATTTCATATAGTATTTCTAGAGTAAGTCTCTCGATAGAGCAGTCATGGTAAGGGGCAAACTTAAATTATTCAAACAAAAACAACGAGTATTTCAATTAAATATGGTAACTTTTGACTATTCATGCCTACCTAACTACGTTTTTTGCCTGCATGAAAAAAAAAGGTTTTTTTTTTTGTTTTTTTTTTCTATATGGCATGCAGTGAATTTCTTACGTCGTATTTCGTACGTATAGCGTCGTCTGTAAGTTTAATAGGTATGTAGTATATGTAATTGAACCCGGTACTTAAATGACAGAAATACAGGTGCATGAATAATGTATCTCTATCTACTCGTTGGAGAATAAATCCTAATAGTACCTACACGAGAATATCTTAGTGAAGTGCCCAAAATCTGTGTGCGTTGTTGCGCGGAGCGACGATCGATAGTATTGTCTGGCGCCCACGACATTGTGTGCGACTGTATAACCATTTATACGAGCTCTATGGAGGGTGCACAGAACTCTATGTGAACGAAAATATAGTTTTCACTGTATCCAATTCGAGCATAATAAAGATAAAACAAAAATGTATGAATTGTCTACTAATACAGAATGATTCAGAAATGGTATAGGTACTAAGTCTGGAATCGGGGTTTTTAGTCCGTTTGTAATCATTACGTGAAGTCAGAATCTGGATATGTCAATTTAACAAAAAAAAAGGTAGGTAACTAGCGATATTATTGTTATTTTGTTGGGTGCAAAATTTATTTTTTAAAATGACCTATAGCAAGTCTGACTTGTCATACCGTAGTATACTCTTTCTGAATGATCCTGTAACTATAAAATAATAATACTTATGACGACCATTATAGCCTACTGATGGACCCCTTAAAACGATTTACACTATCATTGTTAAACCTTATATAAGTCAAACCAGCAAACGGTAAGTATCTAAGTAAATTCGCGTGGGAATTATTCTGGACAATAATAATTCTATATTTATTTACGAATATTGAAAATTAAACAGTAATTGGATATCATACAACCCGAGCCAATAAAATAATCTCAGAAAATAAAACATTTTTCAACACATGAAAATTCCACCAATCGCAACCGACCGTGTTTAGGTAGAAGCGCCAGTTTTCAGCACACCGCCCCACCTCCCACAATCTCGCCAACCGCACAATGGGCGAACAAAGCCCGTACAATGAACACAAAGGGACTAAATGTCTTCCCATTGTACGGGACAATGGGGCTCCGCCCCCAACAAAAGGCGGTATTGTTTCATCTAAATCGAGAATCGAGATTGGTCGGAACACACACTCGGCCGACAAATGTGACGACCACCCGCTGCTAAGATGTTCTTAAAAAAATATTTCTACTACCCACTTACGTTGGGATCCTACAGGCTATTTTCTATCTTACATAATAGTGATTAAGTTGAATATTGTGTGAGAAGAGTTGTAACAGATGCTATTAATCGAAACCCGATCGAGAATTTTTTGATCGGAATTAAATTGACAGGTCTCTATAAATAGTGTTTTTGAACGCATTGTCGTTTAACAGGAACGAATTTCAACTTAATTTTGTATGACATAAGGTATCTTTTGTATTGATTGTTTGTTTTGGATTTTAGGTAGGTAGGTGCATTACGTTGTCAGATTTTTGATTTAGATAATTTAGATGTGGAGGCTGCACTTTAGAGCAATCTATAATTATTATGTAGCTTACATGTAATAATATAAATAAATTAACATAAATATCGCCAGACGAAAACACCTACTACGGTACCACACTTGGGTGCAAACGTTCGTGCTCATCACACAAAATTTGTCCCTACCAGGATGTGAACACGAGACCCTCGGCACGGAAAGCAGGGTCACTATCAACTGCGCTAATCAGGCCTTCCAAACAGAATGTACCTACTTTTAATTCTGGTTAGGTTAGAAATATTTCCGAAGAGGAGTCCGCTCGTGCGGACTCCGCTGATGGGGTCACGGATGCGTGCGCAAGCCCCCCCCCCCCCCCCCCCCCATGGTGGGAGAAGGACCACCGTGGGGTTAAAACCCCTCGCGGGTTATACTGACTTTTGTCAGTAGGAGTCCAACATAACCGGCTTATGTTGGACGGGCTATGTTGGCTTTCCTCCGCTTGCCTCCCCTAGGGCTCGCGGGTATCCATGAGGAAATACCCAAGTAAAAAAAAAACTTTGGAACTATTTAACTACTCAAGATACTTTTTTGCAATCTTTTAAATATAAATACAAAGACCTTGTAGGCTAATACCTATTTGGCTCTTAGGTAGGTACCCACTTAAATTGAAAAGTTCCTTACCTACTATTATTTTATTTAACTAACTGTTTTATAGCGCATACATTAATAAAGGGTTAAGTATGGGTTCAGATTTCTGAATAAAAATTCGACAGAGTAGAGAAAATAAAATGTCCCTAATCGTACACTACAATCCATATAAACGGGCCACACTCGAGATTCGCAAAATTGGCAAGTTGTTAGCCTGAAGGGCGCAGGTTCGTACCTAAGGGGCAAACACATTCGTCTGAGTGTTTCCCGGGCTGGCAAATTGCCACTCAAGACGGGACGGGACGGCCGTGTCACGGTGCCAAGTTGGTTGGCTCAAGGTTTTTCGGTACCACTGCTCGGGTTTTTGTTAGGCTTACATGCGTAGACAACGATTTGTACATAGGTAAGAGAGGCAACATTTCGGATTCATTTTCATACGAAATAATCGGTAGAGTTATGTGTATGTGTATGTATGTTTGTTAGTCATTATTATAATTCTTTGCTTACAGCGACATCTATCGGACATTCCAGAATAACTTATTTTAATTGGCTACAACGCCATCTGTTAGGGATGCTTAGTAACTACGTGCATACGTAAACTTATTAGAATTAAGTAGGACGTAGAATATGGTTGTTTGTTAGTTTGCAGATAGGCCAATAGATGTCACTGTTACTGTTATTCGTGAATGATTATATAATTTTCCTATTTTCCGCTGCATAATTTGACTGAGAGCTTATAATGGTGATTTACAAGACACGGAATATTATTTTATTGTATTGTATTGTTTTTTTTTTAAGAAAACAATTTGAATTTAGTTATACAATAGAGTTGAGTTACATTAAACTGAACTTAAATATTTACAAACACGAAAATAAAAAAACTTAAACATAGTATGACAACAAACTATGTATGTATCAAAAAAAAACAAAATACAACCGAATTGAGAACCTCCTCCTTTTTGAAGCCGGTTAAAAAGACCTTGCCCGCGTAGAATGGTGGCAAGAATGCTGGCTGCATTTCCTCGCTGTATAATCAAACAAATTTTTTGAGCGAGGAAAATTGTTTATTTCATTATTATATTTCAATTAGACCAAAAGAAACACTTCAAATGGAAACATTTATTAGCGCTAATAAAATTATTTATCTGTAAATGTAACAGATCGATTAAAATATCAATATATACGATAATTTTAACATATTTCATAAGGACCGTGTGGCCTAATGGATAAGGCGTCGGACTTCGGATCCGAAGATTGCAGGTTCGAGTCCTGTCACGGTCGAAAATATCTTTTTGCAATTCTATTTTCGAAAGCATTTGTAGTACCTATAACCAAGCATTTGGATTTTAGATTACTTTGGCTCCCGTGGGATAGATTTGTTCTAATTTTTCGTAGAGCAAAAGATCGACATGATTTTTTGCATAGGTAGTGATAGTTTAGGGGTCAGAAAATGTAATATGCTAATTTTTATCCCGAAAAAATGCACGGTTCCTATGGGATAGCATACAGGATCCGTGTTTTTTTAAACTTATTTTTTTAATCGCGGGCTACATCGCGGGCCGCAGCTAGTAGTACCTATGTATAAATCGTGGGTTGTCTAAGGCATTTCGGGGGTGGGGGGGAGTCAAAATCCCTAACCCCCCGCTCTCTTCCAACGGCCTTGTATTTACGATCCTAGTATCACAAAGACCGGGGAAATAGAAGTATGTTTCAATAGATAGAATAAGGTAAGTAGGTATTTATCATAATAATTACAGGTATCAATAAATCCTTTAATGAATTCGTGTAAGATTAAAACCAATGTAAATGTTTTATATAATTCATAATTTGGATACTTTGTGGCGTCTCCACAGAATACATATGTAGCTACTATCGCCACAGTTTATAGTACATACAGCATGATCCAAAAGGTATAGGTAAGTAGAGCTTGCGCTTCTACAGCTCATTTGTTCCATGTGTTCATGTGACTTTATATTTTATTCTTATGTATTTAACATTTTGTTTAGCGCCATCTAGCGGGGTTATTTGAAAGTATTTGGTTCACATTCTGACCATTTATCAACTTTGGAGTTAGTTATTACTGTGTTTACTAGGTGGCGCTGTCACAAAGACAGTTTTATAATAATGCAGCTGTAGTACTAACCTGTTGCATGTATATAAATTGAATTGGAATACGTTGGTAGAAAAGAAGAAGTACTTTAGAAAATAACTCTGATTCACTTTTAAAAATCTTTGAAACATATTGTTTGATGCTCATGATGTATTTGCACAAATACTAATTACAATATAGGTTACTAGATGGCGCACACATAAAAAAAAATCTCTAACTTATTCAAACTTCATGATTTTATATTTTTCTATACATTTCAAAAACATATCTCGTAGAAATTTGCGTTATTAATAAAAACGTTAGTAATAAGTATTTGTTATTTTACATCTGGTTACCGAGGTAGGTACTATTAGAATTGTATGAAAAATGCTTACCCTGACGTGACCTACGAGAGGAGGCTGCGTAGAGCGGGCCGGATATAATGCGGCCGGTAAAAGGGCACATCTCTCATATCCGCTGGTTATATCCGGAATCGACTCATGTGGATGTCGGTAGAATTTGCTTATTTTTAAGCTAGTACCTATTCTCTTTTGAAAGATCGACTATAATAAATATTGTCAGAAGCAGCCATGGGGGATACTAGGTCGTCCATTCATATTAAAATATAATTTTAAAATATGTATGACTCTAGACGCAGGTGACGTGCGTCTCATTTTTCTTACAAGTGTGTCGTTCTCTGTTGGTCTAATTGTAAATAATTAGAGCCTAGTTTACATTTATTTTTCCTTTAGAGCGATTCTAGATCATGTACTTAAATTATATATATAAAAAAATTAGGTCCATAGTCCATAAAATTAAAGAATTACGTGGAATAGAAAATCAACCAAAATCCCGATGCCTCCTCTTAGTCTGACCGAGTAGGTATATAGACATCCTTAGTTACCTTCTTACTTACTTAAAGAAGTAAGTAAGAAGGTAACTAAGGAGGATGTTATGGATACGCATCTTATCTAGTTACTTAAACAAATTGACATTTAAAAGCTAAACTACATTCCCCTACTTTCAACCCTCTGAGTACCCATACATTATGCAAACATTTCCCACAGCTCAGCCAAACCAATGACACTCATACGATACCATCTAAAACAATCTTTCAAGAAAACTCGCCACGAACTGCCAGTATAACAGTGTAAATGCTCAGTGTTTTCTTACTCTGTGGCGTGGGAGTATTTTTTTTATTATTATGAAAATTGCAGCGATTAGAAAATTGATGGAAAGCCACTCGAGACGGTTACTGGTGGAGCGATAACCGCGGCTCCCCAACGATATTTATATGGAGAATCTTGGCAATACAGAAAAAAGTACGAATAAGACGATCAGACGAATGAGCGAGAGAACAAATATATGAGTGAAGGATAGGAGATAGCGTATTTCAGCCTTCGCGAGTGCATAAGTGTGTACCTACCTACCTAACTATTTGTATTTTTGTTTTTAGAAGAGTGTACGGCAGTGTTGTACCATTATCCATTAATAAACATACACACACACGTTCACACACACATACACACGCACACACACACACACACACACACAACTGCATTGTTATAACATTCTGGCACAAATCCTCATGTTTATTTAACTAATTTGCAGTAATTTATTGTCAAGCCAACAATAATACAGGCCAGGCCTAGTGTGGGCATCACAGTTACTCCTATTAATAATGTTTATTTTATTAAATAAATATTTATAATTTTAATTATTATTGAATTTAGTATGTAGGTACTTTTGTAATGTTTTATATGTTCCATAAATAGTAGGTAGCCTACACTGTGAAAGAATTTTCAAAATATCTTAAATAATTTGATTGAAAGATATTCCTCATAGTATAGATATTCCTCAAGTAAACGTAATAGAAGGAAAAAGAGAGGTCGAGCATTTTCCTTGTTGCGAACGCGCTGACTAATGACGGTGACGTCATATGCCTGCAGCTCCTTACTGCTCGTTTTATACCTGATCGGAAACATTAATTTGGAACTTCTCATATGAGAAAAAATAAGTAGGTCCCCGTAGATCTACCTACTAATACAAAATAAATGATTTGATTTGCAACATAAAAAACTGTACTTTTGTCAATTTCAGAGATATTTGGAATACCTATTGTTTTACTGTAATTCATCATAATATACATCATTACTTAAATAATATAACGAAGCAATAAAATTAATATTCAACTGTCATAACCTATTATAAGTACGAGCAATAGACGATCTAACGCTGCATGTAGGTATCAAAATTCCGGCTAATATAATAAGTTGTACCGTAAGGTTGAACCAAGCTGTTTAATCTTACAATATTATGTTAATATTTCTGAAGACAAAACTTAGATGAGAGCTGTATAAAAACCGCGTAAAAGAAAATTCCTCGATTGCGCGACACTATACACCGAAATTGGGGGCAAAACTTTCGCTCCATCAACGCCGCGGCGGGGCGGCCGCACATTCTCGCAAGCCCTTCAGGCGATCTACGCCCTCATAATAAACTTTAAGGGATACTTACAGTGGAAAAATCCTCAAGTATTATTTACGCGAAAAGGTTTTTGCGTAAAGGGATTTCGCGCCATTTGTAAACAAACGACTCTGGTCTTTCGAGGGTATGTTGATAATATATGAAAAATACAGTTTCGCCCGTTTCGATATTCCTTGTGGAGTTGTGGTTGTGATGTTTAAAGTGTGTTTTTTATGGTTTTACAAAGCCTTTACAAGTCCTTTGGAGTCTCTTTACTACATAGACTTTGCAAAAGACGACACGATGCCCACAACGAGGCGTCGAGACGCTCACTTGAAACGACGCCCGCAGTGACGTTTCGACGCTTACAATGAGGCGTCACGATTCCCACAGTGACGTTTCGACGCTTACAATGAAGCGTCACCATTCCCACAGTGACGTTTTGACGCATAAAATTACGCGTCGCAACCCTCACTATGAGGTTTCGCAACGCCAGTTCTGCCCGCGTTCTGACATTAAAAACCTCAATTTATTTTACTGTAACGTTCAATTAAATGGTATTCTACAAAATAAGTAGTGAAATATATCCTGATATTTACGATGATATGTTTTCCAAATACAGTATGCTTGACCGGGTTACTTACAGCCCGGATATGAGGGCCTTTTGACCGGCTCCGTCCGGATCAACGGGCCCTATTCCAAGTTATACCCGGCTGACGGCGATTTATGCCGTGGTATTATAAGTGGGATTGTTTCTAAGTTGTAAAATAGACTTTAATAAAACAGGTTTTGTAAAATAAAACTAGCCCGCTGAGTTTCTTGCCGGATCTTCTCAGTTGTGGTCGCGTCCGATCCGGTTGTAGAGTTAAGAAAAAATAAATAAAATGAATATTTTTATTGTAATGATTTGACTTTGAATGAATATACCAGTTCAAGGTACAGTCTAAGAAAGAAAGTAATGGTCTACAATACACAAAATATTTCTCATCTCAGTAGGTATTATGTACACATAAAGTTTTCCTCTACCGGAAATCGAACCCGGGACCCGTGGCAAGGAAAGCACGGTCACCACCAATCGGGTCGTCATCAAGCCTCAACCAGTGAGCCTTTGGGTAATCGAAGGTAATTTCTAGTTATCTTTACATCGTAATGAGAATAAATCCAATAATCCATGGAAATATTGAGAATACAATCTATAAATGGCTGTGGCATAATCATATTACGAGTAGGTATATCGACGGCAAAAAACATCATCCCATCTATTTATTTACGATATGATTCGCGGGATTCGGGAAATATTCATTCCTTCTGTACGATTTTGTGCTCGAGTTAAAATAATAATATGATTCGGATACATCCGTGTTTCAAGCAAACATTGTCTTATTATATGGTCGCTGTTGTTCATTCCTTTAGTTGCCTTTTATATTCGGTGCGGGCGAGGCGATGTGAGCGCTGTTATATGTCATTTCTCTTGCCAGCCTGTGATCCTGTCGTGGAACGCGGCCATTAGAGAGATTAATCCTAGCTTACTTAAGAGTTAGTTGTGGACCAATTAAAGATCCCTCTTGCCCTATTCTGAATCATACCTAGAACATGTCCTGTCCATTAGAACTTCAACTCTCTGTACGAGTGTCTAAGTACATAATAAGACTGTAGCTTGGTTGTGTCTGTAGGTACACATTGAATAATTTTGGATACAACCAGCCATTCGGGTCGTTATTTTCGGTGCTGAGGCCAAATCTGCCAAATCTGTTTTGGACTGTTAGTCTTTTTGTTTGTACGTCTATTCGGGCATCACGGAATATCTACTTGACAGATTTTGATGAAACGTGGCTTTGTATTAGAGGATAACCCAGGCCGAGAATATGACACTTTTTATCCCGGGAAATGGGAGGTTCCCGAGAGATAGCAAAAAACCTGCATACAAAAAGCTACGCAGCAGAGTTTACTGAAACGTGGCATAGTTTATAATTATAACAAAATCAACATCGACAGGAAATTGTCCCGAAATAATTAAAGTATTCCCCGGAATAGCCAGAAAACTACATTCCACGCGTACTAAGTCACAGGCATTACAAAGTCCATATAAAATAGTACATCAAGTACTTCCGAGTATCAAAATCGACGCCATTATTGCCGGTGCAAGTTCTGAAGGAAGGCCGATCTGAATATACGGTGCTACATTCACTGGATAATAGACCTATAGTGGATAGCATAAAGTAATAATCGCTATCATTCATGCAAAGCTTCTTGCTCGGCCCATGGGGGCGATTAGGATGTGTGGAGGGAAATGGTTGTTCTAAACGTTTTAGATTGCAAATCTTATGATAAGAATTTGTCCAATTGTCATATTATTATTGAATTAATTAGCAATGACATTAACATTATAATAAGTGTATTAAGAGGTATGTAATTTATTCACGACTTACTGTCTCGTCAGACGTTCTCTTGTCGACTGTCCCATAGAAAAGGTAGGTTTAGTTTATCCCATATTTTCCGGGAACTTTTTAAATGTTCTGCCCCCAATAAACCTTATTCGGATAATCACTGACATTAAAAAAAACACAACTCAATGTAGCTGTTGTCAAATCAGATATTTTTTTATTGATATAGTTTTGTTTATACTAAATGTGGAAAAATCTAGATTGTAAATAATATTTTTGGAGCGCAGCAATGTTCATTATTTCAAAACATAAATAATATTGAAACCGAACTCAAATCGTCTCTAGAAGGTATACTCTGAAATTTATGTAAATGGTGTATCGTTGAAATTTTTTATCATCGCCTCTCTATTTGGTCTTGCAGACATCCAGTTTTGTTATGAATAAAATTATGATATTTGATAATGTGATATGTGAAACATCGCGGTCTGAAAAGAACAAAATTTCGAGTATTTTATTTCTGAATGGGTAGGTTGGAAAATAACAATGTTTCGTTCGTGTGTAAAGTTTGACAAGAATTTTCTTAAATCACCTCTTACAATTTAGCTCGTTTTTATTATAATTTTATATTTCGCCAGCGCGCAACCGATAGCTTTCAGGGCTGAAAGGTTTTAGAATTTCGACGACTAGCTTTATTCCCGAAAAAAAAACCTTAGTTGTCTTTGTGCCCGCATGAAGTATTTTAAAGAATATTGTCCGCTACCTTACATTACTAACTATGAGACATAAATAGTCAATTATTGAGAAGCGTAAGACAAAAAAAAATACGATTGCATCAAAGTAAATTGAAATTCTACCCTACCTAAAATTTGCGAAAGCAAGCAACCATCACAATACCTCTAATATAGCTGACAGGCAGTAACAAGTTCTATACAAACAGTATCTACGTGGAAACTGCCAAATTTGGTGGATCATACCACCAGCCGACGGGAGGACTGCTGCGCAACGCCCATAATATTACTGATTTCTTTCACGTCTGGGCAAAAATTTGCTGCGCTCAGATCAACAAGAGATCTGGCTGAAAATCATCGATGCGAAAAAACACGCCGGAATCCGTAGTAATAGTATGGGCTGAGTTACGAGCGGAACGGGTGAAAGAAGGAAAATATTTTTTTCCAGAAGCAGAAAATTTTGAAAGAGAATAAAAAAAACAATATCTAACATTGAGGTAAATACAGATACTATTTTATTGAGTGCCTTCTTCGTTTGGCCTCTAAAATTTGGACTTTGGGAACATACATACATATTCCCACTTCCAGCCACGATCGCTGCATATAAGCCCTCAATTTGTGCAGGTATTTGGACCTATACCATATCAGGCTGGATTTGGTAAAAAAAATATCTAGAGAACTTTTTTTGCCCCAATATGGCGTATATTTAGTCCTCAGTCTTCAGTCTGCATCAAGTTTTAGCCAGTCACTTGTTCAATGAGATCGTCACTCCCTCGCGGCTGCAGGGTGTGTTTACGACAATAGTCCGTTTCACTCTCATAGCTTGGGCTATTTTTCTATGATTCTTATCACGTCTGCAAAGGTATCCCGGTCAAAAAGTTAACTCGTGCGTTCACCGCGCGGCGTCTGACAAACATTCCTTTGAGAAATCATGGGCTTTACCTTCTGTTCTCGGACAACGGTGCAAAAGCGGCCTCTTTCATTTTTTTTTCGCAAAATTAGGGTTGAAGGTATGAATTTCAATGGAGTTGGGTGTGGAATATTTGCATGATCCTGGCTTTCTCCAACTAAGCTAATTACTGTTTCAACACTTCCTGATAAATGCTCGGATAGTTTATTATGGTATGTAGGGTTACTTAACTAACAGTGTTACAATTCCTGTTTAACAACTGTCTAATAGGTTTTAAGAGGTATACGATTAATCTAGCTGAAAGCGAAACCAGATATAGCGTGTGATATCAGAGATCATCCAAAACTTGATATTGTACGTTAAAGAGGTACCTAAAACACCGACAATAACTTTTAAAAGTGTCGTATTTTAATCAAACTTCAATATTAATTCAGGTTACTTAAACTTCAAATAAATTCAAGTAATTTATTTCTGTGCTTGACATAAAGTCCAATAAACATGTCATAAGACGTAATGGCATTGAAATTAGAAACAAGAATTAATGAAAAAATCCTAGTGCTGTACATATCCTACTACTGGATTCAATATCGTTAAATCGTTAAACAAGTTCACTGGACCCCAAACCGTCCGAACAGATATAAAAGACACTAACCTCCTAGACCTCTAATTTAAAACGTACAAGTCGACAAATGACGGTAGGTCGAGTAACTAAGCTACGCGGTCGGTGCGCGGACCGAAAACCATCATTCTCTCATCGACCGCTGGGGCGGCCGGACGTGCAGAGTGTCGAATTAAAAATTAACTATCGTAAGTCGGTGGACGTGAAAATTTATCGGTCAGTACCACTTTGTTTATGGACGAGCGGGCCTTTTAGGTGATTAGTTTCAACTCTAAAGTGATTTAATAGGGAACTGGAGGGAGGAGAAATATTTTAGTCGGTGCTAGATTTACTTCGACAATTACAATCCAGATTTTGATTTCCATAAGAATTTGTTTTAAATATTCCAACTAATTGCAAACATATTTGGCGGTAACAAATTGTAATCTCATTGCCAAGTATTCGTAGATATTAATTATGATTCGAATTTCCAGGAATTTTGATAAAAAATAAACAAATTATAGGTATCCTAAAAGATAGCTGCGATAAAATCGATCACCCAATACATTAGAACTGCTACTTATTTGCCGCGAAACTTTAACGTGCAAAGGTCTAAAGAAGTCAAGTAAAGGTTCCCGCACGCCCCCCCCCCCCCACTTCCAATTGCAGCGTATTCAATGTGCTGTCGGGGAAAATTGGACGTAATCTGTAACGCGCCGGTTTCAGTTGAAACACGACCCTGAAGCATCGTGAGCGCCGCAATCGACGCCCCCAGTACTTTGTTACACTGTTTTTGTTCAAAGATTACGTGGTTTCAGATTGGTTAGGAGGGATTTCTTTAAACATTAAATGTGACGTGATTTATTTGAGACCTTTGGGGCCGTTGAACAGATTTAGAATCTCTGCTTTAACATAAAGTTGAGTTTCGGGTAACCGCACGAGGTAGGTGGGAAATTCACCACTCAAAATGTAGTCACTACCTATTTCTAGTAGCTGTGAATGGTTTAGTTTGGCATCCGTGCCCTTTTACTTACAATACAACTCAGAATCATTTAACGATAATATAATACCACCTGCATATGTACACACCAACTGTACGGCCCCACACTAAGCAACGCTTGCATTATGGGTACCGTACAATGGTCTAGCGATCCCAGCTTATAATACTTATATAGATATCAAACATACATGATTCGGGTACAAACGTGCTCATCACACAAATGTTTACCCCTACCAGGATTCGAACCCGGAACCCTCGGCTAGAAAACAGGGTCACTACCAACTGTTCTACTCACATCCTAGGTCAGGTGCTGTGGAAGATACCATAGTACCTCAAGCACAATCCTTTTTACGCACCGATTTGGTAACGTAACGTCATCCATCCCTCTCACACCACAGAACTCATTAATGGCGGTGACGGTGACGGTACGATTACATTATGAGTTCCTGCTTACCATACTGAATAGAAATAAGTCCCGTCTGGGAGACGCCATTTACATATCTTCATGTCACATCCATTATTTAATTTATAATGCGTATTTATTAATGTGTTATTGAGGCCATTGGAGGAAAAAAAAATGTGTTATTGCTCATGTCTTGACATTGGCAATATACCCGCTAAGGTGTGGGTGAGCCCATATTCATATCCATTTTATTTCATCGCATCTCATTTCGTAAAGAAAGAAAGAAGAACAAATCCCGTCTGGCTGCTACCAATCTTTGTGGATAGCGCAAAATGGTTAATATTCATGGCAGTCTGTTGCGGCGAGTGAAATTGGTCCACATTTTTTATGTCCGCCTCCACTCCGCTCCACACCGAAGTGGAGCAGTCTCCTCTTAACTGTATACGTACTTTTACAAGGGCCATCTTTTTTTTTAAACAAAATTATGCATATATGGAACTGAATAAATACTGTCCTGATACATCCTACAGACATATATTACAACAGGTTGTTACAACGCGAATAAAATCGATGGTAAACTATACTTCTATACGAAATTATATATAATAATAACATAGCACAGATAACACAGTAACAATAACACAGATTGCAAAGCATTTGTATTCTTCTGATAGCTTCGCAATCGGTTGCGTTAGCAACACTCACGGGATGAATTGAATATATTTGATCAAATAATGAGTGTCGGTGTCGGAGGAATATAAATCGGTTGAATGAAAAAAAAAAAGATTGACAGGATGAGAACGGAACAACCCGAATTAGGCCAACGAATTGCAACAAACTTCTGTATGTCAAGATCAAAGTGGTATCCAGCAAGATAATTTGGATGTACCAATTTGTATGGTACACATGACTCTCCAAATTAAACATAACGAATACGCATCCTTCTACGCATTAACCCTCGATAAGTTATCAAAACGCGAGAGAGATTTGATGAAATATCCGGCCTGGGGCGCCCGCTCGCTGCCCGGATATTGCGACCCAGTCCGCGCGGGACATCGGACATGATCAAATAAACGGCCGTGCATCTCATATGCAGGATATATGACGAGAAAAGCGTAAGAAATGAGGCGAGATAATACCACCACCGACCACTACCACCGACATGAGATCCAGTAATTAATATCATTAAATCCAAAACCAAGCGCACCAATGCAAGACCTTAAGGCACTGTGAGCACTTTCTGCGTAGATCGGACCGCAAGCAACAATATATATGAGGGTACCCCGGTTCAAACTATGGCACTAGGACGTCAACCACCTCAGTCCTCCCGTGACCATGGTCGCTGTAAAGCAGCCGAAACGTCGGGAACGTAAAACCATAAAATAAACGCGTTAAAATCGGAAAAAAAATAGTTTCATTTCAATGAGATAATCCCGTTTATAATATTAAATAAATAATAATTGTCATGGTTTAACTATTGAGGATCTGTTCCGCAATGAGCTCTGTGAACCCTATCAAAAACTGGTTGGGCAGGATTAATATACAAGGTGATTCAAAGGGGCCTGTATGTACTAAGCCTGGGCTTCTGTAGCGCTTTTGTAAATGCTATGTAAAGTCAGAGTTTTGATATGTCGAATTTATAAAATAAATTTTGTTCCTAACGAAATCATATTTGTGATTTTATGGGAACATTTTTTTTTATATTATTGTGTTTTTTTATTGAATGGACGGATATTTTCATTTATTGTATGTTGTCTGTGGTAAAGCATAAGTAATTAATTGTGCTGATATTTTTTTTTTCATATTTATGATGTTGATAAATGCGTTTCAGACGTGGTTAGATATAACCTCTGCTTTTGTTAGCATAGACCTTATACCGATGGACAACCCAGTAAGTAAGCTGTACCTACTGCTACCATCTATGTGTGTTTGGCAAGTATTCAACTGTAGGACATTTCAATCAATGAAATCACGCTAACGCCAGTTCCAACGTAGGTTGAC
Source organism: Pheosia gnoma (assembly GCA_905404115.1). Taxonomy (NCBI): domain Eukaryota; kingdom Metazoa; phylum Arthropoda; class Insecta; order Lepidoptera; family Notodontidae; genus Pheosia; species Pheosia gnoma. Next base: position 10,764,549 of record FR989894.1, on the reverse strand, counting down.
CCTAAGTTACGACGTTCGAGAGACATTTTAAGTCCTTGAATATGCGATGGGGGCTTTTCCAAATTATCGCCCTTTTCACAACCAGCGTGGTGACTCCAAATGAAAATATATTCAAATAGCAGAGCCTCCTTAAAAAAAATGGGAATGTAGGTCAGTGTAAATATGGAAAGAGCAACCCTATTGCGAGATAGTATGGGTCAGATTATAAAAAATAAAGTATTAGCTATTATTTCACGATCGGGAAAACGACGTCACTTATTTTACAATAGAAATTAGGCTACTTAAAAATACTTCTACGCTAATAGCCTGATATTGATAGTCTGTGCATTTTTGACGTACCTACGTCATTTGAAAAAAAAAGGAAAATATTAAGTTTGTCCATGATATCTTGTACGGCATGGATCACGTTACGCAATAGCGATTCCCGTATGCAAATTGATCATCAGCTATTCAGTGTTTGGACATTCGTTATGCGTCCGGTACACGTTTGAGCGTTACACGCCTGGTGCGTTACCACATGGGACAAGTTATAAGCTGTAGTGGGAATAAGTCTGCAGTAGTTGTAGATTCAGCAGTAGCGAAGGCTGAATATTCTCACAAGGGAAGCGGAAAAAAACCTCACTTGTGAGTGCACAAAAACCTTAAAAACCCCCATGCAAAGTTGTCTAGATCTCCCAATAAAATATAGTGTATCATTTTAAACTGCAGAAAACAACCAAAATTTTTGTCAGTTACTGCAATACAAAATAAATAATCTTTTTGAGCAAGTATGTACCATTTTTTTAATTCAAAGAGAAGTTGTCAGGAGTCGTGTTGTATAAGTCTTCTGCCACTGATTTAATATGAAATTAAGCGTTAAAATAGTGAAAACATATTTTGTAAGTATTATTTAAGAGCACGGATTTGCGTTGTCTCATCGTGAAGCAGGTTTTTCCAACGTACGTCATTACAGCGGGGGATAGCGTGGCTTAGCTTAGCTATTAAGCTTAGTTTATGTATGCAGGTATCTACACACCCAGCACGGTGGGCTGGGCAATGTGAATATCTGTTGATGTTGTCTCTATCTTTTCAATAAATTAAAAAAGATATGAGGAGGTAACGCAAACAAACCCGTGAGATAAAGCTATATTAACGTGCTAGAATGGTAAACCCAATAGTCACACAGTATTATAGGCGCTATAACACGAATATGAAATCCATGCAACAGTGTTTGTACTTAATTATAAGTTTTATCTCTCTGCTGTCTCTCTACATTGTAGGCTCCTACTCCTTGCTTGCAGGGGGGGGGGGCCTTTATATATTATTGAAACTCACTTTTAGGTATTAAAATCACTTTGGTATATATTTCTCGACAAGACAACATAAAAACATGTAGTGCGCCCGTCAGGGGCTAGAGCTAAGAGAGCGAGACAGAACTATACATTGCCAATTATAAAATATTATTAGTATTGGTGGCGATGTTGCCAACATGCTGCGGCCTCACAATATTTTTGAAAACTAGCAATTTAAACCAATTAAATTACAATATTATTTTTAAATATCAAGCAGATGAATCAAATCTAAGTGAGAATTTAAGAATATTAGCGTTAATTATTTTTATCTTATATTAAATTAATCTTTAAACAATTTTACCAACAAATTAACTTAATAAATAAACAGAACCCTGAACTTCTTAGAGCTTAAACAAATAAAAACAAATTCAGCCTTAAAATTTAAAAATATTCAAATTAACAACCTGCTATTATTAGGTAAACAATCATACTCATATGTACTAGACTTAATTAGACAAACAATATTCATAAATGACATTATTCAACAGGCATAACGCAAACTTTAGTGACTGAAGTTACAATGGTATTACCACTAGAAGTCCTTACTTCTAATGCTCTAACTTTTTTATCTTTACCAGGAAATACTTTTACAACTCGAGCCATTGGCCATGAAAATGGAGGCATATTATACTGTTTTAAAATAACTAGAGAACCTACTTTAAGATTAGGTAAATCATCTCGCCACTTTGGTCGTGTTTGTAGTACAAATAAGTAATGCTTGTGCCACACTTTCCAAAAATCTTGTTTTAATTTAGTACAAATCTGCCAGAATTTTAATCTATTCTCCGGAATATCTACTACATTGTTTTCAGGATAAGAAGTTAAAGAAGTACCTACTAAAAAATGACCTGGTGTTATATATGCAAAATCATTAATATCTGATGACATTGGCACCAACGGTCTTGAGTTTAAAACTGCTTCAATTTCACATAAAACTGTACTTAACTGTTCATATGTTAATAAATGATTACATACAATTCTTTTTAAATGATACTTGGTACTTTTTACTGCGGCCTCCCAGAGACCACCAAACACAGGCGAATATGCTGGGATGAAATTAAATTGAATACCTTTAGAAACTGAGAAATCATGTACCTGTGTTTGATGCCCCGGAGAGCTAACCAACTTATACAATTCAATTAAATGATTATTTGCACCTTTAAAAGTGGTAGCATTGTCACAATGGACTTCGCTGGGCAGCCCACGTCTCGAGATTAACCTTTTAAAACATGCTAGGAAGGTTTCTGTGGTTAGGTCTGAAGCTAATTCAAGATGAATAGCTTTTGTACAGAAGCAGACAAAAACACATATGTAGCCCTTACCTATGACTGAGCTTCTTATGCGAGATAACTTAACATTGACTGGACCAGCAAAGTCTACGCCTACTTTGTCAAATGGACGCGACTGCGTGACTCTGCCAGCGGGCAATGACCCCATCAGCTGCTTGGCAGCGGTGGCCTTTAATCTATAACATAAAATACACTTATGAGTAATTTTCTTAATTTGCCTTATACCACCTACAATCCAATATTTCTCACTTAAACTAGCTAATAACAATCTAGGTCCCGCATGGAGAAGCCTATAATGTTCATTTCTTATAATTAATTGTGTTACATGAGAATCCTTAGGCAATATTAAAGGATGTTTTTGATTGTAAGAAATGTTAGCGTTCTGAAGCCTGCCGCCTACTCTCAGCAGACCCTGCTCATCTAAAAATGGATTAAATGAACTTAAACTACCTTTAATTACTCTTTTATTTTTTAATGAATTAATCTCTTCAGAAAAATTAACACTTTGAATATGCTTTATAATTAAAAATAAAGCTTGTTCTAGTTCTTTGTATGACAGAAATGGCAACTTGTTTTTATTAGAACTTTTTAAATTATTACAAAACCGTAAAATGTAAGCTAACACACGGGTCATTTTGCATATGTTAGAAAACTTATTTAAATAATTAAATATCTCTGAAGACTCTTGGACTAACAAGGATACCGTAGCATTACATAGAGGAGGCTCTGTAGCTTCCTGTGGGATATTATTAATGAAACTATACTCATTATTTTGTAACAATGTTGGACCTTTCCACCATAACATACTATCTGACAAACTACCGGGACTCACACCGCGACTAACCAGATCTGCTGGATTATCCTGAGTGTTGATATAACCCCAACTAAAATTGGAAGTTCGTTTACAAATTACTTTTACCCTATTCGCTATGTACGCTTCAAGTTTTGCAGGATCCCTATTTAACCAGGCGAGTACTATCTGAGAATCAGAGAACAAATATACATCATTAATACTTAACTTAATTTTAATTGCTTCATGAACTTTAAGTATAAGTTTTGATAACAACAGACAAGCATTCAGTTCGAGTCTTGGAATGGTCAGCGGTTTAGTTAGTGGGTTAATTCTAGATTTCGCGCAAAGCAAATAGAGTGACACCTTACCTGATTCATATATCACTCGCAGGTATATGCAGCAGCCATAGGCCACTGAAGTGGATGCATCTGCGAACCCTATTAATTGCAGTGACACTACATTCTTAACATCTATGTTTCTATTTAAATATATGGGCTCCATGCTGTTTAACTCGGTAACAAATTGCAACCACTCATTCAAAACATCATCTGGTGGACTATCATTCCAGTCTACTTTTGCTAACCACAACTTCTGCAATATAACCTTGGCCCTAACAACAATAGGAGCTGCATAACCCATTGGGTCATAAAACTTACATATGTAACTTAATATAGACCTTTTTGTAATTTTAGTTTTAGTATCAAACCTCTCCGGTGATGAAATTTTAAAAGAATCACCTTTAAAATTAACATTTAAACCTAAAGCTTTGTAACAGACATTTTTTTGTTGTAACTCAACCTCATCAAAATGTTTATCCTGTGATGGCACATCAGATAAAACATCAGAGTTATTGGATGTCCATTTGTGAGTTTTAAAACTACCTCTACTAAGTAATTCAATTAATTGTGTTTTTGCTTCTATTAAACTATCTAAACTATCAGTTGAATACAAAAAATCGTCCACGTAACAGCAATTATTTAATATAAATACCGCTAAAGGAAACTCTGAAGCGAACCTAATACCTAGTTCCTTCAAACATCTAGTTGCTAAATAACTGGAGCTCTTTAAACCATAAGTTACAGTATCCAATTGAATACATCTTATTGAATCATTAGGGTTGTCACGCCACAATATATTTTGTAATGAGGTAAAGTCTGGGTTTACCTTTATATTCCTAAACATGTGCTTAATATCTCCAATTAATGTGTAAGCACCTAAACGAAACAACAATATAATCTCAAACAAATCTCGCTGAACCACCGGTCCATTTAATAATAAATCATTAAGAGAAATACCCTTATCAGTTTTAGCAGAGCCATCAAATACAGTACGAAGTTTAGTTGACTTACTTTCATTATTAATTACTGCAAAATGTGCCAAAAAATATATAGGTTCCTTACTAAAATCTAAAGATTGTAAATCTACATAGTGAGCATGCCCTAAGGAAATAAAATCTTTTATGAACTTCTCATAATCTGAAAAGGAACCCTCCCTATGTAACTTTTTCTCCAAATTCAAAAACCTACTAATTGCAATATTAAAGGAATTACCTAAAGTATGATTGACAGTTTCTAAAGGTATTTTTAATGGCAAATCTAATGAAAACTGATTATTATTTAATTCTACTGAGCTTTGGAATACAGATTCACATAATTCATGCTCTGAGCATTTTTCTTGGAAAACTTGAGGAACACTTTCGACCTCCCAAAAATCTTTTAAATTATTATTTATATCAGAATCACATGTTTGACAAAATAAACTTACAACCTTATTAGCAACATACTGTTGAGATGCACTGCCTCCCACAATATATCCGAACCGAGTGTTCACAGCATTCAATGCAGGTGCCTTATGTTGCGAGGACTGGAACTCCACTCTCGTTGTAGGCAGGACCACCTGGAAGAACACATCAGCTCCCATTAATAAATTTATATCACCTGGCATGTTAAAATCACTGTCAGCCAGTTGCAAGTCCGGAGGAAACTTAAAATCCTCAATATTAATTTTATTTTGCGGAAGCTTGCATGTTATATTTTCCACAACATTGCAGTTGACAGTTATACTATAACCAGTTGCAATAGATTGGACATTCAATGGTATGCAATAATTTACATCCGTTATAGCACGGCCAATGCCCATGATCTCAGTTTGAGTTTGCATGGGTTGCAAACCAAGAATATCAATAAGCGCTTTTGTAGCGAATGATGCCTGTGAACCACTGTCCAACAAGGCCTTTACATGCACTTCAGTCCCATCCCGAGCAAAGATTTTAATGCGTACCGTTGGAAGTAAAATTTGTGTGCCATGCTGAGAAAAATTGCAGGAAATAGTGTTAGTTGTAGCGGTCTCATCATTATGCAATAATGTGTTATGGTGCTGTTTACATATACCACACCTAAAGTGATACCTACACTTCCCTGGATGCATGTTGAGGCATATAGTACAAACTTTCTTATTCTTCACAAACTCAATCCGGTCTTTTATTGAAAGACATTTAAATTGCGGGCAATTATAAAGCTTATGAGATGTTGACTTACAGTTTAGGCATCCGACTGGTAGCTTGTTAGCGCTGAAGTTGACAACAAGCTTCTTCTTCACTATACCTTGGTCAGACGTCTCCAGAGCAGCCGCTCTGCGCTCCAAATACTGAAGTAAATCCTCTACCGATGGATCCTTGGTGTCATCTCGCTCCATCTGGTACGATCTTGCTGTGTACATGTCTAATTTGCGGGAGAGAATACAAATTATCAACGGACCCCATGAACTGACCTCATTACATAAGTTTTTTAAAGCTGCCATTTCCTGTCTTACTAAAGACACAAATTCTCGCAACTGTATAGCAGTTGATTTGGTTATGATAGGCATATCCAAAATTGTATTGATGTGATCGAACATAATAAGATGCTTTTTATCATATCTATCATTGAGTAGACGGAAGGCTTCATCGTAACTTTCTTTTGTGAGTGACAAGTTCTTAATAAGATCGTAGGGTTCGTCCCTGAGGTGCGAACGCAAATAGTACATTTTCTGCACATTATCTAATGCACTATTATTATGAATCATCGAAGTGAACAACTCGATGAATGGTTTATAATCACTATACTTACCAGTAAATGGTTTTATATGAATTTCAGGCAATTTTGCATGGGTAGTAGTGACTGTCGGTTTCGTGGCAGAGTTTTGTTGCGAGTCAATTATCTCCTGTAATGTCGCCATCGTTTGCAAATAGGTTATTTCCATAGCCTCGATGTTTTCGGTATCGCTTGGAAACAACTCGAAGACGGACATATTAGCCTGTTCATAATCACGGAAAGTACTAATTAATTTATCTTTTAAGGTGTTTAGAAATTGTACAGAACCCGAAAGAGATTCTTTTCCTGCAATTAACTTTAGCTGTCTAGTAATCGAGGCCTTTATGTATCCTCGTTTGGCTATGAGTTTTTTCAAGTCCATGTCGGACAAGTTGGACTCGCCGCGATTACCGTCAGTCATCTTATCTAAATACAATATTTTACGTAAATGCAACTATCGTTAAAACACTTTTTCCTATATATAAACTTATTAAATATCTAAACTTTTCGTGACGTCTAAATTTTAAAGTTCCGCACAGTCTTATTAAGCGCACAAACAAAATGGCGAAGTTGACGAACGGATGAACGAAGCGATGCGACGCGAAGCTTGGCTGGTGAAGCGGGCGGAAATGGATTCCAATCCAAACTTGATTTGCACGATTGCACGAGATTTGCACGATGCACGCTGTGACGTCACATATTTTTGCTCTTCTCTATTGGCACTGCAGTTCTTGAATATGATGTCGTCTTGTGATTGGCTGAAATGGGCTGCGGCGCGAGCACGCTATTGGGTGTCGCTTGCAGACTTGACGCGCACTTCACACCAAAACGTAGTGAATGTGGCGCCCTCCTTAGCACCGAAAGTGAAACTTCTAGTCAAATCAATACCTTCTTTGTTGTGATGAAATAAAAATGGACGACAAATGGACGATACCACTATGAAATGGTTGATACCACTTTTTTCGAGGCGCTGCTCAAACTTGCGAAGGACCAGTTTGTAGGCTCCTACTCCTTGCTTGCAGGGGGGGGGGGCCTTTATATATTATTGAAACTCACTTTTAGGTATTAAAATCACTTTGGTATATATTTCTCGACAAGACAACATAAAAACATGTAGTGCGCCCGTCAGGGGCTAGAGCTAAGAGAGCGAGACAGAACTATACATTGCCAATTATAAAATATTATTAGTATTGGTGGCGATGTTGCCAACATACATAATCGCTACAACGTTTAACATGTAACAACATACTGGCGTACTGACAACGGAATGTTTTGTGTCGTACGATTCCAAATCGCGTTCGTGAGCGTTCGATTGATGGATTTTGTTATAGATTTCACTGGGAAACGTCGAGTTGGACTGATATTTTGTTGGCTGTTATTTTAATAAAAAATATTTACGTTAATTTTGAGCTCGATGTGGAGATACTATTGCTTCACGGAAACACGCTGCGGATTTTTTCATATGTAATAACTTTGTATTGGAAACAATATATATTATTTTAAATCGGAATATCGACTTTCTGGTTTCATCATTAGCGACCTCTTCAATCGCGTCACAAGCTACACAGATGGCGCTGCAGACGACATTTTAAACAATTGGCAATTCTCCATAAAATCCTGCAACGCGCTATGAGAGTTTTCGGAGCACGTAACATATATACGAGATGCCGACAACAACAGGTGGGGCATTGCGGCCGCCCCGCCATATGCATACCACCCGCCTGGCTGAAAGTTCTTCCCTATTCCGCTAAATTGGTATCCCAGACGTGATCTGAAAACTCTCATAGTGCGTTCCAGGATTGTATGGAGAATTGTCAATTGTTCTGGATGTCGTCTGCAGCGCCATCTGTGTAGCTTGTAGCGCGGTTGAAGAGGTCACTACACACATAATGATTACAAATGAGCTTAAGAAGCACACGTTCAAAAGTATATATACTCTTTCTGAATCAACCTGTATATATGATGTTAATTCACTCCTTAATTCACCTTCGTCCGTAGGAGAATTAAATACCCTCGAGATACCCTACACGTGACCCTGGGTGGTGCCAACTAGGTGACAACTCTACTGGTGGTAGGCTTCGGCCGTGGTTAGTCACCACCCACTGAACAAAGCCATGTCGCCAAACGGCCTAGCCGTGTTCCGGCATGATGTTCGGTGTTGCCATTCATGGATGGCGGGTCAGATCAGTTGCGCTGCATGGGCCTAGTGAATGTAGCGTCTCGATCTACTGCCGCCTTCCTACCTAGGCAAGTATGCTCCATCGTAGATCTCATCATCACTTACCATCAGGTGCGATCCAGATCAAATACTTGCCTATAATGTAATAAAAAAAAAAACGTTTTCTGGATTCCAAAAATTAAAAGTACCTACTAACTCAAAAAGTAATCATACTTTTAAGCGACACACTCGTTCGTACCAAAATGGAATTAATCCTGTTACCTTGAGGCTCATATTATTATTCACGATTACAATATTATACGGAGCGCGGTTAGCCCGGACGGCTAACGACCCGCCCAGGGCTAGCTACATTCACACTGACAGCAAACGGGTGTGGCTAAAGAGTGTCTCAAGCTCGATAAATGTGGTAGAGATGGTGATACATTTACAAATGATTAAGATGTCAGTCATTTCGTGACTCATTTCATTTCATTCCATTCCGTCATTCCGTGAGCTTTGATTGTGTTAAAATAATGTGATATACTAAAGCTTGTATGAACCACACAAACACACATGGATTTAAAATTTGACCTATCTTCACGCGGAATTACTTCGAGTCGGATGGAGTCGCTCAGTTGAGATCCGGTTGTAGAGTTAAGAAAGAATGTAAAATGACAATTTGTAAGTGCCCCCGTAAACCTATATGAAGTAAATGATTTGACTTAGACTTTACTATGAAAGATTATAATTATACGGTACCCATAGTACAAGCTTTGCTTAGTGTGGGACCGTATAGTTGGTGTATTTGTCTGGCGATATTATTATTATATTAGACGAGCACACCAACTATGCGGTCCCACACTAAGCAACGCTTGTGTACCGTACAATGGACTGGTGGCGAACTCAGTATATAATACATATACATATAGATATTAAACATCCAAGACCCAGATACAAACATTCATACTCATCACGCATAATTTGTCCCAACCAGGTTTCGGACCCGGGACCCTCGGCGCAGAAGGCAAGGTCACTACCAACTGAGCTAATCAGGTCAATATCAGGTTAAATAGTAAATGTAAAGTATAGTAAAGTAATAAAATAAATAGTGATAATGATCTAGTATTCAGAAGGACTTGAGATTCAGTGTCAGAGCGCAGGGCACATTTAACAGCATTGACGGCCATTTGGGCAGAAAGGCGACCATGACAAGGAAGAATTAGTATGGGGCAGTCGCCATGAGATAGATCGATGACGTCCCTTGCCTTAGAGGGTGCCAGTGCTAGCGGTGGGGTACGGTGGGGTATGATATGTGCAAGTCCTTGGAAGACTATATCCATCAGTGGACGGTTTCGATCTGATGAAGATAAAGCTTCAAATTCTATTTCTAAAACATTATTGGGCACCTGTATACGTTCGGAACAACATCTCTAAATCCTCAGTGCATAAAGGCTGCAACAATAAACGGAAACCATTTAAGTGAACGGCTAACTCCTACCGAATAGTTTGTTGGAGCGTTTGACTGGTGGCAACCATTGGAACTCAGGACTTAACTGTGAGTTGATGACTGACCAATGAGATTAACGATCGAATTAGAAGATGACCTGGTCGTCGATATTATTCGTAAGCTAACCGTATACTTCACAGTTTATGTATTTAGAGACACTGTATGGCGGATTAAAAGTTTTAGATTTTGTCCGTTAGAGGCGCTTTTCAATTTGCCATACAATGCGTCTAAGAACTTAAACTATAGACTATACAGTTAGCTTACGAAAAATCTCGCACTTGACGTACTGTATGTAATAGAAATATGTAAAGCTACTGTGGGATCTTAAATACGGGAAAAAATAACCGTTACGCCATAACCAGCAATGAATTAATAAAAACTTTATTGAAATCGGTTCATTTATATTAAAAATGCAATACCATTGATAGTATGTCAATTTAAAAATAAAACGATTGTTGATTTGATTTATTACAATTGAACTAAAGAAGCGTTTACAGGCTAGTTTACTCTTTCTGAATCATTCTGTAAAACTTTTCTTTTGCGTGTTTTAAACAGTTGTGATGAGTCGGATATCCAACACATCAAAGAGGATATTAAAAAAAACAACAGAATTTGATGGCTTTTACATGGCAGAAAGCACCTCCTAGGTTTGCAACTTTTAACAACAGATGTCACTAGTTTCTCGATAGCTTCCCCATGTGCGATCGAGAAACTACAGTACTAGCACTCCATGTATTATTAGATGGTACATTAGTCGTCCAACGCCCGTCGCTATAAACACTCGACCGTTCAACTGATGTATTTATTTCCACGATAATTGCGCCTTTATTGCTGACTACGAGCGATTTCATAGCGAGTTATATGAATATCTGCTAGTAAAGGGTAGATAACGGTGTTTATTAGTCTATTTCTTCTGATGAGGGTTGTGGGGGACTATTTGAACCTTGCTAAAGCTATCTTTTACAAGCCTTTGTAAGCTTGCCTTAATTATGCATGCAGTTTTGTGAATGGAATATAATCTTGTACTATTAGTTTAATTGAGTAGCAGTGATAGCGAAGTTGGTAGAACGCTTGCCTCGGTAACGAGGATCGCAGGTTCAAACACCGGCTCGCGCCTCTGGGATTTCTGGATTTCATGTGCGAATCTCATTTTCAACCACGATTATCAATTGCTAAACGGTGAAGGAAAACAGCGTGAGGAAACCTGCATGTCTGAGAGAACCCCTCCAAAGATGTGTGAAGTCCGCCAACCCGCACTGGGTGAGCGTGGTGGACTATTGCCTTATCCCCCTCGCATTGAGGGGAGGCCCGTGCCCAACAGTGCGACATTAAAAAGGGCGTATTATTATTATTATACTATTACTTTAGGACCCTCTCCTGGTGATATATGAAGATATTGGTTCTCCATCCAGACCTTGTGGAGTAGATTGTCATGAGGCATGACGTGAACATGTATTATGACGTCATAGTTAATAATATTATGTTTTTTTAACACTCGATATTCATCAAGATCCATTTTCAAATAAAGCTTAAAAAGTAAAAAAAAAATTGGCTTCTTAATTGCCGTTATACAACCATGCAAACATAATCTTAACACAGACTAGCAGTATTGTACCTACACACCTGCTTACTTCTTCAGGAAATGCAGAGTATTTAAATAGTTACTAAAGATCAAATTTTCCTCATATACAGACAGTATATTACCTACGTTAAGGTTCAAATCTCACCATCACCGTACGCCATCTGGCCCAGATGTCGCGTCGCAGTCGTCACGTGCCCGCCTCGCTCCAGTGGCCTGGAACTCGCACATGTTACCGTCCGAACGACTGCTCTTGAATTTACCTTCTCTTATTCTCTTGGAACTGTAATAAGGAAAATATATTTAGGATGTAGAAAGAATGGGCTTAAATATATTCATTTTTCAACATTTTGATCGTTTGAGTTTAATTTGGATATGTTTAAAAATATTCAGAGACTAGCTGCGCCCCGCGGTGTTGCCCGCGATTAAATAGTATGTCCTTTCTACCGGGATAAAAAGCCTATATGCTATTCCAGACTATAATCGATCTCTGCGCCAAATTTCATCCAGATCAGTTCAGCCGTTCTGGCGTGATTGAGTAACAAACATCCATCCATCCAAACTTTCACATTTATAATATTAGTAGGATTAGTAGGATTTACAGATAAAGCAATGTTTGAAGCATTCGAGATTTGATGCTGGAGGAGACCGGGAAAGAATAGCTGGATGGAAAGAGTGATATAGGATGTACATATATTGAAGATAGTATGAGATAGAAGATTACTTATAAGAAATGAAAGAGACAAGATAATAGGCATGGGCTTATACGACATAGCATAGGAAAGTAGAAGGAACACATAGAAGAAGATGATCGAGACCATGTAAGTCAGATAATAAAAATAGTCGTTGTCATATCGGAAAAGAGAGCTCTAGATATAAATAGGTTGAAAGAGCTTCATCAGACAAGTTAATAAAGGTCTGACCCTAAATTAGAAGAGGGCCAACAGTAGGTTATAAAAATGACATTGCCAGAGAATCTCTCATCTCTTAAAATATTTTACACTATTTTTGTTTAACCTTAGGTATATAATATGTTTAGGTATCTCATATTTTATTTCATTTATACCTACCTACAACGTAATACAAACAATAATAGGTGTTTCCTCTTATTTTTCCGTGTAGCGATACATGTTTGTTTTGGGCCATAAAACAAGCGTCGAGGTCAGCTTAATGTTACGGAAAATTCACTTTGCGGGGCCGCGCTGTGCTGTGGGAAGAATTGATCACTGCTGGGAAATGTGGGCTTGAATCAATAAATAGCTACTTTATGAAAGTGCATGCGAAAATAAAAGAATAGACTACAAATACTCCCAACAAGTTTAGATATATATTTACTTACTAGCTGTTGCCCGCGACTTCGTCCGCGTGGTATTTAACAAAGACTCAACCGTTGGCAACAGCTTGCTCGCACGTTCTGATCCCGCGGGACGCATTGCAGACTGTTGCTATCAAACTTAATCAGGCGCAGCGCTGCAACATTCATTCAACAACAGGTTTTAATTTTTTTTCGAGAGATCCTATTTTTTTTTCTAAAATAAATGTAGCCTAAGTTACTCCTTGTTACATCAGCTATCTGCCAGTGAAATTCCCGTCCAAATCGGTCCAGCCATTTCAGAGATTACCCGGAGCAAACAGACAAACAGACAGACAGACAAAAATTTTAAAAAAGGTTGTTTTGGTATAGGTACCGTGTATACATCCAAATGCATTTAGTAAAAAGCGGTTATTTTAATATTACAAACAGACACTCCAATTTTATTTATATGTATAGATAAGACAAGAACAAGGGTACATATCATAATATTCACTATATATAATGTACCAGCTGCGCCCCGCGGTGTTACCCACGATTAAAAAGTATGTATGCTACCAATCTATCCCACGGGAACCATTCATTTTACTTGAATAAAAAGTAGCATATTTGCTATTCCAGACTATAATCTATCTCTGTGCCAAATTTCATCCAGATCCGTTCAGCCGTTCAGACGTGATTGAGTAACTAACATCCATCCATCCAAACTTTATCTATCTAAACAAATATTAGTGGGATATACACTTATATACTACTGCAAACCTCTTATAAATGAGATCATGAATAGGACAGTAGGCACAAGTGTAAGTTATGTTATTATACTGGTAGGTATCTACTGATATGGACTGTACTCCCTTTCCATTTAAGACAATTTTCGTATGACGACCCAAGTACAGGGCCGTAGTAAGCTGTAATGTTAGCGCTAAGTATTGTCACGCGAAAATTACCTTAAGCTGGGCAGGGAGTAGTTCTTGATAGGGCTTTATAATGGGACCGCTAATTTATATAATTTAAAATGCATTCAAAGTGCTGTTTAGTCCCATTGTATAGGTGTAGATTTAACTTTTTGGTAAATTTAGGTATTTCTCATTTTGTATGGAAAATATTGTAGATCGGATCAGCGCAGTTGGTTGTGACCCTGCTTGTACCGAGGGTCCCGGGTACGAATCCTGTTTGGGGAAACATTGTGTGTTGAGCACAAATTTTTGCAACCGAGTCATGGATGCTTAATAAGGAGTGACGAGTGAGTGAACGACCAGTCCATTGTATGGTACTCATAATACAAGCAGTGCTTAGTGTGGTACCGTTTAGTTAGTGTTTGTCTGGCAATATTATTATTATTATCATTTTTAAACTACTTGAATAACACTTTCCGTCCGTGCGATGTGGTTGAAACTAATAACTCTTATGATTAGTTACTTTGAACTAAAACAAACTTTTATATTCTATTAACTCAGTCTAGACGAGTCAATTACTTTAAATGTAATAGTTTCAAATTACAAATTTGTAACAGTACAGACATATTTGTATGCAAATTGTGATGCTTTATCAGAAGTTTTAACGTTGCACCGGAGATGTGAGATAATCAGTAAAACAAGAAGACTTTGAGATGAGCTCTCAGTTAAACATGACTACGTAACGTTAAAACTATAGGTAAATTATAAACTGACCGAATTGGGTACTTCAGATAAGCCCAGTGAAGCTGTAAAGAACGCTTCGGCCAATAACGTAGTTCATTAAAAAAAATTGGCTCCTTAATATGCAAATGCCATGCAAACAAATGCAACTATCCGATCTATAAATCCAATTATCAACATTTATTTTTTATATTGAGGCGAATACTACACATTGAAATAAAACTAATTTTACAGATTTTATCGCGTGTATATATTATGTTTTTACGTTCCCAACGTTTCGGCTGTTTGAACGCCGGTGAAACACCGGCACTCCACGAAGTCTTTAATCTGTGAACATGTTCTGAATCACACCCGCCATTATATCAGATTGATCAACCACAGATACTTCCAAAAGAATTCCGATTCCAACCACGGATGATACGTGAGGCCATTGAAATTAAAAACCATCCTCATTTCAATAGGGAAGATGGCTGAGTGCTACCACAAACTTGGAACCCAGTAAATAATATAATTAAATCTCAAACAAAGCGCATCATTGCAAGACCACAATACACTGTGTGCACTTTCTGCGTAAATCGGACCGCAAGCAACAACTAAATATGAGGGTACCCCAGTTCTAACTATGACGTTTACTTCATTGCATTTCTACAAATGGTTTACTTCAGTAGAATAGGTACAGAGTACAGGACTCCACGCAGATAGGACTGAAAAAATGTGACACTACATAAATAAGTAGCTGATAAATATAAGGCTGTATATACATCACGTACAAGATGTAATGTATTAACACGCTGTGTTGTTCGTGTGCAGCCATCTTAACAACGGTGTGGCGCTCGGAGTATGGGCGCACAAAGCACGTTTTGCAACTTCGCTACTCACAAAACAGACTGCTTGTTTGTACTGTGCAAACATGAGATGGTAATAGACACGGCATCAAAGAAAAACGGTTATTTTTTTTGAGATTACTACTAATATACTCAAAAATTTTAATTTGATGATGCCTAGTGAGGAGTATATTGATATTGTGGTTTTCTTAAACATAACTTCATTTAGTGCATCAATTTAAACGTGCCAGCATTATCTCCTGTTTATTCCACGCAGAAGTAAATCGCTCATCTCTTTTGCACTACTCAGCATAGATAGACAGCTTGCTGGAGGCGTGTCCCGCGTGGGACGCGGAGCGGGGAATCCTGGTCCAACGGATCGGATCGGATCTCTCCCTCGACAGCGTAGTGTCGGCTATGCTGTCCGGGGAAGCGGCGTGGGGGGCTATGACTGCCTTCTGTGAGACTGTTATGTCCCAGAAGGAGTCAGCCGAGCGGGATCGCGAGAGAGCCGATCCCGCTCGCCGCCGACGAAGACGCCGAGTCGCGCTTCGTCGAGGCCCCCCGGCCCTGATGCCCAGGGCCTTAAATAACGGGCTACCCTCGGGGTCGAGGACGACTGGGGTGTGGGCCCTGGACGTCCGGTGACGATGACGACTCCTGAGGAGGACGGCGGCGGGCGTGGCTCCCCGCCGCCGTGCGCAGCGAGGGCGCAGGGGGAGCAAACATCTGCTCCCCCGAGACGGGCCCCCATAAGGGGGCGAGGCACAAGAGGGGCACCGGTGCGTTCCGTTTGGAGATCCCGGAGCCCCTCCAACATGTGTCGAAGGCGGCCACCGGGGGGGTTTTAGTGGGTAAGAATCCCACATAACCCGGCCCTCTCCCACACAGAGGCCGGGTATCTATCGAAGATTTCCCCCCCGTCAACAAAAAAAAAAAAAAAAAAGATAGACAGCTTTGTAACACCAAAAGAATTTCGGAATTCGGAACAAAAAAAAATAATAAGCCTTCAATTCTATCAGTTCTAAACTCTGTGGCCAGTATAAATGAGCCAAGACTATTCCTACTACATAGAGCACATATTTCTATGTAAAAATCCCACCACCAAGGCTGGCAAAACTTGGCCACCGCTCTACCTGGCTCTACCTGGCTTTTGTCTGGGGAAGTCATAAATTTCAGATCCTAGTTCTTGAAATAAACCACATACTCTTGAAATATAATTCACAAAGTGTCTACGTTTTGAAATGTAGCGAAAGTTGTGACGTGTCCTGGATTCATATCAAGGTAGAGTTTGATTTTACATGATGTTAGATGTGATACCTTTTGTAATGCTTAAAAAAGGATACTACTTGTGAAACTTAGTTACATAGCGCCCAGAAAAACGAAACATAATTTATTCTCAAAAGTACTTATAAGAGCATACCGTATATTGGCCAAACTTACCCCTTTACGAAGTACCTTTCCATTTTCTTTAAATACTTAAAACTGAAAACCGTCTCGCGTAAAAAACAGCCCGTCCAAGTAAAACATAAATAAGACTACCAAGCCGGATATTTCTAAGCTCGCCACCCCAAAAAAAACCGGATCAAGTGGCAACACCAGGAGTGGCGGAATGAGAAAAGTTCATTCATCCAGGACTTGAAGTGGTCGGGATGGATCCCGGCTGTTTGCCGAGATGTATCGGGTCAAGGCTTTTATTTTTGTTTTATTTGCAAAAATGTTTGTGACTTTGATGGTGTTTATAACATTTTGTGCAGAAGTTGGCACAATTTGTTATTTTTTTTCTAAGGGTGCAGTAATATAAGGTGTAACAATGATAGTTTAAAATAGTATAAGTAGTTAACGAGTAGGTCATACTGTTAGTCAAGTGCGAGATTATTCGTAAACTCACCGTATACTTTATAGTCTACGTATTTCAACATTTTGAATGGTGAATTGAACAGCGCCTCTAGCGGACAGTATTACAATTCTTTAATTCGCCTTATTAAATGTCTAAATACGTAAACTATATAGTGCACTATTAGTTTATGAATAGTCTCGTACTTGGCGTACTGATCACTCTTATGTATAAAATAATGTATAAATGGTATTCGTTTTCTTTTTAAGGGAAAGCGAATAAGTAAACTATTCAGCATGCACTTCGTATGTAGCGTTAATTGGCATAAGAACAGGATATCAGAATTAAAGTGCGACTTGCAAAAAATCTGTTTTCTACATAATAACATTTAAAACGCCCAACGTATTTTTCATACTTTTCCTTAAGTAACATTTCAGCTTCATCTGAAAAATCTACGTTGTTCCACAAAGTGAAGGTTTTTTAAGCAACCTATCTACGGGCGCGTTCATTAGTTATTAATTAAGGCTGGCCGCGAGCGAACGATCTCTGTTCATTAATTCAGAGTATCGTCTGCGAGCAGTCTTAACAATGATGTTGGGAAACACTGACACAGGGATCGACAATATTTTTTTTATAACTTTTTGTTTTGCTATAATTATGTATACATTAAAATGGTGACAATTATTAATAAAAATGTCAGTTTGTACCGTGGAGTAAGGTGGAGGAGTAATGATACGTGAGGCCATTGAAATAAAAAAAAACATCCTAATTTCAATAGCGAAGATGGCTGGGTGCTACCACCTACTTGATATCTAGTAATTAATATAATTAAATCCAACACCAAGACACTGTTAGCACTTTCTGCATAGATGGACCGCAAACAACAACTAAATATGAGGGTACCCCAGTTTTAACTATGACACCAGGACGTTGAACACTGCAGTCCTTCCGCGACCCTGGTTGCTGTAAAGCAGGCGATACGTTGGGAACGTAAACACATAAAATAAACGCGATAAAATTCGTAAGATTAGTTTTATTTCAATAATCAAATAGGCGTCAAGAAAAAATTCAATTAATCAATTTTCCCTAATAACACAAAACTTTACATAATCAAAGCTCACTATACCGGTGTAATTCACTGGAAAACGGCTTAAACTGGCTTCAATGTCCGCCGCACTTATAGGATAAAGCGAAGCCTAGCTAAATCTTAAGATTTCATGACTTGTTCGTCCGTTCTTCCTGCAGGGAAGCTTACACAAAGCTGGGTATTAAAAACAGATTTCAATCGACCGGGGTAAGTGCAAATACCTATTAAGAATTCGCGTTGTGTGAATAATCCTTATGATAAACAGCGTGACGGAATGACGTCATTGCTTATTTCAGGGTTTAAATTGAAGTAAAATGTAATCGTTGGAGGCTTAAGTGGTTAGAGGGGAGTCGGTAGCGCTGAGCTCACTTTTGGAATATGATGGGTGACGTTTTGAATATAAGCTTCTTAAATACGAATGATAGAGCGAGTTCGAGAGCCAATTATTAACTGACTTCAAAAAGGAGGTTCTCAATTCAGTCATTTTTTTTTTAATAATATAATAATAATATAATAATATAAATTATAATATTTAAAAGATTTTTAAAAACAAGCTGGTTATATATTGATTTATTATATTTACGCGAACAAAACACATTGAAATAAAACTAATCTTACAAATTTTATTGCGTTTATTTTATGATTTTACGTTCCCGACGTTTCGGCTGCTTTGCGGCAGCAAGCAAAACGCAAAGTAAAAACATAAAATAAACGCGATAAGATTCGTAAGATTAATTTTATTTAAAGCTGGTTATAGAAAAATAATTGTGGCCAACTTGTTTTATTAATACGTTAACTTAAAACTTTTTTTTCAGTCCTCAGAGGCAGCTAAGTGACCCTTACTTAAGGGTATTCACGTAAACTTAGGTTCAGGAGGGAAATACCCTGAGAGTGACGTCTCGTGAATTTTAGTTGAGAGAATTTAAGGATGGGCTTTTTTGTTGCGATGAATACAATAAATACTTTATAAAACACAATTATGAATTCATATAGGACATAGTGAGCTTCACAATTTTAATATTTGCTTCAATCGCCTCGGCTCAGGTTTGAATGTAAATAGCAAATGACATTTGTTTTTTTTATTTGAAAAAAATATACGTTTGATAGTCTGTATCAAAGACGAATAACTACAATATTTTTAAATGCTCTGCGTTGGCTATTTCACTGGCCCAGCGTTAAATAATTTGACATCTCATATCTTTGATATAATTCAGTAGTAAAGATTATGCCCTAATCTCATCTCTATAGTTAGATGGAGATTAGATTAGGGCATAATCTTAGGCACCGGTGCGTTCCGTTTGGAGATCCCGGAGCCCCTCCAACATGTGTCGAAGGCGGCCACCGGGGGGGTTGTAGTGGGTAAGAATCCCACATAACCCGGCCCTCTCCCACACAGAGGCCGGGTATCTATGGTAGATTTCCCCCCCGTCAACAAAAAAAAAAAAAGGGCATAATCTTAAAAATCTATGATTGCTCTATACTAAAGAACTGGAGAAATGACTGAACTGGAGAATACTGGAGAAATGAATTATCATCTGGTTTCTACTTGAAGTGGACGGATTATATAGACCGGTAATTAACTCGAATCTTCTAGAATAAAATATGTCTACTAGCTAAATTGTGTCGCAGTGTTCAGTCGCATCAACGGAACGCACAACAGCAACACCGCTGCTTTCGTATTCTCCCACCGTCCAACATCTAATGGTCGCGGTCACAGATATATTAGAGGAGATATGTTATGAAAGCGGTGGGCTTGCGCTCACCTTATGCCAAAATTACGCTAACATAGAGTTTTCGCCGTCAGTCGACTGCAACTGCACGTCGGTATCGGAGCTCTAACTTTTTTTTTAAATGCCGTGTTATTCCGTGGTTGTGTGCTAAAATACTAGCAGCAAAGTGAACTACGCGAAAGATGGAATCTCATTTCACCAGCCAGTATTAAGTATTTTATTTATTCGTCTTTAAAATCATTAAAAACAACAAATCAAAAAATATTTAATGCCTTTATTATGTTATTTTAGTTTTCATGTAGCACAACGACTTTTTTATTTTTGTACAAAATACATGGTTCTTTAAGTACCACCTATGTTCGCTACTGAGTGAATGTACGAGGCAATGGATAGATCGTCTAACGATACTTTGAATAAACTGGTGCGTCGCGTGGTACGGCCGCTGTATACGGCGACGACGCAGCACGCACCGAAGAGACTTCGTATTGGTTGGTTTTAGCGAGTGGTGGGAAACAAAACGGAGACAGCGAGTTCCCATACATTTTGAATCGCACGGCATATCTCTCGTGATCTGTGGTCGCGGTCGTCATACTGTGGCCTTATCTTCGCGCCACTCCCATGGGTGGTAATCCTTCCACTAGCGACGAGAATATGTATGTTTAAAGTAGTTCTTTTTTAAGATAAAGAGTGCATTTTCACCGTTTTCGAAAAGTTTATAATGTTCGAAATGGTTGTTGTTCTAATGTTATGTAGTTTGGCAGATACCATGGGAAAGTATAAATAGTCAAGGAAAATGTCCTGAGTATCTTGTGATGCAGAATTCATGATACTGCCCCCGAGAGTTGGAATTTCCCGTCGATCTTTTCATAAATATGGCCATTATTTTCTGTATTTTTAAATATATATAAGTCTATCTTAATTACTAATTTAGACCTTAATAAAACTAGATACGTTCGAGCGCACTCGTCACTCGCACGCGTCGGTTATCGCGTGGAGTGTTGCGTTAAGATCGCGTAGTTTACGATACATTGCGCGCTCAAAAAAATTCAACATGCGCAACCCATGACTTTCGACAAAAATGAGTTCTATAATTTTATTAAAGGCATTAAGTGTAAGCTTCACCCAAAGTTTTCGTTACACCATGTGTACTGAGTTCGCTCCCAGTCCACTGTACTTTTTACCCATTATACAAGCATTACTTAGTGTGGGACCGTATAGTTGGTGTTTTCGTGCGGTGATATTAGTATTATTATAAAGTTAAGTAAAAGTTTAAAGTAAAGTAAAGTTTATTTCAGTTTAGGCATTTAACACGGCAGTTATGTTGCGGATACAAACTAGGCGCAAGCCTGTATTTTGGAAACCTTATTAGTTTGCTTTATCTACGTTAGCTTATATATTTTTTATTAGTCACATTATTATATTCTTATATAAAACATAAAGCGTACGTGTTAAATAAAGAAACAAGACAAGAATGAAATTATATAATCATTGTTTATTATACTTAGTAAAAGTAAGGGAAAAAACTACTAAACTCATTGCAGACTGTAGTTTTAAGCAGATTCCTCTTCAACTAAGTAGCTTCGCTTCAAAGGCCTTTTTACAATTAAATACATTAGAATTTACTAAGCCGTGACTCATTAAACATTGCCATAAGTACATATAATATGCCGCGTCAACACGATTTTTGCTAAAAGCCCGCAGGCTAAAAGCTGTAGCACCATGTATTAGCTTGCGGTCGCTCCGCCAAATGCTAAAGGTAAGGCTGAGCGTATGGAAGTAGCGAAGCGGGCCGCTTTGATTATTAAATAGTGCTATTGCATTTTTTTTTATGGAATTAGTCCACGCTCCCACTACTGTTACTCTTGTAAGCCAGAATCCACAGCGGTGACCGAGGAAAATGCCAAGGTTTGACCCACAGTAAGTCCCGGGGAGCAATCACGTATGAAAATACCCATTATTTAGAGTTTTTAGCCCTATGTACTATGAATAACCCGAACAATCTAATATAATCTTTAACATAAATTATCGAATTTTGGAAATTTGGCTAAGAATATTTGTATTGCATAAATCACATTTTTATGGGAACATCTCACTAAATATTTACAAACAGAAACATAAAAAAAAACTTAAAAATAATATGAAAACAAACTATGTATCAAAAATTTTGGAAATGTTTTTTTGTGTAATATTTCCTTTTCTGTGTGTTACTGTTAACCCCAGTCAATAGTATGATACGCATAATATGAGCAGTTTTTTTGGGACGATACAGCTAGTGCGGTGCCTTTTTATGTCATAGCATTAAAATATTAATAGAGTTTCCAAAAAGAAGAACTCAGCAAAAGCACTCAGGTGATCGTTTGAAAGCGTAATGCGACGTGCATAATTGTGGTGTGTTGTCGTCATACGACGGCTGTCACGGTAACCCATTTGCACCGTTCTATAAATCATACCTTGCGGGTGAGGGTCGCTGGATAAACTCCGAAACTGGTTAATATACAAAACATTCCGCTAGCGTCTGTATCTAAGTACTAACATTGGGTGAAAAGAATGCCGCGTTTGCCTGTTAATGAGAACACACCGACGAGTTCTTCTGCTGTATCATCATTTGGTGACTCAGATAATCAATGCTAAGTTTGGCAACCGAACGTGAAATAAGACCTCACCTGAACAAGCTAAAAATATCAAAATAATTATAAATTTCATGCCATGAAACATCATTGAGACTCGTATTTTTACCATTAATAATAATGCCTGCTCTTTTTATGTTGAGCACGGGCCTCCAATCATTGCGAGGGGGATAAGGCCATAGCCCACCACGTTGGCCGTCTTTAGAGGGGTTCTCTTAGCATTTTCCCTCACGATATTTTCCTTCACCGTATAGCAAGTGATAATCGTGGTTGAAGATGAGATTAGCACATGAAATCCCAGGGGTGCAAGCCGGAGTTTGGACCTGCGGCAAGCGTTCTACCAACTCGGTTATCACTGCTTTATACTTTTGCTTTGATATTGCATTGTTTTGCATCTTATAAATATCGTAAATAAAGCAATATATTCGCGCGATTCACAGTTTACTGTGCCGCAGATTCGTGGGACAGATTTTAAAATGGATGACAAGAAGCGCCGCGCTTTGTGTCGGCGCGGAGTGAGTATGCAATTTGGTACAAATCTCCTTTACCGTCATTCATTTGCGGAATGCACCAGATGGATGGTACCGCTCGATGGTTTTCAACGAGGACTTTTGATGGCAAAAATGGACTGCGGCAAAAATGGAAGCGGTTGTAAATAATCAAGAGGTTGGCGTGATGGAGTATATTCTTAACTCCGTTTCAGGTGGTTGGTTTTGTAATAGTGTCTGTCATGCGATTTGTTTTATTTTTATTAATATCGATATTGACATATATTTTCTTATTATCAACTACTTACCCGCGTCTTCATCCGCGTGGTATTTAACAAAAACTATGTTACTAGTCTAAGTTACTCCTTGTTGCATCAGCTATCTGCCAGTGAAAGTCCCGTCAAAATCGGTCCAGCCATTTCAGAGATTAGTCGAAACAAACAGACAGACAAGACAGGCAGACATTTAAAAAAAAAAATGTTGTTTTGGTATATGTACCGTGTATACACCCAAATGCACTTAGTAAAAAGCGGTTATTTGAATATTACAAACAGACACTCCAATTTTATTTATTTGTATAGATCAATCCAACGTCCTAAGCTGAGTTCCTTTTAAATAATTATAAAGACAGCGGTATTAAACATTTGGTGCCAATTTAAACATGTCTAATTACCCATTAGTTTTGAAGTAGGTATATCCGTATTATGTTATCTGGCTCCACGTTTAGTTAGCCATGGTTTAGGTTAGGCTAGTTTCTAGCCTATATACGTACATGTCGGTATAAACCCTGTGTTCCATATCTGTAGATGTATTTATAGCGCATTGTACGGAGGGTGTGAATCGACTTGTGCATGATATAACAGCTCGGAGCGTCGCGACCGCAGTCTGACTGAAGCAGGGGTACCAAACATTTGGCATTGGATGATGCTGATTAACTAATATATATATAATAATAAAAATAGAACCCATCTGTATATAGAGAGATTATCTGGCTGTATAACACAATTATTTCATTATTAAATATGAGTGCGAGTAAGATGGGATCAAAATAAAATCTACAAACACGTTGAAATAAAACTGTCATGCGAGTCCTCCCGTGACCATGGTTGCTGTAAAGCAGCTGAAACGTCGGGAACGTAAAAGCATAAAATAAACGCGATAAAATCCGACACAAAAGATTTATTACAATGTGTAGTATTCGCGTAAATATAAGGATCAATATCTACAACTATGTCTCACGTTGGATTTTTTAACGCGACCGTCACATGTTTTTTGTCATTAGTTATTAATTGTTATATAATATGCTTAGCTCGCAACAGTTGACCACTCCTGCCCCATGTCCGTGTCACTTGACCATTCAAATTTATGGGTTGTCGTCGCCATGGGGCAGCTTACACCGGCCGGCGCGTGTTCGTACCGCTATTATTGCTTAGCAAATTATTTGTTGATGAATATTCATATTGTTACATGTTAATATTGAATACTCGCCACATCAATAGATGATTGGCCGGAGGATACTGACGAGATTATTTTCTTGGGTTCTCTCGTTTTTATCCTATGACATTTCATCCTATCATTATTTTTTCTGAATTCCACCGATTTCTATTCCATATTCAAATTCAACCGAAAACAGTTGTAAAGTTTAATATTCTTAAATCATTCTTTGTGTATTCCCAACTCAACCGACTGTAAGCTTTTGTTATTTTTATTAGGTTCGCACATCATTTGAGTAAAAAAAAAACAATTATAGGATGTCATAGGATGAAACTGGAACAAGTTAATAAGTTTTTTTTTAGAGTAGGAATATTTTAATTGTACTCGATGGTATAGAATACCGCACATACTGGGACAATGTTGCTGGAACTCCAACTACTTACAATTTTTTTATATAAAATATTAAATTACAATATTTTCATTAAAAGTTTCAGAAATCGTGTCGTATAAAAACTGTGACGTTACCAACAGGGCAGCCACACAATCCCGCAATATGGAACTTTTAATTAGGGTGTACCTTCAGCACTGTGTTATTCAGGGCTCAGGGTTGATACAAAAAATTGGAAAAGTTTCGCGAGATTTTATATCGATATAATTCAAGAGCTAAGCTAAGAGGTAGTTGGAGTTTCTGAAATAAATACTTTAGAGTCGGGATTTAAGGTTTAAATTCGTGTACGTAGCCCATATTATCAATGTAAGTCCAAGCAATGTACTTCATAATCGATCGAGGGCAACATTTACTCAATCTTAAAATATATGCGACCATAGATGTTTCCCGATAATGCCGAACAAAATAAAAAAATGAATTTACCTCTGCACAAAATGTTGTATATAATACATAAATACATTTATTGTTCTTTTATTTATAACGTAGAAGGCTTACACACGGAAAAACTGCTTTTTTTAAGTCAGCTTATACTTTTAATGGAGTTGCATTAGCTTAACGGCTTTCACCGACCAGTCTTTGTTAGCCTATTTTTAATTACATAACACCTGAACTTTCACTAGGTATACAACATTTTCGTTAATACAAGTGAAATTTAAAACCACTGATACCACTGAACCAATAATACTTTGCCTACACAAACCTGTGTAGGCAAAGTATTATTAAGTATAGAGATTTTTGTGAGGAAGATGCGTAAACTAATGGTAGGGGAAGCCGTAGCATAGTAGGATAAAACAGCTGATAGGTTAGCTCGTGTTTTGTTCGGAGTTTGGATGGGTGACCAAAAAACAAAATACGATCTCCGTGCTCTGTGAGGTACATCGAGCCGGCTATTCGCGTCGGCTGATTCTATCTTTGATAGCTATCCTTGGACCTTGGGCAGTTAGAAGCCTGAAAATATATGAAAAATGGTGTCACCATTAACCATTAACATTGGGTTTTGCAGTCAAATCGGGCTGATAATTAAACTGACAAAAGAAATGGGAAAGAACTAGTAACAAGCCAAAGTAAATGATACTTAATTGTATTGAACACCATTTATAACTCAAGAACGGGTGTGCGCCGATTTTTATTTTATTCATCCCATTTCTTGACGTTTAATTAATAATTACTCTTTTAAGAACACCGTATTACTAAAAGCTTACTCTCAAACATTTTTAGTATACGTGCATATTGTCGGCTGAAATTACATAATTTCAGCGCGGCTCTATGCCGAGGTTAGACATTATGTTATGTGTTGTACAGACCAGGCTTACCTGAAACCATTTCATTTACATTCTACAAAGCTATACAGATTGCATTGTGATGTATTAAATGGTTGAAAGCTTATTCTAGGAACAGGGTTCGCAGGTTTAAATGCCAATTTGCACCGGAATTTCTGAATCTTAGTTCAAAACTAATTTGTAAATAGGAATCACTCGTAAAATAGTGAAGGAAAATGTGATTTTAGTCATGTGAACTATTAAAGTACTTATAAATAGTCTAAAATATTACAAAATGCTAAGATACAACTTTACCACTCGATCGGAATGCCGTTCCTATGCAAATGACCGGGCAAGAGACTCAATGGTTTTTCTTTTTTTAAATAATTTTATACATGTCTCAGAGTACCAAACCCTCTGTGATCAGATCACTTTTTCAATGGTGTTGTGTGCCACCCATAATATAGATAGTGCTTAGTTTAGGACCGGACTGTAGGTATTTTTGTCTGACGATTTTATTATTTATAAAAAATATGTGAGGAGTGTTAAATATAGCAAGGGCCCTGGGGTGGAAATTATAGATCTTTGGTGATTTATATAATTTAATTTTAATACTCAGAACACTTTTCAAAACAAACGATGTTAAGAAGGCGCCATAGAGAAGAGAGAAAAAACCATAGAGAACATTATATATAAAGCATTTTTCATAGATTATTGTCCAAGGAGTATGTAGTCTTATTTGTCTATGGTTAACAGCTTGGTGTGTACGTTACTCAACCACGTGCCCCGGCCAAGTTGCACTTGAGTATATTAAAAATGTAATGCGAAAGCGCACACGATAAGGCCTACGTTATTATATTAAAAACTTGGTTTTTGGAATATTTTTTTTCTATTTGTTTGCGAGAACCGTGAGCGGGTTTATGATGTAATGGAAAATATGCGGATTCAGTATGAAAGCTTGAAAAAACTGAATACACATTATCTTAATACTGTTTGTATCAGTAAATAAATATAGTTGAACGGTTCCATTGTTATTAGGAAAACTACATACAGCTACAAATGTTCATCAACAAAATGTCAATGCTCGTTCATAAGACCCATAATCGCGGGCTATATAACAAAGCTTTAAGAGCCAACATCAGCGGTAATGATAACAAATGAACGGTCCCCGAGCTTTGAAGACTCGAGGATTCTAGCTACAAGGACACAGGTATTTGGGTGACACACGAGCGCGTTGGTTGGCCAGCAAATAAATCAGTGGAATTTTAATCATCAAATCTGAAGTTTTTGTTGTCTTAAAAACTTTTTAAGAACACCCGGACACTAAAACTTTATAAAATATTTTGGTTCGATTTACTGTTTGAGACGTATTAAACTTGGTATTTTTGTATTACTTGTATAATTTAAGCAGATTTCATGTTATGTTGCGTTTGAGTATACGGCAGTAAGTTTTATCTAGTTAATGTTTTCGCCTGTTTTACTAGGTTTTCTATCCATATTATAACAATACTATAACTTGGTCGTGTCTTAGGAGACATTATTTTCAATATTGAGGCTGAATTTGCATTTTTTAATGTTTTATGTATGTCTGTATATTTATGTCTATTTATCTGTTAACAGATTTTGCTTAAGAACACGATCTATCAAATTCAAGTATTTTATGTTTATTTTGTATAGGCTAACTTTTATATTTTTTCACCCTGCAACGTTCCAACGTTCCAACCTCAACGGAAATGAGCCGCTAAGAAACTGAGGAAGTTTTACTATTTTTAATCAGTCATTATGTTTTAATATTTTTTGACAGTGTGTCAGCTTAAAATACAAATTGGGTCGTTTACATAGTAATCGGCGCGTAAGTCGTATCAGACCGAATGGCTTGCATTGAAGCCTCGTTTAAATTATTTGTAATGAACAATAGAAATTATATAACAATTATTGTTGTTTACTTTCTCGCATAGTCTGAAAGCTTAGTATGTCTTTCTGTAGAAAGATATGATCACGTACTAAGCTCAACACTAGTAATGTACAATATTGTTGTTGAGCTTAAACATACATTGCGCGATTGATGCGACTGGCGGAGGACCGTGATGTGTGGAAATCATTGGGGGAGGCCTATGTCCAGCAGTGGACGTCTTTCGGCCGATAGATAGATAGCCATTAGCTTATAAAATTACTATTAAACGAAATCCTAATATAAAATAATTAATATTAGCATAGATTTTAATTGATCATTATAATAGTAACATATTATCCCTATGTAAATCCTTTCTTCCTGTGACCCTTGGATATAAATTAGACATTATTCCATATTGTTTTACACCTCACTGAATGTCAAATTTCATTTTATAACATTAGTGGAAAACTAATATCCGACTAAGTTGAAATGTTTTCCAGTCTTCAGCGGCGTCCATTATTCACTCCCTTCATGAATATGAATAATGAAAACAAAAGCATTACCGCCCCTTCTGGTGGCTAAAAACTGAACTTAGCGCTTCAGTATTGTTGATATTCATAAACTGAGCCGTTAAGAGGGTGTTACACTTGCATTGTCAACCCGAATGAATTAAAAGGAAAGTTTGTGACGTAATTTACGGTAATACCCCTTGTGGTGGCACAACAGAGCTATAACATAGTTAGGTACGTATATTTCTTGAAGTTAGCAACATAGATATAAGTCTTATAGTGACATCTCTATGTAGGTTTTTTTTCTAATACCAATATTTATCTATACTAATATCATGACGAGATTAGGTTGTATGTATGTTTATTATAATCTCTGGAACTGCTGAGCTGATATTAAATTATTGTGATGATAGAAAGCTACACTTGCTCTGAGTGTTATAGACTATGATTCATCACGATATGATTGGAGTGGCGAGCTGAAAAGCAAAATCAATTATTGCGAAGGCGGAGCCGTAGGCAAACGCTAGTAAATAATTATTTACAAGTAATTTTATACTTTACGCATATAAAGTCTAGGCTCAATTTGTAAAACTACGCAAGATTTTCAAAGCTAAGACAGTGAGCTAGTATAGGTAGTTGTATCAACTTTACTCTTCCATTTCCCGATAAGAAAAACCCTAAACTGTTTTATTAGCCACGTGTAGACTGACGGCACAGCCTCGCGAGATAGGTTTAGGCCCATACACCACGCGATGTAGCTTCAATATTAAATCGAGCTACTTATTAGTTCACGTGAAGTTGACAGGAACAGTCGGCCTGACAGTAAGGCAAATGACAAATGACAGCGCTGGAGCGAAGCAGCGCGAGCGTTACTCTCATTTGAACGAGGCAAGGCCATCTCGCGAGGCGCCTCGGTCAGTAAGTACAGGGCTAGTGTGCACAATGCTTAACATTAAGTTAACAGTAATGTGCCCACATAACACTATGATTTACAGGGCCATATCCCGGGTCCGCTTAGACAAACTTTAGCAGTAAACTGAAATTTTAAACAGAACGTGACCATTAGCGCTTTCAGGAGACAATGAGAGAATCCTCCCGTTTTTATTATGCAGTGTGATGAAATGTTAGGGTGTGTGTTTGTATGTAATTTTATATTGATCTTGAAAAACATTGTTAGGTTTTCTCTTGAGGTTAAGATTGATTAATTTAATTTGGGTGATGTGGCGGATACTTTGGTAAATAAAAAAAAACAGGCAAGTTCTGCTATAAACTTGACTTTTTTTAAGCAACATTTTGACCCGACTTAAAAAAACAAAAGGCAGACGGTTTTCAATTCGACTGCTGTTTTCTTCCATGGGACTGCAAAAACAAATTGCTCAAAAACGTTTTTGTAGTTTTTTTTTATATGTAAACCTTAAACAAAGCTGAATTACATCACTAGTTTGTCATACACCATTGTTAATCTTACGGTGTCCACCCAACGCGAGGTCCTCGCCGAATGGGAATTTAAATAATACGTTGTGTGAATGAAATATGAAATGTCTTTTTTAAATCTCGGCTTACGGTTTGGGGTGATATTGTAATATCCTTTAACCCGAGCTTTGTGTGAAACTCACCTGTGTAGGTGCATATATATTATCATCCTTGCCCAGCTGATAAGTCTTAGCGAATTAGAAGGGTAACATTACACACTCTCGTTAAGAACCATGGTTCTAATAGTAACTGCGTTTGCGACGATAGGTTTTGCATGTGTGTTATGTTTCGTTTTTGATGACAACTTGGACTGGGTTTGGGGGTAGGTAGGTAAGTAAGGTTGCGGGTTTGATTCGTACATGAGATTATTTTTTTAAATATTTTATTTCATTTGTTTTTTAAAATCAATAGTTAGTTAGTAATACAAAACAGTGTGTTCGTAAGGCGATATTTAAAAATAATAATAATAATTCCAGCCCTTTTTTAATGTCCCACTGCTGGGCAAAGGCCTCCCCTCAATGCGAGGGGGATTAAACCATAGTCCACCACGCTGGCCAAGTGCGGGTTGGTGGACTTCACACATCTTTCGAGGGGTTCTCTCAGACATGCAGGTTTCCTCACGATGTTTTCCTTCACCGTTTAGCAAGTGATAATCGTGGTTGAAAATGAGATTCGCACATGAAATCCAGAAATCCCAGAGTTGCGAGCCGTGGTTTGAACCTGCAATCCTCGTTACCGAGGCAAGCGTTCTACCAACTTGGCTATCACTGCAAAATCCGTATAATTAGTTTTATTTCAAAGAGAACGTATATTATACAGGTATTCTATCCTAATTACAAATTACAATAGTACCGTTCTCATATTTGCCATGTCGACAGCGGAATCGCGAATATTATTCGTGATGTATGCTCGAAGTTCGTTAATCCCAGTTTGCTCAGACTGTTGACTGATCATCTTCCAATTGTACACACGAATAACTAATACTTACATCTATTCTGACTCAGTGTCTTAGTTGGTTTGAACTTCTGTTATTTATATTTTGGATGGCTGTAAAAAATAGTGTACACTTGAGGCCAGTAGAACTTGTAAAATAGTTTTGGGTGATGTTGGGTTGGGAGGTTGTGGTATGAAACACTAATGTAATTTATTGTGAGTGTTCAATAATTGAGTTATTCGTATATGAATTATACCTTAAGATAGAAAAAGAAAGAGGGATTCGTTATAGTTTACAGTTATTTTACCAAACATTTTTCGATGGAAAATAAAACCACATACCATAGAAATGCCATAAAAAATCGATCAAAATCACTGTTAAAAACTCATATCAACTCGCGACACTCGTAAAACGCGAGCTTCATATTCGAAAACACATAAAATCGATTTCGTGACTCGACCATAATATGTTAACCTTACCAAAACGGAATAAGGATTATTTTGCAACAAATCGTGAACTCAACATCTACGCAGTCTTGCAATTGAAAATGCCCAGTTTACGAGCGACTACCTTAATCGATCAGCAACATGACTAGCGTTCCAATGTTTGTGGCACTAAGTGTAAATTGAATGCGCATTTCAAAATCCATTAAAATTTTACCAAATTATAAGCCAAATTATAGCCAAGTTGGTAGAACGCTTGCCTCGGTAACGAGGATTGCAGGTTCAAACCCCGGCTCGCACCTCTGGGATTTTTCATGTGCGAATCTCATTTTCAACCAAGATTATCACTTGCTAAACGGCGAAGGAAAACATCGTGAGGAAACCTGCATGTCTGAGAGAACCCCTCGAAAGATGTGTGAAGTCCGCCAACCCGCACTGGGCCAGCGTGGTGGACTATGGCCTAAACCCCCCCCTCGCATTGAGGGGAGGCCCGTGCCCAGCAGTGGGACATAAAAAAGGGCTGGAATTATTATTATTATATATATAAGCTGATAAGTTTCCTTCGATATTTTAATCTAGTAGACATTTTTTTTTTATATTACTTGGTACCAACATAATAAGTATCCCATATGACTGTACAACCAACATGAAGTAATAACTTTAAAATGATTAAACATGTTCCCTTGGGAAGCGCGCTCGGGAACTAGAGCAAACAAAACTTGCTACCGAATTACCTTCAATATTAATTATTAAATGAATTGCCGAAAGGGCTTCAGCCACGGCAATCATATTAACTGGAAGAGCTAGGTCAGGGCGCGAAATTAAAAATTTCGACGTCTATTCTTTTTTCAAGTAATTGGAAAAAATTGGGACATCTCTACGATGTATTTTTTTTCGGGATTGGCATTGTGCATTCGATGCCTCGGTATATCAAACTGGCTTAACTACTCCAAGGTTTTTAAAAACCGCTATTTTTACTAACTTTGGAGTGTTGCTTCATTAGAAATTAATTTACAAGAACATTTGATAGATAAATAAATGCATTACAATATGTCGTAATCGCAAACCAAAAGAAAAATATTACCCATATGTTTTTCAGTTTCCGTAAAAATAAAAAAAACCCGTAAAAATTTTGAATTTCGCACCTTTAACATCTTTATAATAATAATTCGTGTACCTCGAGGCAAAAGTAAAAAGTGCAGTAAAATATTAAAATAAGTCCGCAAAACTTCATTCATAAAATACACATCGTGCCACTAAAACTGGCACACGCCGATACGAAACTGACCAGTATTACATCACCGAGTTTGCATTGCAGATTGCTCTCAGTGCAATGCAAATACTAATAGATGCTGGCCATTGTACAGTGGGGGACTCAAAAACATGCCCGCCTGGCCAAATTGAATTTTCATAGATACGCCTCTCTGAACTAGAGCTGATATAAATATGCAGAAGGTCAACTAAAGAATAGTCCAACATTATCATTTTTTTCGTACCTTCAAATTCTGATGGTCGCGACGGCAATGATTTCTAACAAACATTAAGTTAATTTAACATTGTTTGCCGGAATAAAATAATAATGAATGGCATATTAGTAAGCCACTCGTCGCATCACAATGAGTATACTCGTACTCACAGTCAAATACCAACCAATAACACATGCCAATGTTTTAATTCGCTGCCATAGTTAAGCGTAGCTGCGTGAAACAAAAAAATGGCTACCGCTATTATTTCGCGTAGAAACGAATAGAGATGTCAAATGCGCGAAACAGGCAACATCGTATCTTAATTGACTACAACATACAGCCGCCAAAGTCACGGCTTAGTTTGGGAGTTACTGTTAAACGCGATGGAGATAATTTATATTATGCATGTTTTGGAAGCAAATTTCAACGGGTTTTGATGGATAATATAACCAAGATTATTTTTTTTATTTACAGACACCATTGCGTATTTATAGTGCAAACGTCATAATATGGGAAACCTTACTTGTCATTGTCATGTATTAAAAAGTATACCGTGATCCTGGTAGTATTTCTGTTCATGTCTGTAAGGTGGCTTGTCGGCCGGC
Source organism: Pheosia gnoma (assembly GCA_905404115.1). Taxonomy (NCBI): domain Eukaryota; kingdom Metazoa; phylum Arthropoda; class Insecta; order Lepidoptera; family Notodontidae; genus Pheosia; species Pheosia gnoma. The sequence goes on along the minus strand of FR989894.1, from coordinate 10,730,814 downwards.
GCTGTATGAGTTTATGATAGGAGTTAATTGTCTTTGTGCATACAGTGTTGGTAAGCATGGCACGTGACGTCATAATTGGTGGTGCTCATGCGATCCTTTTTTGGTGATTTACTGAATAAATAGCGCTTTTACCAGAGATCATATCAAAAAGCATTTCAGTAGGTATTTAATTGCTTAGTAATAATATAATAATAACAGCCCTTTTTAATGTCCCACTGATGGGCACGGGCCTCCCCTCAATGCGAGGGGGATTAGGCCATAATCCACCACGCTGGACAAGTGCGGGTTGGCAGACTTCACACATCTCTCGAGGAGTTCTCTCAGACATGTAGTTTTCCTCACGAGACTTTCCTTCACCGTTTAGCAAGTGATAATCGTGGTTAAAAATGAGATTCGCACATGAAATCCAGAAATCTCAGAGGTGCAAGCCGGGGTTTGAACCTGCAATCCTCGTTACGGAGGCACTAGTTCTACCAACTTGCCTATCACTGCTTATATGACATTATTTAATATTGTATTTTAAGAGAATAACAGTGACTTTAGCTTACGTAACCTTATAAAAACTATTTTAAACAGCCCATTCTAATAGAGCTTGTCTAGTACACGCGCACCTAACAATAACACCTGAATGTAATGGTAATTAACACTAGTGCGTAACTATGCGCGCGTGTGAATCATCTGCTTTAATGACGTCGTTAGCTTGCACACGATGAGCGCGTTACACGTGTGACGTCACCTCAAATATATAAGATTGTAAGTGCAATTTTCAGAAAATATATTTTGACGCAAATAGTTTAGTGTTACCAGCAGCTGGTAAACTATATTTGTTTTTTAGTTTTTATAGATGTAAATTTATAGGTACTGGGGAGGTTCATTTTAAATCATTTTATTGATGAAATGAAAGACATTTAAAGATGACGTTTCACGTACCTGCTGAAATAAATAAAATTATATTGAATACAGCATTTTCTTTTCATTTTGGACACGACGTTTTATAGAATTTTTTACTCCTTACAATCAATAAAATAAGGTTTTTTTTGTAAATGATCAATTCTCGATTCATATATCAGTTTTTTTTTAAAATCTAACTTTTATATTATTTCAATCAGTTCACAAATAATAGAGTTATATTAATTTAAGGACGCGGACGAAGGGCAACAGCTAGTGTGAAAAAAGAATAAAACAATTTAAAATTAATAACATGCTCAAACAATAAAGCATCTCCGCCCTTATTGAACTACACAACGGCACTAAAAGGGGTCGCTCTGCTAACTACTACGCTCCATCAGGACTCGTTCCAGTTATTAACATGTAAATGTTACATATTATGCTACATGCTATGTGCCCCATATGACACGTGCATTTCTTGTAATCTTACGTAATGGAAGCTTCTTAAATGTAAAACCATCTTGGAGGGGATAGACTCTATAATAATAATTATTAGGGTTAATAAAAAATATTATTGAGCTTTTGTACGGAATCAGAAACAGAATATTTTGTATTCATTTACAGTATTAAGTACAGTACTTATAAATCGTCAAAACTGTAACAAAATGCTAAGCTATGACTTTACCACCCGTTTAGACTGCCGTCTCTTTGGAGAACAACGCGCAAGAAACTCCATGGTTTCTCTTTTTAAAAAGATGTTATACATTTTTGTGCAGTACATTGTTATGGGTATGTGAGAACAATGTAGGAACGGCTAGGCAGACTTTAGCAGCTGGTCAAAAAAAGTACTAAGCTAAGTATATTATTAAAAGTTAAATGAGTCCCACATCTCATAGTATTATAGTAGCCTTAGAAGATTTTTCATTGGAAGTCATATGGTACTAAAGTGTTGCCATATTGAAAGTGACTATGATGAAAATATTCAAAAAATTTATTCGTCTAGACTCAAGAGTACCTGAGTCTAGCACATTACGAGTCAGGTGGTAGAGCTAGCTGACTCGTAATGGCTCTACCGAGAAATAATTATACATAGAAAATAGGTATCTAAACCCAATCTAATGCAATCATTAGAATCCATTAGAATCATCAGCCCAATATTTATAGAAAAAACAATGACATTACAATATAATTTTGTTCGGAAATTTTTGGGTTTTTTTTGTTTTTTATAAAATGAATGAGTCCTGTACCTTCTACGTAGCCTAATAAAAATGGCTGAATAGATTAGAATCATATATGATTCAAAGGCTATATTGGCTGGATTTTTTCCTGAAAGCCCACGCGAGCGCTCTACCATCGCTTCATATAATATTCATAACTGTCGAATCGATTAAATCGAAAATCGAATGAATCAGTCACCAATCGCACTCAATTGACAAACGGCCACATCCAGGTCAAACGAATAAAACACAAACACCAAGCAATTACAGCGGCTAGTATTACAGCTGTAATATCCGACACGCGGTCAGTAATACCGGGTAATATTTTAACGGCACACTTGTGGTGTGACATCCAATAATCGCATGCCTAAAGACGCCTGCTTGAGGGTTGGATGTACGTAGATTAATAAGGATGAAGAGGGGACATTATTTAATGGCGATTTTGGTACCTACAGCCGTGGGAGTGAGAAATTTTTATGCCCCCAATAAGTAAGTTAGTACAGCAACCATCACGCATGTAATCCCCGAATGGGTTGGCAGAGGTGCACTACAGTACGTTCCCGTGGTCACCCCAACAAGGCGGGAGAAGGACCATCGTGGGGTTTTAGTCGGTAAGAGTCCGACATCACTCGCTTGCCTCCCTCAGGGCTTGCGGGCATCCGTGAGGAAATCCCCACGCACAAAAAAAAATGCACTACGGTACACCCACATTGCGCCGATAGTATTTGATCCCAATGTAAGAGAAGGCAAGCCTTAATATCAATATATCGGGCACACTTACCTTCAATATCAGGGGGATTTAGGCCAAACTCCGTAACCTTGAATGAATCGCAATAATCCTAAGAATATTTAATTATAATCTAATTTCGCGCTAAGCAATAAAAATATTTCTCTGGATTTTCCAACCGTCTACGACGAATAGTGGAAAATTAAAAAAAGATTAGCATTATCCTCCGATCTGTTCAGAGTTTAGAGCAGGGGTTCCCAAACTTATTTTGTCTACTGCCCACTTTGAGAATGAATTATTTTTTAGCGCCCCCATTTTTTCACCTACTTAAAAACCACTATAACTTCAAATTAAATTAATTATTGTAAGCCTCTACACAACACTCCCATTTTTTTTCTGGTTCTCTTACCGCCCCCCTTTAGGCCTGCAGCGCCCACAAGGGAGCGTTATCGTCCACTTTGGGAAAGGCTGGTTTACAGTAAAGAGTGGATGACTAGCAATAAGTGCCTACTCGCTTGAAATATGCAAAGTTAGTAGTATCTGCAATTTTGCCATCTTTGCCACAAGGAACGTACTCAAGAGCGATGACAGATGGCCAGTGAGTGCGGTCGAGAGGCGTGACAAATGCGGCCGCAGTGCGACCGAGCTGCGTGGCGGTGGCGTGCCGCGCGCGGTCGCCGCGACGACAAATGATGCGATGGACATGAGGTTTCGGAACGGATATTAATCAGGGTATAGTAGGAATAAGTAATGTTGTTGGTTTTTCAAGGGTTCCAGTTAAGTCTGGGCTGGCTAGCAAACAACATAAAATGTATGTTTAGAGAAACTTGGCACTAGCAGCTTAGAACTCTTCGATAAGTATTGTTTTTCTATCTACTATTGTAGCAAGTTATTGTGGTAACTAAGCTTGAATTAGTTTGAAGTTGGACTGAAAATCATTAAAAAAGGACTTAACGGATTTGAATTAAATTTGGGTATGGTAAGTAATTTAATCTATGTACATATATATAAAACAAAGTATTTTAAGTAACACCATTTATATGTCAAGAACGGGTGGGCAGAGTTTTATGATCTTTGATTTTTTTAATTCTTATCTCCGCCCCGAATAATAAAAAAAAATCACATTTGATTGTGAAGCGGTCCGAAATTCGCCAGGGCCGATAGTTTTAAATAATAAATGATTAAAAAAAATACCTATTTATTCGGTAGGATAACAAAGATAACACACATAACAAAATAAGATTTGGTACAGTCATACACAACTTGCTACTTGTATATGAACACAAAGTTAAAAAATAAATACAATTAATTATCCTAATAAAAGATCGCCCGACCATTTTGCAATGTCGTAAATAAGTATGAGAAGTATTTAATGAAAGATAACTTCAACTTTGTCGTGTTACATATTAAATAAAAATAGTGGCTATAAATTAAAGGCCATGTCACCCGTGCTAATAACATCATCGGAAGCCGCTGGTCCCGCCGACTGTACATAATAGAAAGGTATGTCCAATTACGTCGTCTCCCTCCCGCAACGGTCGCGTTGCCATAATTGAATATTGCGTACAATTTATGGTTTTTGCACAATTTTTATAGCGTCGTGTGTTTAACGTGTCTGCATCCAACGATTATGAAAGAGCTATGATGTCTGCCGGCCCCCTTGCGCGGTACCGTGAGGGTAAGTTGCCGATTAGAGGATATATTGCATAGAGAGTTGGGGCGGTGTGACAGGTGATCATTCAAGTGTGATTTTTTATTGAAAGTGGCGCTAGTTTTATTCGAATCAAAATTTGGTATGAATGGCATTTAAAGGCGATTTACTGTTCAGACGTATGGTGACTTATTGCTTGAGATGTGATTGATTATTAAAAAAACTTATCAAAACTTCAGTTCTATATATAAATTTTATCCAAAGAACGGTTATGTGGTTATACCTACGAATAATATATTATGAGCTGGTTGGGTTATACCCTAAAAATAATAGTTTCCAACAGTCAAAATATATATTTACGACTCTAATTCTTGTAAGGGTAGTCAAATAAATGTCAAACAGCTTTACAGACTTTTAATAGAGCAAGATGGCAGCCCGTTGCTGTCAAGAACCGTCGTGTAATTCCTTTAGTCGCCTTATCCATAGGATTTCTGGGTGCTATTTTACTCCGGCATCTTACAGAAATTGGTCTGGGTGTAGGAGTTAGCTCACTGTTCAGGTGGTTGTGGATTCAATTCCTGCCTGGGCAAATTTCAGAATAATCTTATGTAATTTGTCATAATATGGTTTGGTGTTATTGGGCGATGCTTTTTCTGGGACCATACAGTTAATGTTTGCGTCTAGCGTTATAAAAGTCTTAAAGCTATGGTTTATTTTAATTATTTTTCTATAAAACAGCTCTATGTTAAATAAATAAAAATAGCCGCCCACCCTTGTTGCACATACTCGCATTACTAGAGTGGTGCGAGCAGCAATGTGCCGTTATTTATATTAAATTATAGAGGGGAGCCTCTGTTGTATGTCAGACATAACCAGCGAAATATTGAAAATGTAGGTAGGATGTGACGGAATATAAATGATTTCCTTGCTTATTACACTAAGAGGGTGTTCGGCGATTAAAAATCTTTTTTTTTTAATACTAGTGTAGCCACCTCTTCAACCTCGCCACAAGCTACACAGATGGCGATGCAGACACGTTGAGAACAATTGATAATTCCCCATACAATCCTGAAACGCGCTATGAGAGTTTTCGTAGCACGTTACATTATGTACAAGACCTCGACAAGAACCATCGGGGCATAGCGGCCGCCCCGCTAGGCATACCACTCTCCTAGCTGGAAGATCTTTCCTTTTCCGATAAACTGGGCCCCAAGTTAGCAGACTTGGGGCCCAGTTTAGTTTAGACAGATATATCATACAATATCTGTTAAAAGTGACAGTTACTATGCGGTTGCGATTCGATTATGAATCGATTGTGTTAGCAGACTTGGGGCCCTGGACTCGTGGTAAATGTGCCTTTATGGCGCATGCTACATTGAAGGCCTGTTGTCCAACAAGTTGCTAAACATCGTCGTCCACTAAACATAATCTTACTTTATTACAAAAGTCGTCCAAACAACAAACCACTATAAGTGGGAAAGTACAATTTTATCAGAGCCGCAGTCGAACCGCGATCGTCCCCTAAGTGAGCGAAGTTTCGACAAGTTCTCGCATAAATTACCCGAGATAAGCGAAAATATTGTCAACGGCGGCATATTTTCGCTATCTTCGCTAAGTGCCAAACAATTGGGTTCGGGACTCGATAAATGTATCGATGTGTCAGTTTGTATTGTTTAATTAATGGTTTGTTAACTGCGCGGTAGGTATTTTGATTTCAAGAAAGTCTAATAATACAAAGGTTCGCAACCAACTTTTTTTGGGGTCGAGTCACCTTCGTCCGTAGGAGAATTAAGTACCCTCGAGATACCCTACACGTGACCCTGGGTGGTGCCAACCAGGTGACAACTCTACTGGTGGTAGGCTTCGGCCGTGGCTAGTCACGACCCACTGAACAAAGCCATGTCGCCAAGCGGCCTAGCCGTGTTCCGGCATGATGTTCGGTGTTGCCATACATGGATGGCGGGTCAGATCAGTTGCGCTGCATGTGCCTAGTGAATGTAGCGTCTCGATCTACTGCCGCCTTCCTACCTAGGGAAGTATGCTCCATCGTAGATCTCATCGTCACTTACCATCAGGTGAGATCGAGATCAAATACTTGCCTATAATGTATAAAAAAAAAAACCAATGATGACGTAATGTACTGAGACGTGGTCGCTTCTTGTAGGCTTCATTAGAAAGTTCGATGCCGGTCAACGCGCAATGGAGAGAGCTATGCGCTGGTTTTACGCGATAGGGTCAGAAGTTAGGATAAACTTGAGTATCTGACATAGTTCTAACACTTTGTGAGAGGGTACCATAGCTGGAAGAACCAATAGCCATTAGGCAGAAAGGTAGATTTAGTATTAAAAGGGCACCACAAAGTAGACCTATGGTACCATTTGCGTCGTTAGAAGCCAGTGGATGCAAGTGATGTGTGGAATTCTTTGGAGACGCCTTTGTTCAGCAGTGGACGTCATTAGGTAATAATATAATATCGCCAGACGACACACCAACTATACGGTACCACACTAAACAACACCTGTATTGTGAGTACCGTACAATGGACTGGGGGCGAACCCAGTGTATAATACTTATATAGATATTTAACATCCATGACTCGGGTACAAACATTGCTGCTCATGACACAAAGTTCGTCCATACCAGGATAAGAACTCGGGACCCCTGGTACAGAAAGCAGGATATAGTCACAATTGTTGCCAATATTTAGGCCTGAAGTAACCAATATGGCCTCAAGGTAACCAAGACATAGTTGAACGGGCTATAAAATATTCGTATAATGGAAAACCCACAGAGCTATGCGCTGCACAGACACGGCGCGACATCAGCGCGGACGTGCATAAATCCACGGCTGCGAGCGATGCCATTTGTGCGTGAAATAGAAACTCCGCGACGCGACGCGCTGTTGGCTGTCACTTGCATAATATATTTAACGGCTACGTCGGGTTTTCATTTTAAAATGTTAACTTGGGTGAAATGTATTTAGAGTGGATGTTAAATTAATGTTTGGGATGACTTTTTACATAGTAATTTGTTGACGCCGTGGAATAGAAATAAACACAGCCGCGCACATAAAAAAAAAGATAATAGATAACTATTCATATATTCTGAGTACAAACAAACAATACATTTTATAATTTATATACCTAAAGAACAACAAGTATCAGCCCATGTAATTTCAATAAACTTATAATATAATAATACCAGCCCTTTTTAATGTCCCACTGCTGGGCACGGGCCTCCCCATAATGCGGGGCGGGGGGTCAATAAACTTAATTAAGCTAAATCAAACCTTTCTGACATTTTAAAACGCACTCTCCATTAATCTACTTTCACGAATTAAGAACAGTCATCAATCCCAAGCCGTGCAGCGCAAACCACAAACCCCATTAAAAACAGTACTACGGGAGACATGTGAAAAACTACAGCATTTCCCTTGTTAAAACACACTATAACTCTCCAGTGGTCGGGTTCTGCATTTCCGCGTGAAGATGGGACCGGGCGCCGCGTCTAAGAGATTTATACGCCGCTTACGGAAATTGACTGGCGAAATGGTGTAATATCTCGTGATGTGAATGTGTGTTTATTTTATTAATTTTGATAGAATTATGTAATACAACCAGTGTTTGCTGGCACTGAGACGTGGTCGCTTACTATGGGCCTCATAATAAAGCTCATGGTGGCTCAGCGCGCAATGGAGAGGTTAATACTCAGGTTTTCGCTACGCGATAGAATGAGTAATCAGTAGACCCGTAGACGAACTAGAATTAAATACACAGCTAAGCAGTACCAAAGAATGTGATGGCAGGACAGGGTACATAGCTCGAAGATCATATGACCTTTGGGTCAGAAGGTTCTAGAATGGCAACAGCGAGCCCAGAGACATAGTTTAGGAGAACAACTCAAGTCCACATCATGTGGACCGATGATATGATGGTATCACACGCGTTGCAGGAAGCTGGTGGATGCGAGTGGTGGAGGACCGTGATGTGTGGAAGTCATTGCGGGCAGCCTATGTTCAGAAATCGACATTTTTCGGCTAACGGATGGATTCTTAGAATAGGTCTTAGAATACTATCATATCTATATGTGTGTTATTTTTAATCACCAACGCACTTAAGTTCGGGCTGACACACTGATCTGCCTTCCACAAAACAATTGACAATCGGCGCGAACATTAGTTAAGTATCATTAATGCCAAAGGCACTCCAACCCGCGGCAATGGACGAGAGACGTTATTTAAAACCATAATCTCACGTAACAAGTTGAAATTTTACCAAAGGCGTAGGTATCAACCGCAGAAATACTAAAATAAATCATTGCGCCGTAACCAATAAACCAAAAAATGGCCAAATATTTTTTTCCATCTGAAATATTGCTCGGAGCTCCGTTTGTGAAAACGTTGAGTTTATACGAAATGGCGCTCGTTCCTAGTGGATCGTTGCCCGACGTTGACAAACAGTTGGGGCACGGCTAAGATGTATTTTCCCTTCGATAAAATGCCGTGTGACGGCTAACTATAAATTTCTTTCGGAACGTCACTTTGTGGTGATTTTCGTCATGTTTTAATAATACGATTTTCGGATGAAAATTGGACTATTTGTTATAGTGAGTCTGGGTAGGCATCGTCCGACATCCATTAAGATGTTGGTAGTAAAACTATTCTTCACTAGTGATAATGTATTTTTGATTTAAAAGCTGATGTTTTCTATAATAGTTATTTCGTATGCCTACATAAAACCGGTACCTAGTCCGTTTTTGCAAAGTTGACGACATCCAAGTATGTCGTCAAAATCTCAGTATACAACAATGCACCTTTGCTTGCATCTTGTAAAAATAAAAATCTTGAAATGAGACGAAATGTAAATAAAATGAAGAATTTGGAAATTCAATCAGGTTTATCCCGGGTATAGCTAACTTACAGAACTGGTCAAGAATACAATATTTTTTCATCCTGGCACATGGAGCGGTTCACCCGGGACGTTAAAAAAACTGTTCTCCACCCGTCTACAAAGTCGCGAGTACTGCTTTTCCCTTATAATATCTAAATTACCCAAAAACCATGTCTAGAACTTACTTCTAAATTGCTATATACAGCCACCACATAGGGAGTGTAAAGTATACCCCTATAAGAAACTTAACGCCAAATTAAACCACAATTTGGGCGTCGGCAGGGGGAATAAATTTCCATTCAATATGTCGCGACGCGTAAGCTTCTAACAATAATGTTTAAACACTTTATAAACACTAATGTTAGTTTTGAACAAAACATATTTCGAAACTGTGCATTGGATATTGCAACCCTTAGTATGAGTTTAAAACGTTTTTTGATTCCGGTCAAATGTTTTCATACATTTACCACTAAAACTCCACGTTTCCACTAGATTTGCCGCTGTCGAATGTATCGAAATATTCGACTACTACTCGATGGACTTTCGATGCTGTCGAAACTCCTACTAAGCACGTGAAAAGTAACTACTATTTATTTATAAAAATAGATTCGAAACAAACCGAACATAAAACAACTTTAAATCGTAATCCAATAATAATGATCAGTAGAATAGAAGAAAAATATAGTGAAACATGAATACAAATGCTGTCCGAAAACTCGGCCCACTACATCAACATTGGTCGTACACTGCCGGGCGTGTGAACGGCCCGCAATTTCAATTTACGAGTGGCGATGCCATAAAATTGGCACGTGATCGCGTTGAGACAAATAAATGGATATTGCTTATGTGTATTAGTGATATTGCAAGACAGTGTACAGACAGTGTGGGATAAGTACGGATGATGTAGATGTCAATTCTACTGGGCAGTAATAGCGAAGTAGATAGATCGCTCGCCTTAGTTACAAGGTGTGCAGGTTCAAACCCCAGCTCGCACCTTTGAGATTTTCATGTGCGAATCTCATTTTCTATCGTGTTTATCATTTTCTGTGTGGTGAAGGCAAACATTTTATAACACTTATCAAGAAATACTCGACACTGGCAAAAATGACACTATTTTGTAGCCGATTGCCAACTTAAAAAAAGAAGAAGGACTAATATTGTTATTAGTAATAAGCCAATGCTTATATTTGGGTGCTGACCTTGAAATGTTTAATAGCCTTTACTGGTGGTAGGCTTCGGCCGTGGCTAGTCACCACCCACTGAACAAAGCCATGTCCCCAAGCGGCCTAGCCGTGTTCCGGCATGATGTTCGGTGTTGCCATTCATGGATGACGGGTCAGATCAGTTGCGCTGCATGTGCCTAGTGAATGTAGCGTCTCTATCTACTGCCGCCTTCCTACCTAGGCAAGTATGCTCCATCGTAGATCTCATCGTCACTTACCATCAGGTGAGATCGAGATCAAATACTTGTCTATAATGTAATAAAAAAACAAAAAAAAGCCAAGGTGTGATTGAACGCGGTACGTCTCGGTTACATGGTCGGCCTTTCTACCACTAGCCACTAGCCGCATAAAATTATCGTAAAAATACTCATACTTCACATGGTCGCACTTGTGGAGACTTGAGGCGCAATAAGGAAACCCCCTCGATCGTAAATTTTATATCACCGGGGTCACAGCTGGGGTCACAACCCCATTGACAACAATAACACAAATTGCGATTCAAACACTTGGTGAATTTACTACGACTCCTTGTCTAGTAGCATAGATTAGGTAGACACAGAAGCATCTCACTGTGGAGAAATTGAAGAACATTTTATGCTCAAAAATTATACCGCTTACCCCTATAATGTAGAGCTAATATGTTTGTGATTATCGTTGTTGAAAATGAGATTCAGGATTCAGGAAGTGAGATTCAGGAGTACAGTACTTAGAAATCATCAGAATAGTTACAAAATGCTAAGCTACAACTTTACCACCCGTTCGGAATGCCGTTCCTATGGAGAAGATTCCTCGGATTACAGGAGTCGGACATGTGATCCAAGAATTCTGCACACGCTATACTCTGGACTAACTTAGGCCACTTATCACTGCTATTTAATATAATTGCGATTATAGCAGCAGCAGATAATAGCCAAGTTGGTAGAACGCTTGCCTCGGTAACGTGGATCGCAGGTTCAAGCCCTGGTTCGCACCTCTGGGATTTCTGGATTTCATGTGCGAATCTCATTTTCAACCACGATTATCACTTGCTGAATGGTGAAGGAAAACATCGTGAGGAAACCTGCATGTCTGAGAGATCCCCTTGAAAGATGTGTGAAGTCCGCCAACCTGCACTGGGCCAGCGTGGTGGACTATGGCCTAATCCCCCTCGCATTGAGGGGAGGCCCGTGCCCAGCAGTGGGACCTTAAAAAGGGCAGGTACTATTATTAATATATTTGGCAGTTATTTTTTCTTGTTGATTACTCTGCGTCCTGACCTTGAGATAGTCCAAGAGCCGGGGTGCGAAAAGTAGCAGATGCTGTTAACGCAATTTAGATAATAGTTTGTGTAAATAAATAGCTGTCGAAACTCGATTAGGGTCCGTTGCCGTGACGCAAACGACGCGCCCTCTGGGAAGCCGACTTCACCAAACATCTGGCGTAATTTATGTGTAATTAACATGTAAGTGAGACGCGAGTATATCTGCACTCAAATTGAACTGTAAACAAGATAAATCGTACTGTTTCTGGTGAAAACCAGTTACTTGCATCAAACCTTATTTTAAGTTATCAAAGTTTGAAATGTGAGCTATCTCTGCCACTACAGGTCGTAGCATGTCTGCCTGATACTATATAGCTAAAGTCCTACCCCTGAGCCTAGGAATTAACCTGTATATATACAGATAATTTGTTTTACCACAACAGGTTGATATTGAACTATTAACAATGCATACAAGTAGGTACTTTTTAAAGGTAGAATACAAGATTAGATTATTTTTTGCTTTTTACTTTTATAGAGTTTTTTTTGTTGAAATGTTTTTTTATTAAACATAAATATTATACTTCATGCCAAAATTACTCAAATAAATCAATACACACGCATATATACTCACACCTGCAGCCCATGTGGGATACACATATATTAATTATAATAAGAAAGTGTTATCAAAAGATAAATATGAACTTTATCGAATCACACTAATATTATAAATGTGAATGTTTGGATGGATGGATGTTTGTTACTCAATCACGCCAGAACGGCTGAACGGATCTGGATGAAATTTGGCACAGAGATAGACTATAGTCTGGAATAGCACATAGGCTACTTTTTATCCCGGTAAAAAGGACATACTTTTTAAACACGGGTAACACCGCGGGGTGCAGCTAGTTTAGAATATATTATATCACTACTAGCTGCGCCCCGCGGTGTTACCCGCGTTTACATTTTACCGGGATAAAAGTAGCCTATGTGATATTCCAGACTATAATCTATCTCTGTGCCAAATTTCATCCAGATCCGTACAGCCGTTCTGGCGTGATTGAGTAACAAACATCCATCCATCTATCCATCCATCCAATCTTTCACATTTATAATATTAGTATAGATTCTAAATACGATAAAGTTCGACATGTTTGAGAGTAGTTGCCGACTTATATATGGATAGTTCAGCTGTTTTCCTTGTGTTTTAACCTTCACCTTGGACGGGATTTGGCAGATGAGAAACTACATTTCTTTGGCAAATTATTTCACAAGTTAGTTACGGTATATAAGTTGGATTGGAACGTATCGAAGTTATTCTTGGTATATTATCTGTGATTTCCATCAAAAAAAGTTATCTTTCTGAAAACCGATTCTATTAAAACTTCTTTGTTTGTTAATAAAACATATATATAATATAATATCGCCAGACGAACACACTAACTACACGGTCTCGCACTAAGCAACGCTTGTGTTATGGGTACCGTGCAATGAACTGAAGGCGACCTCAGTATATAATACTTATATAGAAACTTAACATCCATCACTCGGGTACAAACATTCGTGCTCCTCACATAAAGTTGGTCCCTACCAGGATTCGAAACCGGGACCGTTTAACAAGTGCCAATCGTGTTTGAAAATGAGATCCACACATGAAATCCAGAAATCCCAGAGGTGCGATCCGGGGTTTGAACCTGCGATCCTCGTTACCGAGGCAAGCGTTTTACCAACTTGGTTATCACTGGTAGAAGCAGTGTAATAGTTAAAATAATTTAATGATCGTTTCTCTCTATGAAATCCCTCTCTTATCTAATTTGCCTGTCAAAACAATTCTTCAACCCTCCAACGGGTTAAATAGGGTTTCCTTTGAAACAAGGAATTTCGGATCACAATGTTCAATTTAATAAGTTTTTGTAGAATCTGGAAAAAAAGCACAGTCCATTCATTTTTTTTTCTTTTTTTTCTCTAAAGCAATCTATTAAGGGTGCGATAAACGGGAGCCGCGTTAAAATAAATTGATTTTATTCAAATTTCTATTAAGGCACCGGCTCTGTGTTTCTTGAGATTGCTACGGGCTGAGTTCTGGACTTTTGATGTGTGAAATGTGCAGCGAATGGAGGTGGCATAGAACATACGAAGCCCATCCCAGCTTATCGGGCAAGAGTGTGCTCAATATATTTTTTAAATAGTGTACATAACTACTTCTTTAAATCGAATAATGCCTTTGAATCGTAGCTGCGAATTGATAAAATAGATTCTAACTTTGTTTTCAAATATGATAGCTGGCATTGTGAGATAGTTATATCCTATGATTGACAGAAATCTGTTTTCACACTGACTTTTTAGAATCGGCACTACAACTTGATGTTTTCTCTCAATCATGATTTGCAAGATTCACAATAGTGCGAGTGTGACGCAAACAGAATCGCTATGCGCCGTCATCTACCGAGCACATAACGATCAACAATAATGAATCGTTCGATTGCTGTTACACACGCCGAGATGACGCATCCACTAATTTTCCTCTTTATCCATCCATGTAGATTCCCACTCAAAGCTTGTAATTGAAAAGTTTGCCATCGCCGAGATGTAAAGTGATTTATAAGACAGACGGAGTGACGGACCGGCGGCGGCGACCTTTTTATACGACCAAATCTTATTACAGTGTGTTCGCTAAACTTTCTACTGCAATTTGTGTTTAATGGATATCATTGTATGAATTGGGACTTTGTTGGGGGCTCGAGTTAGAGGGCTGTGGCTCTAGAAATTATTCTAGTCTTTTAAGTGTTGCTAGAAAGCATGTTTTTGTTTGTGTAAATAATAAAACTAAATGACGATCGTAATCCAGTTATCCAAGCTGTGTAAATTAATTATGTTTTATTGTACTGTAATTTATTATACGTGCTTGCTTGCTTTGCTAGCTGTTCTTGCTCAACTTTAGTCGAAGCAACCACAGTATATAGCATGTTCAAAATATTTAAGTTACTTTTGGTGTAAATCATTGAGATTGACTTTATTAAAATAATTTACATCGTAAATCAAATAGAAGGGTAATTTCGGCCGTTACAATCCAGAGTTAGAAGTAAATTAAAAATGCAAGGACATTTTTAAATTAATGAATAGTGACCAAACTATTAGGACCAAATTCCTTATGATTTAAGATATAGTTTATTGAGCCTGAATCTTGTCGTTGCGCTTGTTGTGGCTACGTGGAGAAAAAAAATGCCTTTGTCTAGCTGTGGAACACACAATAGGCTATAAAACGGACGATAGTCCTACTAGTATGTAAAATTCTGTATAGACATACATTATGCTTAGACCTTGGTTTGACACAAAATCATCACGTATTATGGATAAACAGATGCGGATTACTAAATGACTTTCTTTCATTATAATATAATTTATAATTCCACCGACCTGTTGCTCCCATTCACTAATTAAATTTCTTTGTTAAACTCACTCGAGTGCAAAACGAGAAAATGGTATGAAAAAAAAATGGTTGTGACGAAGGAATTACTTTTTACGGGCCGGTAGGCTGTGCCCGTAATGATTTATCGCTGGCCCGGGACTCTGGAGTAATATGGCGCTTGTTATCCATCATTGTTACTCCGGTGACCAGGCTTCGTGGTTTTGGCAAGTTAAAATATTATAGAACAAAATGTTTGTGACAACTGTTACTTCTAGGTTAGTTTTCTTCTTTGAGTTTAATTAAAAATGTTGGCTGACAGTCATATTATTTTTTATTCGATAGGCGTAGGCGGGGTGTTCTCTAGTGCAGCCACATTTCATGAATGACAACACACAATGGTTAATATCCCCAAATGTATAAAAAAAACCATCTATTTTATTGGAAGATAAAACAAAATTGACAACATCACGGTTCAACTTCCCGCCAAAAAGATCTCTGTATACTTTGTTTGACTATCACTGCAACTTTTTAAAACTCCAAACAATGTATATAACCTATTTAATTGATATTTTTGGAAATGTTTGTGACCACTGTTGGTACGAGTATATAGCTATCTAATAAGTAACAATGTTGGTACAGCACAGCATAGTTTGTGTGCTTCATTGTTGTACCATACACTAATTGAAACAGTTCCAAAACGCTAACAACGCGTCTCACAAAAGCTGATGTGTGCTCATTAGACGGTTCTTAGACGCTATCTTCACAGTACAAACAAACACGAGAGGAGTCGGGAGCGGAAGCTTGTCAAACCGTTGTAATATTCACACTTTAAATATGTCAACATACCGTAGAATTTTAAGCAGATAATATAAAATAATATTGTACAAATAATAAAAATATCTGTCAGCTTTTTGTCTTTTGTGGTCCACGAGTTGCTTGATATACCTCAACGATGCAGGAGAAAATGTAGCCTTACATGGTTGCATGGATCTACTTCTTTTATAGTGGTGGTGTCAAAATTAAATCGGACTGACCCAGTATGCTATGGCTACAGCAGCAGTAGCGGTAAATTAGGCTTTCAAATGTATCCTATCTAGATATTAGAGAAAATATATTTAAATGGGTAATATTCTGTGCCACATCAGTTTATAGATATTTTAGGTTGTGAATTATAAAAATATAATGTAGAGATGGGCCGACTATTCACCGACTTGTCGATAATGTCGACAATCCGTCGCCTTTGTAGTCGGCGACTAATCGGCGGAAAATGCTTATTATTCTTGCAGATTCCAAATCTGTCTTCTTGAAACTCTACAGATGGACGATTTCTGACAAACAAACCATCCATCATAATAATATAAGAGATGGTTTGTCTATAGTCTCCTAAATACTAATAGCATGGTTTCACCATATTCTAGCACTAATTAATATCAATTATAGACGCCATGATTGATCGCATTACCAATTGTTGATTGTTATTGCTTACAATTGTTCTGTTGTACAACCTGTTAGCAACTTATCGTTTGCTAATTTTAAATGGTATAGAAAACTGAAGACAATAGTATCTGGAATTTTCAAGACTGAAATTTATTAGTGTGTAAATAGACAAATAAAATTAAGTGTATATGTTTATTGCAGCGCAGCCAAATCAAAGTTTAATGGAAAACCAATCGTTAATTGAGATAATGATTATAATAATAACATTCTCAAAAAGGGCCTCACGTGTTGGACCCATGTTCCCGCGCAAGCCTTCCAAAGATCCGGGTATGGCCCGTGTGGTGAGTGACATAATAATAATATCGCCAGACAAACACACCTACTATACGGTCCCATACTAAGCAACGCTTGTATTGTAGGTACCGTACAATGGACTGAGGGCGAACTCAGTATATAATACTTATATAGTTATAACCATTACTCGGGTACAAACAATTCGAGCTCATCACACAAAGTTTGTCTCTACCAGATTCGAACCCGGGACCGCGAATCAGGTCGTCAAAAAATTCTAATAAAAATAAAATCCTAGAAGTAGTAATTTAACATGGCTCCAAATTGACTCACATATATCCAATAAGTTATCGTTTTCCCCACAGACCTCGCTATTTGCCAAATTGCAACCCCATCTTTTGTCAAACAACAAAATATACACACACAAACATTGCTTTGCTGTACCCACAACCTGCTTTACTATTTATCTCAACGTATTAAGAGTGAGTTTCGTTTGATTTTATTTTTGTAGCGTCAAATGGAAAATGGTGTTGTTTAAAAATACGTTAACAATTTGTCGCAATACGCAGTCTTGTTAAGAAGTGACATGGGTTCCGTGACAGGAGCATCATCGTTTGTCGAGTACACATTGGTCGGTATTCAAATCTGCGAGAAATTATTGTGTGGAAAATGTTTGTTGTTTGTATTGCGGTAACAATTGCTTTGATAAATATAAGGTTTAACAAAAATAGTGTAGAATATATTAAGGGGTTAACGAGTAGGTGATAATGATTCATTAATGTATAAAAACAAGCCAGTACAGTTTCACCGCGCACTTAGTACGTAGTGTTATTGTTATTTTTTTTTTTTGAGAATTTGACCTTTGTAGACTACTAATGGACCCCTTAAAATATTTTACGCTAATCAGAATCAGAATCAGATCAGATTAAAAATAAAATAGTTAGAGTTGATTTTAGAATTTCAGTCTAATGCATTTAAGCAAGTCTACTACGACGTAGAGTATGGCTACGTGGCGTAGCAACTTCGTAGTACTAAGAAAAAAAAATGCTACCAGTATATCGTGATTGTTTATACATATTATTTCCTACGCCTACTTATACTCACTATTCTTAAACTTTTTTCGTTTAGTTAAAAAGTATATATGTATATAGACGATACTTATTTTTAATTTTATATTATGTAGTAATTAATTCACATTTGGATAATGTTTTACAACCTATCATAGGTGTACTTATGAAAGTATTGTAACAATACACTCAAGAGACTATGCTGGTACTTTTAACCGACTTCGAAAAAAAGGAGGAGGTTCTTTAGATTACACAACAATGTGTGTGCAAACATACCTACTGTGCTTGTTATATAAGCATGTGAAAAAAAACATTCATACAATTATATTTCTCTTTCAATTTCTAGCTTTCATAAACAACATACTTCACTAACCCAAATTCAAGCAACGTAAATAGAAAAAAATCTTTTCAACTCGTAACGAAGATTCAATTAGAAGGAGATTCTTTATACGGACACGTGAATAGGCCACACTGAAAGGACGAGTCGCGTGAATAAATAACATAAAACATAAATAAAAAAAAATATGTCAAAGTTATGTGTGTCGTCCAAAAAGAATATAACAAAACTTATGCTCGAAGTGTAGAGTCGAAAATGGAATGATTTAAATTTCTTGGGCCAGTGAAGTTATTGTTGGAGTTTAAGGATGTATATTCACTGGATGAGATTTTTGCAACGTGAGCAAATAGATTGAAGAAGTAGTGGAGAAAATAATACCTATCCTATGAAGTATGGCACAATGAGTCGAACAAAAAAAATTAAGTTTACTTTAATTTTGCACTACTGAACAACGTGCATTGGCATTTTTTATCTAGCTTTTGCCCGCGGTTCCGCCCGCAATACCTCGACAAAACATGATACGTTTTGTCGAGGTATATAGCAATCGGGCATAATGGAGCTCTCTATCAGTAAAATATGTTTTAGGATCGGTTCAGTAGTTCCGGAGAAATCTACATCCAAACTCAGAAACTTTAGCTATTTCTTGGATTAGTATATAGATAAAAAAAAACAAATCTATTCAGTTCGGCGCGCTTGTGGTCAGAACATTCAGTTAGCGCAAGGCACATATTGACGACCTGATTAGCGCAGTTGGTACTGGCCCTCCCTTCTGCGCTGTGGGTCCTGGCTTCAAATCCTGGTAGGGACAAACTTTGTGTGATGGGCACGAACGTTTGTTCCACAGTCATGGATGTTTAGTATCTCTATAAGTGTTATATACTGGGTTCACCCACATATAACAACACATATAACCCACATAGGCGTTGCTTAGTGTGGGACCGCGTAATTAGTGTGTTCGTCTGGCGATATTACTATTATTATATTATATCAAATAACCTACTGACTGGGTTACAAAATTCTTGTGCATTATTGTCAAACGTCACGTATTCCTAAGTATGTAAACCACTTCCCTGTACTGTTAAGCTGAGGTCTTACTATGAGAACATAGCACGCTCGTCAAATTACTTATCGCCAATGTCGTTCCATGAGCACACAGCTTTAGCAAGGATGGAGTCCCACAAAGGAGTCCGCGTCCATATTCATGCAAGTCCGAATGAAAAAGTTGGTACAATACGAGGAGCGTCATTAGGCAGCGCTCGGCTGAGTGCTAAGTGCCAAGTTTCGTTGCTGAGTGCAGAGTTTGCGCTGAAAAGGATTTCCGACGGCGTTGAATAGCTAATCGTGTGTGTGCTGGGTTTTTTGGACGCTCGAAGTTTAAGTTGCTGGTAATAGTAGGTCGTGGAGAACTTTTTTTTGTGATTGTTTTTAATGAATACAAAGTATTACAACCTATTTTGATAGCTCACGTCTTGTTTAAGCATTTGATATGTTTTACTATTGCTTGGAAGTTTCTGCTTTCATTGGGTTTTAAGTCCGCTGTGGCTAAGAGTTCAGTCCAGTAGTGACTTAGGCGAGTTAAGAGATTAAATTGTCTAGTTAAATAAAATAAGCCGTGATAGCCAAGTTGGTCATGTGCGAATCTAATCTTCAACTATGATTATCACTTGCTAAACATCGTGAGGTAACCTGCATTTTTGAGAGAACGCCTCGTAAGACCTGTAAAGTCCGCCAAGCAGCACTGACGATGGCCTAATCCCTCGCATCGAGGGGAGGCCCGTGCGCAACGGCGGGACATTAAAATGGCTAATGTAAATATACAAGGCCCTAGAAACGAAAGAAAGCAGGCAGCAGGGTACCTATATGAAAGATTATCCATATTGAAACACCCGAGCACGTCTTATAAGATTGCAACGGAGTCTTACTTAGAGTTATTGAAGGTAGAATTTTGTCATCGACTTGCCAAGTCATTTTCAAGTCTCTTGCGATGAGTGGCATATTTAAAACAGCACTGAAGTGCTATTGAAGCTCGAAGTACTTTGAAAACCGCTCGAATACCATCGAAGTATCGATTTCCCTCGTTTTTAAACAACTTCAAAAAAAGGAAGTTCTCAATTCGATTGTATTTATTATTTTTTTGTTTGGTACGCCACTCATTCAATCTTTTTTTTTTGGATTTTAATGAAACAAAGTAAACTTGTAATATGCTAACGATTTATTATGCTCTACACAGTTTTATAGCAGTGATAACCAAGTTGGTAGAACGCTCGCCTCGGTAACGAGAGTCGCACGTTCAAACCCCGATTCGCACTTTTGGGATTTCTGGATTTCATGAGCGAATCTCATATTCAACCATGATTATCACTCGCTCGTGCCTCGGAAAGTATGTAAAGCCGTCGGTCTTGCGCCTGATCCCTCACCGGTCGTGTCGGAATGCCGTACCATCGGACTGTGAGAGTGAGAAAGAGAGAGTGCACATATGCTTGCGCAAACTCTTGTGCACTATAATATCTCCTGCGCAGTTGGCTAGTCTCCGTTGAGATTAGCCGTCGTGACCGAAATTCGATCAGGACTATTATTGTGCTCAAGTGCTGAATTTGCATTAGGGCCATAATCCATCCATCACACTGGCCTAGTGCAGGATATGAAAGAAATAATGTATGTTACTTTAAAGTAGTTACATATTTTATATGCAATATCTTTCTTGACGTATACAAAGAATCAAGATATCATGGCTGAAAAATATTAAAAACTCCGAGAACTAACGTCACTCTACATAGTGACGCACGCCGCACCCGGCGACGATATTGTGACGAGATTTTTCAGCGGAGCACTTCAATATACTGAACAGCATGCGAAACGTTTGTCTGTTTAAAAATGAACTTTAAGTTGAAATGGTAGAGTTCGTTTTGGGTAGGTGAATAGTTGAATATAAGTCGTATGAAATTACAGTATTAAAAGTAGGGTTGCCATTTGCAATACTCATATAATATGCATGAGGAGTGAGCTGAAATTTGATATAATATTTTAATTCAAAAGTAGATCCTTTTAGAATAATAATAATACCTGCCCTTTTAATGTCCCACCGTTGGGCACGGGCCTCCCATCAATGCGATAGAGATTCGACCATAGTACACAACGCTGGTCCAGTGCGGGTCGGCGGACTTCACACGTCTTTCAAGGAGTTCTCTCAGACATGCAGGTTTCCTCACATTGTTTTCCTTCACTGTTCACACTACGAAAATCTCGATATGCGATCAGCGGATCGATTTAAAACTACTCGATAAGCAATCGAGTTGATTCGGTTACAAACTTTATCGTATCGTGATATGTTTTTTTTGAGTTATTCTTAAAACTTGAAAACTTGTTGCGATTACAGAATAAATATTATAGTAAAAATTGTCAGTAATAACGAGTCGGTCGATAAAAGACTTTTTATTAATTAAGTGCCTCCATTATTTTATTTGTACCTACGTAAGCGACAGCCCTAACTGCAACATAAAAAGTAGGTCACCACTGACAGGTAGTATTTTCAGTTAATTAGTACGATTTCTGAATGATTATTTTTTACTAAAAACTACAGGCTTTGATTGCGAGCAACTACGATGTTGAAAAGGCTCGCTCTAGTGCACCTAATTTTGTTTTATTGCATTTTTTTTTCTTTCAACTCATTAAATGTTCAACTAATTAGGCATACATGTATAAGAAAATGCGTACATGGGTGGCTTAATACTATAAGATTAGATTCAATCACATGAAAGTAATAATAATAAATCTATGACTACAAGTGTTAGGAATTTACCATGGACTTTTGATTACATTTTTATATGATGAAGTTTTAACTAACGCTTATATCCCAAACCAAGCAAAGTTTGTATAATGAGTACCGTATAATAAACTATGGGTGATTTCAAAATATAATTACTCAAAGAGATATTTACACACAAAGTTTGCCCCAACTGGGATTCAAAGCATTTAATATGTTTTGTTTGTCTATCTGTCCATTTGTGCATTACGGAAAATCTACGAGATATATTTTGAATAAACTTGGAATCATGATAGCTTATAAGCCCCATCAAAGCAACAACTAAATATGAGGGTACCCCGTTTCAAACTATGACACTGGGACGTTAACCACCTCAGTCCTCCCGTGACCATGGTTGCTGTAAAGCAGCCGAAACGTCGGGAACGTAAAATCAAAATATAAACGCGATAAAATCCTTAAAATTAGTTTTATTTCAATATAGGATGCTTTTAACCCGGGAAAGAATTAGGTCAACCGGGATAGGCAATGACTAGAGTCCACGCATACAATACCGCGAGTACTATTATTAACTATAAATTGCCCAGTTCACTAACTTTTCTTTAATAGTTACACAAACCTAATTTGCAAGTAATTTAAAAGCCGGCAGACCGCTAACGGGAAGCTGCCCGCTATAACAAAGTACACTTCGGCACACAATCTAAATGAGCTGAAAACTTGTGGAATATTAAAATGTAAGTGAAGAATAGACTGCTCATAGCCAACTTAAAGAAAACTGTACTGGCTTCGTAGGATTATGGAATTAGAGACCATGGAAGGTACAGGCTAGAAAATGGCCATTATTTATGGCACAAAAATCGTGATCTTATCGTGACTATTATAATAATAATCGAATATAGAGTCGACTCTATCGTTGACTGTTCTCACAATTTTTCCATGCCTTATTCCCTATAGCTCGGCTCTATCCTCAAAACCCTAACACAACTAACACTAGTTTTCAGTTCAGTATTATAATAATTGTGACTCTATTATATAATATACGTATGTACTATAATTATATTCTTATATACCTACTTCTTTTGCGTCGGTCACGCTGTTATTTTGGATCGCCTTCCGGATCAAAGAATCACGATTCAAAGGTAGGGGTCGGCGCGTGATTCTTGCTTAGTGAATACTGCTTGATATGATTTTCGGTATAATGTCGCTTTTAGGCGTGGTCTCACGTCAACAGCTTAATGGCCAGAGTGGAGATCGAACCCGAATCCACTCGATGATGAGTACGACACCATTAAAAAGACAGCCTATTGGTTCTTCTCGCTCATATTATCTCTCTGTCTGCATCCGTGTTCTCTGTTCAAAACTTTAAAGGGGAGCAGTTAAAATATTTCTTTAAAAAAAAAACTGTTTCACCAACTCAAAACCCTCTAATGGACGGAACCATTAAGCATTCATCGATTCCTAATTTATATTACTTCTTTAATTGTTCTTTCTTTCGGAATCGCCAAGTTGCTCGGAACTTTTTTTATTCGATTCAAATCTTCCAATTCGGCTGGTCGTAAATCTTGACGATAATAATGTCAAATGAAAATTTTCAAATAAGATATGGCATTGGTAATGGACTTAATGACCTTTTTAATAGGCTTTGTTATGAAAAGAATTGAAAAGGGTTATGAATGGGGGTTACAGATATTTAAAAAATCTTTCATTTAGTTTTGAGGTTAAAGTCTCGAGGAGTAAGTAGAGATGACTCGCGAGGAA
Organism: Pheosia gnoma; assembly: GCA_905404115.1. NCBI lineage: Eukaryota > Metazoa > Arthropoda > Insecta > Lepidoptera > Notodontidae > Pheosia > Pheosia gnoma. Next base: position 10,706,923 of record FR989894.1, on the reverse strand, counting down.
AAGTTATATGAAAAATAGTTGTGACTTATGAGTCAAAAATAGATCTTGCTGATTACAGTAGAGCCCTGGCTCTACCTGCTCATCCTCTTCTTTCATAAGAGCCACTATAGAGTAAATTTTCATAACAATACAAACCCCTCCTACATACGTACTTATTTATTATGATCACATACTTATTGGTTAAAATTACACAAATAGAGACATTGTTTTAATCTATACTAATATTATAAATGTGAAAGTTTGGATGGATAGATGGATGGATGTTTGTTACTCTTTCACGTCCGAACGGCTGAACGGATCTGGATGAAATTTGGCACAGAGATAGATTATAGTCTGGAATAGCACATAGGCTACTTTTTATCCCGGTAGAATGTATGGTTCCCGTGGGATAGATGTTTTAATTTTTCATACTTTTTATCGCGGGTAACACCGCCGGGCGCAGCTAGTGATAATATAAAATGTATCGCTTTTCTCTTCAATTTCCTTCTCAAAAACATCTTATAAAGTATAATTAAAAATACAAAACAACCTCGACGATCCCACTTCTACTACCAAAAACAACAATAAAAAAGAAGACAAAATTTGACAGTGACAGCTTCAGCAGAAAAAAAATATATAAAAATTATTGGTGATATTTTTTTGTAGTTTTATGGAATGTATGGTGTTCAGTGATGGAAGGCTATGGCTATCCGTACCCGCCGCCGTTCCCAGCGATGCGACCCCCCGAGGGCGAGTACCCTGATCATGGGGACGGCTTTGGGGAGTACTATGGGCTGGGGCCTTTGAATGAGGAGCGGGAACGAGGGAGGTACTATAATGTTCTGATATCTTAATAAATAACAATAGCCAGACTAGAACACTAAATGTATGGTCACAAACTAAGAAATGCTTGCATTATGGGTACCAGGCAGGCATTATACAGGTGAAATACTAGGGGTGGTCCTGATAACAGGTAGATCAGACAAAATTATTTGTGAAATCTATCCAGGTGAGAATTAAATCTGCAACCTATATATATCAAACCTATATATATATATGCCAGGATTAATAGCGTAAAGAAATGAAGTGTTGTTGCATAATAGACCTACTGATAGTGCAGGTTCAATGAGCTGCGTATTCGGACGGATAATTATATAACTTTATCAAACGTCATATAGTACTCTTGTGCACAGTACTATATGACTATATGACGTTCGATAAAGTTATATAATGTCTATAAATTCGGGGCCTATTATAGATCTCATGTGGAAATTACAACCGTCAAAGTAAGGAATCAATTTTCTTTCTGTTTTTCTTGTTTTTTTTACATTCAAACCATAAGAAGTCGCTCCAAATATCGAAATCGCAAGACGAGGGATACCAAACGTTCTCACTCTCGAACCGATAGCGTCACCAAATCTCGATCAAGATCAAGATCTCGAACCAGGTGAAACTTTTTTATGATCTTGCAGTAATTAAACGCCGCCGTGAGAAGAATACCATCTGTCCCGCACGTAAGATCCTGCGCGGCTTTAGCGAAAAAAATATTTTAAAAAGTCGTATTTGCAATTTTTTGAGAAAAAAAAATATTTTATAAAATCGACATATCGAAATTACGCCTTAACATAACACAGTACATAATGCTGTAAGACAGCATGATGTACTGACATTGGTCTGCTCCGTACGAAGGCTTTGGTTGGAATATATACTATCTTATTTTCTTAACACTATATCCTCGTAAATACGAAGTTTAAATATTTGCCATATATTTGACAATGTATATAACTTGTAATTCTTACATCTACTCCAAGCATCTGTGAAGTTCATTGACTTGTTATTAAAAGTGCCCGATAAAGCGGAGCGAATCGCAGTCGTCAACCGAAAAAAATACTCTTTCTCACTCACCCATCTTGCGAGGGGAGCCTGCATTAAGAGATAAAACATGCGTGAGCTTATTGACACGACTCTCAATTGGAATAACATGATCAAACTTGTCGTATGATATTTTTTCTTTCAGGTCTCGAACTCATTCCAAGTCTCGATCGCGAACGCATTCTCGTTCCCGATCTCGATCGCACAGTCGAAGCCGCTCTCGATCAAATGGTAGACGCCGCGAGCTCACATTTACGGAGCCAGGGTTCTTGGATGCGTTCAGAGTGTTGTATCTTACCCGTAAGTTTCTTATTATGTCAACTTATAAATCATTGGCTGCTTTGAACAAACCCCATTAAATATTGTTTTACTACTGATGAACTTGTTCTTAGGGTCAAAATGAATTCTCGGAATCCCGAAAGTACGTTAGACCCTTGACAAACCAGAGCATAATGTTAAGAAATGGAAATCAATGATAAATTATTTATAGAGACATCTGTGGCGTACCTCAAAAGACTAAATTTCCACAGTAAATATGTTTTTTTTCCAGCTAGCAAACACAAAAAGAATCCCTCAAAGTACTTGGCAACGCAGAAGCGTCAGGATCGTATCCAGGAAATACTAAAGAGCGATGAGCTCGGCTCCAAAAAGTGGCTATTTTATCCGAGACCACAGAACCGTAGCGACCCTGCGGTTAATGAGGCGGCAGGGAACAGAGAAAATTCCGATCAGAGAGTTAAGGTTAGAGCTATTGATACATGCGACTCCTCTAAGGCCTTTCACACACTGTGGCCCTTGTTGAGTGAACAGGTACCTTCTAGGCAAGTATGCTCCATCGTAGATCTCATCGTCACTTACCCTCAGGTGAGATCGAGATCAAATACTTGCCTATAATGTAATAAAAAAAGAATATATTTAGAACGTTAATCCATCGCGACCAAAATGATTCCACCACATAGAGTACGGGTTAAAAAGTAAAATCGACTTTAACTGCAAACAAAACCTCAAATAAGTAAGTTTAAACGTCTCCGATTCGATTTTTCATACTCTAACTGACTAACTATTAAAATGCATTATTTTTTGTACGTACTCTGCTAGAATTTTTTCCCGTTAACCGGTAAATATTGATAAAATTAACCGGTAACCTTAAACCGTAACGGAAATATTAATTCGTTTTGGAAATTTTACCGGTTATAGAGCCTTGCTACATTTATGACACTTATCTCTAGGTTCTCTATTTAATATCAGGTTGACGGCGATTTCTTCAGGAAATACAAGAGAAGTATGAAAGTGGCTACCGACACTCCCATTGCGTCGCTGAAACGGTGGGAGCTCATATTTTATAAAAAGCTAGGTTTTATACAGGCTGTATAACTATTTTGTGTTAGTTTTTATAGTGGTATTATAGTTTTTGGATTTGGATGTGCTTTTTGATTTTGGTTTAATGGAATCACTAATATTTGATGTAATGGTGAAATAATCGATAAATTGTCTATGGTACAACAAGTTTTATATCCATAAATCCAGATATTTAACACTGGCTGGCCAACACACAGACCTAACCGGTGGACCTAGAAGCGTCTAATTTTGCAAAGAGAGAGAGAGACGGAGGGAGTCCGTTATATAACTTAGGTTATACTCGTATTTAGCCTTCATTGATAACCCCATTTTTTTACCTCTAAGAGGGTCAATTGAGGGGGCCAAAGTTTGTATGAAGAGTTTTTTTTTATGTTACGATCTGACTCATGGCTAGAATTGAATAAATTATCTGAGGCATTCCCTACATAATCACACTAATATTATAAATGTGAAAGTTTGGATGGATGGATGTTTGTTACACAATCGCGCCAGAACGGCTGAACGGATCTGGATGAAATTTGGCACAGCGATAGATTATAGTCTGGAATAGCAGATAGGCTACTTTTATCCCAGTAAAAAGGATACACTTTTTAATCGCGGGCAACACCGCGGGGCGCAGCTAGTGTAAAATATTACTATTACGTACTAATCATGGTCAGCTTCAACTAACAGAATAGGCTGTTTGGATATGTTTGAAAAACTATCTTAAATTGTTCATTAGTTTAGTATGATGCAAACAATATAGTTCCTTCTTAAATAACTTTCATTGTAAATTCCAGTATTTTCCATATTATTCGATGATAAAGTTTAAATAAATAAAAATACCGCCAAATGCGGCCTCCGGGTCACGTGACCCCTGTGAAAAAAAATACTGAAAATATTTAAATCCCAAATATAACCAAACTCCTATTGACAACCTGACACTGATTACGACGGTGTGATGTCCCAACGCGTCAACCAACAATCCAGAGCGTTTTTGATCACGTGACCGAACCAAAAAATCATTGTTTTATGTTGTATGTGCAAATGTTTTTTTTTATTATTTTAAAGAAAAATTAAGACTAATAGTTATGAAAAGCTATAATCTTTTAGGGTGGCCACAATTTAAAGCTTATTTTCCATACAGTCGAACACCCTATTACGCCGCACCTATCGCTAACGGCAATTTTACAACTTCTATAAAAACTACTTCCCAAACTAGTTCCGAGCTAATTTAAAAACACTTGCTGGCAATTTAAAGTACAGTCGGCGACGGGCGGTCGGTAGACGCGTCAATTTTCCGCGCGATAACGCCGCGATTCGGCGCTAATTTAAAACTTTCGCCGCGTTTGAGACGGACCATTAGTCCGCACACTCTTTTAACTCGTGTACTGTTGGGTTGTGTTCGGATTTATCGAGTTGTGTATCGGGATTGGAGACGGGAGTTTTGTGCTCGATTTTACAATAGCTTCTTCTAGGCATGTATGCTCCATCGTAGATCTCATCGTCACTTACCATCAGGTGAGATCGAGATCAAATACTTGCCTATAATGTAATAAAAAAAAAATGAGAACGTTAATCCATCGCGACCAAAATGATTCCACCACATAGAGTACGGGTTAAAAAGTAAACTTGACTTTA